>CM065479.1:47483668-48195363 GCA_032873175.1 Leptopilina drosophilae
TGCAGAAAGTGATTGATATCACTATCTGCTACAAAAGCATTGGAAATAAGGTAAGAAGATGGAGAGTTTCTAATGAACCTTCATTTTCTGATCATTCACTGATAGTTTTCGAGGTGGAGTCTGCGGTCCGATCCGAAACTAAGTGGATTTGTAATCCCAGAAAGACGGATTGGGCTAGCTACAACTCAGAATTTCGAAGCACACTTTCTGGTTTACCGGGTAAGATAAGAGATTGTCAAACCCTAGATGAGGCGGACAATGATTTTCCAAAGGCTATTAAGGCAGCTTATGAAGGTATCTGCAAACCGACAAAAGTATTTTCGGGAAAAGAGATGTACTGGTAGAACGAGAGATTAGAATATCTCAGGAAAGAAACTAGGAGACTCTTTAAGCGTGCCAAGAAAAGGCGTACGACTAATGGTTGGTCTGACTTTACAAAAAGGAGAGACGACTATACAAATGAAATAAGGAAAGCAAAACAAGTCAGTTGGAACGCTTTCTCTTCTGACATAGGAAAGAGGCAGCCAGATTGTATAAGCTGCTTGCCAAGAACCCTGATGCAATTTTGGGCACTTTATTATTGCCGGGTGGACTTTCTCTGAGTCGGACGATGAGACCTTGGCTTTTCTGGTCCAGGTACACTTTCCGGGCTTTTCAAGGTCGGGGGAGGGTGGACCTAACCCTGGGTCGCCAACAAACCTTCCACAGGCTGATTATCGGCCGCGAAGGCAGATGGCTAACAGGATCGTGAATTCCGAGAGGATCAGATGGGTCACGGAATCTTTTAGTTCTTACAAGTCTCCCGGTCCTCTTGCAAAGAGCGATGGATGAGGTTGTTGGGCCATTGTTAAGGCTTGCGAGAGCGAGCCTGACTCTGGGATGTGTCCCGACAGCGTGGAGGGGTACGAAAGTTGTATTCATACCGAAAGCGGGCAAGAACGAGTATACCTCACCGAAGGATTTCCGTCCAATTAGCCTTACATCCTTTACTCTAAAACTAGTTGAAAGGTTGGTGGATAGATATATCCGCAGTGAGATTTTGGAGCGGTTCCCGCTACAAAAGGACCAATATGCGTATAGAGCAGGATGCTCTACGGAGACAGCTCTGGCGAGAGCAGTCGACCTAATTGATGGGCAACTACAGAATCAGGGTATTGCTGTAGGTGTTTTTATGGACATAGAAGGAGCCAGTCAGGCCTCTCGGGAATCCATAAGAAGAGCTATGAGAGCTTTTATTATTCCTACAGAAGTGGATGACTACTGAGAACTCTGACCGAAGCAGGATACCATGTAATTGGGTATACGGATGACATTTTGTTAATCGTCCGCGGTCCCCATCTCGACGTTGTACTCGAAGTGGCCCAAAAGGCTTTAAAACAGGTAGACAAATGGTGTAAGAAGGTGGGTTTTCTGTAAATCCGGGAAAACGAAAGCGATTATTTTTACCAGACGGTATAAGTGGAAAGCCTTGTGCTCACTTACGCTGTCCGGAAAAGAGATCCAATATACAGAGCAGGCAAAATATTTAGGAGTAATCCTGGATTGTACTTAGAGGAATAATGGGGGCGGTGCGTACAGCTCCTACTGTACCCTTGGTGCCCTCTTGGGGCTAGAACTCTTACACCTTACAATTAAAGCAGCGGCGGTTAAGGCTGCCCTGAGGTTGAGCGGTCTTGTGGGCTGCAGGGAGGTGGGTAGATGGCGTTTCCCAAAGAAATTGGTGAGAAGCCCCCTTTTAAGTATGATAAGGGACAGAACTGTCCCTTTGTACCTCTTCGACAAAAAGTATAAGATTAATATACCAAGTAGAGAAGATTGGATAAATGGGCTGACAAATATTCCAGCTGTCTGTGAAGTCTGGTACACAGATGGATCAAAAGGCGGGAATGGACACTCTTTTAAGTTAGGGACCACTGTTACTGTGTTACAAGCCGAAATTGTGGCGATACTTTATGGTGCTGTTGAAGCGTTGAAAAATTGTCACGACAAAGATATTTTTATTCTTTCGGATAGCAAGGCCTTTTCTCCTTGAAACGATACGTATCAACATCAAGGCTGGTCGGTGACTGTCATGAGGCACTTAACAAACTAGATGAAACTAACCGCGTTACCCTTTTCTGGATCCCTAGTCACAGTGTATTCGGGGGAAACGATAGTGGATAGCTGCGGAACACCAAGAGAAGTGGTGGGCAACTAAGGACTGTAGACAAGCCAAGGTACTCATGGGAACTAGTATTAAACCCTGTGAGGAAAGCGGAATTCCGCAAATTAAATAGGAAAGAGGCAAAGATCATAACAGGGCTGTTAACTGGCCATGGTGATCTGCGCTATCATCGGCACAAAATGGGGATTGTAGACGACCCGAAGTGCTGCAGGTGTGCAGAGGAACACGAAACTTCGATACACATGTTGTGTCACTGCCCCGCATTTGTGAAGGAGCGGAAACACATTACGGGCTACTTCTTTCTGGGGGAGACCGTTATTGCTTCCAGAAACCTGTCCAAAGTCCTCCTGCTGTGGATAAGACTTCGGATATAGGGGTTGTTATGGGGAACGTAAAGGGATTATTCAAGCGTTAGTGGTATGACCTGTACGGTCATAGGTTCACAACCCTCATTTCTTAATAATAATATTAATTAACTTTATTTTCGTTTGCTATTCGTGCTATCATAATCAATTTTTTAAAATATAGCGCTCAAAATTAACGTATAACGCGCATGATCAAGGGTAGAATGTAGGATGACGTGTGCAACGTGGGTCTTCCGGTGGAGCCGTTCTACCGAGCACATCGTGCATTTTTAATGTCATATAGCTGTTATTATTTTCGTATGTGCAGAATGCAGAAAACACAAATTTTAACTGTCTGAGTGAATGATTATTGGTCTGTATTCATTGTTCGAGCTATAAGCGTCTAGTACCATCGGTAGGTCAACATATCCGCAAGCCATCTGAGCGTTGCTACTGCCGCCTTGAGCGGCCATTTTTGTTGAGAGTATCCTTTTTTGTATTCATTTTTGCAGAGATCTGTCTTGGCCTCAGAGTATACTCGCCGGAGGTTTCACTTCCGGCACATCATCACATGTGACGTGCCGCGACAAAAGGGACCTTAGCTCTGAAAAAATTAATTTCGAGTTATGTATATCATTCAATATTTATTGAGTTGCTCTTTCACATACAAGCGTCAAAAATACTTTTTACTTATAGATTTTTTTGTTATTAATGTTTAAAAATGAGCTTGTTGAGTGTTTACACGTGGTTGTTCAGAAAAGCACCCATTCCACTTTCCAATACAACTACACTAATCATATACATACAATTCGTGCGCTTCGTGTAACGCGGACAAATATCAATGTGTAGTGAGTAGTGGGGCTGAATTCTAGTAGAACTTCTCCACCAATCAGAGACGCTCTACTTCAATCGCCTTTCCTGCAAAATTCACTATTGGGAGCTAAGGTCCCTTTTGTCGCGGCACGTCACACATGAGTTCTGAAAAAGTGGATAATTCTAACGAGTCTCAAGCGATGTCAAACAGAATGGAAATTTAGACAGCCGCGCGCGAGTTATTATTCCTAAAAGGATTATCCAATCAATCAGGTTCCTCCAATCCAAAAAAACGCATTGCTTCGATAATGGATCTACTAAAGCTCCTCCACAAGACAAAATAATAGACCCAAACAGCGACGCAGGCAATGGGAATGTTAGAATTCCTAACCTTAATTTAAGATATTACAACGACTCTAAAAGCTATTGCACAAATTTTATTCAAAGAGATCCCAAGTCCGCCGATTCACAAAAAGATCTTGGACCTATGTCGATAGGTCGCATTCTCCATACGATGCTCCCGGATAAAATCGTTGACATCAATCAAAGCGGTCGTCGTAAAGTAAGAGTATTCGTTAAATCAGGAATAGCTGCGAACCAGCTCATTAATGACCCATTGCTGAAAGAAGAAGGATTGATTGGTATAATTCCTGCAAGTTTTGTTTCGTGTTAAGGTATCATGAATAATGTTGATCTGGACATAACCATAGACGAGATTCTTGAACATGGCGAGGTTGTCGGTCTGCATGTTCAGAAGATCAAAATCGTTCAAGCTGGGCGTTTTAATAGGAAGATTTTTAACAAGAAAACCAAGGCTCAAGCCCAATTCGACCATACTTTTCAGACCCAAGGATTTGCATGAAATGCATGAGATTTGGTCATATTGAGAAACATTGTCGCTCAAATACAAGATGTAAATCTTGTGGGGAGAATGTTTCTCATGACGAGGCTAACCCTTGCCCTATGCTAACCTTAAATATACCAAAATTGTTTTGGCCCTCGTTCTGCCACTTCCAAGTCTTGTCCGGAATTCATTTTACAGAAGGAAATAAGGATTTACGCTACAGTAAACAAAGTTTTTTCAGTGAAGCCAAAACTACCCTCTGTACGAAAAAATCTACAACAACAACAACATCTTTCGCCTCACAATACTTGTCTCATCGTCTTTTTTCAGAGGTCGTGAATCTTCCTCGTCAACCGAGCAACTCCAGCGCTGCAACTATTAATTAATCACAAAAATCCAAACAGACAAGGAAAAGAGCTAGCGATTTCTTTGCAAACGAATGGACTAATGGAAGAGATAAGGACAATCTTCCCAATGGCTTCGCATTTTCATCCTCATCCTAATTTCGGGCTCCTAAAACCACTTCTGTTCCAACAATTCTAGAATCACTACCTTCGTAATTAATTGACATGATTAATGAGCAAGTAAACTCTCTTGCTCCTAACTTCTCTCCCGAAACTACAAAATGCAACAAAAACCTCCTTAAAACAATCACAGAGACTCTTTAAAAACTGTTAAACATTGAAAATAATGACCAATCTACCAATCCTTAATATTATGCAATGGAATTGTCGCGGCGTCTTTCACAAGAGCCCGACCTCTAAAAACTATCTGAAAATTTCGACATTCTCTTACTTAGCGAGACCTATTTAAAACCTCACAAAAGAGATAATTTAAATACTCTAAAGCAATTTATTATAATTAGACCAGATAGACTTGTGAACAAGGGCGCTTGTCTTGTGATCGCTATCCGCAAAACATTAGTGTCAAAATTTGTGAAGTGAGCCATCATTTTTGGATAGGTGAGTATTTTTTATAATTTTAACTTTTTTCTACTCTGTACGATGAAATAAAAATACAATTCGAACAGTTTTGCGAAATTTTAATTTTTACAATAGTTATTATTAATACCATTTTTTTGAATTAATTTCGAAATTATTAATTATCTGTAGTTCTATAAAAGGAATCAATTTGATTTTTGGAATGGATAATAAGAAATTATACTACTTTTGATTAATATTTGTTATAACATAAAATTTAAAAAATTTTAAAAATTATAAACAATTTATTTAAACAATTAAAAATACTTTTATGTTCTCCCAACATTTTAAAAAACTTTTTTATTGAATAGTACTCCTTTTTTAATCACAAAAAAAGAAAAGTGAGTATTCTTAATTAGCTAAAAAGTTATTCAGGTTTTTCTCTGAGCGCACCATGCGTGACAGGCGCAAACGTGTCGTCCCCAGTCGGGGTCGCCGTTTTGCTCTGTGTAACAAGAGTTCAAAAGCAGACCATATGAAAATGTTTTTACAGATAAACAAATATAGATTTTGTATCTTTATTAACATATACATGAAGGTGCGTTTTACTTTTATATTAAGTTTATCAAGATTTTTTATCACATTTTCGGATACGGAATTTGTTGATTTGGAAAAATTTTTACATTGTAGACTATTGTCTTCGATCGGTGTGAAGCAATGGTACTGACGAGTATGTCTCACTGTTTCTGCCATTTTAAATCTGCTCTCTAAAAATTTGTTGTGTGCAATGTGTTCTTCTTTTGTAGAGAAGTTAAACTCAATTTTGTTAAAAAACGTTTTGGCCCATTCAAAAAGAAGTTTTGGCGTGGTGATATTCTTATTTTGTAGGCTAGCCTTAAAAGCGTGTCTCTTGACGGTACTACCGATGCCATTACAGGCCCCTTTGCCATGTGATATGTCAAAAGAATTCCATTCTGCCTAAATCCCAAAATCTGCTTTGTGGTTTATTAAGTTCAAGAAATTATATTTATTTTTATATTGGGAGGCAGCGCCGTCCGAAAAATAAAATACTTTTTTGATAATCCATGAACAAAGTTTTACTTTCAAAATAGTCCATCAATTTACAGTTAATAAAGTGCACTGAATTTGCATCGTGATGTAAATTTTCAGAAATCATTACGTAATTCAAATTTTTAACAGAGTCATCTTTCTTATAATATACAACGTTAGGGTGTATTGTTGTTTGAATGTTTGCCCAGTGTGGAGACTGTACAGCATCTTGAACTTGGCAGGTGTAATTTTCGAAAAAGTCTAAAGAAATAATAATTTCTTCTTCGCTTATTGTATTTTTCATTTCATTGAAATAGGCAGCCTGAGTTTTTGCTAAAAATCATGCTTCACAACTGCAGATAAATTATCGGAGACAAGTTTTAAGAATTCCTCTCTTTGCAAAGATTTTAATACCAATTCGCATCTGTAAAAATGAGAATTAAAGTATATAACTGTTCAAAGTATGAAGTAAATAAAATTAAAACTATAATAATAAAAAAGATAAACAAAAACATCACAACATAAACAAAAGAGTTATAGAACAAAAAAGTCTTGTATTATACTAGTGTAATCGTTTAAATTAATAAAAAAATTATATGAATTAAGAATTATAGTAAAAAAGATTTTGAGTTATTTGAAATTTGGATAAACATTGTAATGTTCGTGTTACTTCAAAAATTACTGTAAAAGAAAAAAGTATTTTACTCACCTGTCAGTATTTGACCATTTTTAAAACTGAACTTGTGATACTTCATTATTCTCTAATAAGTGTCTCAATTTATTTAGAATGATATTAGTTCTAGGAAAATTTCTACAAGTTAATAAATAACAATCGGGTTTATCAATTTCATATAGCATGTCTTTAAAACTATTCCGATACTTTGAGTCGGAGTCAACACCTTTTCTTTTTAATTCTTGTTTGATGGCAATAAATTTTAATCTCATATTTTCATGGATTTTGCACACACAGACATTGTGTGTTCCCGATTACCCTGTTAGTATACATTCACGAGGTCTTTGCTGTCCAAATTTTGATAAGCATTTTTCGATTTCCGGATTGATGTCTTTAAATTTTTTATGCAATTCACTGATATTAAACATGAGTAATCTTTTTTGTTCTTAACAACGTTTCCCATTTTTCACAACAGAAATGCAGCCCTTTTTGCTGGGCATTACTCGGCTATTTTCCTCGGATAAATAGAATTGTTCTACATCTTTTAAAATATCTGCCTCTATTTTACGACCAACTTTTGGTTTGGTCGAATGCTCCATTCAATTGGTACTGTCGTCAAAAGAGCAATTTTACCATTTCGAGATTTTTCTTTAGAAAGAGCTATCTTTATATCTTCGATCCAACTTTCGGTCATAGCATTGTTTCTTATCAGCTTTTTTTCACAAACTAAAACAAAAGATCGCTGCCTTTTAAGCGGAAGTTGACCGTTTTCGATTAGAATCATTACCTTTATGTAATTTATCATTTTCAATTTTGATACTTTTATAGTCGGGATCACGTAGAACACATTCAATATTATCGTTAAGGCAGTCAGAGAATTCTTTACTTAATTCATCACAATCATTATTTTTAACACTTTAAAATATCACTGAATTTAATACTTTTATACGGAATCGAGTACATTTTTGCTTTGCACGATTGACAAATGAATAGGCCTACAAAGTTTTTGAATTCCGGATTCCAATTTTCACTTATTTCAACAACATTCTTGTAAATTTTCGCATGTCTTTTTTATGAATAGGATTGAAATAACCATTTGCTTTAAGCATTGTTAAATTAATTTCTCCATAAAACAAAAATAATTGTTATTTCGAGTAACACAATTAAATTAAAATCAAACTTCAAACAAAAGTTTAAATTAACTTTACAATGGAAGTCATACAATTGGAGCGTTTTGTGTCACACATGGCGCGCTCAGAGAAAAACCTTAAAAAACTTTTTAGCTAATGAAGAATACTCACTTTCCTTTTTTGTGATTATTCGTAATTAAAAAAGGAGTAATATTCAATAAATTTTTTTTAAAATGTTGGGAGAACATGAAGATATTTTTAATTGTTTAAATAAATTGTTTATAATTTTCACAATTTTTAAAATTTTATGTAATAACAAATATTAATCAAAAGTAGTGTAATTTCTTATTATCCATTCCAAAAATCAAATTGATTCCTTTTATAGAACGATAGATAATTAATAATCTAGAAATTAATTCAAAAAAATGTTATTAACAATAACTATTGTAAAAATTAAAATTTAGCAAAACTGTTCGAATTGTATTTTTGTTTCATGGTATATAGTAGAAAAAAGTTCAAATTATAGAAAATACTCACCTATCCAAAAATGATGGCTTACTTCACAAATTTTGACACATATTAACTTTTAAGAGAATTCGCACTATTTTCACAGCTGAGGATGAACTTGAGACACTTGCAGTCTCAATCAACTCCTCCATAGGTGCAATCTTGCTTATTTCAACTTATAGAGTCCTTGAGAAGCAAACTCCTGTCATGTACAGGAATCTTCTTTTTAATTCAATTAAAAATTCCAATGCTAGCTCGATTATGTTGACAAGTGATTTCAACTGCCGTAGCACTCTTTGGAGCGGCAATCATGTTTGCTCAAATGCACGAAATTTGTGTAAGGAATTAGACGAATTTGATCTTATTTTCTTAAACAGTGGCTCACCGACTCTTGTCAGTCAACCACCAAATCCCGGTACTTCCTTGGATCTCACTTTTTATATCTCCTAACCTATTTACATTCTCGCCCTGCACCGGTTATAATGAACCTCTGGGAAGTGATCATTTTCCAATTTTTATTTCGTTGGGAGTTACAATTCTTTTTTTGTCCTGTTCTTCACACAAGTATAATTTCAAAGCAACAAATTGGTCCCTCTTTTGCTTAGAACTTCGATCAGCTATTGATTCGAATTTAGACCTTTTAAACACAAACGATCTAATCTCTGATTATAACCATTTTTTTTTTTTTTTTTTTTTTATTTTTTATTTTTTTTTTTTTTTGTTCCAGCTCCGTGGTGGAACGATAAATGTAACGAAGCTATAAAAGAAAGAAAAATAGCCATCAAAAACTACAAGCGACAATTAAACTACGAAAATTTTCTCAAATACAAAAGAACAAAAGCTATAGTTAAGCAAACATTTAACGAAGCTAGACGTTAATCATTTCGAGATTTCTGTAATTCACTCGATAGACTCCCCTTTTTAAAATTTGACCTGTAGTAAAATCTTTTAAAAATTGCTTTACTCAATCTTAAACAGCCTCTTGTTCAGCAGACAAAGAAACAATAGACAAATTACACTCATTAATAGATGAACTTTGTCCACCAACTGTTTACCATGATAAATTTGCCTCCAACTTTGATAATAACCCTTTCCTAGAAGCTCCATTTACCCTTTCAGAACTATCAACAGACATTTGGTCTTGCAAAATCTCCCTTTTAGCATTGGGTGTTGTGGTGAATGCGGTATTCAAGAGGTCCCAATGCGGTGCAAGTTTTAAGCTTTAAAAAAAAGAAAAACGTGACAGGAGTAAATAATTAGTTTCAGTGGATCAAAATACGAGTTAAAGGAATGAAAAAATACTAATAGTGAGTGTGAAAATGAAGTTTAAAGAAAATAAGGTAAGATTAACTGTTAAATGTAAGTCCAATGCGGCATAGGCTTTTTCCAATGCGGCGCATAATCGGTATACAGTTCGCGCAATCAGTGGCGCTCTCTTCTTTACCAACAGCAGATTCTTTCTATTCAAATGGTAATTTTGAAAACATATTTCATTTATTCCATTTAAATGTAAAAAATGATTGATAAAAATTATTAACAAATAAGAATGTAATTTTAAAAGTAATATTAAATTTTGATTTTTAGTTAAAAATAAATATTGAAGTAAAAATTTATTAAATAATATTTGATACATGTTTAATTTAATTGATATTTTCAAATAAATAAACTTCAAAGATTAAAATATAAATATGTACAACTCCAAAAAATTGTTTTCAAACAGGTTTAAAAGTAGAATTTCGTTTTATTCAATTAAAATACAAATGTTTTTAATTGTCTGAATTGAAAAGATTTTGTTAGTCCATACAGAAACACGGTTGCAGCATTGGAATTACAATAGCAATGTAATGCGAATCATTTTGACAGCTGAGTCATTTTCGCTCCCTGCTTGCTTCTGCCCTCTACTGGCAGAATGGCTGTAACACACGTCTTGCCGCCTGTCATTACATTACTTTAGTATTTCCAATCCTGAAACCGCGTTTCTGCATGGATTAACAAAATCTTTTGAATTCAGATAATTAAAAACATTTTTGACAAATGGACGCTGTCAGATTTTGTAAAAAGTGCTTGTGTGCAGAGAAACACTAGTTCGAAAACGGTTGTTTACTAATTTCACGTAATTTTAAACAGGCAGTGTCATCGTTTTTCTTTGGCGATAACTGTAAGTCGCACATAACCTTCAAATTTTAGAGACCGTCGAACGCTCTTAACATTCTTTTATTGATTGAAATACATTATCAACTTTTAGTTAATATTATTTTTCATTATTTTCAAAATTACCATTTGAATAGAAAGAATCCGCTATTGGTAAAGAAGAGAGCGCCGCTGCACTGCGCGAACTATATACCGATTATGCGCCGCATTGAAAAAAGCCTATGTCGCATTGGACTTACATTTAACAGTTAATCTTACCTTATTTTCTTTAAACTTCATTTTCACACTCACTATTAGTATTTTTTCATTCCTTTAACTCGTATTTTGATCCACTGACACTAATTATTTACTCCTGTCACGTATTTTCTTTTTTTAAAGCTTAAAACTTGCACCGCATTGGGACCCCTTGAATACCGCATTCACCACGACACCCAATGCGCTATTTCGCGAATACCGCATTGACAGGTAGGCACTTGCAATGCGGAATCCCGTACCTCTCAATACTTTTTTTACAGGGTTCCTTAGCCTCTTGTTTATTTAAAGTTACTGAAAAATTAATTTACAATAGACTACTTGGGCTCACTGAGCGCGATAAAATCCTTAGTCCTTATCAGTTTGGTTTCAGAAAGGATAAATCCTGCTCGGAAAACCAGGCTCTGATCTCTACTGAAATCTGGTCAGGCTTATCTCAAAGAAAAATTATTGGTGCATTGTTTCTTGATATAAAGGGAACATTCCCTAGCGTTGTTCCTAATATTTTAATGGAAGATCTGAGAGCAATTGGCATCCCCGAAACGATAGCTCGTTTTGTTTACGAGTCGGTTAAATGTAAAAACATGTTTTCAAAGTGAATGTCGAAATAATAGGCCCAAGAACCAGTTCTGTTGGAGTCCCACAGGATAGTATATTAAGTCAGATTAACTTTGGTAATCATGGTGTTTAGAAATCTAAACACCATAATTCCGGAAAATTGTAAAATTTACGAATTCGCTGATGACTGGTCTATCATTACTCGATCGCAAAACATTAATGAAGTTATAAACTCCCTACAAAATTGTCTTGACATAATGTCAACGTTTCTTTCAAACAGAGGTTTGGAGATTTGTCCTATTAAAACACAGCTTGTTATTTTCAATAATCAAAAACTCGATACTAATGATCCAACACTTTTCAAATCTCTATATAATTCAATCGTCCGTCCATCACCCACAGTAAAATATCTAGGCGTCTATTTTCATGAATCTTACCTATTTCTCCATATCATTGATTCCCTAATCAGAAGCCTTTTTGATTACGGCTCTCATGCCACAAATTTTAAATGACATAAAAATTTTGATCGATTGGAAAAACTTCGCAATACTGCACTAAGATTAGCCGTAGAATATAGACAAAGCACTCTCATCAATGTTATGGAGCGTTCAGACCTCTGCAGTCTATCTGTCTGTAGGTTGCCATGGTAACGTACAAGAGTAAACGAGTAAGGAAATTCAAATTCATTACATCTTCTCTCTTACTCTTATTGCTTCTGGCTGCGCATTCAGAGGTCTGAATGCTCCTTTATGCTGGCGGAATGCTGCGAACCTCCTATAAGGTCAAGATTCAATTTTTTAGCTAAAAGATATCTCTATAGAGTATATTCCAATTCCACCCACCCACTACCCTCAAAACAGTCAGAACTCACCATGAGTTCCAACGTCAAATTTAATTACCCTCTCCTAATTGCTTACGAAAAATAAAAAATTTATAGCGAAGTTATTAGAAGTAAGGATATTGATCCTTATTTCGAATTCCTCTTTGAGAATCATTTTTTTATTCCAAAGATCATACTAAATTGGGAAAAATCTTTACAAGATTCACCCAGCCCTTCAGATCTGTTTAAAGATCTAATTAACTCTCACTTTACTAATTATTCTCTCTTTTTCACAGATTGATCCAAATCAGTGTCAGACTGTGCAGCTGGATGTGCTTTTGTTTGTCCGGCCTTAAATTTGACTTACAAATTTAGAATATCCGATCATTCATCAATTTTTTCACTGGAAGCTTTTGCAATTTTATTCGCCTTGGACCATATCATCAACTCTAATCTTTGTAACACAGTCATTTTCTTAAATTCCCTTTGTGTATTGAACAATTTCGCTTCTGGAAATGTATACAAAACCAAATCCCATATAATATTTGCCATTACACTGAGAAAAAAGAGGGCACATTGAGCGCAAAGGGCCCTCTGAGATTAGAAAAAAATTATTATTTTGCGAGTCATTTAATCAACAATTAATAGAAAAAAAGTTATCGCTGAAAGGTGAAAAAGCGCGATCAGTTTATTCACAATGTTTAGCAGAAAAAATATTAAAGAAATATAGACTTATGAAAAGCGTGATACATTTGGTTTCTACAAAGACTCAGAAAAAGTATGCGAATTTGGAATCATTAACTTTTGAAAAGTCACGTGTTAAAAAGATTGCTGTTAAAACAGAAAGACTAGAGTGTGTTCAAAAATTTCTTGAAAAAGATGAAAATTCAGTTATGGCTCCAGGAGTAAAAGACACGATAAAGAAAGATAAAGTTGCTGAAAGGAAAACATTTTTATTAGATTCGATGGACAATTTGTATATAAAATTTAAGGAACAAGAATCATTAAAAATCTTCAGACATCATTTTTACGTCAAAACCGTTTTGGATTGTAAACCACGAAGTCACTGGTCGTGATACTTGTTTGTACAAGCAACATGCTAATATGACTTTTATGATAAAAAGATTATATTTCTTGCGTCTACTAAATGGTTCTTCATCATTATCGTTTGTAAAATCACTTCTTTGTGATGTCGAAAATAAGGACTGTTATTATGGGAACGGGAACTGCGACTATTGTGCGAATAAGAAGGTAATAATATCGGAAAAAAATGGTGAAGCTACATGGTACTTTAAGTGGCAAACGAAGAACGTTAGCCTACCCGGAGCAAAAGGTCTTACTTACAATGTTAAAATAACGTCCAAAGATAAGATGACTTGCACCGTAGACGGATTCGTTAAAGAAGTCAATTCAGCTATATCAAAATATTTACATCACGTATACCTTACCAATCACCAGTTCAGAGCAACAGGAAATATCCTAAATAATCTCAAAGAAAAAGAAGCGTTTACATTGTCATTGACTTTTCGCAAAACTACATCTGTAAATACAGTAATGAAATACAAAGCGCTCATTTTGGTGCATCCAAAAAACAAGTATCTCTCCACACAGGCGCTTTTTATTATAGGGTTGAAGCTTCCAAAAAAGTGCTGTGCAATTCGTTTTGCACTGTTTCAGAATGAGTTGCATTTTCAAAGTGATGGACCCACTACTCAATACAAGAACAAAACAAATTTCTTCTTACTTCGACATTACTGTAAGGAAATGAGTTTAGAACATGCTACGTGGAATTTTTCTTCTCCTGGACATGGAAAAAACACAGCAGATGGAATTGGAGGCACAGTAAAGGGATTATATGATAGAGCAGTTGCTCAGGGAAAAGATGTAGTCAGTGCTGAATCAATTATAAATGAAATAAACTTTTTACCATCCCAGAAAATTCGAGCTTTTTAAATTCTTGAAACGGATATGGAAAAAAATGGATTTAGTGGTAAAATCACAAATTAAAGCTGTTCCGAATACCACAAAAATTTTTCAAATTCTTTGGTCTCAGCAAAATGAGAACAGGCTTCTTTTAAATTATTTAAGTCCTATTGTGACTAAAAAACAAGTTAAAAATAAATTTAGTGCTAAAACTAAAAGAACATCGCTTAGAATCACAAATAAAAAAACTTGTTTCAGAAGTTCCGACTAAAAAGAAGAAGACTTCCAAAAAAATAAATTATTTACAGTTTATTTGTTATATTTAATCACATTTTGTTATTAAAAGTGTTTCGTGAAATTTGAAACTATATATATATGTATATCATCAATAAAATTTATTCTTGATAACCTAAACAAAATGTGTTTTTGACTTTTAACTCTTGAGGCATTAAAATGAATCGAATCACTCAAGAAGATGATCGTTTTTGAATAAATTGGCCAGTTCTGTGGATTTGCCCATATAACCTCTTTATCTTCGTCATTCTTGTTTTAATAAAAATTTCATTACGTGGAAAACTTAGCCTAGCATTTCAGCTTTCAATTAAAAAAGTACGCCCTAACATCACTTATACTTTATTTTTAGAATAATATTTTTGCCTCAGACCGGGGCGTATTGAATCAGCAATGAAATTATAATTTTATCATGAAATAATATTTAATATTGACCATTTTGGTTATATTGTACTGGTTGTATTGTCTTTGTAATAACAAAGATTATTAAAAAAGGAACATATTTAATTTAAACTTTAAACATTTTCATGCAATTTTCAAATTTTAAAAAGTTGTAGCGAAATGCAAAACCCATCCGGAGATTTTGTTGAAAATTATGTTATTTTTTATCAATATTGAAAGTATTAAACAAAAATTGTCAATAGTTCTTTAAGAACAAATGTTTAAAGCTCAAAAAACCTGATAAACAAAAAATTTTTTTAAAGTAATTTTGAAAAAGATATAACAAAAAACCAAGATTTCAAAAATTTACTTTCAAGCGTCAAAATAACTTTTTCCACCATATTTTTAACAATAATAAATGAATGACAATAAAACTTGGTACAAACACACAGTATGCCACGTACATTATTTTGATCAAGACCCGAAATTACTCTGATTTACTACTTTTGAATAAATCGAAGTAAGCCATTACGCCCCGGTCTCCCCTATACAACTAATTCCAAAAAGCGCATATACGCTAATTAATTAGTGAAATTTCACTGATTTTTTCAGCGAAATTTCACTAATTCACAGCGTATATAGGTGATTCTTATGAAAGTGACAAATTTGATATCTCGATTAATTCTACAAAATCTACTCTTTAATAATTATTATCAATTTCCATAGTGAAAATTTAGCACTTATTTAGCATTTTAATAGGAAAATTAAATAATTTTATTTAACTTAATTTATGTAATAACTAAATTACTTTCATCTCCGAAGCCTTTTCAACATGTCTCCAATAAGATTTCTATAATAAAACTAAATTTTTATGGTTTTTTCAAATTCTCAGAAATTGTTTAAAATATTGTTCGAAAGTACAATGTTTTTTCTATCATTATGTGCATTTTAAAAATTTTTAGACCTTACCTTTATTTTTGATAAAAATGTTTAAGCTTTGTCTTCAGTTTTAGGTTAAAATTACTTTACAATGATTACTGATATTTTATACATTAAAATATCTCAAACAAAATTTTAATGAATCTGACGTTTAAGTTTCTTATATTTTATCTATAAAAAGGAGAAAAATTATTGCCATTATAAATAATCGAAATTTACATTTTTCTCCGAGTAAAAATTCATTTCATCTCCGAAGTCTTCCTTTGTAATAAATAACTGAATGCAGAAGTAAATTTAACAGAATATGTCGGTGGTAATATAAAATGAGGGTGTGAGATTTGTATGTTTTACTAAAAAAACTTATCTTAATTGCGCCCTAATGTATATAAATGTGAAAGAAAATTTATTTTACATCTCCAAAGCCTTTTCCTTGAAATATACTAGTTTTCCTTTTGTTTTTAGTATTTACCTGCATTGCTTTGAAAAATTTAACCCAAATTACAAATTAATTAATCAAATACATTAAATAAATTTGTTTTCTTATCGAATTCAACATATTTCGTATTAAAATATAAAGATTAATTTTAAAACAGTGTTATTTTATTTTCGATTTCGTGAACGATATTAGCGTGGATTTTTAATAGAAAAGCTCGCGAATTAAATAAAATTAATCTAATGGAGCAAAAATAATGTTATTCAAAGAAAAAAAACTTTAATATTTTTAAGAATTAATTTTGCGCAACCTAAAAATCTTAGTCTTAAGTATGTAATTAAGTAGTTTTAATAGAAAAACCATATAATTAAAAAAAAATAAATTTAAAAACTGAAATTTAAAAGTGTCACTTTCAAAAGAATAACCTATATAGGCTAATCGAAATCAGTTGTATACTTATCGCTGTTTTCGATTTAGAGAGTAGTTTTATTAATTTTGTTTGTTATAAATTTAGTTTAATATTTATTACCAATGAACTTGTTGCATAGTGGGAACGGAATTTCGAGGAACGCAGCATCTGTCAGATCGTATAAAACAAACGAAACCCATTATCAATATCGAGAGAACAGTGAATCCAGCAACAGCTCCAATAACAAGAGGAATCTGGAGAAAAATATTTTTAAATTAGTTTTCAAAATTGATGAAATTTTTCCCAAATATTTTTTAGGTGCAAAATTTTTTAAAATACATTGAAAGTACAATAATATTTTTACAATTAATATTTTTAATGCAATATGAAAATATTGACGAAAGAAAAGAATTCACCTGTCCTGGTTCGTCTACTCTTAACATTAGAACACGTCGATCACTTCCTCGTTCATTTTCAACAATCACGTGATATAATCTTTGATCTTCTCTAATTGTAGTCATCAATTCTAGAATCGCCGAGTAACAATCGTCTGAAGACAGGGGTTTCAGATCAAAGGCTCGATGACGTGGTTCTAGAACTTCTCCTACACGTACATATTTAAATTGAATTTAATATTCTCCTCGATAAGGAACAATTTTTTTTCTTTAAATTTCCATTTTTGTTAATTCTCAATTTTTTAAATTTTAAAAAAATTCTCTTTTTTTTCTCTTTGAAAAATTCATCAGTTTAGGTAAGATTGGAAATTGCCGGATATAATGAAAGAGAAAAGAGAAAGGAAAATATATTTTCTAGTTTGCAAATTGAATGAACGCCTCTTGAATGGTACACAGATCTTTAAAAACTTTTTTTCAAAACTTTAAATATTCTTCCTCGATTTGTACTAGGAGAGAAAAACAATAACAGGAGCTGAAAATCTCGTCTTATACTGAATTATTCTGAAACAAATATTGTTGTCAGTTCACAATCGGAAAAAATTTCTGTTCGAAAAGAATTAATTTTTGCACACAACTTAATTTTTCAGAAAAAATTTGTTTGATATTTATTTTGTTACGTTTTTTTGTCAATTCGAATATTTGTTAAAATGAATATTTCTTTTAACATGAAAATTCTGTATCAAATAAATTTAATTCTGTTAAAAGAATGCAAAGAAGTATAGTTTTACTAATAATTTGGTTTATATCAATAATTCAATTATTTTCACAAATAATAAAAGTTTCCTTAGGGATTCAACTATTATAATGAAACTCATCGCAAATGTATGTCGGTATGTGTGTCTTTCCCAGCTAAAAATCCCCATACAGCCCAGATAAAAATGGTTCGAACGAAATTCTTAAGAATTTCGTATAAACTTCGTTCGGAAATCCGACCAGATTTCGTACAAATTTCTTATACGATTCGTATAAAATTACTAGTAAAATTCGTGTTGTGTTATGAAACGTTTTTTCGCACGAATATTAGTACGGATAAAACCCGAATTTTTAATATGGATTTTCGCATAATTTCTCCGCTCAGAAACTAGTATAAGGCTATTCAAGTTGGGTGGTGGAAAATTCAAGATGGATGCTAACTGGTGCTCAAACATTATATAGAAAGTGTATAGGATAGAGTCTAATTTCTTAAATATCTCGCTTAAACGAAAATTTTAACCATAAGTTTATTAGGATTCTATGTTTCATTTTTAAAGAACTATTTTTTGCAGTAATAAAATCAATAAAAAATAAAAATCGATTTTTATTATTGCAAAAAATAGTTCTTTAAAAATGAAACATAGAATCTTAATAAACTTATGGTTAAAAATTTCATTTAAGCGAGATATTTAAAAAATTAGACTCTATCCCATACACTTTCTATACAATGTTTGTGCACCAGTTAGTATCCATCTTGAATTTTTCCCCACCCAACTTGAATAGCCTTATGAAAATTTGCGTGGAATTTCTTGAAATATTTTCGGACAATTTTTCAAACTAATTCGGTACAAAAGTCGAGCAAATTACGAAGGAATTAATTTACATTTTTTTAGAAAATTCTGACCATAAATTTGAATAGATTTCCGCATGAAATGCGAGTTGATAAGTTCTTCAAAAATATTCTACCAGACTTCCTTACGAAATTTGAGTAAATCTGATATTTCGTACGGAAATCCTTAAAAATTTCCGTGCAGAATTGTTTTATTAATTTTTAAAATAAATTTATTTGTAATTCACTCGAATTTCGAACGGAATTTGTTTGAAAAATACGTCCCCAATGTAACGCAATGTTATATACATTAGCATACACATGGTTAACGCTAAAAAATGCTGTTTTAACTGTCATGGCGAAACGTCATTAAATTAAGCAGCGTAGGTTGTGTTTTTTTATTTTTTTTTTTTTTTACGTAGGTTGGTTGTTTTATTGGCTTTAAGTGTTCATTCAAGATAAACTTTGATTTTTTTATTCATTGCAAATTTATTACGTTGTGGTGTTTTCTGTATATTTTATGTGTCCTCTAGTGATTTTGTGAACCAAAGAAAACTTGTTCAAATTTACTTTTGGTTCGTGTAAAAAGAATTTGGGAAATCAAATGAATATTATAAAGAAAGATTCTGGAATAAGAAAAATATCTATCAAAAAATCGGTTAAAGTAAAAAGAAAAAGAGTATAATTTTGAGAGACAAATGTAACTATTGTTCTAATGAAAACTAATTTTATATTAAAATGATTGATTCTGACATTAATTGTTTCTAATTTATTTTATTTCTGCTTGGAGCAAAGAAACTACTGTATTTTTAGTAATTCATCCAGTAATTTATAATATAATAATAATTATTTCTTTTGGCCCTTTACCATGATTGTCAGTTGTAACTTTACCACATGTTGTAGGTGGTAACTAACCATGAACTAACGATGAGGTTTCGCATCTTTCGTGTACAAGTGGTTCATGACTTAGTTGTAATAGAGGGAATGGATTCAAATTCTTCCCTATGCCCAGCTTTCAAGATTTCAGCATAATAATAGTCAACTCTATTGTATTATCTCGCCTTATAAATATGATTCAGATGGGGTTAAGATTACTCGTGCATCTTGGGTCAGTTAAATGTTTATTATTTCTTTGTAGTGAGAAGATGTAAAATAGTGTTTTTTTTCGCTGGTCTTTATTTATACAATTTCAAAATTCGAGCTTTCGTCTTTCCATGAAAGACCTCATCAGGTTATATCAAATCAATCATGTCAAAATACAACAAAAAAGTCACAGACACACAAAAATAAAACATAATGTCAAAAATACATATAAAAAACACATATATAAGTCAGCATTAGACAGTACTGTGGTCTACATTTTTTAAAGATTATTATTTACTAAAAAACAATAATTCTCGTCAGCTGTCAAAAAACGTTATAACCTCAAAACCATGAGTGTTCGTTTACATCTTCTCACTACAATTTATTCTGGTCAACACCAAAATACATCTTTAAATATTATTTCTTTGTATTCACTAAATATTTATTTAGGTACCTAATGTTCTGATTTATTTATTTTAGCTTGAATAACATCAATAGTTACAGCTGCAACACTACAACCAAAGCCCACATCAATCACGGAAGAGACCAAGTCCACTCACACCTCCCCAACAACATTCAGACATCCCATGAAAGGTGCAACATGATATTACTATTATATAATTATGTTTTCCCTCGAAAAGAACCGATCAATTTCCTTGGTCAGTTCCTCACTCGGGTTGTACACCAAATTATCCAGATAAAAGTGACAAAAATAAAAACCGTCTCGGTCACCCCAAAGAGACGATTAAGGTCCTTAAATTCGGAGCCGCACTAACAGCCCATGGGGAGAGTCCAATGCATCCTGAAGAAGTGCTCGCCCACAAAAAGTGAACCAAACTATTTCTCCAGAAGATTTAGGATAAGTTTAGTGATTTTCAACACGAATGGGTGGGGTCTAGAATTAAAAAACCTCTGTAAGTATGAACGTGAATCCGTAACGATAACTACTCTTAGTAGTTCAAAGATATGGATTGCTTTAGGGCCGATAAAATGTCATAAAGTTCGTATGACGCGTTTGACATAATTCCACTGTTTCTCACAGAAAAATTATTATTAAGTGATGGAATCGTACAGCTGGACCCCGAACGATATGCGATACGATCATATGATCCATCAGTGTAAATACAGGCAAATCCTTCATAAGTCGTAATTAATTAACAATTCAATAAAAGATTCATTAGATGATGGACAGGATTGCAATAGTAAGCCCGAAGACATGTATACATTAATATGTTTTGTAAGCTCCAACCAACTGTAGTCGAATGTGGATGTTCTGTGATTTTTACAGCTCTTATTTGCCATTTCCGAAATATCAAGGAATGTCATAAGTGGAGAAAACTTTCTGTTATATTGGTTACGGCTATTGCAGTTTCGATTTTTCTTTAAATAAAAGGAGATTTGGAGGAAGGGGATTAGGTGACCACGAAATATTTCGTAGTTTGTGTTTCTTACAAATAAGTTGTAATGAAGTGTCTTAGTACTTACTCTGTCTATTTTGTCTTGTGTGGGAAAAGCATTTGCAGTGTACAGAGAGTCGTTTGTTTGTCTCGTTTTATCATAGGTCTGTCTTGTTTCTTGTCAAGTCTCTTGTATTTTTCTTTCGTATCAGCGTGTGAAGAGTTGTGGTTTTCGTGAAATCAGAATTTGAATGATTTTGCGCATGATTAATTGTCAGCGTACGTTACATGGTCAGCGACCTTTTCCTAGCCTCTTTCAGGTGCCGTTTCGTGGGGATAAGGAACAAGGGTTCTTCCGAAAATTGTAAAAGAAAATCAAGGAAACGATTTGATAATAAGAAGGCTTACTAGGGGCAATCAGATGGTTTGACACTTGTTTGCGGGTTTTCGAGATTTAGATTTGAGTTTTTATAAATAATTGTTTTTTATTATTTGGGTGTTTTAATGTGTTTTGCGTGGATTGTGGACCGGAGGAGAGTACCAGCGAGTAGAGAAAAGTGGTAGCGCCTGAACGGTCGTGTTTGAAAAGTTCGTTTGGTTGTTCGTGGTCCAGAGAACCGTTTTGCATCACGGCATCGTCTTGGAGGAATTCCCTGATGAGATTGTGTGGATTTTTGAGGATAGCGATAATAGAGTATTTCTTGTGCGGGATTCGATGAAAATGTTTCGAATTGAATATTAAAATTTTTTGATTTGATTCATCAGTAATCTAGTCGTCACAAAGTGCTCTCCTTAACAAAAATGGGGATTCATCAGATTCCAACAGGAGAACAGTTACAGCTTAGAAGTGTCGATCTCATGCATCCCCAAACTACCCTTAAAACCGAAGATTGAACTCGATCCTAAGGTGGGTCTTACTGGCGAAAGAAAAAAGTTGGCAGCCCCACTCCAAATGAGCCCTGGCCAAACCCCTATATACCATAAGCATCGTAAGCAGATTCTAATACTTTTCCCGTAGAATTCATATTCGGGAGCTAAGGCATGCTTTCTCGAGGATTGTAACATATGCAGAGACCATAGCAGATTCTTATCAAGCTTTATGTCCAATTTTCCAGACAATTTTGAACATTGATTCTTACTTCATTAATAAACATAAATAAATAATCAATTCTTTCTCGAGTGAAGGAGGACACACAATCAATAGTCAAACTAAAAAACCATCGAATCCCGCACAAGAAATACTCTATTACCGCTATACTCAAAAATCCACACAATCTCATCAGGAAAAACCGAACTGGATTATGGGTATACCATGTAGTTTTTCTAAACAATGTTGCAGCCTGCGATGAATCATGAGCTCAAACAACTTACAAACGACGAATGTTAACGAGGTCGGTCTGTATCCCTTGCCATTTGGTTTCGGGATATTTATCCCGAAACCAGTCGAGTATTTCTCCATTCGGCGGGAAATTCCGACCTTCGATAAAGTCTATTAAACAGTGATAAAATCAAATTTCTAGCTTCCCTTTTACGATCAAGTGCGCCTTCGCAATCATGTTCCTACCACAGAGGTTTAGATTTGCGAATTGCATGAGGTTGTTGGGGGTAAAAGGCACCACAATTAATAAGAGAAATAATCATCCCATCGAAGAAATCTCAATATACTTGTTCCAGATTTATATTAGTCTTCATTCTCAAAAGCAGTAATGGTGTCCTTTTTTCTTTTTTATCCATGAATTTTATCTAATTTACCTTTTTGATATTTAATCTTTTTGATGAAGATTTTAACATTTTAGGAGTAGAGTCAATACAGGCAGTAACAAGAAGGTGATAAGAAGTAAATGTATCATTGGAAACCTCGACCGAGGAACTGTCTCATCACTAGGTAGGAACTCTGTTTTGACATTATAGACATCAATTTTTAATTCAGACCAAATTTGAACAAGTGTTTGTGAATCCAAATGATTTCCATAATAATCATGTGGTAGAACTACTCCTCAGAGAATTTTGCTCAATGATGTTTTATTTCACCATCATATCCTTTTAGAATCACATTAAAATCCTCTAATTTTAATAATTCCTCAAAATCTTTATAATGGGTAGACGCACTTGAATTATTGTGCTTCGCGCTTCGTATTATAATGTACGTTGGCCCTGAATGCGTGACAGCATCTTTATTGCCCATACAATTATTTTTTATGATAATTCCTACATATACGGATGGAGTAAATTTGTGACGAATACGCACTGCAATATCGTGATCGGACAAACGAATTATATATTCCACATGCATCAATGTGGCACCTGTGCCTTTGTTGCAGTTATTCCTAGAAGCACTTTCGCCTTATCATCTTGTGAAATAAGAGAAATCTAAATATATAAAAATATATAAAATCAGTGAGAGAAGCAGACACAAAGAGCCTATACCTTAGGATTTCGTGGTCTAAAATTAAAAAAAATAAATAATACCGGTTGTTACGGCACACGAAACACTAAAAACGCGTGAAAATAAAAAAGTTGACTTAAGGTATAATTTTGATTATAGTAGATTAAATTCTTAAAATAAACCTTTCTGTGAACCTGCTTTGATCCAAGTATCGAAGCAATTTCTTCAAGTCCGTTGATGGTAGTTCGGCAGAAGAATTGGTCATGATGATCTCTATGACCATCATCTTCAGTACCACACAACTCAATAGGCATAGTACTGACGTGTCTCTTTCCTTCCCAATATTGAATTCCGAGGAGTAAGTCTAAGGTAGATTGCTGATCGGGATAAACAGAATCCCATTAATTTCATCTCTTCGTGAAGGCTGTTCAAAGTCTTGCACGCCCGAATTGCTTCAGATCGATGCCTATCAACAACCGATCCTGAATGTAGAGCTATGGCACATATAGCCTGCATCAGCTTACTCTGATCTGATTCAAGCCGTAGACGTTTGATAACGTTCCCACGTTATCTCTTGTTTTTGAAAAGTTTGACCCTGGAAGATTTCGTTTTAAATTTCTAATTCGTTCTCTTTCTTTTCGTCTTTACTTTGTTTGCCACTCTGCTCTTTATATTTTTCTTTTAATTTTTTTATTTTTTTCTAATTGTTTCCTGTTCAAAACTATATCCTTTTTCAATATTATTGCCTGAAAGTGCAGAATCTCTTTTTGTAATTAGACAGTTTAGTTCACTTTCTATTATTCATATTTATTTTTTAATGCTTCTTGATGTGGCTTAAAATAGGTTGAAGAGAATGAAACAGAAGTCGAAGTATTAGCCTCGTTTTGTAATTCACCATTACAAAGAACAATCCAGGGTGTCTAGTATCGTCGGCAAATAAAATTTCAGGACTTTCCCACGTTTTCCAGGTTGAAAATAGTTTTTTTCAGGTACTATTATGAGAAATTTTAATGTCAAAAATACATTAAATGCACAAGATTAAATTATTTTATACATTTTCAATTTAAATATTAGTTAATACACCTTAGTTTTTGTATTTTGCATTAGGTATATATAAAAATGTAGAAGAATAAATAAAAACTAAATGACTTATTAAATTTTTGGTACATTATATAAGACAAAAAATTAAATAGAATTTCTAACATCTTCTTAGATTAGAATTTTTAACGTTTTAACTCAAGTAATAAAATTTCATTTTTGATTCGAGCAGTCTCGTTTAATGCTTCATTCATAATTCTTCTTGGTACCACTTATACGCGTTGAGAGCACAGTGAATTAAATATTTGGTTACAACAAAATTTTCAACATTAATTATGCTCGACTTTATGCTGTCATAATCTTTAAGCAATTGAAGATTTTTCTTTCTGATTTTCTACTATAATCAGCTCGATGTGCAGGTTGATTTTTAAAAAAAATGTTTAAAAATTTTAAAAAGCGCTCAAAGGAAACTAATCAAATTCCAATCAGTACTTTCTATGCCAGTCTTAAACGCTCAGCTTACATCGTGCAAACCACAAGATCTAAAATTCAACATTAATGGATTAAAATTTTCTGAAAATTCCGTCTGCAAATCAATAAAAACTTTAAATTAACGTTAGGCCCATTCATGGATATTTGAATTATTTTGCATCTCAATTCATTCGGTATACAATCTATGAAAGCATGTAACAAGTCATTTGCTGTTAAGTGATCTAAAAAAGCAGAAGTCCAATAGCGCGTAGTTACTTTATCACATTGGTCGTCCCAAAAATGCATTTAAATGTCCATTTGATTTCGTTGACTTACAGAATTTAAACACTCGTCAAATTCTACAATAACTCCGCATAGTTTAAGTTTTGTTTCTAATTCTTTTTAAAAATATTTGCTTATGCCACAATTCATTATGTAGGATGCTTTATCCTTACTAAGTTTCATCTGCTTATCAATTCTGCAATCTTGGAACACAGCTTTAGAAATATAAATAGTTGATTCTACATCACGCAATGAACTATAGCGCATTACTCCATGAATACAACAGATTATCTCTGCTTTTGTAACCTTTTAACAGAGAGCAAGTATTTCTCAATAGTTTTAGGCTTTGAAGTAATATTTTCATTACTTGTTATTAATGGAGCATCAGGAGTCAGAATATTTGAATTGTTGTTCTCAACAAAGTTACTTTTTTCTATATTAAAGTTGAACAGTGGTGCATTCGTATTACGGGACTTAAATTTTGCCGTATGTTTATTCCCTTTTTCATGACTTTCCAGAGCTGACTTTCCCATGTTATCGATGCGAATAGTTGCATGGCACCAAGTGCAAAATATCTATCTGTAGGGACTGATTTAACCCAAGGAAATTGGTTTATGTAATCTTCACTATAAGTGCATTTTTTATTCCACTTAGGCATGATATGATTCCTGGGGTGCGTTCATGTAACTTTCACTTTCACTCAACAAATTCTTACTCTCACTCAAAAATTCTCAGTTTTCAATTTCACTATCACTAAAAAATTCTCACTTTCACTTAAAAATTATCACTTTTCACCCTCACTCTTACTTTCACTTTCACTCAAAAAATTTTAACTTTTCATTCTCACTTTTACATTCATTTTCATTCAAAAAATTTTCACTTTCTCACTCTCACATTCATTAAAAAATTCTCACTTTTCATTCTCACTTTCACATACAAAATTTTAACTTTTACCATCACTTTCATTCAAAAAATTCTCATTTTAACTCTCACCCCAAAAATTCTCACTTTTAGTTTTCTCTTTTACTTAAAAAATTTTCAATTTCACCTTCATTTAAAAAATTTTCATTTTCACTAGAAAAATTTTCAATTTCACTTTCACTCAAAAAATTCTCATTTTTCACTCTCACTTTCACTCAAAAAATTCTCACTTTTCACTCTCACTTTCACATAAAAAAATTTTAACTTTTCACTCTCACTCTGACTTAAAAAATTCTCACTTTTCACTCTTACTTTTACACCAAACATTTTACTCTCACTTTCACTCAAAAAATTCTCACTTTTCACTCTCACTCCAAAAATCCTCAATCTTCACTGTCACTCCAAAAATTCTCACTTTTCACTGTAGTGCATTTTATAGAATATTCTATAGAATATTCTATAGAATTTGACTGAAAATATTTTATAAAATCTGTGTAAAAGTTAAAAAAATATTTAGTTACATTCTATAAAATATTTGGTAGAATGTTCTATAGTTATTCTATATATTTGTTCTATGGAATTTTTTTACTGGTTTGAGGAAATTTAATAACAAAATTTTTATGTATAAATTATATTTTTTTAACATTGGTTATGATAAATTTATAATTTTTTGTTAAAAACATATACCTGGAAATGCAGGTCGGTCGCTCGAGGCACAATGGGATTTTTTTTACAATTTACTATTCAACATTGTCTAGAGCCTACAAATTTTACTTGATTTTGATTATTATTGAATTTTTAGGCTCTAGACAATTTTGAATAGTAAATTGTGAAAAAAATCTGGTAAAATCTGGTCTCTGACTATTGAAGCAACCATTTTCGAGTAGCATTATGAAAAGCACAGAGTTTTGTAGATGAATCTAGTCCTAAATAATAAAACTTATATAATTTAATTTTTTTTATTTTGCAAATCCCTAAAGTCTGATTGACGTCCGAGATTAGAAATAGTGTCCGATTAGTTACTGCAGTTTTCCTGATCTTTCATGAAGTGCTTATATTTTATTAATTCTTTCATTGGACGCTTTCAGCAGTGGTCCGATTATAAACTCCTGTATTTTGTGATTTATTAAAATTTTGTTTATTGAATTATTAAAACTTTTATTATACTCGTAAAAATACGTAAGTCAATCTTATTGTAAGCTCCTTAGCATTAAATCTATATAATTTAATTGAAAATACACGATTTTTCACTAATTTTTAATTTTTCCAATAAAGTAGTATGTAAAACTATTCCAGTGCGGTTCATTTTAATGTTCCTTTCATTTGTGATAAACCGGTTGCACTCAGAAGAGGTTTTTCTACACTTTCCTACTTCTCTAGCGAGAAAACCCAGTAGACGGGTGATCCAGGCAAATGCGAGTACTTCTAATTTCAAATTGTTATGTAGACGCAAAAATTAGTATAAGGTTATATTGTATAAGAAAATTTGTAAAAGAAATTGTAGAAATACTTGTATAGCCAAGAAATGTAGGTTGAAGTTTCTAATGAAAAAATAATGTTTCTAGCAATTTTTTAAAATCAAAATGGTAAAACTAATTCCATTGAGAAAGTTTTTGATACAATTGTAAGGCCAAAATAAGTGAAACCGGCTACTTGAAAAATTTTTGTCTTCAATTTTCAAGTTATCTATGATTTTTGGTAGATATATGAGTACACTTTTTCCCCCTAAAATATTTTTCAAAAAAAAATTTATTTTTAAAGTAATCAGGTGTTGAAATTTTGGGTCATTTTATTTTCATTTTATTATTACTTTGAAACAAATAAAGATAATTAAGTGAATATTTTTAAAATTAAAGATTAAAGTCTATACTTTAAGGATTAAATAAAACGATTGCTAAAAAATGAAAATTTATAATTGTTATTAACTATTCTTTTAAACAATTGCAAATTAAAGAATGTTCTCAATGTTTTTGAAAGATTAAATTACGATTTTATGGTGCGCAAAACTCCAAGGATTAATTTAAAAAAAGAAAAATCAGTAACCTCCAATATTATAGAAATTGTGTAGATTTTTCTGAAAAAATGATGGCAAAATTAGACTCGAGTTACTGGAAAAAGATAAAATTACTAACGAATAAATAAGACCGTCTTTTGTTTTGTTAGAAACTTCACGCTTTCAAGCGGATTTTTAAGATTAAAAGTCGATTTTCGCCTGCATTTTGTCAGAAAAATCTACATAATTTCTATAATATTGGAGATTACTGATTTTTCTTTTTTTATTTTAATGCTTGGAGTTTTGCGCATCATAAAATCGTAATTTAATCTTTCAAAAACATTGAGAACATTCTTTAATTTGCAATTGTTTAAATGAATTGTTAATAACAATTAAAAAATTTTCATTTTTTAGCAATCACTTTAATTAATGCTTAAAGTATAGAATTTAAGCTTTAATTAAAAAAAAATTCATTTAATTATCTTTATTTGTTTCAAAGTAATAATAAAATGAAAATAAAGTTACCCAAAATTTCAACACCTGATTACTTCAAAAATAAATATTTTTTTTTGAAAAATATTTTAGGGGAAAAAAGTGCACTCATATATCTACCAAAAATCATAAATAACTTGAAAATTGGAGACAAAAATTTTTCAAGTGGCCGGTTTCTTTTATTTTGACCCGTTAATAAATAAATTTGAATTTTATTATAAATATTAACTCCTTCACTGCTTAGTAATCATGTTCCAACGTTGGGTCGTTAATAATATTAAATAAGTCACGCTCCGAAGAAAGGTACCTACAAGAAGCAAAAAATTTTAGGTTATGTTTTAAATTTTTCAAGTAAAAATACAGAAAGTGAATCGAATATTAACTAAAAATTATTGTTCTTCAAGTCTTCATTATATCCAAAATATTCAATGAAAATTGGTTTCAAATTCAAATAATTAAAAATAAACTCTTATTCAAAATAAATTTAACACGAACCTAACCTACAATTCATTTACTTCTTAGTAGAGCTGTGCACAAAGCTCGAAGCTCGATCGAGTATTTTCGAGCTTTTTATTTTTCGAGCCGAGCCTAATCAGTTCGAGTCCGAGCCGAGCCTCATAAAAAGCTCTAATTTTTCGGGTACTCGATTGGAAACGAGTACTCGAATTCACTCGAGTACTCGAAATTATTCGAGCTTTTAAATTACAAAAAAACCATACATAAGTAGAAAATTTCGAATTTAAGGGATTTACTGATCGTAGAAAATCGTTAGGTGTTAAAATAAGTATCCTACTAACTAACTTAAGAGACTTAAGGAGAATTCGATATTTTTTACTTATTATTATTTTTTTAATCATTTATAAATGAGTAAATTCGAGTACTCGAAATTTTCGAGTACTTGAGTGGAATCGAGTACTCGAATTCACTCAAGTGCTCGAAAAATTCGAGTACTCGATACATCGAGTCAAGCTCGGGCTCGGCTTTTCGAGCTTTTTGCACAGCTCTACTTCTTAGGTACCTTTCTTGGGAGCGCGTCACAAATTAATTAACATTTTTTTATTGATTGAAATACATTATTAACTTTTAGTTAATATTATTTTTCATTATTTTCAAAATTACCATTTGAATAGAAAGAATCCGCTATTGATAAAGAAGAGAGCGCCGCTGCACTGCGCGAACTATATACCGATTATGCGCCGCATTGAAAAAAAAAATAAAAAATTTTATTTGCCAAATAAGCTTGTCGAAAGCTTATTATTATCGAAAGCTTGCCTCCCAAGCTTGCAGCAAGCTCTTATCATAATCTTGTAGCAAGATAGCAGTGTAAGCTTGCAGCAATAGGCCATTTTGTTATTTGCCACAAACTTGTCACGAGCTTGCTCTGTAAGCTTGCACACCTTGCACGGCAAGCTTAATGCAAGTTTGTGGCAAGCATATGTGCTGATTGGGTATGTTCCATATGTAAGACATTTTTTATTTTAGCCGAAATAAGACCTAAGCACAATAAAATCTTTAACCGGAACCGCAATCATAACCGAAACCATAAGAATGAGTTAAATAAGGATAAACAATATACCTATCCTTCTTTAACTCATTCTTAAGTAAAATAAAATTTTACTTACGATTGTTACGCTTACGATTGCGGTTCCGATTAAAGATTCTATTCTGCGTTGGCCTATATTGGCCATTAAAAACAAAATTGGTCATTTCAGTGTATTGTACCTGAGAATTCATGGACGCCATATTTGAAGCTTTTGAGAGCATCCACTTTCATTTTTCTGATGAAAATACTGGATCCCGTAAAGGACAAGTCGAGGATCCGTTAGGGTACGGTCACATGATGTGCAGAAAACAGAATGCAAAGCAGAATTTCTGCTCACCATGGGACCGTTCCCTAAGGGTTCCTTTGAGATTCTGTATGGCGATTTTAAGCAGGGGAAGACAGACATATCCCAAAACGCAAAGATTTCATGAAATTAGCAAAAGTAAATTTTCCACCAAAACTAATATCTTCTTATGTGAACTTTTGAGAGCAAAATTATACTTTTCTGATGGAAACACGTCTGAAAAGAAATTTTTATCTCGGAAAATCGTGTTTTTTGGGAAAAATTGTTTTTGAAATTTGTTGAAGTTACACCAATTTGAATTTTTTGTTCTATTTTTTTTAAATCTTAATATTTCCGAAAGTTTTCAATGAAATTTAACAAAATTTGGAAGGCTTATACTTGAAATCATGTTTCTTCTGACTATCATATAACAAAATAATTGTTTATATATTTATTGTTACTCAAAGTTAACAATTTTAGGGTTACCACAAATATTTACTTTTATTTTTCTCTAACTTTTCCCTGATTTCCAGACAAAATTCTCACTTTTTCCCTGACCATAAAAATTATTCTGATTAACTCTAAAAATTATTAGATACTCAAAAAAATGTTCTATTAAATTCATTTACAAATTTCATTAATTGTAAAATTATTCAAAAACAGCAATAACTTCTTTTTTCAATAAATATTTAATCATTATTATTTTTCTATAGGAATTAAAATTCTTCAAAACATTCATAGTCAAACCTTTTTGAAACTCAACAACTTATTGGAATATTATTGCAAAACATAAAGAAGGCGATCACCTTCTTCATGTTTTGTTATAATTTAAATAACCATGAAATTTTTCAACAAAAATTTAATTATTTACAAAAATTCTAATAAAATCCTTCGCAAGAATTCAATTATTTTTAAAAGTAGTAAATTTTATCAAAAAAATTCAATTATTTGAAAAAATTGTAATAAAATTCGTTGCAATAATTCAATTATTTTCATAAACATTAAATCGATTATTCGGTAGTTTCATTTTTTAATCAATTTTTATTAGAAAATTCTAGAAAAATTCAATTTTTTAAATTAAAAAATAAATAATTTATTGAATAATTGAATGTTTGTTAAAATTGAATTCTCATAAAGAATTTTATCAACAAATTTTTAAATAATTGAATTCTTTTGACAAATTTTAATAAATTTTTTAAGAATAATTATATTTTTCGAGAAATTTGATTAAAATATTGTATCCAAAATTAATTCAAATCCTGCGATGAGTTTCATGAAAATAATTTTTAAAAAATTTCCAAAAATGTTATTACATTTTTCTAAAATAATTTAATTTCGGTGAAGAATTTTATTATTTGTTAAATTTTTTTTTAAATAATTGATTTATGCAAAGAATTTTATAAAAATCTTTTTAAATAATTAATAATTTTCAAAAAATTTTGTATATTAAATAATTGACGTTACGTGAAAATTTTATTATTTATGAAAATAATTGAATTATTTCAAAGAAATTAATTAAAAATTTTATAAATTATTGAATTTCTGTAAAATTTTAACAAGAAATTTAATTAAGTTTTTAAATATATTTGAATTTTGAAAAAAATTGTATTATTTATAAAGATAATTGAAATGTTGACGAGAATTTAAAAAAAAAAATTTTACAATAATTAAATATTGAAGAATTTCATTATTTATAAAAATAATTGAAATTTTTAGAACATAATTGAATTTCTGCGAAGAATTTTATTACTTTTGAAAATAATTTAATTCTTCCAACGAATTTTATTCAAGTTTATAAAAATAATTGAATTTCGGTGAAGAATTTTACTATTTCTAAAAATAATTGAATTCTTAAAAAAACTTTGTTAAATTTTTTTCAATAACTGAACTCTTGCGATGAATTTTATAAAATTCTTTTTAAATAATTAATAATTTTCAAAAAATTTTATAAAATTTTGTATATTAAATAATTGAACTTACGTGAAAATTTTATTATTTATGAAAATAATTGAATTATTTCAAAGAAATTAATTAAAAATTTTATAAATTATTGAATTTTTGTAAAATTTTAACAAGAAATTTATTTAAGTTTTTAAATATATTTGAATTTTGAAAAAAATTGTATTATTTATAAAGATAATTGAAATGTTGATGAGAATTTTTAAAAAAATTTTGAACATAATTGAATTTTGGAGACCAATTTTACTTTCCCTGACTTTTCCCAGAATTCCTTGACCTGTAGCAACCCTGTTAATGAACCAGACCTATATGTCTTATAGTAATTTCGACCGCTGAAAACGAATATGAAGTCAAAATTGCTCCATTAACCCCCTTTTTTTAAATCGAAAAACTACCCTTTAATGTACAAATCCAAAATTAAAATTAAAAGAATTTGATTGAATTGAAAAACATAAGAATAAGTTTTTGTATCTATTTGTTAATTAACGAAATTATTTAAATAAATTGAATTGTGCATTATTATTTATCGGGTGGTCATACTAGACTAATTTAAATTGATATTTTGATCATGAAGAATGGAAAAAAATAAACACGATTTTTCTCAAAATTCTTGTAAATTCAGGGTTGCCACAGGACAGGGAATTCAGGGAAAGTAAAATTGGTCAAAAAGTCAGAGAAAAGTCATGGATTTTTAGTAAAAGTACTGGAAAAAATCAAATTTAAAAAATTCATGGAAAAACTCTAAATTCTGATGTTTTTTTGCCTTGTAAACTATAAAAATAACAACGAATTTTATAACAAAACCTTGAATTTTTTCTAGTTCTGACAATAATTTCTTTTTAAATAAATTAATTTTTAGAGAACTATCTTAAAATTATGACTTATAAATTACGTAATGAACAATTTTTACAATTTTCATAAATACTGGATTGATAAAAGAATTTTAATTAAAAATATTAAAAAAATTTAATTATGGAAAGTTACAAATAATTAAAGAAATTTAATTACTCGTCAAAATTTCAATTATCTTTATAAATAATACAATTTTTTTCAAAATTCAAATATATTTAAAAACTTAAATAAATTTCTTGTTAAAATTTTACAGAAATTCAATAATTTATAAAATTTTTAATTAATTTCTTTGAAATAATTCAATTATTTTCATAAATAATAACATTTTCACGTAACTTCAATTATTTAATATACAAAATTTTTTGAAAATTATTAATTATTTAAAAAGATTTTTATAAAATTCGTCGCATAAATCAATTATTTAAAAAAAAAATTCAACAAATAATAAAATTCTTCACCGAAATTAAATTATTTTAGAAAAATGTAATAACATTTTTGGAAATTTTTTAAAAATTATTTTCATGAAACTCATCGCAGGATTTGAATTAATTTTGGATACAATATTTTAATCAAATTTCTCGAAAAATATAATTATTCTTAAAAAATTTATTAAAATTTGTCAAAAGAATTCAATTATTTAAAAATTTGTTAATAAAATTCTTTATGAGAATTCAATTTTAACAAACATTCAATTATTCAATAAACTATTTATTTTTTAATTTAAAAAATTGAATTTTTCTAGAATTTTCTAATAAAAATTGATTAAAAAATGAAACTACCGAATAATCGATTTATTGTTTATGATTTATTATAATTTATTGTTAATAATTGAATTATTGCAACGAATTTTATTACAATTTTTTCAAATAATTGAATTTTTTTGAGAAAATTTACTACTTTTAAAAATAATTGAATTCTTGCGAAGGATTTTATTAGGATTTTTGTAAATAATTAAATTTTTGTTGAAAAATTTCATGGTTATTTAAATTATAACAAAACATGAAGAAGGTGATCGCCTTCTTTATGTTTTGCAATAATATTCCAATAAGTTGTTGAGTTTCAAAAAGGTTTGAATATGAATGTTTTGAAGAATTTTAATTCCTATAGAAAAATAATAATGATTAAATATTTATTGAAAAAAGAAGTTATTGCTGTTTTTGAATAATTTTACAATTAATGAAATTTGTAAATGAATTTAATAGAACATTTTTTTGAGTATCTAATAATTTTTAGAGTTAATCAGAATATTTTTTATGGTCAGGGAAAAAGTGAGAATTTTGTCTGGAAATCAGGGAAATTCTGGGAAAAATAAAAATAAATATTTTTGGCAACCCTGATTAAACATATCACTTTCATTTTTTTTGTATTCTTGTATTCTGCCGTCCTAATGAAGAAAGTCGGTATTCGACATTTTTATGCAAAATGAGTTTTTATATCACGGGATTCCTTACGAAAAAAGCAATTAAGCTATAGTAATATTTGTCATAAATAATAATTAGTTTCAGAAATAATTAGCTTTTTATTACTCTACTAACGTGAAATCATTTTGAAAGGTCGGTACTTGCAGGCAAAATGTTCGGTAAGTGCTATTACCCAAGTAACCTGTATGATTGCAGCAAGCTTGCTGCAAACTTACAACACAAGATTTGCTATCTTACACGTAAGCTTACTGCAAGTTTGCTGCAAGTACTAAAATGTCCTACTTGCTGCAAGATTGCACAGCAAGCTTAGGACAAGCCTACACTGCAAGTTTCCTAAAAATGTGAAAAAGTTTTTAAAAAACTACGTGAAAATTTAGAATGCAAATTTTTCTAATCCAAAGAATTGTAGTTGTATACTATTATCCGTGATCAGTGGATAATAGCAAAAAATTGTAAATGTCGTGTCAGACGTTAATTATTGATATTATCATGTAAGATACAACTGTGAAGCACCTGTTTAGGGGATTGATACTTATACTCTCCGCGAGACAAGTCGTAAGGCTGTGTCTCTTATCTTTTCTAAATTTAACTATACTTTTAACGAGCATAAAATAGTTTATAATTACAAAAAAGCAAAATGGAATAAATTCTCTACTGCTGTAAATTGCAGCCTGGACTTGAGTGCAGCCTCATTAAAATCGACTAATGAAATTGACACCGCGGTAGCATCCTTGACCGGGGCTATTGGGGGACCTATGGACAGGGCAATCCCAAAAAACAATAATAACCTCAAATATAAATTTATAACGGACAATATAAAACAATTAATCACATTAAGACAAAAAATTAGAAAAATTATTCAAAACTATTATAACTCAAAAATCAATAAACTTAAAAACAAACTAAACAATGTAATTAAAACAAAAATTAAAAATTTAATAATGATGCATGGGCCAGCGAATTAAAAACTCTTGATACCAGAGACCAATCACTTTGGAAAATGGCAAAGGCAGTGACAAAAAATAAGGAATATAAACTCCCCATTTTACATGGCCTTAATGGCCTTGCAATCAGTAATTTTGATAGAGTAGAACAGATGGCCTTGTCATTTCAAAAAGTCTACTATTTAACAGATTCCATGGGTTGTGATAAAATAGAAAACAAAACAAACAAATTTATTAAGAACTTAAACTCTATAAATATAAACTTTGATGAAATCGAGTTAATCACACCTTCAGAAATTCGAAAAGCCATTTCAAATTTAAAACCTAAAAAAGCACCAGGCCCTGACGGTATTCAGGGTATAGTCCTGAGACACCTCCCCAAAAAAAGCTATTGTTTTACTATCACAAATATTTAACGCTTGCTATAGACTCTCTTATTTTCCCTTCAGCTGGAAATTGGCCTGCGTTCTCCCTGTCTATAAACCTGGCAAAAACAAAATTTTTCCTCAAAGCTATAGGCCCATAAGCTTATTAAACACATTAACGTTGTTCGATGGTCTCTTAAATTTCTCGATAATGTGCGACTAACAGTTATCACCCAACAAATACGGCACTGATCGGTTTAAATGACGTAAAATTGGTAAACATTCATTTTCTAACAAATTTCCCTCTGTTTACAGGCACTTTTTACAAAATATGACAACGTACTTTTGACACAAATGTTTTTAATTGTCTAAATTGAAAAGATTTTGTTAATCCATACAGAAACACGGTTGCAGCATTGGAATTACCATAGCAATGTAATGCGAATCATTTTGACAGCTGATCCTTTACACTCCCTGCTTGCTTCTGCCCTCTTCTGGCAAAATGGCTGTAACACACGTCTTGCCGCCTGTCATTACATCACTTTTGTAATTCCAATCCTGAAACCGCGTTTCTCCATAGATTAACCAAATCTTTTGATTTCAAATAATTAAAAACATTTCTGACAAATGTACGTTGTCAGATTTTGTAAAAAGTCGCACATAACCTACAAATTTTAGAGACCGTCGAACACTCTTAACCTTTAAAGTGCTAAGTGTTGAAAAATCACGCTCAGTGCTAACCCCGGTCTGTCAGACCGCTATTCCCTTTCGACAGTTTTTTAGTTATTTATAATTTTTAAAAGCAATTTTTCAATAGCAATTTAATAAATATTATTATTTAATAATTATTTTTTATAATTAATTACAAATTTACATTATTATCACATTTTTACAATATCACTATTCACGAAAACTTTAAAACAATAAATGCAGTCTCTGAGAACTGTCAGTAGAACTAGCTGCGCGTCAAGTTGCGCAGACGTTTCTCATGGGAATATACTTTCACTTAAAGCTAACCCCGGTCTCACAGACCGCTATACTTCAAATATTTATTTATATTACAAAATTTAACGAATAAAATTTTTTGAAAAAGTTGTCTCCTAACAGATTTTCATAAATTATGAAGCTACTAAAAAGTACGAGTTCTTATTATACTTTGAAAAAAAGTTACAAGCAAAGAAAATTTTCATAGCGGTCTGTCAGACCGGCATAGCACTTTAAAGGTTAAGCAAACTCTTTGAAAAAATAGTTCTGAAATCAGTACTCGAAATAGTGGAAAAAAATAAAATAATTATTCCTAAACAATTTGGCTTTGTTAAAAATAAAAACTCAGTTTCACAACTCTTTCGGCTAACTATTTACATAACAACAAATTTTAACATAAACAAATCCTGTTGGACATAGAAAAGGCATTCGACACTGTCTAGCAGGAGGGCCTTTTATATAAATTAAATGAATTAAAATTTCCAATACATTTAATTAAAATTATTCAAAATTATTTAAAAAATAGAACCTTTGTCGTGAAATCAAATGGCACACAATCATCAGTAAAGCGCATTAATAAATGCTATCAAAAACTGCAAATATACCTTAATAAACTACTTTCATATTTTAATACGTGGAAACTTAAAGTCAACAAGGAAAAGACGGAGCTCATAATTTTTCCCATAGAAAAAAGAATGAGAAGATCCCGGATTTGCTTGTTGATAACAAGTCAATAGAAAGGCCACAACAGGTTAAGTACCTGGGTCTCATTCTCGATTGCAAACTAAACTTTTATGAACATATTAATAAAGTAAAACAAACTCTTAATGCAATGATTAACACTCTGTATCCTCTCATTGGCCGTAAATCTGCATTGTCTTTAAAAAACAAAATAATATTGTTTAAATCAATTCTTAGACCACCCACTATCTATGCCTCTCAAATCTGGGCTGGAATCCTAATAGGAAATATTCATCGCTTAGAAAAAATGCAAAACAAATGTATCAAATTAATCTGTAATGCGGGATTAAAAGAAAGAATAGTCGACCTTCAGTCAAAATGCAATATTGAACCAATTGAACATTATATCAAAAAACATAGTAATAAATTTTATATAAATATCAACACAGAAGGCCTTAAAAATGACTTTATAATTTATTCTTCTATTGAGGATATGCCTTTTAAATATAAATATAAATTCCCATATCAAATGTTATTAAATTCAAATTATTTATTTATATATTTACATATTCGAGTCTTTAAATAAAATAACAGGTTTTTCTCTCCTTAAATATTTTTCCTGTAACTAAATTACTTTGAAGTGCTGCATGCGCTAAAATTGTAAATCGCTAATCAATTCTAGTCATTACTATAGGGTGAAAGTGCAAAAAAGTACTAGGTACCTATTTTCAACTCCACAACGCAATGTATACAACCTTTTGTAGTTTGTAAAGAAATTTATATCAATAAATATATTTTGAATCTTGATATTGAGGTGCTTTACAATAGTATTTTACATGATAATATCAATAATAATTAACAGTAATTTTTGTTTGTTTGACAGTATTAAATATTCATTTGTAAGATAATGAAAAAGGCCTATTTTATGGTTTTTAAAGATGACATTTATTATTTTAATCCCAACTAGTTTCAAGCCATATATGGCTCCTCATCATACGGCTTGAAACTAGTTGGGATTAAAATAATAAATGTCATCTTTAAAAACCGTTAAATAGGCCTTTTTCATTATCTTACAAATGAATCAATAATTAACGTCTGTCACGACATTTACAATGTTTTACTAGTATCCACTGATCACGGATAATAGTACACAACTACAATTCTTTGGATTGGAGAAAATAATAACATTTTTATTATAACGTTGTTACCATTATATTATTTTAAATAAATATTAATTATATTAAAATTAAATAAAAATTAATTGGAAAAATTATCAGTTAAACTTCTTTTTAATTTAAATTCTAAAATTTCACAAAGTTTTTTAAAAATTTTTCACAAAGTTTTTTAAAAATTTTTCACAACATTTTTAAGAAACTTGCAGTGTAGGCTTATCCTATGCTTGCTGTGCAATCTTGCAGCAAGTAGGACATTTTAGTACTTGCAGCAAACTTGCAGTAAGCTTACGTGTAAGATTGCAAATCTTGTGGTGTAAGTTTGCAGCAAGTTTGCTGCAAACTTACAGGTTACTTGGGTACTGCTTCAAAATGATGACGTATTTACGAACTTTCCTAGAAAAACAGCCGTAGTGGCTAGTACTGCCAGGAAATGGAACCTGACTTGAATCGAAATCCTGATGTCAATGGGCCGTATTGCAAGTACCGACTCTTGCGTGCAGGATTGTCGTCGAAGACAGACCATGTTACCTTGTCGGAAGAGTCGGTACTTGCATTTCTACAATTATAACTTATTAATAGGCTGCGAATACCGACCCTAAAATAGTGACGTCACTCGGCCGTAAGAGCACATTCATGGAAAAAAAAAGTCCATCAACCATTAATGGATTAGTATATTACTTTGAGACGGGACTCTTTTTCCGTTGATGGTTACTTAACTTCACTTAACAATTGAAAAACATCATTGAAGTATTAAAAAAGAGTCATGGAATGATTAGAATGCCAGTATGTGACCAATTGTTTTAGATTTAATGGTGAATTATTATATCAATGGATGTTTGAATGTTTACGAATCATTAGTAAAGTTTGTGAAACGTTAGTTGACTCGTAGTCTAAATCGGTGCTCTTCACCAGCGCATTGTTGCGCAGTGTACCGATGCGCATTTCTTCCGGTTTCTCTATAGTTCATGTGTTTTTGCTGTCTGCTATACAAATCCCTATATACTATTATGTGTAATGTGAATATTTAACTTAACTAATAATTTGCAGTTTGATTGCGTCTAGAAATTGACCTCGATGAAAATATATTTTCTTTTATATTTCTCGCTAATTAAAAAGTAGTTATTAGTGCAAAATCATTTCTCACAAGTTGTGAAAAATTTTGTTATTTGGTATATAAGAACAGTTCGCTTCTAAACTTAAAGTGTTATAAGTGTGCGTTTCTACGTGTAGTTGTTATAAGTGCGAAAATGTATTGGTCTAAAGCGTCTAAGAGTGTAAATAAAATATCGGAACTGTGCAACGAAAAAATGTGTTTATTCTGTACCAAATAGTGTCTAAAATTAGGGATAATTCTGAAAAGAATAAGTTGAATTTTTTGAATGCTTTTGATAGTCATGGAAAATTTAATAGACAGTTTTCTAAATTTTAGTGAACGAGTTTTATATATTGTGACTCCAAGTATGTTATCCATTCAATGATTTTGTGTCCCGTCTCAAAGTAATATACTAGTCTATTAATGATTGATGGACTTTTTTTTTCCGTGTACCGACTCCTGGGCAGTATTTTCAACATTTCAAAATAAATTTTTGGCAGTAATCGACATTTTGTTTATAAATAATGAAAATTTCTGAAATCTTTTAACTTTAATAAATAGAGCATACCAAAATTAGTTAATATCAATTGTCATTGTTTAATAAGTCTTAATTAATAGGCTGCTGTAATAACAAACGCGTTTCTCTAAATATCTTGAAATCGACCTGAATGCAAGTACCGACTTTCTTCATCAGGACGGCAGTATTATAATAAGACATGAAAAATTTAATTTATACTCTGACTGGTAAACTTTTGTCAGTAATTGGTCCGTAATATTTCATTTTTTTCTTAAAGTCTGTTTTCTTTAAATACTTTCACTGGTTAGAGTCCTGCAAAATTAACGCGACTAGTAATGGGTCGAAAAAAATTGAAAATATGAAATATAACGACTAGTGAAAGAAAGTAACAATAAGAAAAATTCAATTTTTATTTTTAAAATGGAAATTGAAAGGAAAAAGTGAAATATTGAATTCGAGATCTAACCAGCGTGAAGTCTGGTGCTTCCCCATTCCCAAGCGACTAGACGTGGTCTGGGATTTGAACAAAGTGTGATTTCCAAACGCGCTGGACTACCTTCTGTTGTCGACACAAGGAACTTCTCCGTACTCGCTGGTTTCATCACCTGCAAACACGAAACTAATATTGCGTTAAACTGATTTACCGATTCAATGTCAGCATCAGAGTTTCAGGTTGCTTTACATTTCTGCCTTCCTCTAATTTCAAATTCACCAACTCTTTGTAAACAATTGAGGAATTTATTCATATAATAACTTTTAATTTTCCTTCATTGAAACATGTGTATGAAAAGGGAATTTTTGTTTTTTAATTTAAATCTCGTTCTGACGAATAATTGAACACATTAATTCTAGTTATTTGATTTTTCCCATATTCTATATAGATTGTCTGTATTAAAAATTCTCCTATCTGTTAATAAACTGTAAACTCGGCTTTTTTGTTTTTTAATTAAAATGACATTGTATCCAATATTTTGAAAATTCAGTTGAAATTGGCGTTCCTTTGTTAGACGTTTTTTATTAATTGGAAAATTAATTTCAATTTACTTTATTTAATTATATTTAATAAATTAAATATAAATTAAAATAAATAATAAATTAATTAAATGTAAATTAAATATAAATATGATTTTAGATTCGAAAATTAAAATATTGAATGGCAAATTATAAGACTTTTTGATGTCAAGGATTTAAAGTTAATGAAAAAATTTTACCTTTGGAGCGCCGACGACTTGCAATGAAACTGGATCACTTTGAACTTCTCTGATATTTCCGTTTATCTTATTGGCGGCTAGACAGATGTATTGACCCTGTTGATCGTAGGTGACGTTTGTTAAAATTAAACGTTGACCTTTTCCACATTCCACAGGTAAGCGGCCGTCGGAAAATATCTGAGCCCATCTGAAATTTGTCATAATAAATTTCATTACTTTCAAAACTATTTCAAATATTGTAGGTGAACTCCACGTCAACTCATCACAGATATTTTCTAGACTAATTGGGATTTGGTTAATATTTTATGTATATGCTCCTTAGGCGATATGAAAAAAGTTCCCCAAACATTTTTTGAAAAAAATAAAAAAATGGCGGAGATATGACACTTTGAATTTTTTAGTACTTTTATTTTAAAAAATTCATAACTTCTACTCTAATAATCCGATTTTAATTTTCAATATCAGAAATTGTTCGTAAAATACCATATTTTAAACTAAAAAATATTATAATTAACAAAAAATATTTTTGCTCTATTTTTGTCAAATTTGAAAAATAAAAATCGTCATTTAAAAAATATGGGGTTTTCAATTTCTTTTTTATTTATACCAAAAGATGCCGAAATTTGTCTGTTAAAAATCTGGTAAGTTTCATTGTGGGACCGCCATGGGTTTTTGAAAAAGAAATAAATTTAATGTGATGCATGATACAAATTTATACGTTCTTTCAGGAAATGTAAAAAAAACAAATGACCATCACAAGTAATATGAATTCATTGCTAATTGTTCCCTGTCTTTCTAAAGTTTTTTTTCTATGCATCACATTAAATTTATTTCTTTTTCAAAAACGCATGGCGGTCCCACAATGAAACTTACCAGATTTTTAACAGACAAATTTTGGCATCTTTTGGTATAAATAAAAAAGAAATTGAAAACCCCATATTTTTTAAATGACGATTTTTATTTTTCAAATTTGACAAAAATAGAGCAAAAATATTTTTTGTTAATTATAATATTTTTTAGTTTAAAATATGGTATTTTACGAACAATTTCTGATATTGAAAATTAAAATCGGATTATTAGAGTAGAAGTTATGAATTTTTTAAAATAAAAGTACTAAAAAATTCAAAGTGTCATATCTCCGCCATTTTTTTATTTTTTTCAAAAAATGTTTGGGGAACTTTTTTCATATCGCCTAAGGAGCATATACACAAAATATTAACCAAATCCCAATTAGTCTAGAAAATATCTGTGATGAGTTGACGTGGAGTTCACCTGTATCTAAAAACATTTTTTTAATTCAGTTTTTCAGTACTTGACAGTTTCAGTCAATCGAGATAAATCCAATTTTGCCTGATTAGGCGAAACTATTAAATACTGAAACACTGAATTAAAATAATGTTTATTTTTGTTAAATTTATAAGTCATTAGTCATAAGTTAAAAAAAAGAAAAATTTGCATTATGGGAGACTGGGGTAAACCCGCTCACTTTTTGTCAGATCGGCAAAAATCTAGAAAATTATTCTCTACATCTAAGTTAATTTATATCACTTGAAAGCTTACGATTTCTACTAAAAAAATAAAAAAGAGTTTTTGATTTATCTTCTTTAGCTTTACTTATAGAGAAAATGTTTAATTTACATATAAAAAATTTCAAAATCACAATTTTCCAGGGTAAATCCGCTCACTATATTTTTTAAGCTGGAACAGTTATATTTTTTAAATATAAAAATTCGTCTTATTCCCGTCTCAATTCTAATTTATTATTGATAAACAATGAGTTCTATAAACAATAAATATTATTGGTTTAATAAATAACAAATATGTGTTTCATTAATTAAACTATGGATTTAAATAATGTTATATTTTATGAAAAGAAAGTGAAATGCGGTTACAATTTTGGTCTTAACAAGTTATTATTATGATTAAAATATAATACGTGAAATTATTTTATTTTAAATTGCTTCCCTACAATTAAAAATTTCGTCATTGCATCTGCACTTGCATTAATTTAAAAAAAAGTTAATTTACAATATTATAAACTATATGTGACGCGACAAGAGAAAAGAGACATATCGTTCAAAAATCGATTTTGAGATTACGATGCTATTCAACAGATTTTTATGTGCTCTTTGACGTAAAAAATCAGAAGTGGAAAATCTGAAATAGTTTTAATAATATAAAGCCCAAAAGTTAAACGTGTCCGCTTAAAGGCCAACGCAGAATAGAATCTTTAACCGGAACCGCAATCGTAACCGTAACCATAAGAATGAGTTAAAGAAGGATAGATATATGGTTTATCCTTCTTTAACTCATTCTACGGTTATAGGCCTTAAATACACAGGTTTTCTGCTCTGGCGTCGTTTTAAACGCTCTCCCCTGTAAAACTCTCTTTTGAGGCGATAGGTCCCTTTTCTCGTGTCGCGTCACATATGTGAATTAACATAATTTTCCCGAAATAAAATTGAAATTAAACTGACTTAAAAACTAAATGAGGAAAAACAGAAAAAAAGAACTGCGTAAAAAGTTAATGAAATTTTGGATCGTAATGAAATTTTTTCTTTCTTTCTAAAATCTTTTTTTAATATTATTACCGGTATTCCGCAGGTGGCATGGCGTCTGCATTGCATTCAAAAGAAGCTGACGAGTAAAGTAGAGCGGTTTTCCGTCTGTCAGGACCAACTAAACTGATTCTTGGTGAGTCTGCAGGAAAATGAAAATGATTGCTTTATGCAGTGCAAATCATATATGATGCTCTTTACTTGATTACAAGAATCAGTGTTGGCAATCAATCAAATGCTCTCCTATTGATTGAAAGCTTCATCGGAAAATTTGCACTTTCACAACAAGACCAATGTATCTCAATTTCGCTAAATGAAAATATCTTTCATCATCAAATTATTTTCAATCCAAACTTTTTATTCATCCATTACGTAGATTCGTCCAAAAGAACGAATTTTGTAAAAAAAATTTCAAATTCACTTTACTTTGTTCTATTTTAAAGGGACAGAAATGAATATGAACAGTAAATTAAAATCAATTTAATAATTAAATTTGAAGCTAAATTATTTAACTTTATCTTAAATAAATTATCTATTATAAGGGTATATGGGCTTTGCGGATGAAAAATGAAAAATTATGGACCGATTACCAAACCGATTTCAAAAAACTAACAACTACTCGATTTCTTTTCTAAAAAGCAAGAAATAAAATTTTATTTTAGATTTTTGAAAAAACTCCACTTTTATTTTGGTTAATTTTTTATGTGATGCTAGAACATACTTACCTCTAAGTGATGTGCGTGAGTTTAAAAATGGGAATTGCATAACTTTCCAAGAAATAAATAAAAGTATTCAATGCTGTAGGTCAAAATTCTAGCTAGACATGAAACAAATCAACATGACTAGCAAGATTTTGAAGTTGAGCCATATTCGCATTGTATAAAATTAGTTTTTACCTACAGCATTGAATATTTTTGTTCATTTCTCGAAAAGTTATGCAGATCCCATTTTGAAACTCACGTACATCACTTAGAGGTAAGTATGTTCTATTACCACATAAAACATTAACCAAAATAAAAGTGGAATTTTTTCAAAAATCAGAAATAAAATTTTATTTCTTTAATATCAATAAAGTATTGGAAAAATTTTTATCCGCAATAATTTAGTTGAAATTGTGTCTTTTTATTGATAAATTAAAAAATAATTGAAATTTGAAAAAATGGCGACCTGCCAAAGTTGACGAAAAAAGAAAAAAAAATTAACTTACAACTTTGGCATGTCGCCATTTTTTCAAATATTTTTTTTCTTTTAAATCCTTCGATTTAGGACTAGATAATCTTTCAATAAAAGTAAATCTGTTTCGATTTTTAATTTCGGACTAATCAGATTTCCATAGTGTTGGTCACCGTAAAACTCTGTTTTTTCAAAGGACTTTACTTAAACGGTACATAACTTTCTTAATATTTTTAACTTCTTTTTTTTTTGTTAACTCAAATCTAAATGATGTACTTTTAGAAAAAAATCGATTTTTAAAAAAAGTTTAATGGTTTACAAAAAAAAAATTCTTGAAAAAATGTCAATTTTTGATGTTACAACTTCGATTGCCCCCTTAAAGATGGATAGGTATTCTACACTCTAAATCTGAATCAGTGAAAATTTTAATTGATTTCAATCAGTTGCCCAGTTTTCTATAATTCATCAGTGAAATTTCACTGACAATCAGTGGTTTTTACTGATTCTCAGAGAAATTCTACTGATGAATTAAAGAAAATTGAGCCACTGATTTAAAATCAGTGAAGTTTTCAATGATTCAGATTTAGAGTGTATTCTGCGTTGGCCTATACATAGATGTCTTCTCTCAGGGAACTAGGGAAGGCACTAATTTGAAAAGCGTAAATTTTTCCCTATTCGTCAAGTGGTCGAATGTTCAAATGGTCGAATACCACATCGTCATTTTGTCGAATGCTTAAAACGTCGAATTGTCAACAGGTCGAATGCTAAAAACATCGAATCGTCAAAATACATCGGTATTAATCCTACACAAATAAACTCTACACAAGAAAATTCTACACCGCTAACTGTACACGAGAAAACTCTCAACAGAATTTGAAAAAAATAATACTACACAAGTAAATACAACATCTTAAAACCCTACACAGTAAACTGAAAACTAATAAACTCTCACCGTAAACTGCAAACGAGTAAACTCTACACAATCATGAAAAAGTGAAAATAAAACACTTTTTCATGATTGTGTAGAGTTTACTCGTTTGCAGTTTACGGTGAGAGTTTATTAGTTTTCAGTTTACTGTGTAGGGTTTTAAGATGTTGTATTTACTTGTGTAGTATTATTTTTTTCAAATTGTTTTCAAATTGTTGAGAGTTTCCTCGTGTACAGTTAGCGGTGTAGAATTTTCTTGTGTAGAGTTTATTTGTGTAGGAATTATACCGCCCCAAATGGTTGAATGCTCAAAACGTCGAATCGTCAAAAAGTCAAAAATTTGTTTGATGTAAGTTAACATTAACTTAAACCAAGCAAATTTTTTGACTTTTTGCCGATTCGATGTTTTGAGCATTCGACCATTTGACGATTCGACGTTTTGAGCATTCGATCAATTGGCAATTCGACGTTTTGAGCATTCGACGATTTTAGCATTCGACCATTTGACGATTCAACGTTTTTAACATTCGAAGAATTGACGATTCGACCATTTTCCGATTCGATGTTTTTAGCATTCGACCAGTTGACAATTAAATGTTTTTGGAATTTGATCATTTGACGATTCGATGTTTTTAGCATTCGATTATTTGAGAATTCGACGTTTTGAACATTCGACCGTTTGACGATTCGATGTTTTTAGCATTCGACTTGTTGACAATTCGACGTTTTATGGAAAGTCCAGAATAGGTGCAAAAGGCAGGTAGCAAGTCTAAGTGCAAGTGCGATTCCTATATCTTTAGCATTGGTTCGCACTTGCACTTGTACTTTTATCTTGCATTTTCATGTGACACGTGCTTTTAAAGGACGAATTCATGCGCTTAGAGCATGACTTACTTTAATGTGAAAAAAGGTTAGAACATATACCACGATTTCCTTAAAAATATGCTATAAATGATATATATATATGTATATATATATATATATATATATATATATATATATATATATTTTTTATTCTTGCAAAAAGTAAATTCACGTAATGAATACATGTCTTCATGAAAGAATCTCTTGTTTCACGAACGATTTATACATCAAATAGTGTCTAGCGAAAGGTACATCAACGCTTCATGTAAATTAAGCACAATATTTTTTTCCGTGTAAGGAACATAAAATACTTTCTATGTCAAATGTCTCAAATTAGTGTATTCCCTGAAGGAGAGTCCAGAATAGGGTTTGTGAACATTGGTAGAAGCGCGTTGGTATGTATTGTATATGGAGATCACGTGACCAACGCGCTTCTAACCTTGTTCTGGACTCTCCTTTAGAGAAGGCATCGATGTACTCGAATGTACCTATTTCGAGTCCTGTATTATCCATTATCTAATTTAATAATCAAATAAAATTTTCAATTCAGTTAAAATTGAATATTTAATGATAAAATTATTCAATAATTAAATTAGATCTTAATTCTTTATAATTTTGTTATTTTAAATTAAAAGATGTTTTTTCTATTTTTAGAAGAAAATTTTGTAACAACTTGGTTTAAAAATGAAAAAATTGAAAAACTGAGATAAAAATGTTTCTTACAATTGACGGATATTTGAACTGAAACAGGACTGCTTTCGCCTTCGGTGTTGGACGCCTCGCAAATGTAAACAGCGGCGTGATCTCGATAGATTGGCGAAAAGGAAAGAGCCTCGCCAATGCCAGCAACTTCCGGTAAAGTTTGCCCTTTCGTACGTTTCCAAAGAATCGATGCTGGTGGATTGGCATCAGCTAAACATCTGATTTCCAACTGGTCTCGACCCTCTTCCAATTGACCGAATGGAACTCCCTCCAAACGAGTTTCCGGAGCGTCTGTCAATATAGAGATGAAGAAAAAAATTTTATTATTCACATAAAGAAAAAAATTTTCATAAACCAAATGCTATTCGTTAAGAACAATAAAAAAATTAAATAAAAATTTCTTCTTTCTTTTCTGATTCGTAAAAGTTTTGCAGGAAGAAAATAAATATTCAAGACTGTGCATGCATCTGCAATTTGAGTTATGAAACTTTTTTAATGCTGAAGTTGAACAAGTCAAAGAGATTTTAGTTTTGAAACTTCTCGTAGTCTACGAGAAGACCGCGAATGAAAGAGAAAAAATCTATCGATGAACTTGGATGAATTTTTTTTCAAATTCAATTGTTATATCAAATAATCCAGTTTTTCTGGTTATTGATTTTTTCTCTTTAAATTTATCCCTTTAAAAAAATTTATATATATATATATATATATATATATATATATATATATATATATATATATATGAAAATACATTTAATTAAAATGTAATTCGATGGAAAATTTCATTTTCTTGAATTGACGTTTTAAATCTATTGAAAATGAATTATACACGGAAAAAAAAAGTCCATCAATCATTAATAGACTAGTATATTACTTTGAGACGGGACACAAAATCATTGAATGGATAACATACTTGGAGTCACAATATATAAAACTCGTTCACTAAAATTTAGAAAACTGTCTATTAAATTTTCCATGACTATCAAAAGCATTCAAAAAATTCAACTTATTCTTTTCAGAATTATCCCTAATTTTAGACACTATTTGGTACAGAATAAACACATTTTTTCGTTGCACAGTTCCGATATTTTATTTACACTCTTAGACGCTTTAGACCAATACATTTTCGCACTTATAACAACTACACGTAGAAACGCACACTTATAACACTTTAAGTTTAGAAGCGAACTGTTCTTATATACCAAATAACAAAATTTTTCACAACTTGTGAGAAATGATTTTGCACTAATAACTACTTTTTAATTAGCGAGAAATATAAAAGAAAATATATTTTCATCGAGGTCAATTTCTAGACGCAATCAAACTGCAAATTATTAGTTAAGTTAAATATTCACATTACACATAATAGTATATAGGGATTTGTATAGCAGACAGCAAAAACACATGAACTATAGAGAAACCGGAAGAAATGCGCATCGGTACACTGCGCAACAATGCGCTGGTGAAGAGCACCGATTTAGACTACGAGTCAACTAACGTTTCACAAACTTTACTAATGATTCGTAAACATTCAAACATCCATTGATATAATAATTCACCATTAAATCTAAAACAATTGGTCACATACTGGCATTCTAATCATTCCATGACTCTTTTTTAATACTTCAATGATGTTTTTCAATTGTTAAGTGAAGTTAAGTAACCATCAACGGAAAAAGAGTCCCGTCTCAAAGTAATATACTAATCCATTAATGGTTGATGGACTTTTTTTTTCCGTGTACAATTGAAAATTAATTATCCAATGCAAATTAGTTAGTTAGTTTACAAATGATTTCACGCAATTTTTTGAGATTTTCGACCTTCCCCTCCGTCTCTCGCAATTTCATATGTGGAAAATACATTGTGTGATGTTTAGTAGAGATTCCTCCTCCCCCAAAAGCATGACATCATTTATGAACGCTCCCTATATTTTTGCGACAAAATTTATTATTCATAAAGATAATTTAATTATTAATTAAATTAGTTATTATTAATTAATTATTCTTAAATTATTATTAGTAAAATTTTTGAAAATGATTGATTATATATTATGAATAATGATAATAATAATGAAACTTAAATCAATAGTAATAAAGAAAAAAATAAATAAATAGGGAAGAATTTATCTATTTTAATAAAAAAACTGTTTTCGACGATTTTCTTGTCATTTTTTCACTTTTTTTAGGAGGTGTTTATTATTTAATAATAACAGTTAATGAACTATATAACATTTTTTATAACTGGTAAGGGTTACAGAACAAGGGAAGCATATGTTTTTTTCTTTGTTGAATCGTAAATTGTAGTAATTAATCGTTTTATTAAATTTCGTAGGTGCGGGTAAGATGGGGTAGGGGAAAGTGGGGCAAAAGCTTGTCAGGTTCAATTATGAATTAGCAATGGTAAAGTGGAAAATACACATTGTCTCTATTGTAATGGTTATTATTTACACTCAAATCAATGAACTCACTTGTGCTCTGGTCGATTACAAAGATGCAGATGCAACCTTTACTTGTGAAATTTGTCGATAGAAATAGGTTGTTTTCTTGAGTACCCCATCTTGCTCGCCGGTGGGGCAAGATGGGGAGATTTGCAATTTTTTCCATATTATTAATTGTATGCTTTTTTAAGAAACAGATGGCCTTTGTACTCCTTTATTACGAAAGATTGATTCCCAAAGATGATAATTAAAAAAATGAAGTATACATTCGATAATTTTCGTTTTTTTGCGCTTTAAACCATAAGTACCCCATCTTGCCCCACTCTTCTCTACCTCTGTTTTCTTATGATCCTTCCAATTAGTACACCAATTTTTCAAGCTTTTATTGAATATTAATTATTTTTAAGTAAAATTTTAACTATCTCAAGAAATACACAATTTAAACTTTTTTTGAAAAATATAAATAGTGATTACTTTGATAAATTTTGATGAAATGTATACTTTATATATACATCAATCGACTCGTTTTCTTGTCAGGACCCCAGTAGCACGCATAATATTACAGCAATATTGAGAGAATTGCCGTAACATTACCAATATTGCCTCAATGTTACCATTGGTTCTAGAATACTCTTGTAATGTTCGGAATATGCTACTGGGGGAATGTAATTTTTACCAGAATTAATGAAAATATTAATAAAAAAAAAAGTTATTTAAAAAAATACAAAAATTTTTTTCAATTTTGAGAAAATTGTATAAAAAAATGTTGTAGATGTATTCGGAAATCCTAGTGTCAGGTTTTAGGCATTAATGACTGCAATAAACTTGCAGAATTTCAGGACAATCCATTAAAATTTGTCTGAGATATTTTGTACACAATATTTTGTGACATACACTGAGAGAAATGAATTGTTGTGACTACTATTTGGTTAGTAATAATGCCGCTGCTAATTTTAATTACTTACACTGAAAAAAATGATAATGTTAATTTTGACATACAAGTATGGTTAGGATGTATAGCTGAAACAGCAATACCGTATTGCTGTTCTTAAAATACAGTATTCGTGTTCTCCGCATACATATTATTGTCTCTCAAATACATATTGCTGCTCTACACTGCGTATGGCTGAAACAGCAATACTGTATGGCAGTATCATATCTACCAATATAATATGTCAAAATTGGCTATATTTATGGCAGTACCATAAATATATATATTTTTTTTTTTTTATTTTACTAAATGGCTGGAATTACTAACTGAATAGTAACAGTATACTGTTACTATTCAGTTAGTAATTCCAGCCATTTAGTTAGTAACGTAACTAATTAAATAGGTAGACCAACAAAAAAGTAGTTGAATCAAATAATAAAATAATTGAGTATACTAATAGAAAATGGCAACACCAACCAATAAGTTAACAGCAGTATAGTTTACTAACTAAAAATAATCCTGGAAAAAATGGTTACCACAACTATTCATTTCTTTCAGTGTACGCACACATCTAGACATTTGCTCAGAATTGAATATACATATGTTCTAGTTGAAAATGAGTCTATATAACCTTCTTTTGCAAAATTGAAAATCGTCACGAATGTAAAGCTTCCTCATGAGAAAGCAAAAAGGAAAATAATAAGAAACATAATAAATAAAAAAAGTTTAATGAAATGAAATGGAATGAAATTAATATAATGAAATAATAATAAAAAATGTTTGACTAATTGAATGGAAAAGTTTTCCAATGAAATTCACATTTAATTAAATTTTCATCGTTCCCTCGCTTTTGGAAAAGAATTGTTTCTATATAGAAATTGTAATTTAAAACTTTTTTTGACAGAAAACAAAAAGCAGAAAGAATAAAAAAATAGTTTTGTTTATTTGAAATATCTAGAATCTCAATGCCAGTCACTTTGGTCATTGATCATACATAGATTCAGTTAATAGAGAATTCAGTATGAAATTTGTGAATGGGTCAGTGGGTGTTCGTTCGCGCGTATATTTTGGAATCATTGTTACGTGAAATGAATAGCTGCCTGCGAAACTATCCGGGCAAGTGGAAATGATGATTTGATTCAGCTTTTCCACCGACTTTTTCATCTTCCACATTTACCTCTATATATTCACCCGCCTTCCCTCCCTCATTCTCAAAAACGATGCTCTTTCGCCAGAAGCGTATCGCTCGATTCGACGAAAGAAATTAATTGGTGTACGACCGAGTTGCGCGCTGAGTTTTTATTCCCAACGGGAATGCAAGTCATGTGCGTAAAGCGACAGTTTGCCGATGCTGCGAATGCACTCAATCTCATGGGAGTTAAAATGCCGTCTACATACAATTATTTATACATATATATATATATATATATATATATGTGACTTTGTATTTTGTTTCGCGAATCCTTATGCCACAGGAGACTTACATTAAATGATATTATTTTACTTTCTCATTTGAATATATTTCGCAATTTTCTCCATTTGGGAATTAGGCCTGACGGGTCATATTTATACGTTTATATATTTTGTATATATACCTCGTTGTATGAATTCTAAATTCAAATTCGAAATTTTTTAACTTGATTTGTGTGATATCATAGTGAAATTATTTGAATTTTCTAGAGGGGAAATTTGAGAATTTGTTACATGATTTAAATAGAAAAAAATTTGTTTAACTTGTAATAAACAAATTAAATTCTTAACAATAATTTAAAATTCAGGGTAAAATGTTTCACAAACAAAATTTGCAACCCTTAAAGTTTTGGTAGAAGATTCCCCTCCTAATTGACTAACAGTTCAGCCAAAGGGGTGGGAAACCCTATTTAAGAAGGTGGAATGCCCTGGTATTTTGGAAATTGTAGGAATTTTAAAATTAACTTTAAAGCAATTATTTACCATGTAACAATATTTAAATTTCATCTAAAGTGTGTCGTCCGAACTGCTGGAGAACTCGTTCGCAAAATTTTGTATTCATGTTGATTAGTGTAGAGTCTTATTACTTTTAAGGCGAGTATATAATAGTAATTTTTGTTTGTTGGACCGTATTAAATATTCATTTGTGAGATAATGAAAAAGGCCTAAAAAAATAATAAATAATAAATAGGCCTTTTTTATTATTTTACAAATGAATATTTAATACGGTGAAACAAACAAATATTACTATTATATACTGGCCTTAAAAGTAATAAGACTCTACACTAATCAACATGAATAAAGAATTTTGCGAACGAGTTCTCCAGCAGTTCGGACGACACACTTTAGATGAAATTAAAAAAAACGAAAAATAGGCCTTTTTCATTATCTTACAAATTAATATTTAAATATATTTAAGTTAAGTGCTGATACAAAAATGTGTCTTCTATTATTTATATCTATCCTTCAGTAATCGCATTAAATATGAACGTTAATTGTAATACATTAATATTTCTTTTAATAAAAGTGTAGTGTGTTGTATTCATTAAATTATAGATTTTAATTTAATACAATCTGACTTACTAAGGTTGCTCCTTTTATTCAATGAATTGAATTAGTTTCCATTTATGTTTTCCTCTCCTATAAAATAGGCATGTGATATATATATATATTCAAATAACATTCCTCTTTAACTTATTTTTACGTGTACAAATTAATTCTCTTAATAACATTAAACAACTCAAATTTGTGTTCCACTTCACCATAAATAATAACTCTATTTTTACTAGCAAACTCAACGACCTATTTATTTCAGGCATCAAATCTCGTCATTTTCTTAAAAACACTCGGTCATCGACCAGTGAATTCTGTAGTATTTGTATTTTTGAGAATGACGTGATCCGAGTTCATTGAAATCGGACATATTATTCTTTGTGTGTCTTTATAGATATTGTGAAACACAAATGCCACAGAAGATAATGAAGTTAAGTGTCGATTTATGTTTTATTTAATTTAAGCCTTTTTTCATTTTCAGCAGCCAAAGTTAGGTTCGAATTGATATTAATTACACAGGCCGACAAAATTTTGTCGAATCTCAGAACCAAGAACCGGACAATACTTTTCGGAAACCTTTAAACTTGCTGGATCCAAATCTGACCTCAAAATTGTCCCATCACGTCAGGTTTTGGAGATATTCTAACATAAAAGTGTCAAAAACACGGTTTTTGGCCTTTATTGAACACTGAAAAAATATATTTATGGTACTGACATAAATATAGTCAATTCTGACATATTATATTGGTATAGATATGATACTGCCATACAGTATTGCTGTTTCAGCCATATACGCAGTGTAGAACAGCAATATGTATTTGAGAGTTTCAGCTATACATCCTAACCATACTTGTATGTCAAAATTAACATTATCATTTTTTTCAGTGAAGACATGTAAAATCAAATGAAATTTTTTAACAGCATCTTAAAGTACTATTCTTCCCCTATAAAAAGCCTTTTAAAATTTTAAAAAATCTTTATTTGGCACTGAGATATTGTCATTTAAAGTTTTTTTCATCTGGTAAATTTGTCAAAATTCATAAACTGATCAGTATGCAATTCAGCTTCCAAAAAAGCATAAAATAACTACAAACACGTAATATAATATAACACGTAATTTGAAATCAGAATTACAAAATTAAAAATGGCGGATCCAATATGGCGGTTGAACTTTTTAAAACTCAATGGATTCGCTTTAAATTTGTTACTCAGGGGTTTACCGGGTCGCTGATTACGAATGGGGTATCAGATTTTCAAAGTTTAATATGTCGGTTCCAATGTGAGATAGATACTAGTCAATTTATGTGTAATGACAAATTTACCGGATTAAAAAAACTTCAAATGACGATATCTCAGTGCCAAATAAAGATTTATTCAAGTTTCAAAATACGTTTCAAAGGTAAAGAATAGTACTTATAGATGCCGTAGAAAATTTTAGAAATATAGATTTTCACTTGATTGTACATGACTTCAAAAATTCAAAAAATTGTGTTTTTGCATTTTTAGGTTAGAAATTTTTCAAAATTCTGACCTGATGGGACAATTTTAAGGTCAGATTTGGATTCAGCTCGTCAAAAGACTTCGGAAAAGTATTGTTAGCTTATTGGTTCTGAGATTCGACAAAATTTTGTCGGCCTGTGTTGTAGAACTCTCATATTAAAATTAGCGAGGCCAACCAAAGTAGTAATTTCTAGATAGATGATAATCGGGCACTGACAATAATGCTCTCTTTCTTAGATAGGGATATCTATAAATGGATCTATTTATGCTTCTATTAAATATTTCAATCAGACCCTGATCAGAATGCCTATAGTTAAATTAATACATTCTGATTTCCTACTTAGGTACTGACAATGCAATCTAGGTAGAACCTCTTTATTTTTCCACGTCCTTATCTGATATTGTTCATTTAATATCAGATTTAATAATTTAATAATGTTCATTTGGGTATAATAAATATTTATTCTAAGTAGTTGTTAAACGCGCGCGAGTGAAGAGTCTAATGTAATGCTTAAGTTGGTCACGCGCGTTCGACAGCAAACAGTCCTTTAATAACTTTTACTAAAAGATTAATTCTAAAGTAAAACTACTTGGCAAAAATATTTAGTCTACCTTAATGAACATTTTCTTCACTGGAAGTTTTTAATCACTAAAAATTTTTGAGATAAACGAAGCTTTCGAACATATTGTAAACAATTATTTTTACAATGACTTTTTTCAAATAAAATATTTTACTTAATTATTGAAAGTTTGTTGTCTTAAAAGCACACTCTCACCTCTACTGCAACGAGGGTAAGAGACAAAAAGCACTTAATTGGAATTTTCTGACTTTCTTGCTCTTATGTGTTACCATAAAAGGCAAGCAGTAGAGGTGACAGTTAGTTAATATAACTATAAATTTATGGTTATACTGTAAGTTGAAAACATGTTACAAAGAAAATTTTCAGTTGGTCCAGTAACTGCATTTCTTTAACCAACTTTTTCTGGTTGTATTAACCTGGGCCCATTTCTCTCAATATGTTGGACTTATCTACATGGACGAATTCTATAACATTCGGAAAATTTTGTGTGGTCTTAAAACTTTTTTCAAAGTTTAGAATGCCAAAAACCTCATTTCGAGGAAACAATTTTCATTTAAATGAAAAGGCTCAAGACATAACCAAGCCTTAAGCTATGATGATTCCTTGAGACACAATCAAGTATTAATCCATAAATCAAGCCTTGATTACTCAAAACACATAATTATACTAGCAATTTATAACATGTAGAAATATAGTAATAACATTAAATAAATTATATTTACTGGAATAATTGATTAACCTGTTCGCAAGAAACTACCGTCAGATCTAAAGCGACAGCAAAGATGCAACTTTCAATGGGTCTATGAGTTTACCCTACTCCTTCTCCTAAAATTTTGTATTTCCCCACTTTCATACTAAATATGTGCCTTAACATTTATTGTAATATTTAAACAAAACTGACTTATTCTGATAGAAATATTATTTAAATTGTTAAATTATGATATTTACAATTAAAGAAAAGTATTAGTGTCAGTTGGGGTAAATGCGGACAAAAGTGTTGGAGCTTAATTTACAAATTAAAAATTCAGTTCGACGTCAATATTTCAAGCTCACAATCAGATCCCTTAGAAGAGATTCTGAGTACTTCCATGGTTTTATCTCGACAATTGTCAACAGGATAATTAACGATGTCGCTTAATGCAAAAAAAATTGACATCAATTTTCAGACTGGTTCAGTATTTCAACTCGTATTTGAAAAGTATTTATTATAATTTTAAAAAATTTTAATATTCTGGAGGAATGATTTTGATGTTACTGAAGTCACGAAGTAAAAGGAGTTTTTCAGAATAATTATATATTTTTTATGAAATATGAATTTAAAATGTAAGAAATGCTAAAAACTGTTAGTTTTCTGCCAGTAGAAAATAATGTAAAAGAAATACAATTTAGTACAAAAATATAACAAAAATTATTAACATTTGTTAAGAATGTTTAAATTTATTATTACAAATTAATATAAGCATTTAAAATTATAAAATAATAAATAAAATATTGTCCCAAAGTTCATCATCAAAGTAACCTAATTTTGGGATTTTTATTAACAAATAATGGGGAAATGGGATTATAAAATTAAATAAAAACTTACAGAATATGACGAATTTTCGATGAACTTTCAGTTTCTGTTTAACGTTTTCTTCAATTTTCTACTTAAACAGAAATAATATCGAAAATAAAAACGCCACTTTGCCCATTTTCACGATTTTCAAATGCGTACAACTTCTTTGGAGAAAATCGGAAAATTATGGGACTTTCAGAAATAATTCACAAATTATTAATTAAACGAACACTACAACTTTCACTGTGGTCCCGGGCCAATTTTAAGAGTTATAAATTTTTTAAAAAAGTACGTTTTTAAAGGTTAATGAAAGTAATTTCTATAAAGTTGAAGTTAGATGAGCATTGATAATAATAATAAACCAACTTCAAGTTAAAAAAAGTTACACTCATTAACCTTTAAAAACGTACAGTATTGTTCGTATATGCCTTCGTCGGCATATACGAATATTCGTTGCACTCATATACTCCCATGAGTGCAACACGATCATCCGAGGAAGACATATACGAACAATACTGTACGTTTTTAAAGGTTAATGAGTGTAACTTTTTTTAACTTGAAGTTGGTTTATTATTATTATCAATGCTCATCTAACTTCAACTTTATAGAAGTTACTTTCATTAACCTTTAAAAACGTACTTTTTTAAAAAATTTATAACTCTTAAAATTGGCCCGGGACCACAGTGAAAGTTGTAGTGTTCGTTTAATTAATAATTTGTGAATTATTTCTGAAAGTCCCATAATTTTCCGATTTTCTCCAAAGAAGTTGTACGCATTTGAAAATCGTGAAAATGGGCAAAGTGGCGTTTTTATTTTCGATATTATTTCTGTTTAATGATAGAACGTCCAACGTCCTTCCGGCAGGACCAAAAAGACTCAGGTGAGTCCGTCCAAAATCGCTAAATAAAACTAATATGGATTAACATAAACAAAAAATAATATATATCGTTGGAAAGGTGATGAAACAAGCTTTCGGCGCATGTAAATGTCGAGCTTGTAAGTTCCAACCGAAGAGCAGGGTAGTTTAAAGAAGTTGAATTTTCCAAAAATTCATATAATTGTTAGTCACAAAATGATGAAACCCGGTCCTGCCGGCAGGACGCTTTTCGCTTTGTTTAAAAGGCTACAAAGCCTAGGCATATAGATTTAGAAACTTGATATTTACATCATTGGAAAGCTTGTTTCATTACCTTTCCAACGATATATTCGTTTTTGTATTTATCTGCTTCCATATTCATTTTATAAAGAAAATTTGAAGAGAGTTTTTATTCAATTGGCCGCAATTTTGCTGATTAACATTAAAAATGAAAATTTTTTAAATTAAATAAATAGGTTTCATTCTTTGAACGTTTCTGAAGAAAAAGAGACTAGACAGGCCAAAATATATTGATTTTTGTGGATTTTACATTAAATTTACGAAAAAATGTTTTTTTTACTTTTTAGAAACAGCAAGTTAATCCCAAGGAGTTCCGGAAAAGAAAAATTGAATTCCCTTTTTTTAAAAGCCTTATTTTCGGAACATGCTTCCGGCAGGACGGGCGCTTGGACGTTCTATCATTAAGTAGAAAATTGAAGAAAACGTTAAACAGAAACTGAAAGTTCATCGAAAATTCGTCATATTCTGTAAGTTTTTATTTAATTTTATAATCCCATTTCCCCATTATTTGTTAATAAAAATCCTAAAGTTAGGTTACTTTGATGATGCACATTGGGATAATATTTTATTTATTATTTTATAATTTTAAATGCTTATATTAATTTGTAATAATAAATTTAAACATTCTTAATAAATGCCAATAATTTTTGTTATATTTTTGTACTAAATTGTATTCCTTTTACATTATTTTCTACTGGCAGAAAACTGACAGTTTTTAGCATCTCTTACATTTTAAATTCATTTTTTATAAAAAATATATAATTATTCTGAAAAACTCCTTTTATTTCGTGACTTCAGTAACATCATGATCATTCCTCCAGAATATTAGAATTTTTTAAAATTATTCGGCGACTACTTTAGTTGAAATAAAATGGATTGACCCTATAGAAAATTTTTTTATCCACATACACAAAAATGGCGCTTTCTGATAGCAGACGAAAGGGAATAATGTCATTCATTTGTTGGACCGTATAAAAATGGTGTCCATTTTCTTCCATAGGCCAAAATAACAGCTGATCCCATGAGAAAACGGCTGCCACACGAGTCGAATAAGTGAATGACTTTTACTCTCTGTCGTCTGCTATCTGAAATCGCCACTACCCTGTTAAAAATTCCTGCGAAGGATCTTATACCGGTTCCTGTTTCAGGAATATTCGTAAGATCCTTTGCAAGTTCGTACATAAGAATGCAGTAGCGTTCTTAATGCTGCCGTCCTGATGAAGAAAGTGGTTAAGTGACATTTTTATGAAAAATGAGATTTTTATACTGTTGGATTCGTTATAAAATTTAGAATCTATCTACAGTATTACATTTTACCGATATTAATTAATTTTAAAGATAATGAGACCCTAATTATCGTACTTGCAGAGATTTTCGTGAAATACTTATTTATAGAACCGTACTTGCAGAAAATTTAACCGTACTTGCAAAGATTCGTCAAAATGATGACGTAGATGAGAACTTTCATTGGAGGTCGAACCGTATCGGCGAGTGCGGCTTGGAAATGTAGCTCGTCTAGACCCAAAAAACTAAGGCGTTGAACCGTATAACACACCTATTCTCAGGCCGTGAGTGCACTTACGCTTTTAAGGTAGTATTTTGACGATTTCAAAATTAATTTTTAACAGTATTCGACATTTTGTTTATAATAAATTAAAATTTTTAAATTATTTCAACGCCATTAAATAGAGCATATTAAATTTAGTTAAAAGCAATTGTAGATATTAAAAAATCTTTTAAATATTAGTGGAGCTCGTTAGAAACGCGTTTCCTTAAATATCTCGAAATCACTCTGACTGCAAGTAACCATTTTCTTCATCAGGACTGCAGAATGTACTTAGGTTTTCTAGTAAAACTTAATAAGATCAAGCGTTAACAAAATTTCCGCTAATAGGGTGCGTATTTACCGGACTGCGTGCCGATTAAATGGACCGAAATGCCGGCACAAAAGCAGCTGAATGTACGCGCCATAGCTAGCGATATTGCCAGCCCGTCAGTCTGGCACGGTCGTAACAGCAATGGTCCGGCACGAACGTGTCTGCTATTTTTAACCGATAAAATAATGTTTTTATTAATTTTAATTATTATTTTACTAATTATAAGGAGTATTTTAATTATCAGAAGCAAATTTAATCAATATTTTTTAAGGCATTGATAAGGAGGAATTACAAATTTTAGTTTGATTTTTTAATTTATTTTTGTTTAAATGCGAGATTCAATACTGAAACAGTAAAACTTTGATTTTCAATCTTTTTTGCATTAAAACATAACTTACACTATGGCATTGTCAATTGTCAAAATAAAATATTGACAATACTCAGAACATCTTGTAGGTGAGCTAAGGTAAAAATATTGACGTCGTACATATTAATCAATTAATAATGAGGATCTAACGCGGCAATAATATTAGGCTCACTTTTCTTGCACTACTCACCCCAAGTAGAAATGTAATACTGGCATTGTACTGACCCAGTACTGACTGGCAGTATAGCAGTACTGACTCCAGTACTAAATCAGTACTGGGAAATCCCTGGCTGGTAACGCTGTACAGTACTGATTTTTTACCGGCAGTCAGTACTAAGTCAGTACTGAAATATCACTGGCAGAACACCGCCTAATTACTGATTCACAGGTAAAATTTAACAAATTTGGAAAATGCTGTAACGCGTTCTCTAAAAGAAAATTTACCTTTAGAAGCTTATATTAATTTGTTATTTGATTATTAAAGAAGAGGGAGTAATTTATTGAGTACTAATAATTATTATTAATATTTCTATAGTAAATAAACTTTTATGAGTATCAACAAAAATGTAAATAATTATAAAAATTCCTTTTATTGAAATAAGTTTTTAAAAAAAATTTTCTTATTTTTTTCATTAACTTAGACAATCTTATTTATTTAAATTAATTACTAAATTATTATTATTATTATCTATTATTATTTAAATTTATATTTTATGTAATACTGTTGAGAATTATACACTAAACACTTAGAACTAAGACGGAAAAATATCACACGCACGGGGGATCGAACCCTAGACCTCGAGGACGCAAGTCGAATACACTAACCGCACAGCCACGCAAGCTTGAGAGTATATTTTTTTAAACTTCCTTTTGAATTATACGAAGGATACAGACACTGCTATAATAATGAATTTACTGTATAATATATTTATTTAAAGAAAAATTATTATAAATATATGTTTTATATATTTATATACATTTTAACAAGACATTACATATTAATTAATAGGTGTAGCATAAAAATATGGTGAAAATTATTTATTTAATTATTTATTTAAATAATAATAGAAAAATGTATATATTTTTACATTTAAAAAAAATTTTTTTAAATTTATTATTAATAACACATAATAGTAAAAATAATTAATAAATAATAATTTATTATTATTATGATATACCTATTAATTAATAATTAATAATATGTTAATTAAGTGTTTGGCGTTATTGTTGATGAATAATGTTTTTAAAAATCTTAGAAAATATTTTAATAGTTAATAAATCAAACGATGTTGTTATTAATAGTGGACGGATTAATGCCATTATAACGAAGTTTGTTTATTTTTTATAACTCCTTCGCAGTACTGATTTGGTGTTATGCCAGTTTTCTGTTAGTACTGATTTTAACACTTTTTTAACTCCGACATATTACTGATTCGGTTTTGGAGTCAGTATACTTCCAGTACTGATCGGGTTTCGAAAGTCAGTACCGACGGTCAGTACTGAGTCAGTACCATGCCGGTGTTTAACTCCGTCATAACTCCGGACATTTCTACTTGGGACGAATGACTAACTCTTCACTGAGAAAACGATTTATTTGATTCAAAGAAATTTTGTTTAAATCAAACTTAAAATATCTTTGCTATACAGTCAATAATATTAAATTTTAATTTAAACATATTTTATAGTTCACTTAAAGAAATAATATATTGAATTTAAACATAAATTGGGATTATTTTAAATTATCTGTAGTAAATTTTTAAGTTTGATTCAAACATAAAATTTTTAAACATACCTTTTGTTTAAACAATTACAATTTTTTAACAAAGTAGTAGATATTTTTTATAAATTGGAATTAAACTTACAAACTAATTTTATTTTAACAAAATCACTTAAGATTATTTCTCTATTTAAATTAAGTATAATTTTTTCTCAGTGTAATGTATTTGTTGCGTTAGGTCCCTTTCTCTGTAAAGTGTCACATATAGCGGAAAGACTTTTTCAAAATTGCAGGTTGCCTCGAACCCTTAAATTTTTTATGATTTTTATTTACACTCTCAAATTACAATTACTTCAGTTTTTCCGTATATTGAACCATTCTTCAGGGTATATTTTTATTTTTTGATAGGATTTTTTGCACTTTTTACAAATATTTTAAGATTTTAGTAAAAAAATGACTTTTTTGTATTTTTTTCTATAAAACTGCATAATTTGCGTAATTTTCAACCTTTTTTGTTGCTCTAGGAATCATTGTTTTCCTTTTTTATTCTTTTTTATAAAAACTTACGCAAAATGTAAAATAATAAAAAACAAGGGTAATAATTCAATTTTTCGACAAAACTAAAAATTAGGTATTTTGCTTCCTCGTGAGGAAGCTTTGTAGTCGTTAATTTTACAAAATTTTTAAAAATCCTTTTGACAGATTATCTTCTATATGGGACTATGTTATATAAGACCCTGAACAATTGTCCGGATGTATGTATGTGTGTGTGTATGTATGTGCGTGTGTGTGTGTGTGGATCCCGATTTTTGTGAACACGATAACTCGAAGAGGTTTTAACGAATTTGGCTAAAATTTACCAGGTATATTTATCATAAAAATATCTCGAACTGGATTGATAGACTTTAAAAAATTCTCAGAAAAAAATTTTTTTTTGACTTTTTTCTAAAAAAAATTTTTTTTCAAAAAATTTTTTTTTAAGTTGGTTATTGAAGTTAATATATAATAAAATCTTATTCTTTGCATAAAGACGAATCGATTGGTATATAAAAAGAATAAATTGTATGAGAATTTATAGAGTTAATCACAATTAAAGCTGAAAAATTCGCATTTTTCTCAAAAAATGAGTTCTTTCCGCAAAATTATGTTGCTGTATAAGAAAATCTTACTCACTTATTTCTAAAATTTTATTCTTTGCATCAAGACGGATCGATTGGTATATATAAAGTATATATTGTATTTAAATTTATAAAATTAAAACCAATTACAGACACAAAATTTGCATTTTTAATAAAAATTCATTTTTTCTTAACAATCATGTTGCTGTACAATAAAATGTTATTATTTATTAAAAAATAAATCTAAAATCTTATTCCTTGCATCAAGACGAATCGATTGATGCATGTAAAATATATATTCTATTGAAAATTATAGAATTAATTACAATTAAAGATGAAAAATTCATTTTATTATTAAAAATTTTATTTTGTTCATTTAGGATTAAAACAAATTTTATAAATATTTTTTTGATTTTATAAATATTAGATCGTATTAGAAATTACTTGAAAATTAAATATACTTAATATACTTAATTATAATTATAATAAATATAACAAATTTTTAAAATTAATTTTTAATTAGATTTTAAGACAACAACATGGAAAATATGTCAATACACGGAGAGAAGAGTTACAGTTGTGATAACTAAACACGTTTAGTAGCAGAAATACATGGAGAGCGACAGTAGCGCCCCTGGCGGTTTAGTTCCTGTTTAGTTACTCTGACTGAAGGTACAGTCGTTCCTACTGTTATATAGTAGATGCTACTGTTATTTTTGTCCGTCGAAAATTAACTAAACTGTTTAGTTATCAGAACTGAACCGACAGTCGCCTTCACTATTCTCTTCTCTCCGTGTACGTGACAATAAGTTAGTGCTTCCTCCACGAGGAAGCAAATTTTTTTGCTGATCCGTATAGAGGAAGCAAAATGGCCATGTAATGAACATCTGGATTTACAACTTGTTTTGTTTATTAAGAGAAAAAATTATTTTCAATTTTTTAAAATAAGGTTAAGATTTTTTCTAAAAAAGCCTCAACGTACTTCATTTTAAGAGAAGATCGTTGCTTAATATAATCGATTATTCAAAAGAAAATTCGAACTATGACATTGCTTCTAGTTGTTTTTAAATTAGATACAGTAGAATCCCGGTCATCCGAGCTCGCATAATCCGAGGTAACGTTAACAAAATGACAGTCCGTATAATCCAAGTTGTCTCTCAAGCCTTGTCCGCGTTATCCGAATTGTGGCGATATTTGTTTACATAATTATTTAATAAATACTTCATACTTTTAAAAAAAGTTGTGTTATTTTCATAAATTATATAAATTATTATCTAATTAAACATTAATCATTTGCCCTTATGTAGAAAAGACTAATTAAAAAACTGCAAATGTTAAATTATAGTATAAATAGAAAAGTTTGTATTATCCGAGTATTCTCTTAATGCGAGGTAACTCCGGTCCATATTAGCTCGAATAAACGGGGTTCTACTATATTATTGTTAATTACCTATATAGTTTTTAATTTTGAGATTTTTTAAAATTACGTTAAAAATTAAAAAAGTAAGCGAAGATACAAGAAAAATATCTGAAAAGTTGCTTAATTTTGGAATTTTTAGTAACAATTTGAAAACAATTTTTTCTCTTAATAAACAAAAAGATATCAAATAATATTTTAATGGTAAAAAAGAAATATGAATACAAATAAATCCTGAAAATTTGAAGAAGAAAAAATATGGCCTTTTTGAGGAAATTTTTTTCTTTTTTTCGAAAAATTAAATTCTTATCCTTGTTTTTTATTATTTTTCTTTTTGCATAAGTTTTTATAAAGTATAATAGAGGAGAGTAGGGCGAACCGGACCGGTGGATAAACCGGACCCCCCTCAATATTTTCGAAATGGTAAAATTGGCAAAAGTGCTATTTAGAAATTTGAAACAACCATGTGTAGTATACCTTATTTTTTCAATTTGACATTTTTTACTTTTGTTCGTGCAACGCTGGGAGCAAAAGTTTTTTTTAGTTTTTTTCTACACTTTTACGAATTTTTTCTTAAGAATATTCTGAGGAAATCGTGTAATATTTCCAAATAATAGGTATTGGGTTTTGAAGGTACACACCTCTGGAATATTTACCACCAAAAACTTTGATGAATTTGCAAAGCGTTTCTTGTTGACAAACATTTATTCTCAAAATGGGCTTGTGGGGCAAACTGGACCGTTTTCGGTGGAGCAAACCGGCCATAGGATATTTCCATTGAATTAAAGTTTCATAAAAATTATTTTTAAATAAAATGTTTCTTTCATTAAAATATTTACATACAATAAAAAATAATTGTCTTCCAATGAGAATTGGACCCTTCAATATTGTTTCTCTGATAATGACAAACATTTTTATTTTTTTATTAAAAAAATCTTTATGTAATTAAAATTCAATCTCGAATTATTTTTTTTATTATTACAACCATTGTTTACATGATTCTTTATGTTTTTTTATTATTATAGATAATGTAAATGCAATATTATAAATAAAAAACTAAACGGTTCGGTTTGCCCCATGGGGGGTCAGGTTTAACTTAGGGAGTGGGGCAAACCGGACCGTTTGCAAAATTTTTGAAAGTTAACACAACAACTAAACAATAAAAGAAAAAGTATAAGTGTCTCTGGGAAAAAGTTGCGCAATTAAATGATCTTTCAAACAAGCCCTCAAAAAATAAAATATGTTGATTCGTTTAGTCACAAGAGTCAAAAAACCGTTAGGGGGTCCGGTTTGTCCCACTCTCCCCTAAATATAGAGAAAAAATAGTTTTAAGAGGAACAAAAAAGGTTGAAAATTGCGCAATTTATGCAGTTTTATAAAAAAAATACAAAAAGTCATTTTTTTTGCTAAAATCTGAAAATATTCGTAAAAACCGCTGCCAAGTTGTACATTTTCGTAAATCTCGTTGTGTTCATTTCATAAACACTTTGTTTCCTCATAGATATACAGGTGTCCTAACATTTTTTTAAGATATGGCCAAAAAACGTTTTTTTGAAAAATTTAAAATGCAAAAAAAAATTAGTTAAACTTTGTGAATCGGGCTAAAAGTACTCTCATTTTATGTCTTCCGAGGAGACCTACAATTTAAAAAAAATTTGAAGCTTTTAGCTTTTTTGGTTCTGAGATATTGAGGCAAATGTAATGTTAGTACACACACACATACATCCGGACGATTTTTTAAAATCCGTTTTTTGAACTTCTGACTTCAAATTACATGGAAATTTTTATTTATTTAAATCATTTATTCGCGGAGTTCCCAGGCATATATAAAGCACTAAAGTATTAGGTATAATTGAAAAAATTTTAAAATATGTCAAAAAATGGCAGTCCTAAATTTTGGTAATACAAAGCTTCCTCTATGAGGAAGCAAAAGTGCAAAAAAATCCTATAAAAAATTTTAAAAAAGTATTTTTTAATTGTTTGAGTAACATATCTCATTGTGATAACCTCGGTCTTATTCAGTCTTATACTCGCGTCGTCTTTTCTTAAGTTAGGAAATGTGTCATATTTGAATTTGCATTGTACTATACCAGAGCTAAAGATAATAATCCAAAATTAATTATATTTTAAGTTACAATAATTAAAATATATTAAAAATTACTAAATAATAAATAATTACTACAGTAGAGACTCCATTATCCGGACTAATGGATGCAGGCACTTGTCCGGATAATCGAAAATCCGGATAATCGACTAAAGAACGAATTAAACAAATTTTTGATTCATAATTTTATGTATTTATTTGCAATATGTATTAAAATGAGACTGAAAGAAACTAAAACTTTTAAAGCCAATATTAATAAAAATTTAGTTACAAATATTTCAAAATATTTACATAAACATTTTCTTTAAATAATTAAGTGCTTTAAAACGCAACATTTCGTGTAGAAATTCACGTTTTTGAATTTAAAATAGAAAACGGCTTGAGACCTTATAAACTTTATATAAAAAATTTTTTTAATTTTAAATTTGTCCGGATAATCGAATATCCGGATAATAGGGGTCCGGATAATGGATTCTCTACTGTATATAATAAAATATAATAATGAATAAATAGGAAATTATAGAGTGTTGAAAACATTCCGGCATATTGTAGGCACATTTGGTCTTGAAAATACTGAACGATAAAAACGGTGCGTAATAACCGGCACGTGGTCCGTCGCCCATCGTGCCTGTGACGGTCCAGGCACGTTTGTTATCTGAAGCGTGATATCCTTTGTACCGAAACAAACAACAACATAGCATCCTGGACAGTTTCTTTTGTAAAATCATTTGTAAGATCTTGCTATTAAATGTTCCTGCAAGGGTACTGTACAGGAACACTTGCAGGATCATGTACAGGGAACTTTGTAATTTTTTAAATGTTAAGTTTAACATTTTTTTTATGTTAAGCAATATTTGACAGACATAAACTTCATATTTTAATATCTTAGGCCCGTATAACAATGTTGGACAGAAAAATGGTTTGCGCATTCGAGAAACTCATAGAAAACAACTGTGCAGGAGTTAAAAAAAATAAATTAATTGAAGAAACCGTGTAGGATCTTTTACAGGTCACTTACAGGATCCCTTACACTTAAGTACCTGCAGTTTACAAAACTGCAAAGGTTCTTGTACAGGAACCTTTACAAAGTTTCCTATACATGATCCTGCAAGTGTTCCTGTACTGAAACCTTTAATAGTTAAAGTTCCTGCATCGGAACCTGCACAGGATCCTGAGAGGATCCTGTACGGGGATTTTAAGCTGAGTTTTTTACTTCCAGATTGTTATTGCAAGATCTTACAAATGATTTTACAAAGGAAACAGTCCAGGATGCTATGTTGTTGTTAGTTTCGGTACAAAGGATTTCGCTTGATCTTATTAAGTTTCACTAGAGAACCTGGGTACATAAGAACGCTACTACGTTCTTACGTACGAATTTGCAATGGATTTTACGAATATAAAACACGAACTTTGAGTTTTTTGCTGAAAAAATATGAAGATCAAATCCATTTAAATTCCATGTATTTTTCTTGAAATCTACACATGAAAATACATAAAATAAGCAAAACTGTAGATCAATAGGCCTAAAATTATGAAAACCAAGAAGATGATACACACTTTATTCTAAATCAAAAAAAATTTCTAGTTTTTCGAAAAAAAATACGAAGATGAACTCCAATAATTTTTTCTGTATCTTTGTTGAAATCTGCACGAAAAAATAAATAAAAATGTATAACGCCAGTCCATTTAGGTTTTCGCTCAAGACGTAAGGAAGATCAATTCTAATCATTCCCACTATATTTTCCCTGTGACCTACACATGAAAATACAAAAGTGTTTCAATTTTCAGATCTCTAGGTAAAAAACTGTAGACGCTAGAGTGAAATACACGCTTTTTTGACGAAATTTTTAAAAACTTTGAGTTTTTCGTTGAAAAAAATATGAAGATCAAATCGTCGCTTGGGGGCAGCAACATGCCGACTCAGCTAAACGGTGAAAAAGATGCCGTTTCAAAAAGAAAAGTGAAAAACATGCCATTTCGCAAAAGCGCTGAGAAACATACCTTCTTCAAACGAACGGTGAAGAACATACCTTTTCAACCGTTAATATTTAATATTCATATTATATTAATAATATTATATTAATTATGAATAATTAATAATATTATATTTATTATAAACAATTAATGATTAATTAATTAATTTAATTAATTGATTAATTTATAATTATTAATATTATTATATTAATTATTTATTTATTTAATATTTTATTTAATATTAACGGTTGAAAAGGCATGTTCTTCACCGTTCGTTTGAAGAAGGTATGTTTCTCAGCGCTTTCGCGAAACGGCATGTTTTTCACTTTTCTTTTTGAAACGGCATCTTTTTCACCGTTTAGCTGAGTCGGCATGTTGCTGACCCCAAACGACGAAATCCAATCATGTTCGCTATATTTTTCCTGAAATCTACACAAACTACATAAAATAAGACAAACTGCAGTCCAATAGGTCAAGAATTGTGAAAACCCAGGGGGGAGGTACACACTTTTTTTCTAAAACCAAAAAAATTTTTAGTTTTTCATAAAAAAAATATGAAGATGAAGTCCAATAATTTATATTGTATGTACAAAAATCGGGCTCCCCATGGGGCAAACCGGACCGTTTGGTTTTTTATTTATAATATTGCATTTACATTATCTATAATAATAAAAAACATAAAGAATCATGTAAACGATGGTTGTAATAATGAAAAAAATAATTCGAGATTGAAGTTTAATTACACAAAGATTTTTTTAAATAAAAAAATAAAAATGTTTGTCATTATCAGAGAAACAATATTAATTCAATTCTCATTGGAAGACAATTATTTTTAATTGTCAGTAAATATTTTAATAAAAGAAACATTTTATTTAAAAATAATTTTTATGAAACTTTAATTCAATGGAAATATCCTATGGCCAGTTTGCCCCACCGAAAACGGTCCAGTTTGCCCCACAAGCCCATTTTGAGAATAAATGTTTGTCAACAAGAAACGCTTTGCAAATTCATCAAAGTTTTTGGTGGTAAATATTCCTGAGGTGTGTACCTTCAAAACCCAAGACCTAATATTTGGAAATATTACACGATTTCCTCAGAATTTCCTTAAGAAAAAATTCGAAAAGGTGTAGAAAAAAACTAAAAAAAACTTTTGCTCCCAGCGTTGCACAAACAAAAGTAAAAAATGTCAAATTGAAAAAATAAGCTATACTACACAAGGTTGTTTCACACTCACAAAAATGATCTATTAACCATAAAACTAATTTCCTTTTAAATCATGTCTTTTAACTATTAGCAGAAATAGTTTTATTGTAAAAGGAATCTTTTAAATACAAAAAGGTTAGAAGTTTATTGGAAAAAAGAAAATCGTTTAAATATTAACTGATTTCTTTTGATTTTTAAATGAAATCTTTTTATGTCAAAAGGATAATATCAAGTTATTTGACTTGTAAACATGTCAAAATAATAATAAAAAAATTTAATTTCTCGTCAAATAAAGCAAAGGTAATCTGCACAATTTTTACAATAATTATTTATTTATAAAACAACAGTGGATAAATTTAATAATTAATAATATGTAATAATAATAAAACTAAATTTTTTTAATGAAATAAACAATGTATAAAATTTAAATAAAATATTAACAATTTCGGGTTATTATAATAATTATTTATATATTCGAAAAATATAATTAAAAATGAAGAATGTAATAAGTCATAACTTTTTTAAATTAAAAAAAATGTTAAAATTATGATGAAATAAATTTAGTTATTTTAATATATTTTTTCCTGCCTATCAATATATTATTATTATTTACATACTTGTGTTATTATTATTTTTTAAAATTTAATTTAAAATATTTTATAATAAATTTAAGTCAAAAATAAATAAATTATTATTTTAACTAAATAAATAAATTAATGAGTTACTGATAAGACGAATAAATAATTAAAGGATATAATTAAAAGAAATTTCCTTTTAATGGAAAAAGAATTCCTCTTAGACAAATATTAAAAGGAAAATTCGCTTATGGTAAAAGGATTCTTTTTTACTTAAATAGACTGTTTTGTGAGTGCAAATTTCTAAATAGCACTTTTGACAATATCGCCATTTCGGAAGTATTGATGGGGTCCGGTTTGGCCCACTCTCCCCTATTCAAAGGATTGAAACAACAATTTGCTTTAGGCATTTATAAATTAATTTCTTCATAAAATAAAAATAATTGAATTAATTAAACTTTGAATTAAACTTCAAAAAATTGTTTGAAAGAGCTTTACAGTGAAAAATTAATTCTAATTAAAACTTTTGAAATAAGTATTTACTGAAATTCATTGACAATTATTTATTATTTCAATACACGGAGAGAGAATATATATTAAATTTTGTAAAAATATTTTCAAATTGGGGATAAAGTGCGACAAAGCGAAATTTTGATATAAAAAATATTAAACTTTAAAAAAAGTTATGTGAAATTTAGTATAATTATATCATCAAATATCAAGAATATTAATTAAATTCTAATATAACTTTAATACATTTCACAAAACTTTTTTTAAAGTTTAGTATTTTCTATATTAAAATTTCGCTCTGTTGCAGTTTTTCCCCAATTTGAAAATATTTTTACAAAATTTAATATATAGTCTCTCTCCGTGTAATCATGAAAAATAGACATGTATGACATGTTTAAAAAGCTGCAGATTAAAATTTTTTCACGCCATTAATTCTGCAATGCGAAACAAGAAAACAATATAAACTTTGTTATTTTCCTCTAATTTATTAATTATATTTCTTATGAATTAATTATGGTACATAAAATTGTGTTTTTTACAATTTTTTATTTAAAAGCTTGCCATTTTCTGAATTTTTTATGTTTTTGAGTATTTCAAGGTTCAGTTCCTGTGTTGACTCGTCTAGTTTGAAATTGAAGCGTATTGTGCAGAAACAACATAAGTCCATAATTCGAAATTATTCAGGAATCAATAAAAACAGTTTTACTTTAAATGTTAAGATTTTTCTAACTCTGATTTTTGCATTATATTATATATTATAGTAACTTATGAGTTTAAAATTCCAATGCAATTTATTTATTTTTAATTAATATGAAAAATAAATTGACTTTAGGACTTAAGCGGGTTTTGCACAAAATTAAATAAAAAACACAGAAAAGTGAATGAATCAAGTGAAGTATCGCAGTTATATTAAATATTTAATAACCTTTTTTTAAAAAGAAAAGAAATTTAACCAATTTTCAATATTTTTTAATTTTGAATTAATTCCGTCGCCACTGTCACTTTTTGCTTTCCTTGAGTGCATTTCATTTATAATATAAACTGTTTAATATAAATTACTAAAATACGTCAAGAATATCACAGGTAAATTAAATGTATTAAGAATATCACAAGTTTCTGCACAAAGTGATAATTTAATTATTTTTTAAGGGTTTAGAGTTTAGTCATTTATGTAATATTTTACTAGAGCTTCATTTAAAGATAAATTTTTAATAAAAATGTAATTTTCGAAAAAATGGACTTATGCGGTTTCTGCACAAAAAGCTTCAATTATACTTTACTTTTTTATTTTAGATGATTCAGCGATGAGCTACAATGACAACCGTAATTAAAAGTAATTTTTATCAATGTACAAAGCGCCCTCTGTAAAAGGAAGATACCTATGTATATTTTTCAAGCTTGAAATTTTTTTCTTAAGACATCTAAACATGCATAACGACATATAAAAACTTTTGGTTAATTGTATTTCAAAGCTAATAAGCAAAATTTTTTTTAAAAACTTCTGATTTTAGGGCTGAAAAAGTTACAAGACCACTTAAAATAATGTATATATTTATTTATTATATTAACGTATCAGTGCAAAATTGGTTAATAATAAATAATGCAAATAATAATAATAAATTTTTCTTCTCTACTATTTTTTCTTTTTATTATCTTTTCTCTCTTTTTTTACTATTCTTATATTTTACAAATCCCTTTAAACTGGAATATCTTCTATATTTCGAATTTAAAAATTTGATAGTTTCGATGCAATAAAAGTTCGCCAATGACCCAATTTGAAAGAAGCAGGAGAAAAATCTGAGATTTCTGAATTTTTATGGGTTACCACACAAATATCTATGAATATTTGATGATTCAGTGATAATGGTACGTTATGTTCAGACGTCGGACGGAATTTAAAGTGCAGCATTTTTTCTTACTTTTTTAAAAGAAAGTAGGACATTTTTAATTATATTTATTTTTCACTAATAATAATAATGATAATTTTCAAGAGTGATTTTGTCATTTAGAAAATATTAAATGAAAGTTTAAAAAGTTGTCAAAAGAAATTTAGAAGAGAATCGAGTAAAACTTGACAAAAACTACAGTACACTATGATGCAGAAAAAATATTTCAATAATAAAAGAAGCGTTAATCGTTACAAAAGCTTTTATCGCTTTTTGTTTCATGGATCAAAAATAAATTACGACAAAAATTTAGACATTTTAAAGGTGCAAGCAGAACAATTAAATGAATTAACAATTAAACTTTTCCTCTTTATAATCTAGAGTATGGAAAAGAAAAATTTAAATGATTATAATTTAGTAGTCATTCATTAAATTATCCTGTTTATATTACAATCAATTCATCTCAGGTAGAAAAATTACCGTTAGATTATCGATAGTGGCTTTACATTAAACTATCGATAGTGACTATCGTATTCTATACACATGAGTATCATTATCTAATATACTAAACGTGGATCTTATGAAAGGTGTTTTTAAATCATTTCATATATCTGAAAAGATTCTCTCCTCACAACATAAGAATATTCTGAAGATATTATATGATGTCTCAAACAAATGTAGGATATCCCAAAAAAATCCAAAGATGTCTTTGGATATCTAAAGGCTATTCAATATAATATTCAAACCGTCACTTTGTAGGATGTTCTTAGGATATCCTCAACATGTCATCAGAATATCTACAATATATTTCTAGGATATAATTGGGACATACAGAGGATATCCAAAGGATATAATAAAATTATCTGTAGTATGTCCTGGGAATATTTTTAGAACTTCAAAATAATTGACATCCTAGAAATAGAAATTAAAAAATTTCAAGAAGAAAGTTCTTCTATTCATAATAAAATATTTTATTTCTACACTGAAAAATTTTTATTTGATTGAATCAAAAAAATATTTAGGGGAGACTGGGGCATAATACTCTGCCATTTTTGTTATAATTAAATGTTTATCTCTTAGAAAAGTTACTTTGGCATCTCAGCATTTAAAAAAAACAAACGTCCCGATATGACTCTTACTTTTTTTACAGTAACTTTTTTGCAGCATTGCAGAGCGATCAAATGTTAGCCTCGAGCCGGGGCGTAATAATTAGTTACAATTATTATTTATTTTCCAATCTAATAATTAAGGATCCTGGGTGTTCCATGAATGCAAACCTACACTTCGCTAACTAGCCATTTTACCTCAGGGGTACTTGGCAAATTTCAAGCTTAAAATTTGATTTTGGTTTTCTTTTCAAATATGTTTTTGAAAAAAATAGAACGAAAAAATTAAAATTTTGAAAGGTTACTTTCGTATGTCAAAAATAGTTTTTCCACTATATTTCATTTCTACAATAGTGAATGAATAACAATTCAACTTCGTACAAATTTGCAGTATACCAAGTAGAATTATAACTTGTCTGTAGAGCGAAATTTTGTTCATTTACGATTTTTAAATAAATTACAATTATTAATTACGCCCCTTACCCATTAATACTTTAGTCTCTCCTACTTGAATAAAAAAAGATTTATTTAAATTAAAAAATTACTTTTTCCCAAAAAATTGCTTTTGAGGTGGTCAAGATACCTATCAGTTGAATGCTTCATCTAAAATCAAAATACAAAAAATTTTTTGTTAATGTGTGAATATATCTCGTAACTGAACAAAGGGTTTTTAAAGAAATAGAAGTTTTTTACAATTTTTAGAGCAATTAAGATCACCGATTTTGTGAAGGGGTCTCAAACAACCTGTTGGTACGGTTGCGGTCCCGATTTTAAATAATTTTTAACGAAAATTTTACAAGTTACTCATTTAATAGTGTACTTTAAGATTTGAAAGTGCTCAAATAAAAAAATTTATTTATTTTATGAAAAAAATGATTAATAAAACATACATTATTTTTTTGAAAGATTGTTTATAACCGTAAACAAATTAATAAATAAATGAATGGTTAAATCAATAATAGATATATAGTAAATGAATAAATAATAATAAACAAAAAATTATAAAATTATATAGGGGAGAGTCAGTACGGTCGGCTCACTTTTTGACTTGTACCCATAACTTCCGTTCTAGGCCGAATTTCACGTTTTCTGACATATGGTTGGAAAGATCTTCTAAAGTGGAATGTTTCTTCTGTACATCAGAAAATATTTGGGCAAAAATTGGAAAAGTTATAAACATTTAAAAAAAAAAATGTCGTTACGGTCGGATCAGGTCTTTACGGTCGGTTCACCGTAGAAAATCAATGTGAAATGAAGGAATATTACTAAAAATGTCCCGTAAATTACAGAAGAATGCTGAAATGCACTTGAAAATGGAAAAAGGAAATAAAAAAAATATATAAAAATTAATCTAAAAACATTCTCAGTAAGCGAAACGTTTACAATACGTTATCGAAGGAGATGTGAAATAAGACTTTTTAAAATGTTTTACGAACGTTTTTCGAACATGAATATATTTTTTTCACTGTAAAATGACGTTCTTCACACATCTCTACCTTAAACAAATGAATTTCCGATGTCAGAACGCACCATAATTGTAAAATAATGCGTCCCAACATGCACGATATAAAGTGAGCCGACCGTAAGTTTCGCGTCGTTTTTATTTTTTTAGCACACAGACATAAACGCACGATATAAAAACAAAATAACATACCAAAGTATTAAAGCACTCTCTAATGAATAAATTTTATCAATTTAATTTATTGTTTGCATCTTCCATTTTGTTTAATTAATCTTTTTCGACACTAAGTAAAAGTTTTGCTTAAAAAATTCACCACACATTTACGTTTTACGTTTGTACTGCTCGCGTACTTCATTGGAACTTAATGAAAGAGACATTAAAAGTTTTCTACCATTACTAACAAGTATTTACATGCAATGGTAAATGGCACCAGTTTGTTACAACTGAGAAACTTGAGGTGAGCCAACCGTAAAGGTGCGCCGACCGTAGTGACTCTCCCCTATAATAATTAATTTATCATTGTATATTATTATATTTATCAAAATAATTAAAGATATTATAAATTAAATAATAAATTAAAAATAATTATTAGTAAGTAAATTAGTAGTATTAGTATTAGTATTAATGAGTAAATTAGTTTTAAATAGTGTATTAAATTATACCAATATATAGGTATCAGGTATCTCCTCCGTGTTGGATGTAATCTTTATGCTTCACGCAAAGTTGATTTGATTTCTTTTAGAATTTGTTAACCATCGAGAGGCTCGAGGCAACACAGATTTTCAATTTACGTTCAGTTTAATACCCATAATCGATATACTGGTAGCGTATTCACGCTTTGCGTCTCGTTACGCCGCCTGGAGAATGTCAGGACCACGTTCAAAGAAAATAAATGGTTCTGTTTGTTTTCAGAGGCGAGTTTCGAACTATAGGGGATCTATAATTTTCATTTTCTGACTCGCACGAAGCCTTTGATGATCAATTTTTCACCTAATATATATATACTAAGAATATATCAATACAATACTAAAGTTATTATTTTTTCCAATACAGACAATTGCAATTAGATTTTGTTAATTGAAATCCAAAGCATAATATTATTAGTAGATGGAGCGAATAGTAATTTCACAATGTTTTAGAAAAATAAAGTGTTGCATATTTTTTGTTGTTTCTAAATTAGAATAAACTATAAACGATTATAAATAGTTGCTCAATATTAATTTTTTCTTTCATAATTTTTTCTATTTTATGTTTCCTTATAGAGCAAGTACTCTAATACCAAAATTTTTCAAGTTCGATTTTTTTGACATATCTTTATGTTATTTGACCTCGGGAATTAAAAAATGTCATTCCGTATGTTAGTGTGTAAACATTACATTTTCATAAATATCTCGAAATCATTAAGAGCTTTAGGTATCATTTTTTAAATTGTAGGTCTCACGTGCGAATATACAATGAGAGTATTTTTAGATAGATTAATTAAAACTAAATTTTTTTGGATTCTTAATTTTGCAAAAAAACGTTTTTTGTCCATAACTTTAAAAAATGTTAGGGCACATATAAATGTTTTTCCATAATTTTGTATGTACAGTTTTTCAGACGCATCTTTTAAACCCTAATTGAACATATTTTGTCCATATTAACTGGAGATATTAAACTTATAAAAATCTTAAATTTTGGAAAATAAGACTTCTTTGAAAGTTTTATTAATACATAAAGAAGTACACTCTAACACCGGTTTAGCGGACACTGATTTAGCAAAGTTTTTGGATTGCGATTTACGATTTTCTTTGTCTTGCCTCGTTAAAAGTTTTGTTAAGGTATTGTTCGTTTTAAAGGACTGCTCCCTCAGATAGTCTGTTAAACCGGCGTTGTAGTGTAACTGTAAAAATATCGTTACCAGCTTAAAGAGCATTAAGAAACGCTTTGATTAACCTATTGTTGAATGTAATTCGATAATAAATATTCCAATTATTAGTATTTTAAAAAAACCAAAAATTGGGGAAAAATGATATTTTTCAACTTTTTTATTTAATAGCATATTACGATACTAGGACAGAAAGTTGGACATCCTGTCCGCCGTTATATATAAGGCCGAGGTATCGCCAGGGTATCCAAATTTCTGACCGTGTCGTATACAATTTTTCTGTATTCCCATCTGAAAGTACGTTAAATAATTATTGTTTGAATAATAAATAGCTCCATAAGCTGCCCGCCCGACTTTTATGAAAAATAAAAAATTACCGGCATACCACCAGCTAAGTACCGAGCCGGGACGGTATTGGCATTTCCGACGGCTGTGTGCTGGTCAAGTTAAAGTATGATAACACCGTTGGTAACCGGCAAAAAATTACATTTCAGTCTAATTAATTGTTTAATTAATATTATTATTATTATTTTCTCTGAATCATTCAAAAATTATATTTTACACTACCGTCCGAAATTGTGCGAACGCTAACATTTCTAGCTATTAAAAAACATACCCGCACAGAAACAGTGATATCTCGGTTAAAAATGACGCTAGATAGTTTTCTTTAATTGCATTGGAAAGCTTATTAAATTTCCTATAAAATGCCACTATTTTAAGTTGTATTGCATGAATAGGAAGCGAGATATCATGTTATAAAGACAAAAAAATAATTTTATTTTTTTCGGAATTTCTTACTCTGACTTTGACTCCTGGCACAGCTAAGCAAAGTTTATGAAAAAAATTGTTACTTCTACAGACTATTCCTTGTAACCTAAGCTTTAAATAGAGACCAAGAACAGCAAAAAATATTTACGGGTTCCCGAGATATTACAAAAAGAATCGGACCGTGCCAAGCAGAATTTTCAATCATCGATTTCTCTAATTCGCCGTTGAGTCAATTACTTGTCTGTGAAAAAAGTATCGAAAATTAATTTTACCAAGTACATTTTTACTTGGATCCACTTTTTAAATATCGATATATAATAAATTAAATTAAAAAATGGATCCCAGTAAGAATGTACTTGGTAAAATTAATTTTCGACACTTTTTTCACAGACAAGTAATTGACTCAACGGCGAATTAGAGAAATCGATGATTGAAAATTCTGCTTGGCACGGTCCGACTCTTTTTGTAATATCTCGGAAACCCGTAAATATTTTTTGCTGTTCTTGGTCTCTATTTAAAGCTTAGGTTACAAGGAATAGTCTGTAAAAGTAACAATTTTTTTCATAAACTTTGCTTAGCTGTGCCAGGAGTCAAAGTCAGAGTAAGAAATTCCGAAAAAAATAGAATTATTTTTTTGTCTTCATAACATGATATCTCGCTTCCTATTTATGTAATACAACTTAAAATAGTGACATTTCATTGGAAATTTAATAAGCTTTCCAATGCAATTTAAAAAAACCATCTAGCGTCATTTTTAACTGAGTTATCACTGTTTCTGTGCGGGTGTGTTTTTTAATAGCTAGAGATGTTAGCGTTCGCACAATTTCGGACGGTAGTGTAACTAATTTTCGAAATTCATTAGTAGCTATAATAATATACAAGTGAATAAATAAAGACTCAAATTTAGAGTTAATTTTCTAAGTTAATGAAACTTTACAGAATTAAATTAATGAATGAATAGTTCTAATTGAGAAGTGAAAGAAGAAAAGGAGAAAACCCTCATAGTATGTACATACATAGTAAGAATGTGAGACAGAGTAAAGTTTCAGTTATTCATGTCATAATAGAATTAATTAATCTTCAAACTGTTTCACCGCTGGGATTAGCATTTTATCGAGTATATGCCATTGATTTTAATTTGATAAATTCACTAACAATGTTTATACGTAATCGTATTTAAAAAACAAAAAACTTAAAATCTATTTAATTTGTTTATACACGGAGAAAATTTATTCCTGAAAATTAATTAATTACAGTTTTGACACTTCATCCCAGTTTTACCGAACTTTGTTCGGTAAAACTGGGATGAAGTGTCAAAATTGTAATTTTTAAGGAACAGGACTGTAAAAGCAATTGCATTGAAAAATAATGTAAAAAGAATAAATCTTACGGTACATGTATTAGCCCTTCACTTACAGTTCGGTAAAACGTAGGGTAAATGTACACTATACTTAGTTTTATTGAAAGTTCGATAAAACATAAGGCAAAATGTTCGGTAAAACTTATATTTATTGTATAGTTCGGTAAAACATAGGGTAAGTGTTCACTATACTTATTTTTATTGAAAGTTCAGTAAAACGTAAGGTACAATGTTCGGTAAAATTTATATTCATTGAATTACTGAATAGTTCGGTAAAACTTAAAGAATAAAAAATAAAAAATAATGTCATTGCACTAGTTCTATAGCAATACTCCCGTAAATCTCATTCTACCTACTTTAATCACTACCTAAACCCCCTACAATTATTCACGAACAAATACTTATACATTACACCTGCCTACAGTACATTCTAAACGCATACATTAATACATACATCGCACGCTTTACATTATTGCTTCAGAAAGTTTCAACTGTCCTTATATATGAATCTGAATTTTATTTCACCACTTGTGAGAAAGATACAAATTAATAAACAATAATTGTATAAAATAAAAGAAGCATCCATATTAAATCCATGTTACTGAATAATTTCTAACTATATTTAAGGTCAATTTATGAAATAGTTTCAAATAATGTTTTTATTGTTATAAAGAAAAATGTCTAAATTTGTATTTTATGTAATAAAACAATAGTTTATTAAAATTCTTATTATTTCCAAATTTTTATCAAAAAAGATTAAAATAATCAATTTTAGAATTATTGTTACTATAAATCAGGGACCGTCTCGAAAGTTTAGTTTCGTTTTAGTTTTCTACATGGCACGAAACTAAATTAACAAAGTGACTTTAATTTCAAGTCGACACGAAACTAAACTAATAAAGTAAGTTACGCAACCAGAGTAAATTTCGTAACTATAGTAACTTACATAACTAAAGGAAATTACTATAATTACATAACCAGACTAAATAACGTAACTACAGTAACTTATGTAAATGGTAAAACTTACGTAAATTCTTTTAATTGCGTAAGGTGTTATAGTTACGTAAGTTATGAAACTTTGATCATTTGCATAAGTTACATAAGTTTCAACATTTACGTAACTTGCGTAAGTTATTCTAGTTACGTGACTTATGTAAGTTTGATCTTCTACGTAAATTACATACGTAAGTTACGTAAAATTTATTATTTACGTAGGTTACGTAAACTCGATTATTTTCGTAATTTGTGTAAGTTATTTTACTTGCGTAACTTACGTAAATTGTATCCTTTGCGTAAGTTATTGTAGTTATGTAACTTACGTAAGTTCGATCCTTTACGTAAGTTACTGCAACTTGCTGTAATTATGTAAATTACTATAGCTACGTAATATACTCTGGTTACGTAAGTTACATTAATTATTTACGTTGCTCTTATCAGATAAGTATGCAGAAACAATTTTTCTGTGATTATCACTAAATTATTATGTTTTTCATTCTCTTGCTTCGAGTTGACACAAAAATTAATAGTTTCAAATACTTTTGTTTTTGGATTATTTAAGAACAAAAACGAAAGTCATTTTCTATTTAATTTCGTTTCAGAAGTGGTTTCTGCTATAAATGAAATTATTAAGTATTAGTTAATGAGTATAAATAAGTTAAAAATAACTAACTATTAACGTCAAAGTTTTTCTTACTACGGGGCATTTAAAAAAGTATTTCAATCCTGAAAACTAACAATTCAAGCAAGTCAAGGAAGTTTTACCGAACTATTGCTGAAAACTAACACTCGAGTCAAGTCAAGAAAGTTTTACCGAACTGTTCCTGAAACGTTAGTGACCATCAAGGAGGTGTTCAAAAGAAGCGTTAAAATTTTATTTAATTTTTATTAAACGTTCAGTTTCGATATTGTTTTAACTTTTACAGTACTAGTTTGTAAGGAATAAAGATATGACATTAAATTTTGAATATTATTCATGAAAAAATAATTTAAAAATTATTAAAAATTACTGTTATGCTACTATATCCCAACTATACTGAAGAATTCGGTAAAATATAAGGAACAAATTTTCTCCGTGTAAATAAAGAAATTGTAATTTCCTTTTACATTTATTGTAGAAAAACTTTTTTACATACGAAAGTAAAATTTCAAAATTTTCATTTTTTCGTTTTATTTTTTTTCAAATATGAAATTTGTCAAGTACCCTTCAGACGTAATGGCTAGTTTTTTTTCAGGGCCTGTTGACTAAAGCAATCACGTTACGTATAAAAATCAACCTACCATATCGGCGAAGAATAGGTTCGTTTTCGCGGTTACTTGTTACTTAGTTTAAGTATGTTTTGGTGTTTTTATGAAAATTTTTAAGTTTTGGTCTATACAAATAATGGATTACAAGCTACGATTAAAATGAGAAATTATAAAAAAATTGAGATAGTACTAATGTCACAGCATTTTTATTATTTAATTAATTAACTTTTATATTTTTTATTTAAATAACACTGGCACACAAAAAAAATTGAAGCTCTGAGCTTTTAATCAGACTATGACTACTTTATGTTTTCGGGGTCGCTGAATTCGAAACTGAAGTTTATTTAACACCATCACGTCAGGGTTTTAAGATAACCTCAAAAAACCCAAAATTAGACCCCAAAATTTTTTAATAAAAAAAATTTTTTATTTTCAAGTCTTAATATGACCACTTTATATTTTTTGGGTCGCTGAAACCCAAACTGTAATTCATTTAACCCCATCATGCAGGGTTTTAAGATAACCTCAAAAAACTCAAAATTTGACTCAAAAATATTTTAATCAAAAAAAATTTTTATTTTTAAGTCTTACTATGACTACTTTATGTTTTTGGAGTCGCTGAAACAAAAACTAAAGGTAATTTAACCCCATCACGTCAGGATTTTAAGATAACCATGAAAAATTAATTTGCGGTCAAAATTGGACCCCAAGATTTATTAATGAATAAAAATTTTGTAGTGATAGTAAGACTTAAAAATAAAAATTTTTGTTGATTAACAAATTTTGGGGTCAAATTTTGAGTTCTTTTTTAAGGTTAGCTCAAAACCCTGACGTGATGGGGTTAAATAAACTTCAGTTTCGGTTTCAGCGACTCCAAAAACATAAAGTACTCATAGTCTGATCAAAAGCTCAGAGTATCAATTTTTTTTGTGTGCCAGTGTAATTGTTATTTGACATAAATTTACATTTAATTAATATTTAACACAAAAACAACAAATATACTTTGAAAGAATATTTTCTCCGCTCAGAGGAATTTAACCCTGGTTGCACGCATCACAATTCGTCACGCTACCACTATGCCATCCTAGTCTCAATGGACATTTTACAAAAAAATTTAAGTTGCATATCCATTTGAAGAAAAATATTTACTTGGATAAAGAACACCGACATAGTATTATGTGAAAAAAGTTTCAAAGTAAATGAATAAAATGATTTGATTCAAGAAACATAAATACTCCAGACAATACTTTATTATTTCGCTTAAGAACATAATATTCTTGAGCTGGCTGAAGCTAGCAGTCGCGCTCAACATCCTCCCACAGATTTTTTTGAGTAAATTTGAAATCAAGAAAAATCTGAAGAATATGAAAACAATACTACTTTAGAGAATTGTTGTTTATACATCAGTAATGAATTTTTATAAATGAAACAAACAAAATTGTTATAAACAATAGCCAGCGCCCACCATCTGTGATTTTAGTAATTTTTTAAGTAAATTCGAAATAAAAAAGTTTGAGGGATAAGTAAACAATGCGATTTTTACCAATTGTAGTTTATACATCGCTGATAAATTTCCAAAGCTAAACAAAAAAAATTGTTGTAAACAATAGCCATCACCCACAAAACGCTTAAAGGAGAGTCTGAGCGCGACTGTTAGATTCAGTTGGCTATATTCTTGATTCAATCCTTTTTGGTATTTCAGATGAGTAAAAAAATTGATTGAAATAATAACATGTTTAGTTCCGCCAAATACTGAACTGTTAATAATTCAAGAATTCTATTCGATGCTAATAATTACTTAATACAAGAAAATTAATTTCTTTCTTCAAATAAATATGGGATTAATTCAAGTAAATTGTTCCAAGTAAATGCATTTACTTGGTTCAATTAAATTTTTTCAGTGTGAATATAATTAGAAAATCGATAGGAGAATTTTTCGCTAAATAAAAATAACATTCACGGAACATCCAGGAACCTTAATTTACGATATATAATAAGATTGGAAACTGTAAATAATAATTGTAACTCATTATTTATTACCTCCGGGAATTCTCCAATACGCCCTGGCTCGAGGTGCATTGCTTCAGAAGAATAATTTTAGAAAAAAAAGTAAGAGTCATATCGAGACGTTTGTTTCATAAAAGAAAGCTGAGATGCCAAAGTCTGTTCTAACAGATAAACATTTAATTAAATCAAAAGTGACCGAGTAAAACAACAAAGAGTGAAAAGTTAGCAATTACGCCCCGGTCTCCTCTAATGATAATAATTGAAAAAGGGCAAGAAGACGAGTGTAAAAACACACAAATTTTGACATAAAGTAAGGGCCATTATTTGGCCGTTTATGAATTATAATAATAGAAGAATGTAAAATTACATTTAAATTTCGACGTAATATAACAGACGTTTATGGGCTTTTTTACTCACAGATTAAAACTGACCTCAAAATTGACCTAGATTTTACCTTTATGAGTTTTAAAAATTATTATATTCATTTCAAAAAAATTTTTTTTTTCAAAATGTTTATTTTCAATCGAAAGAGCATGAAAAAACCTTTCCAAAATATACTTTGTCAAATTTGTATGTTTAATTGTTTAAGAGAAAAAAATTATTAAAATAAACATTACACCGTAAGACCCCTTGATCACTTGACGTGGAATCGCTCATATATATATATATATATATATATATATATATATATATATATATATAGAGAGAGAGAGAGAGAGAGAGAGAGAGAGAAAGAGAGAGAGAGAGAGTGGGGCAAACCGGACACCCTAACGGTTTTTCGACTCTTGAAACTAAACGAATCAACCGATTTCATTTTTCGAGTGCTTGTTTGAAAGATCATTTAATTGTGCAACTTTTTTCCAGAGACACCTATACTTTATCTTTTATTGTTTAGTTGTTGTGTTAATTTTAAAAATTTTGCAAACGGTCCGGTTTGCCCCTCCCTTTGGGGTAAACCGGACCCCCCATGGGGCAAACCGGACCGTTTGGTTTTTTATTTATAATATTGCATGTACATAATCTACAATAATAAAAAACATAAAGAATCATGCAAACAATGGTGGTAGTAATGAAAATAATAATTCGGGATTGAATTTTAATTAAATAAAGATTTTTTTAAATAAAAAAATAAAAATGTTTGTCATTATCAGAGAAACAATATTAAAGGATTCAATTCTCATTGGAAGACAATTATTTTTCATTGTTAGTAAATATTTTAATGAAAGAAACATATTATTTAAAAATAATTTTTATGAAACTTTAATTCAATGGAAATATCCTATGGCCGGTTTGCCCCACCGAAAACGTTCCAGTTTGCCCCACAAGCCCATTTTGAGAATAAATGTTTGTCAACAAGAAATGCTTTGCAAATTCATCAAAGTTTTTGGTGGTAAATATTCCTGAGGTGTGTACCTTCAAAACCCAAGACCTAATATTTGGAAATATTACACGATTTCCTCAGAATTTCCTTAAGAAAAAATTCGAAAAGGTGTAGAAAAAAAGTAAAAAAAAACTTTTGCTCCCAGCGTTGCACAAACAAAAGTAAAAAATGTCAAATTGAAAAAATAAGGTATACTACACATGGTTATTTCAAATTTCTAAATAGCACTTTTGCCAATTTTACCATTTCGAAAATATTGAGGGGGGTCCGGTTTACCCACCGGTCCGGTTTGCCCCACTCTCCCCTATATATATGTGACGCGACACGAGAAAAGGGACCTATCGCCTCAAAAGAGAATTTTACAGGGGGGGCGTTTAAAGTGACGCCATGAGCAGAAAACCCGTGTATTTACGCGGACACGTTCAACTTTCGGGCTTTATATTAATTAAACTATTTCAGATTTTTAATTTCTGATTTTTTTACGTGAAAGAGCGACTCAAAATCTATGGAATACGACTAGAAACTCAAAAATGATTTTTTTATCGATAGGTCCCTTTTCTTGTGTCGCGTCACATATATATGTCGTAGGCAAGTAGAGAAACTAGGCAAGTAGCTTAATGCCTAGGAATTAAGCTAAATTTTGGCAAATAGAAAAATGGACATGTGGAAGATGTGTATTCTTCTATTTGCCTAGAGTCAATCAGTAATTAAGCTTATTTCCTCGTTATTAAGCTACTTGCCTAAACGGCCTCCGGCAAATAGAAAATTTCACGTGTATTATAAAGCAGAGTATAAGAATCGATTTAAAAACAAGTTTTGTAAACATTGTTTATTAATTGTCAACGTTAATTAGAATTTTGTTTAATTTAATTTGAATTGTATAATATTGAATATGAAAATTAGTTTCTTGCTATCTGCTTTGAGTAACAGTTGATTTAATAAGTGCTATCGATAATGGAGAATAATATTGTAAATAAAATTGAATTTGAAAGTAAATTAGAAGAATGTTTAAAGAAAAAAACAAGTAATCGTTGCATGTGGAATAAGAAACAACTCGAAAATGTAACAAAAATATTAAAAGATGTAAAGTCAGGTGCTGTAAAACATCCATCTTACTACTTTTATTTAAACACTTATGAAATTCTAGAAATTGGCGAAGAAAGTCATGTTGTTTTGAAACGAAAAAGTGCCAGTGACGATTTAGTGTATATGGTGCCATTTGAGGAATACTTCTCTAAACTTCTGAAAGCACACATTCAAACCGGACATGGGGGGAGAGATAAAATGCTCTTTTATATTAAAAAAAAGTGGCGTATTTCTCGAATTGCGTGCGAAATTTTTATTCAATGTTATTCAACGTGTAACCGCAAAAGAACAACAATCAGAAAAGGTGTCGTTGTCAAGCCAATTACTTTGAAAGGATTTAATAGCAGAGGACAGGTTGATTTGATTTATTTCCAATCAAATCCTGATGGAGAGTACAAATGGCTACTCAATTATCAGGACCACGCAACCAAATTCCTGCATCTACGACCGTTAAAATCGAAGGAAGCTAGAAACGTTGCTGAGGAGTTGTCTAAAATTTTTTTTACTTTTGGAGCTCCTTCTATCCTCCAAAGCGACAATGGTCGAGAGTTTGTGGCATTAGTGATAAAGCAGTTAATTTCGATTTGGCCACACTGCAAAATAGTGCATGGAAGACCTCGGCATCCGCAAACACAGGGCAGTGTGGAAAGAGCGAATGCTTCTGTGGAGGACATGTTGCGAGCTTGGATTATAGATAATGAATCAAATAATTGGTCTCGTGGCTGTTATGAAGTGCAGGTAAAATATTTTTATTTTCGAGTTTAAATTGATGTTTTAATTTATGTAAACATCTTTTTTATTCTATTGTTTTCTTTTTTTCTGAATTTTGATTCGTTTAGTTCTTTTTTATTCTATTAGTACTTTTTTATTCTATTGGATATCCATTTGTTCTTTTTTATTCTATTGTTTTCTTTTTATTTTTTTCGTATTAAAAAACTAATTTATTTAAACAGTGGCAGAAAAATACATCGAAACATAGGATTATAAATCGTACGCCATATGAAGCTACGCTAGGTCCAATAAAATGTGGATTAGCTAGTATTAATTTACCAAGAAACGTTGTGGATGCATTGCATTATCTGTTCTTTATGTGCTAAGGGAATGACGATTGTTGACAGTCAACAGGATTGCTACGAAAGACAACAAATTGCAGCTGAGAAAATGCAAACGTTTTCTGAAGAAAAATTTCCCTCATTGATAATTGGAGATTGTATCACGCTATCAGTTCCTTCTGTTGACCGAGGACCCCTTGACTTTGCAAATATATTTGGAGTTATTCTGGACATTAAAAATGGTGTCCACCAAATTGGAACGGAGAGTGGCATACTTAAAGGTTATTTTTTTAATTACATTATTTTCAATTATAATTATTTTAATTTTTATTATTAATTAAAATTATCAGTGATTAAATTCTTTTCAAATTAAAATTTTATTATTAATTAAAACATTAAAATTTTAAATTATTAAAAGTCATTTTATAACATAATTTTATAATTACATTTAATTTTTTATTAAAGGCTGGTTTCCAAGAACCGATATTAAAAATCTGGAACTGTTAATATTGGACTTGGTGATGTTAACAAAGATGAAATTTTAACTTTGAGAGAGGCAGCATCTCGGCAGTCCATGTGCGGAGGACAAGGTTACAAAAAGTGTAATTGCAAAGCAGCTTCCAACCAATGTCAAAATAATCGGTGTTCCTGTTTTAAATTAAAATTAAAATGCAATTCTCGCTGTCACCAATCTACATCTTGTTGCAACAAATGAAACAAAATTCTAATTAACGTTGACAATTAATAAATAATGTTTACAAAACTTGTTTTTAAATCGATGCTTATACTCTGCTTCATAATACACGTGAAATTTTCTATTTGCCGGAGGCCGTTTAGGCAAGTAGCTTAATAACGAGGAAATAAGCTTAATTACTGATTGACTCTAGGCAAATAGAAGAATACACATCTTCCACATGTCCATTTTTCTATTTGCCAAAATTTAGCTTAATTCCTAGGCATTAAGCTACTTGCCTAGTTTCTCTACTTGCCTCCGACATATATATATAATTATATCACAATTATAATATAAAAATAAAACCAGATAGTAATAATAATATTAACGCAACAATCAATAGGAAACACAACACATAATGTATTTAATTAATTAACAATGAAGCTAATCTTCAAGCTTATTATTTCATATTTAAATTATAATGAAGAATTTATATAATTGAAATTAAATTCCGTTAAGAGAATAAGGTCACAGGTAATGCATATTTTGGCGTATTTTGTAAAATATAATGTTCTGGAACAGAATATTAATTTCGAAAAAGTAAAGTAGAATTCTTTCTAATATTATTAAAAAAAACATAGGGTAGAAGAATTAATTTGTAGATTATGTTCATGTACAGTAGAAGACGAAAACTTTTAGTACAAGACTATTAATATGTGCAGATTTTTTTGTCGCGTGACGTCTCCTTATACTACTTCGTACATGTTTTAGAAATCAAACTTCAATTATATTAGGCTGCTTCTACAACAGCTTTTTTTCATCGAAATTAGTGTAAAAACATTGCGCGCGCAACGTTTTCACACTATTTTACATGGTGCATTTTGCTCTTGTCGATAAAAAAAGCTGTTGTAGAAAGCCTCTTAGACCGTGAAGTAGTATAAGGAGACCTATCCATGCGTTGCGCGTGGCCCCAAAATCAGACGACAGATATCTCGCTTTTCTCCTGAGTGTACCGTTCTCAGCGCTGTGACGTGAAAATGACGAACTAATAAATATCGTCTGCTACGCAATGCAGAATGCATGACAATTGTTATGATGTGTTGTTTATTTAATTTATTAAGGTAATTTACAGTGACTCCTTAAGGTGTCCATTAAGAAAACGTAAGAGCTAAATTTTATAAATTTAAAGATAAATATCTTTAAATTTATAAAATTAATGACAGCATGATTGTATTTTATTCTATAAATAGTTCTTTACACTGTGTTTATTCATTTATAGGTTATTCCTGAGTTTTCAAACTTTTGAAAAAAGTTTCTTTTGAATTAAAGAAAAATTCAATAATTTATTTTACAACAAATTTCAATGAAAATGAATTTCTCAGAAGAAGGAATTAAGTTTACAAAACTTAAGTAAATTTTAGTGAATGTATATTCACCCACATTACCTTCTGACAGGTGATGTTACTTCAAAGGAGATGATAAGTTTCTTGGCTTCGTAAAAGTGGAAGATGATATTACTGTGAAAAAGAAAGTTATAATTCTGAATGATCTAAAAGTAAAGATTTTTATCGATTCAAAAGAATTACCTATTTCTACACATGTACACTTCAAAATCATTGAAGAACTCACACCTTTTGGAAGCAGTTGACAATTCATGGGAATAAAAAGAATTTTCATTTCTTTACGGTACTTCTCTGTCACTTGCTTTATCAATAATAACAGAAACACACTGGCTTGTTTTTCCACCAAATTCATGCGTAGCAGAAGACATTTATTAGTTCATAATTTTCACGTCGCGGCGCTGAACACAGTACACTCACGGGAAAAGTGGGATATCTGTCGTCTGATTTTGGGGCCATGATTCATTTGAATATACATGACCGATAGGTCTCCTTATACTACTTCATGTATTAGACAATTCTTTAAAAATTTTTTTTGTAATGTTTCAATTGTATATAAAACTTCATCTGACTAAGTATTGTATTTTTACTCGAAAATCTGGTATCTACTAAAAAGTAAAAATACAATGTGCGTTATAACAAATAATTTTATAGTTTATTTATAGATTCAGACAATAAAATTTTATTCTTTTTATAACTGCGGTATGTCATATATAAACTTTAAAAATACCCAACATTCACTCACATACGTCACACAAACACACACAAAGTACATATAAATAATAAAGTATTAGTTTCAAATTCAAAGATATCTTCGCTGCAACGAAGACCAAAAAGACAGATGGTACCAAGTCCAGATTACTGGTAAATTATAAATCCTTGATGATTGGTTAATTCCTAATTGTCCAATGAATGGTAACAAAAGGAAGTAAACGAACATGCGAAGTAACGAAAAATTGATTCAAACTTTTCAGAAAATTTTCTCGCTCTTGATCGGAAAACAAGGTAACACAAAGCACGTGTACAAGTTGTATTCGTAAGTAAAGTTTGAGCATTTTTATGAATTTCTTTTTTCAGAATTGCATAGAATCGATTTGCTGTACGTAATTGATAAAAATGTCAAACCTCCGGAAGGGTTAAATGATTCCATCGCAGAAAAACACAAGTTTACGGTTCGGGATGTTATTATTAATGGCGTAGAGGAAATCTATCTTTCGAAAATGCTTCATATTAAAAGAACCGCTTGACATTGTAAATAAATTAAAAGAATTCAAGCGTTGGAAAGGGAACGTTACGAGCGTTATTGCAAAAAAGCAACTTTATTCACTTCAGAATGAAGTAAATCGCGAGACGGGCATGCAATTTCTGGATAGATTCGAAGATATTGTTCAGTTACCAAAACATTTCGGATTCAAAACCGTTGTCCGATGAAGAAAAACGCAATGCCCTTTATTATGTGATTATGTGCCAGGTACCCGAAATACAATTGGTACATTTTATCACTAAAAAATGGAAAATGGATTAACATACGATTTACTAAAACTATTCATTACACAAGCCGAAGCAAATCGAATACAAGCAGCGACCAACGATCATTCGAATTCAAAAGAAAAAAAACTCTTGCATCTGTTTCGTTGGCCAGCTCAAGTAATCACGCAAAATGGGTTAATGACAGGTGTTTCGAATATAACGATTGAGGCCACATTAAGCATGAATGTCCGTTAAAGTGTAAATGGTTACGAAAGTGCTTCGAGTGTAATCAATTTACAACTCATAAAGTTTTTCAGTGCCCTGAAAGGTTAAATTGATAAACGAACGGGTCAAATAGAGGTGGGCATAATGGAAGACGAAATTCTAACAATAACAAAAATGACAGCCACCTTTACTCGAAAAAGAAATGATAGTTTTTTTATTCTGAAACAAATGAAACGCTTGTTTCTGGGATATATGATAAACCGTACTGGAAAATAAATTCTGAAATGAATAAAGACAATAAAAACACGAGCTCCAATTCAACCTAAGTATTTGCACTTGACACGAAAGTTAAAGAAATTAACAAAAATTCAGAAAAACATTAATAAAAGTTAAACAACAGTATCTGGTTAAAAGACGAAATTAAAAATTTTGATGAAAAGGTAATCTTAGAATCCACCCGATTAACGACAGAAAATAACTCAGTAAATAATTTCATATTTTCCGAATTTGATGCCTCGATTCTAAAACTAAAAATAACAAACATAGATGAATTGTCTTCTATTGATTTACTATTATATTGTTATTTATTTACTTGCAAATAACTTGTTAAACAATCCAGTCAAGACAAACAGAGCCATTTTATCAAAGTTTTCTTAAATTATTTTTCAATTTAACATAAACGAGAAATTATTTTTGATATCTACGTTGTAAGAATTACAAGTTAAATTTAAATGCAATATGCTTTGTCGACAGTAATTTTTTTGATAAATACTTGTTTCAGGTTTAGTCTTGCGACTGCTAACAACGTTCTTTTCTTAATAAACATTTTATTAATTCGACATCTTGTATATAACATTATTTTATCTGCCCCATATATCAATTATATATAATTATATATATTATACTCAGCGCGTTGTGTATAAAGAAAAACCTACGATATCGGCGAAGTGTAGGTTCGTTTTCGCTGTTACTTGTCATTTAAGGAGATTCTTTCGTAAATAGATATAACAGACAGTTTTTAATAAAACTTGGCGCACTGCTAGATATAGCCTTGTAATGATCTTAATTTTTGCCAATAAGGATTTGCTCGCCGGATGGAGTCCGGGTCTCTAGGATTGTAAATTCTATCAATTTACTGTGACGCAAGCGCCATCTATATTATATTCTAAATTAAGAGAAATTTGTGACAGGGAAAAACCAAAATAATAAAACATAATTTTAAAGCTTCGAAAGTAAATATATTAACAAAATAAAATGATAACAAAATTAATAATTAACAAAATTAAATTTAACCATAAAATTACAATAAAAATATAAAATAATAAAACTGACCCGATACAATGCAAAGAAGAATTAATAAAGAAAGAATTATAAAATTTAAATAATAAACTAGAATTGAGAATTAAATTACAATTAATTAAAATAAAATATTTAAACAAATGAAAATTTAATAATAACAAAAATAGAAAATTTAGGCGTGTCCGCCATTACTCTCTTTCACACCCGACTCATTCCTTGTTGTTCTCGATCTCGTTCGGACTGTAATAAAATTTACCCCGTTAGTTTACAATACAAAATTACAATTTCATGACACTGAAAATTACTGGGTTGATTCTAGAAATTAACCCCCAATTACGCGCGCGGACGGAAACTAGTGTCGTGCACGCTAGGTCGGAATTTAAGAAATTACCGAAAAGAACTAGATATCGAACTACGGTCGATATTCTTGCTCGTCGCGAAATTAGTGTAATGATTCATGTATGTTCTGGACATCCTGACCTGATTAGCTCCTCAAGGCCAAGTTGTGCAGGTGTATGTGTCATATCTGTTGAACGATTAGCTCCTCAGTTCAACAGGGGAAAATTATGTAAATGTATGTGTGTAAAAGGATGGTAAAAATAACATGGATGTCTCAACGTCCCGGGTTAGCGCCCCACGTTCAGTTGAGACTAAGGTGGAAAGAGTACAAAGCATACACGGTGGAGCTCCACACGGTCTACCTTGCACCAGGTAAAAAATTATTATTTGAGAAAGCGAAGGGTGTTACAGAGACTCGTTCTTCGGTGTTCCCGAAGTCTCTATACATCTCCTTCTAGGAATTTTGGAGAGCCGGTGAACAGATTAGCTCCTCATGTTCTCCAGCTCAACCGAAGGAAATCATCCCTTGGCCAGGATTAGCTCCTCACTGTCCAAGAAATAGATCGAGGGTAAGGAAAAGACTGTGAGCTGCTGTCGGTCAGCCTCGGAGCAAGCCCCGAGTCCGGTCGTAGGCAGACTGAGTGAATCGAAATGTGCAACCAAGTATTATAGATCGCTGGGCCCACAAAAGGTGTAGCGTGAGGTGAGAGAAACCACGTGATGCGCAGCAATGGGTGCGCTATCGGTACTCTCTACCTGTCTGCCGAGCAGTGAGCTCAGTAATATATATATAGATAAACTACGCATACGAAAATGAATGAATTTTACTCTTTCAGAAACTTTAAAACTATGCGATATCATTACAGCCTTAAAAAAGATGTAGTTAAATTTTTAAGGACCTAGGGTGAAATGGTATTTCAATAGTCAAAATTAAAATTATGAACAAAATGCTTAAATAAAAGTAAACTATAAATGATTAAATAAGTATTTAATACACTCAGAAAAAGAGTTGGCTGTCATAACCAATTAAATAGTTGCTATAGCGCGATCCAATTAATTGGTTACCACATTCAACTATTGGATACTGTTTCCATGCGAAAAGGTACCCTAGCTATGTATGTAATGTAGCTAAAAAGTTGGATATATCAACCAAGAAATAGTTGCCCCAACCAATTAGTTGGATGGCGCTATACCAACTATTTAATTGGCTATGGCAGCCAACTCTTTTTCTGAGTGTACAGTATAGTACTCTTAGAAGGGTATAAAAGCAGCGAAATGGAGGGCTTCGTTTTCTCATTCTACCCCATCGTTCACAAGGATAAGTGAGTAGGTATACACTCTCACTTAAAATACACTATATACTTTAAATACTCACGAATTGGTTATTCTACCACTTACTACTTAGTATTAAAAGTTATAATCATAACATTTAAAATTTTAAACAAACATACACAACAAATCGATCTGGCAGTTTGAAAGATTCAATAAATATTAAACCTATAACCCTCAAAAATTATTATTTTATACAGGAAATAGTTCATTCATTTGAATAAATTATTTATTATTTACCATCTGGTCAGCAGATGGCCAAAAGTGTAACTCTAGAAACAGTCAGCCACTGAAAAGACAGGCTGTATAGGCGGCTATCCAGGCGCTAGTTTGCCGATAGATAGATATTTTTAATGCTTTCCAAATACAATAAAGCAGCACTTCAACTCTGGCTATAATACTTTTATAATTTACTGCACCAATTTTTATAAGTATCTGTACAATCAGTTAATTTGTTAATTGTTTTACTTGCTTACAAAAGATTTAATTAATTTTGCTTCCTTGGGAGAAAGCTTTGTAGTCTTATATAATTTACAAATTTTTTAAACATCCTTTTAACAAATTTTTTAGTCATATATAGTCCTGTTATATGAAACCCTGAACAATTGTCAGGATGTATGTGTGAATGTGTGGATCCCGTTTTTTGTGAACACAATAACTTGAAGAAGTTCTAACGAATTTGGCTCAAATTTGTCAGGTATATTTAACACAAAAATATATCGAAATAGATTGATAGACTTTGAAAAATCCTCAAAAAAAATTTTTTTTGACATTTTTCTAAAAAAAATTTTTAAGTTGGTTATTGAAATTAATATATAATAAAATCTTATTCTTTGCATCAAATAAATCAATTGATCTATACAAAGTATAAATTGTATGAGAATTTATAGAGTTAATCAGAATTAAAACTAAAAAATTCGCATTTTTATCAAAAAATGAGTTTTTTTCGCAAAATATGTTGCTGTATAAGAAAATCTTACTCATTTATTTCTGAAATATTATTCTTAACACTAAGACGGATCGATTGGTATATATAATTTATATATTGTATTTAAATTTATAGAATTAAAACCAATTATAGGCAAAAAATTTGCACTTTTAATAAAAATTAATTTTTTCTTAAAAATCAAGATTCATAAAAATCAAATGGCATTGGTAGAACGCTAATCATCTGAATCAAAGTAATAAGAAATATAACTAATAAGATTTGGAGGGGAAAGACTCCAAACTTCAACTATTTTACAGAATTTGGATGCAGTGTCTACAAATTGTGTCTCGTAACGTTACATTTTTGGAAAGTCTCAAGATTCTGTTACATTAACAAAAATCTCTGTTGTTAAGTTGTTGTTGAGTTTGAAATAAATATAATAAAAGAAAAGCAATAGATATAAATATTTTGAGATAGAACAGTAACAATTAAATAAATAATATTTAATTGGCTGATTGTTTCTCACGTAATACACTTGTTTCAAAATTAATATTATATGATTCAAATATTAAACAATAAATGTATCTTTTTATTCTCTAAGAAATACCTTCTAAGAATTTTTTTTGCAGCTGCATAGAGTGTAGAATATCTTTTGAAATAGTTCATCTGTATGTCGATCCTCATAGTTGACAAAATATAATATGCTTATCTTACTCTTCATAGAACGGAAGCTATGAGATTCGATATGTAAATGCATACTAACATAAATTATAAATAATATTATATACATATTATGAGTGGACTTAACTCATATAAGTATGTTGCGAAGGCAGAAGCATAGTTTTCCTCATGGGAAGGTTTACTGTCCTATTAAAAATACTAATACTTGCGATATACTATATGTGATTTAGGTGGTTACAAAGCTCCAAGACGTGAATCAATTCTTAGGATGGTCTAGCAATCAAGCTTATAAGTAGGGGTAATCTTTTGTCTCCCACTAAAGAAGATATGCTACTATATAAAACACATACAAATCCATTGTCAACCGTCAGTTTATTTCAATAAAAAGACATAGTTATGTTCACGTTGTGAAAGCTTCATCAATAAGCCTGACCCTTCGGAAATTATAATTTTGGCTGTAAATCTTGCATTTTCGAACAGTATAAAGTTTACTCGTTGTTGTAAATATTGAGCAAGTATTCATTGTCGCCAGACTTGTGAGTCGGTTTTTCAAAATTAAATAATTGATTGTCCGCCGTAGCTTAGTCTATTCTCGAGATACGAATTGAAAACGCAACGTGTGTGCTTTCGGAAAATAAAAACTAAAAACTGTGCCAAAATCGTTCCTTTTACGAGTTATAAAACCTCACAGTGTCAACGACTTTGGAATTTTATAATTCTTTGTCAAAATTCATCATTATATCTGCTCTCTGAACAGAGGTAATTATTAGTACCTATTGTATTTTTAAACAATTGTATTCACAAATATTTGACGTCAAGGTATAATGATGTGCACTGTCGATTATTGTCCGGTACACACCATTAGAACTTGACTGTCGATAAACCGGTTGTACTCAAGAGAGGTTTTCTACAGTTTCCCTCTCCTCTGTCGAGAAAACCTAATTAACAGGTGGTCCAGGCAAATGCGAGTACTCCTAATAGAGCCAGCTGTAGACGCAAATTAGGTTAATATATAGAAACTTATGTAGAATGGTTATGCTTAATCAAAAAAAGTATTTCTCGGGGACTCTTGTCGAAGTGCGTAAGGCCAATAGGGCAGGAGTATAAACAAAAAAAATATTAAAAACAAGAAAATTTATACACAAAGATAATAAATATTTCATTATTAAAAAATTTAAATAATTTAGTTTCTGAGTTAAAAATTCATTAAATATCCTAAATTCTTAAGAGAATGTAATTATATAACAATTATATTTGAAATAATTATAAGACGACCCCCGTAGGATCGATAGAAGAGACCCGAGTCGAAATTTAAACTCTACTTTGAGGATTTAAACACTGAATAGAGTCTCCTTTACTGATATTAAAGCCTTTAGCATCTATTTTACTGATATTTTAACCTACAGGTCTATCATGTTTCAAGAAACTTATAATCCAGAACCTACTTTGACTCTCGTTTAACCTATTAGACCCTCTTTTTAATATGTTCACATATTAAAATGTGAACCTACATTTATTAAACATCTAAAACCCTACTTGCAATCCGTTCACCCTACATTCATTTATTCAACCTGTAAAACCCTACATTCAATCCTCTCAGCTTACATTTATTAATTTTGTCTACAAGGCCCTACTTTTAATCTGCTCACCCTATATTTATAAATTACTATAATTGAAAAAATATTTCGTTCACTCCAAGTACAATGTACCTATGTTTAAAAACCATTTTGGAAGTTACCTATCTTCCACGTTTGTTTTAGAAATCTCGTAAGTTAGAGGATTGTTTTGGAAACTGCGTATCCTTTTGTTCCGTGTAGAAACTACACAACTGTGACTGTTGCTTTAGAACATCTGTTATTGTACTAAATATTGTAATAATTTTATTAAAAAAATTACATTATTATTAAACATATACATTTCAATGCATCAACTTTAAAAAAATTCACTAAACAACAAAATATTAACTTTAAATAATAGTAATAATAATACAAAGTAGAGCCTCTAAAGCGACTGTCAGAGTTACGTAGTTTCTACACGGAACAGAAGGATACGTAGTTTCCAAAACAATCCACTAACTTACGTGATTTCTAAAACAAACGTGGAAGACAGGTAACTTCCAAAATGGTTTTCAAACATAAATACATTATACTTAGAGTGAACGATTCAATAAATTATAATTCACTTAGTGAATATTTTTAGTAATTATTTAATCTTGTAAAAAAGTATTTTCGAATATTTTGCAGAAACTTTAACCAATTTTTAAATAAACGAATACCTTTTTAAGGAAAGGGTAATTTCATTTTTCAATTATTATATACTTTATAAACAACATTTTAATAATAATAATAAAAATAATGATTCTATCACTGGATTTCCAAATTAATTAAGTGTTAAAGTTGACGATCACTCCGAGTCAATACAATTTAAGAAATTAAAACAATTCTTTTAACGTTTTCCAAAGCAAAACTGTACTTTTTAGAAACTATAATTTTAATATTGCAATGAACATATTGTCTAAATTAATTTAATAAAATTATAGTTCCTGAAGAAGACAGATTAGATCTTGAAAACGTTTAAGGAATTGTTTTATTTTTTTCCGTTGACTTGACTCGGAGTGATCATTTACTTTAACACTTAATTAGGATTTTAATAAATTAATTTTTTGTTTGAAAAAATTACTTCATTAAAGTCTTGTTTATGAAATAAATAATAATTAAAACATGGAATTACCCTTTTCTAAAAAGGTATTTTTTTATTTAAAAATTGGTCAAAATTAAATTAGATAGAAATTTATGCATCAACCCTAATTATTATTATTATTATTACGGCTTTGTAGGATCTACGAGTATGAAAGTAGGGAATAAAAGGTTTTACAATGTAGGTCGTAGGAGAATGAATGTAGGGTTTGCTGAATTCGAAATAGGCCCTCCTTACTTCTCCAAATGGAAGATTTGGAATTTTCCGCCGGTTTTGGGAGTCAAAGTAGGGTCTAAATTTCATTAAAATTAGAACCTTCTTTACTACTCCTAACTCTCAACAAACCCTTAAAATTCAGGGTTAAAGTAGGGCTTAAATTTCGACTCGGGGAACGTACTTACAATAAAATAAATGGTCAAGCCCTACCAACTTTAATGTAATCAGTCTAACATTCCTCCGATAGTTAATAAATAATAATTAAAATTCTAAACAACCTCGCTTTCCACTCGGGATGACACAACTCTATCAATCAAAACTTACCAAGACATTTTCTTTGACGATGTTCAGAAGAACTGGACTGAAATTTACTCAACAGAACACAGGGAAGTACACTCAGAAAAAGAGTTGGCTTCTATAGCCAATTAAATAGTTGCTATAGCGTGATCCAATTAATTGGATGGGGCACCTATTTCTTGGTTGACACATCCAACTTTTTAGCTGCATTACCTTAGTTGCATTACATACATAGCTGGGGTACCTTTTCGCATGGAAGCAGTATCCAATAGTTGGTTGTGCTAACCAATTAATTGGTTCGCGCTATAGCAACTATTTAATTGGTTATGGCAGCCAACTTTTTTTCTGAGTGTAGAAATCGAAATCAATCATATTCAAAGGACTGTTGATCATAATCATCACAGACCAGAAATACAAGAAAAAAATGAACTCGACATCGAGAAAGATGTACTAAACAATAGAACTAACATAAGAATGCTTCACTTTACCTAATCTGCATATCTAATCGTTTCTAAATATTCAAATATTGTACTAAACGAGGAAGACAATCTGAGCAATAAATACATCACAGGCGAAAAAAATATAGCAGAAAATATATATAAAAGGCCCTATTGTATAATAAGGCCTTTGATATTAAAGAAAATTTTAAAGACTCTAACGATTTAACGCTAGTCTTTTATCCCTCTATCAAGGAAGAATAACATAAGAACTGCTTTGTTTAAAATTGTTTATCTTTTTCTAAACAATTACAGCTAATATAAGAATATCTTCCTTTGAAAATCTTACTGTTCCTTACTTCATCTTTCAATAGAACTAACATAAGAATGCTTCACTTTGCCTAATCTGCATATCTAATCGTTTATAAATATTCAACTGTCCAAACAGTGAATTTGTTAATTGTACTACTAATTTTAGCACTAATGGATTTATCTATATGGGTGTATTCCTTGCAAAATTTGGAAAACTTTTAGTTGTCTTACAACTTTTTTGATTAAAAATTCGCTGAGTTACAGAATTCCAAATTTTATAATGCAAAAAGCCTCATTTCGAGAAAAACGGAATTAAAGATTGTAATAACAATTAATTGTTATATCTCTGGTTCTCCTGCGAAGTTGTTCAGATAAGAATTGTTTTCAGTCCAGGGCACCTTAAAGATGAAAAACCAATAGGTTTAAAATTATATTCCCTCCATTTTTAAAATACGAAATACTTTTACAAAGAACTGACAAAATGGGCCATTTTCATTTTTCTAAAGAAACCTTGAAATTCAACACTTAAATTAATGATAAATTATTAAAAACCGCATGATTCGACTTGTCAAAACATGTAGATTGATATTAAAAAAATCAAGGTTTTTATCTAAAATTACTAAATTGCGATTATCTTGAAAATTAAAACCGACAAAATGGGCCTTTTCATGAGGAGGTCCACATTTAAAATCTTCAGATTTTGTATAAAACTGACATTTCTGCGACAAAATAATGATATAAGGAACGTCAAAAAGAACTTTTTTTCATGTATATGAAGAATGCAAGAATGGAAGAAATATTTATGATAACTAATTTTTGTACAACTGTGGAACCTTTTTGCCGCTTTCATATGAAGAATTCCCTCTCTCTTTCGAATACGTAAAAAATATTTAAAAGTATATACATGAAGTATACTTTATTTGACATTCTCTTTGTATATTTCTATTCGCGCAATATGGTACATACATTTCACCATTTTTTTCTTTTATCACAGTAACTCTCTAATAAGAGGCATTTTCTTTCTTCCGTATGTAAATAAAAGAAATAGGAAAAAATTTGCACCACATTTATTTTTGTTTCTAAAAAAGAAATAGCAACGAAACAATTAATCATTATTTTCAAAGTATTATTTTATCATTTGATAAATTCAAATTAATTTACCATTTGAATTTGCTTACATTTTTATAATTAGAACATTAATTTACATATATTGCAAGAATGTATGTTATAATTCTACTCTACGTAGTGCGAGTCAATGTACAGACAAACAAAATTGGAAATTAAAAGTTTTAAAATTTTTTTGAATTCTAAAAATTATTATTTTTTTCTTCCTATATCATTAAAAATTCTATATCATTTGTCATTATTATTAAGAGGCGTGTACTAAAAACGCCAAATACGGGTTTTTTTTACTTCAAATTTCATATACTTACATTTTTTCCAAAATAGTTTAGAACATTTTCAGCAAACAGTTTAAAAAAACATTTATTTATTATTTTTAAAAATAAAAACTTTTAATTAAATTAATATTAGATCAACTGCAAGTCCATTTTGTCTGATAGTAATTTGATCTGATATCTAGATAAATCTATATTGGAATAAATGGTATTATTACATTTTTAATTTTTGATTTCGCCTGACTATACTTTGCCAGTTTTTGAGGGGCAGTGGACCATAAACAGTGCCGCTCAATAACTTCTGCCCACCCTACACCGATTAAAGAGTTTACAAAAAGTTTTGTATTTTGTTTGCTATTGAAGTTACAAAGCTGAAAAAAATATATTTATGGTACTGCCATAAATATAGCCAATTCTGACATATTATATTGGTATAGATATGATACTGCCATACAGTATTGCTGTTTCAGCCATACGCAGTGTAGAACAGCAATATGTATTTGAGAGACAATAATATGTATGCGGAGAACACGAATACTGTATTTTAAGAACAGCAATACGGTATTGCTGTTTCAGCTATACATCCTAACCATACTTGTATGTCAAAATTAACAATATCATTTTTTTCAGTGCAAAAAAATTTTCAAAATCAAAATAATTATTTCAACAATTTTAAAATCAAAACGTTTGTAATTATTGTAAAAGAACAGGGTACAATACTAATTAATGTAGACGTAAGCAATATAATAATCAGTATAATCAAAATCAACAATCTCTACCATGTACCCAAGTGAATCAGGGAAGTACTAAAGAAAATGATATACCATCTATTTCTATTCAAAATTGTTCAAAACCACTTTATTTGATCAATAATATCAAAATACTGATCAAAATTAAATTTTTGTATCAATTTTGTAAATGTTCAGTAGTATAACACTGTTTTAGTCACACAATTGTCTTTCTAATTTTTTATATTTGTTCATCTAGTGCTGTTAACAAATGTTAGTCGTAAAAGTATTAAATAAATTTAGACAAGTGTTACGTATAAGTATCATTAATAGGTTTTTAGTAGTATATAACATTTTTTCAGTCATCCAACTTCGTATAATTTATCATAATCGTATGTAGTTGAAGTTAATTTTTAGTCAGATATTGTTTTAAATTAGTAAACATTTTTACTAATTCAAGTTTGGAGAGTTCTGCGAATTTAAATAGTAGTAGTAATCAGTCCTGTAAGGAGAATCGTATTGTTAATAGTAGTTTAAAGTCTTTGAAAAAATGTTGGCCTGTATACAATAAAGTAATACAGTTGATAATAATAATAACATTTCTATCATTATATTACTACTATTTTATTATTGTTAGTATTATTACTATTATTATTATTATTATTATTATTATTATTATTATTATTATTATTATTATTATTATTATTATTATTATTATTATTATTATTATTATTATTATTATTGTGACTATAGTACTATAATCATCATCATTATTATTATTATGTACATTTATTATTATTATTTGTCGGCTAATGATCCGTCTTAATAGTGTTTCTCTGTAAATTAGAGGCGGTTAATTTCGCGCAGAAGCGCATATAATCTCTTTAAGGTAGTTAGGACACAAGCATTCCAGCTTTGCTTATATAGTGGAATTCAGGCTATTGCTATGTGCGTAATTAGCAAGGTAGAAGGGAGCGTGGGGGGATTTGAAGAATGGGTCAGTAGTGTGTATTACACTGTAAGAAGAGTGGACGATTTCAAATTAGTACTCTTTTAAAAACGGTATGATTTTAATACCGCTCAGGTCTGATTTAATGTATTTTAAGAAGTATTTAAAAAAGAATTTCAAATTTGAAAAAGTATAAGTATCTTTATTCTACAGAGAGCGTTTATCGACTGGGTAAAAACTATCGGTTGTCAATCTAGCTCATAGCAGAATCATTTTAATTAAAAAAATTAAATGTTTTTTAAAGTGGACGACTTAATGTAGGACTTAAAACTCTGATTTACTAATAATATTAAAAGTTATATTTTTTGTGAATTATTTAGTGCAAATAAAATTGTGTTGTTTTACAATTTTTTATTTAGAAGATTGCTATTTTCTTAATTTTTTATGTTTTTGAGTAATTCAAGGTTTAGGTGCTGTATTAACACGTCTATTTTGGAATTACATTTTACTTCAATTATAGATGATTTCGCAATTAGTTACAACGATAACCGTAATTGGTAGTAATTTTTACCAATGGACAAAGCGCCCTCTGTATAAGAAAAATACCTATATTTTGTCAAGTTTACAATCATTTTTTAAAGACTTCTTAACATACACAATGATATGTAAAAACTTTTAGTCATTTATATTTCGAAATATACCATCAAAAAATTTTTTTAATAACTTTCGAGTTTAGGGCTGGAAAAGTTATAAGACCCCTTAAGCTAACGATTCATGTAAAGTAGTTAGCAATTATTTTCTTCCTCATAAAGATAATAATAATAATAATAGAAATATATGTATACACGGAGAGAAATTTCGTTTTAATATTTCGTATTATTATATTAGTATTTAGTAAAACCGATTGCAATTTGGGAAAATCGTGCACTTTTATGAATTATTATTACCATTTTTAAGAAAATTTATAATCAAATTATTACTTTGTATTATTCTGAAGTAACAGAAATTAGAATAGTCAGTAAGAAATTTTAATATTATAAGTAAGAAAGTCTACAATAGTAAAAAGTATTACTAGAGAATTATACTAAATACTATCGAAGTATTGCATAAATTGTAAATTTAGTAACGAATAGTGTTATCGACTATATTAAAAATTATGACCAGCCTAATAGCAGGCTTTCGGCTGTCGAAGAGTGGTTACGAAACTGTCCGAGATTAGCCAAACATTTTAGTCGAGCAGTCCCGAAATTATCCGAGCCAAACTTCGTGGCATTTCAGACATTTAAGTTTAATTTCTCTTTAAATATAAATAAATAAAAATTTACGATTAGATTAGTGGAAACGTCTATTTATTAGTAAAATCTGCTAATTCAAAAGCAAAAAGTCAGTTGCCAATTCAAATTAGTAAATATTTTTACTAATTAATTTAGAGAGTTTTCAATTATTATTTAAAATTTTAACTAAAATATTCATATTTAAATTAATTGTTATTAGAAAATTCTCCAAAAATTCAATTATTTAAATACAAAAATAAATAATTCATTGAATAATTGAATGTTTGTTAAAGTTGTTGACCTCTCAAAAAATTATTTTGACGAATTTTAATAAAATTTTTAAGAATAACTTCATTTTTAGAGAAACTTTGATGAAAATTATATAAAAAATAATTGAATCTTTGTAAAAAATTATTGAATTCTTATTAAATGTTTATTATTTATGAAAACAATTAAATATTTGCGTAGAATGGATAAAAACAATTATTTAATCATTGAATTCTTTTGGAAATTTTATGAAAGTGCTGGATATTAAAAACTCTTTATTTGAGAACAGTTTTTGAAAATAATTCAATTTTGGAGAAAATGGTATTATTTATAAAAATAAATAAAATTTTGATGAGAAGTTTTTTAATTTTTTGACTGTAACTAAATTTCTGCGAAGGAATTTATCTTTTGCTATGAAAAATAATATTAAATTCTTAAGACGAATTTTAATAATATATTTCTTTCTAAATAATTGGTTTCTTTTGTGAAATTTTATTGAAATAGTAGATATTGAAAATAATTGGATTTTGATAAATTATTAAAATTTCTACGAAGAATTTTATTAGAACTGTATAAAAATAATTGAAATTCTGTGATGAGTTTTATTATTTATAAAAATGGTTTTACTACTTTGAAAATAATTTAATTTTTGTAATCATTTGTAACTTCTTCAAAATTCAATTTCTTTTAGAGTTTTTAACTAAACTAGTTCATTGGAAGATATTTAAAAATGATTTAAGAAATGCTACATTTTATATAAAATGCATAAAAATTCTTATGTCAATAAATTAAATGATGAGTTTTTTTAAATAACGTAAAATTGGATGTAACTTTAATAGAAATCAGTTTCCAGAAACAAACAATTTTAAAAACAATATTATGAGAAACATTTCTCAATAAAATTTTGACCCAGCATACAACATTATTTATTTATAACTTAAAATAAATTAAGAACTTTGTTAAACAAAATATTGAGAAAATATTACTTTCTCGCAAGTTCAGAAAATTTCTCGAGTTTAGTATATAAGGAAGTTGAGAACTATATCTCCTAATGTACAGTGTGCGTGCGACATTGCGTTTATTTGTATCGGTTAAGTTTATATGAATGCGTTTTTAGGTTTTAACATATATCTCCGAAATTGTATATGGTTTGTGTTTATATGTTTATAGTATGATGCTTGCGTTGACTCATTTGTGTGTACGTGTGTGTGAAATACTCTCGAAACGCTAATTCTATCCTTCTTCTTCTTCTTACGTCTTTTTATTTTCTATCCTTTTCGACTCACTCATAATTTTTAGCATTGGCTATATTAAAGGTATTCTTTCGATACTTTCCCAGACTATAATTTTAATATAGTCAGTTTTAAAAATTATAATTCTTTTACTAATTTTTCTAAAAAAAAAAATGTTTTCACTTATAAAAAATTTCTAAAATTTAAAAAGTTTGACTTAAAACGTTATGTTTTGTACAAATAATAATTAAATATATTAATACTAAACATTATTATATACTAAATAATAATATTTATTCTTTAAAATATGACTATATATGATATAAACACAATTTAATAGCTTTAACAATTAATTATCTTGGAAAAAATACTTTGCATTTATCGAAAAAACGTTTTTTTAGTCGATTATCACGCACAGTGTTGAAATCTAAAAAACAGTTCACATATCCGCTTTGGTGTACACGAAAAACTTCGCTCATGTACGGGGACAGTCCAGTTCAAAACAGGCAAAAAGAAGGCTTTTTTAGTATATATTATTAAAATAACTATGACATTTATTAAAAAAAAAATTTTTTTACATGTAATGAGTAGTTTATTTAAGAATTTGTAAAAAAATTTTTTTCATTTTTATTTCAAAATGGCGGCGATATACGCCATTTTTGAAAATGCCAATTTTGGGTGGTAAGATCGATTCCAAACTTTCTAAAACAGATAAAACTAAAAATAAAGTGACATTCTCTTCGTTTCATTTTTCTTTAGGTGTGGAACCTCAAAAAAGTAGAATTTTCTTCCCCCCCCTTTTTAGAATACTTTTTCCCCAAAAAGAGTTCTTGATACTATAAGAATTCCGAAAATAAATACAAAAAAATTGATTTTTTTGACATTTTGAACAGGATTGTCCCCTAAAAAAGAAATGTTTTTATATTTTAACCCAGTAAGAAGTAAGGAATTGAAAAGAATTAAAAAATTTTAACTTCTTACGAAAAAGGTTACATTATTAATTTTTTTGAATTCCGTTTCTGTCTAATTCATATGTATTCTGTTTGCAGACAAGGATTATAATTATAAATACATAATTTAATGAAATTCAAAAACAATGCAAAATATTGCCTCTGCACACATCGGGCAGCGACGTTTTTGCGTATATTTCTGAACGAAAGCAATTATAAGCCTTACAAAAATGAACAAATAATATTTATTAAAGTATAATATTTACGAAATATAAGGATATCAACATATTATTAAAAGATTTGAACTGTTTAAATAAAAAAAAATTATTAGTGAATTTAACCTTATGGGAGACTGGGATAAACCCGCTCTAAATCCAAGTTAATTTATATAATTTGGAGAGTAAATCCGCTCACCCCTCGGGGTAAACTTGATCACTTGATTTTTTTAAGAATTTAAGGTAATCCCGACAGTTTTATTTTGTATATATTAAATTTCTCCTTATCTCCGTCTTCAGTATGATTTATTAATGATAAATTATGAGTTCTATAAACAATAAATATTGGTTTAATAAATAATAAGTATACTCTCTAAATATGAATCAGCGAAATTTCACTGATTTTCAGCGATAAGTATGACACTAATTTCAATCAGCGTATATGCGCTAATTAATCAGTGAAATTTCACTGATTATTCAGTGAAATTTCACTAATTCACAGTGCATATACGCTAATTGAAATAGTGGCATACTTATCGCTGATTCAGATTTAAAGAGTAGGTTTCATGAATTGCAACTGTGACTTTAAATATTTTAATAAGAGAAAATTAAAATATAGTTACAATTTTTGATGTAACAAGTTATAGATTTTATTATTGATAAAATATAACAAATGAAATTCGAAATTTTAAATTTAAAAATAAACAATGATAAAACATGAATTGAACGAAGACAACAAACTTAAATTTATGTCTTTTTTAGCCGAAAAAGGCAGCGACAAATTTTGATTATTTGTTTGTGTTGTTTGTTAGAACCGTTATTAGCTAATAATGACTAATATAGACATTATTCCGCTCAATGTTGCCAACAAATATTGATAGTTCGGCGCCATCTGTTAAAAAAAATCGCCACAAATCGCGAAATGCGGGACATTCAAAATGTTAAATATTCAACTTATTACCTAATAATTCAATAACATTGTTAGGAAATGAATATTATTTTTCTTTTAATAAATATTTTTAATATTAAAAATTTTAAGATCGCCAAAAAAACGCAAATACTGTTAATACTGATTCGGCTTCCTACACAAATTTAATAAGTGAGCGGCTTTACCCCAACTTTATGTGAGCGACTTTACCCCGAATGTATTTCTCTCAGTTCAGAATAAATGTAAATAAATATTTTTGCAATCAAACAAAACTACATATATATTTCGAAAAAGGACATCTAATAGCATCAAAAAAAATTTGTCGAATAAATTAAGTCTCAAAAATAAAAATCGAAAAACTTAAAAATCCGAAGATAATTTTTTTTGCACTTCTAAAAACAATTGACCGTCTCTGATTCTATGACGAATTCATGAAACTAAACGAAAGTTCGTTAACATTAGTTGTATGTTAAGTACTATTCACAGTACAAATATCTCTATCTTAATAATAATAAGATGCTATCACTCAGTAATTAGATTAACATAGACGTTGAAGTCATCGATCACTCCGAGTCAAGTTATTAAGAAAAAAGGAACAATCAACAAAACTGTTAAGGAATGGTTTTGTTGATTGTTCCTTTTTTCTTAATAACTTGACTCGGAGTGATCGATGACTTCAACGTCTATGTTAATCTCTATCTTAAGTTGAGTTTATAGCGTCAAATCGCTAGTGAGCGGGTTTACCCTGTGCGCAGGTTTACCCCGGTCTCCCCTATATTGGGAATTCCAGTCTTTATTCTTATTTATTGAAAAAATTCTATTTTCAAATGGATTTTTTATAATATTCGTATTAATAATTTAAACTCAATGTACAAAAAAATTATGCCCCACATAACAAACTTTTTTTTATTTAAAATTTCAAATATTTAGATATAAAATTAAACTAAAATACCACGCCAGTTGTGTAGAGAAATGATAAATTTATTTACATATTTTGTTTTTAAAAACCAAATGCGTAAACTTGTACTTAAAAAATATGAGTTTTAGGGGTTAGAAAGTGTTAATTATTTTTTGTTTCTTTATTTTAGATCCTTATTAAAAAAATGTTTTTTATTGTCTTTAAAATTGTAAATTAATAAAATAACTGTTTAAACGAATTGAAATCATAATTATTTAAAATGTGTTTCTTCAAGAATTTGACTTAACCCTTTAAGGACGGGTAGGACAGATTTTTTATCGAAGATTCAAGGTCATGGTTTTTTGTATTCACGTATGACAAAAATTTTTCGGTTTTAAAATGGCGGTGGAAGGAATTTTTTCAAATAATAATATAATTTTATTTTCCAAAAACAAAAAAAAATTTTAATTTCTTTGATACTTTTTATCACTGTCACTACTAAATTCTTCTGTTTCATTGGTGACTTCTACTTTTTCGACATATTTTTTTAAAGTAACATCAAGTTTTCGCGCTTTTCGATCAATTTCAGTAGGTCTGATTACTGTTGACACATTTATATATGTAATGGAACTCTTATTTTTTGAGGTAATTCCTTTGATGTAATTCATACAAAAATAGCAGTCTTTTAAATTTCGTGGATTCTTCCATATCGTGGGTGTAGAGAACTTTAGATATTTTTTATCTTTCGAATTTTTTGAGCGATGCAACATAAGTCTACAGGTGTTACAAACAATATGAGGAACCCAATTTGTTTCTTGGTGTAATAATTTACGACCAAAACAATTTTCGTTAAGCTCTTCCAGTTCTTCATCTATTTTTTTCCGCAGGGAGCTGACTTCATATTTGCTATAAATGTAACAAAAGGAATCAGGACTTTTGTTACAATTATGTAGTCGAGAAGTCACTTTTCTTGTAGCATCGGACTCTTTATCAACCAAGTTACCCATCAATGAATGACGACGTCGGAGGGCCCGCTTTCCCACCCTGACCAGACGCCGATACTGGGGTTCCTAATCCCTGCATCGTAAAACATTTTCTTCCTGTATCTGCCATGAGGGCATGAACGCCGTTAACCCAGGGACTCAGCCAGTATGGATCCCTTGCCCACCGTCACCACGTGGAGGTGCCCTGGTTACAGATACAGGCAAAAAATGCTAACAAGGAGAGATTCTGAACCATGAAGTAGCAATAGCATACATTTAAAGATTGAATACACACAAAAAATATATCGACATGAAATTAATTACTAGAAATATTTAAGGGTAAACAATTAAAAATTTAATGTCAGATCCGTCATCAGCGACCCCGAAAACCCCCTGAGTAACGATTTTCAAGCAAATCCGAACAAATTTTTATAATTGTGTCCGCCATATTGGATCCGCCATTTTGGATTTTGGAAACTTGACATAGGGTCCGTAATCAGTAATCACAGAAAAACCTAAATAGTAAATTTCATGAGCTTACAAAATTTTTATTGCCCAGTGTATGATATAATTTGTTTGTTTGGAAGCTTAGTTATAATTTTGAGGTTATGTTCGATAGATTTAATTTATTATATGAATTTTTAATTGAAAAGCTTATAGAATAGTTTATTAAAAATGAAGGACCTTAGAAACTTACTAATCTGTGCTTAGATTCAAGTTTGATCACTCAAAAGCGACCATTTTAGCGATTTTAAGGTAATTTTTGAGGTTAGGGCGAAACCAGGACCCATTGGCCAAATTCTGATGACGGATTCGGATTCAGCGCATCGAAATACATTGGAATATATATGTCTCGACCCCAGAGTAACGAGTTTTAAGTGACTACATCGAATTTTCAAAGATTTTTCCGCCATATTGGATCCGCCATTTTGAATTTTTAAAAACTAGCATCATATTCGTAATCAGCGGCCCCTAAAACCCCCGAGTGACAAGTTTTAAGTGACTACGACAAAATTTTTGTCCGCCATATTGGATCCGCCATTTAAAATTTTTAAAAACTGACATCAGATTCGTAATCAGGGACCCCAAAAACATAGAGATAATAAGTATCAAGGAAATTAAAATTTTTTTTTGTTTTTGGAAAATAAAATTATATTATTATTTGAAAAAATTCCTTCCACCGACATTTTAAAACCGCCATCTTGAAATTTTTTAAACGCGTTTCATATTAGTAAAGCTTGGGTATTGCGGACGCCATAAAATTCGTGTTTTTGTTTAAAAAAATGTCCACAACTTTTTTAAATTTAATTTTTTTGCAATTCCAATGACGGATTCTGAAAGAGGGCAAAAAAATACTTAAGGAATGGTGCCTGACAAATTTTTGTCATACGTGAATACAGAGAACCACGACCTTGAATCTTCGATAAAAAATCTGTCCTTCCCGTCCTTAAAGGGTTAATGTCGATTCTGTAATGTACGTTTTATTGTATAAGTATTAATCTTCAAAATATGTTTTTTTGAAAAACATTTTATAACAAAATGGTTGCTGTGCAGTATTTTATTGGAAAGCGTCTGTTTTTTATGGTTCCATGGCCGGACAATTAACGTTTTCAATTTTTTATTGGGAAAAAAACAAAAATGTTGTTAGTTTCTATTCATTAGCAGATATCGACACATGTAGGTTTTTTCGAGTTTTTGCAAAATGATGCGTGACTGATAAAAAAAGTGACAAATCTTAAAAAAAGTCTTAAAATTGTAGATAAAAAAGGTAAGTAATATAAATAAAATCCTAAGTGTCTCGATAACTATCAGTGTATAGAAAATGACAACATTTTGGTTTGTTTCCAGACAAAAAAATAAGGACTTTAGTTATCTAGTCATGGCATCACGAAAGGAGACGCTAAATTGCTAAAAATATATTTTTAATTTTTAAATTATGTGGAACATATTTTTATGAAATATTGAAAAAATTTCTATAAATTAACGCATGAATGTATATTAATTACCTTGAAAATTTTCATATATTACCGAAATAATAATAATTTTTTTTCTAGACAACGAACCTTAAAAACTATTCTTTGAATGTTTTGCAATTTTTTATACCTACACATTTATCTTAAAAATAAAAAATAATGTGTTCTCGAATAATCTACTCCAGTAAAAAATATTATGTGGAAAAAATGTTAAATTTTAGAGATTTGTTTTCTAGTTTTTTAGATGAAGAATTAGATGGTTTTTGATATCTTAAAATTGGTTCTGTAGATTTCAAGAAAAGTGTCTGGGTAGTTTCTTCAAACCGGTAGGGGAGAGTGGGGTAAAAAAAATTCAATGTAAAACGCCAATTTAGAGAATTGAAAAGCGATTAAGAGAACGTTCCAAGCAAATCGGCTAGGAAATAGTAAAAATTGTTGTCTGTTATAAAGGTGTTACGGTCTAATTTATTAAATAGACACAATTTACTTTTATTCACTTCAGAGAGTGATAATTTATTAATGAAATTAATAATACACTTCAAAGGCAGAAATAAGACTGAGTTGCAAATACGTTTTCCAGCTCATGTCGAATATGAAACAATACAGGTGGGGATATATATTTTTACTGACTATAACAAAGGCAACACAACCAAATTTTGAAGCTCGCACAACAAAGAAAATGTTGTTTCGAGGTCCCTCAAGCGGTGTGCATTTTGTCAGAAATGACATGTCGTGAGGAATAGAGACGTAAATGCGGCAATTAACAATTTAAATATTGCCCTTATCAATGAGGACATATTGGCTAGGGAAAATATTCCCAACGCGAAAGTCTTTAAGTACATTAAAAGCATAAAGGACATGTGGCCCAGAAGCAGTCTGATGTCATACATCAAGTAAGAATCTTCATTTCTTTACTTTTTTAATTTAAAGTGAAAATTAAATTTTATTCCATAGTGAAAAATAATACTCATTCTATTCATTAAGATTTAGTTCCATAATTAAAATTTTTAAAAACTCACTATTTTTCAATTGATTCTCATGTATTAAGTTAATACTGCTTGGAATTATTTTCTGTGGGTATTATTTTAATATAAAAAAGTAGTAACTAATGCAGGACTTTCTTTACATTGTAGGATACTCACATCGAACGTCGAATCGCACCTCCGAACTGGACGACATACTTGGATTCGTATATGCCGGATGTATGGCGACACAACGTATTGGCTGTCCGTAACGTGATCGTTCAGCTAAAATCTTGCAAACACTGTACGTTGCCCAAGTGCGGGGATTATCACTCTCTGTTGAATTAACCTGAGGTGAACTTGGTCTCTGCTCTTTCTCACCCAAATACCTATAAGAGAAATGAAATTTCCATTTTATCAATAGTTTCCATACCCATTAACATACACACAATGTATATTTTAACAGTTTCAATACTATGTACTATTTTGAATGTATAATTTTACATATTAAACGTAGTGAGCGGTTTTCCAAAATTTATATGCAATCAAAATTTTGATATTAATTTCTATATATTCCTCTTGTATAATGTGAATTCGTGGTAGAGGAAAATAATGGAGTTTATAGAGAATAAATTCTCTGAATATAAAAAAATAAAAATTGAAGTTACATTTTTAATTCATGGTATTTAAATCCTAATAAAAGTCTGTAAAGGCCGCAAAGTCTGTAGTTTGATTAAGAAAACAAGAAAAGTTCGTAAATTGTACGATATAATTTGAAGAATTTTAGAAAAATTACAAATGATTGTAAAATTTAAATTAATTTTAAAAGTAATACAATTCATTACAAAAATTAAATTTAATTCAAAGTTTTTTAAATTTTCGTTAAAATTTAAATTATCTTTAGAAGTAATTAAATTCCTCTCCTACGTTCCATTATACAGGTCGACAAGATTTACTTTTCAAGAATCAGACAATACTTCTTCGAAGGTTAATTTCGATGTACTGAATCAGAATCCGGTCTAAAAATATAACGTGTAGAGTCAAGCCTGGCGCAAACTAGAAAGCGTTGAGCTTCGCAAATCTGAAAGACCTGACTTGACTCAGTTCTGGTGCTGCTTAGCTACAAGCCAGTAGCTATTTTGACCGTAACTATTTTGTCTGTTCTGGATTGTCTAGCTAGATCCAGCTCTGATTCTAGTCACAATTTTTAGGTAATTAAAATGTTTTATTTTGCACCTTCTAGGCTGCGACGAGCATTGTTTATCCAGATCCAGCTCTAATTCTGGTCAGATTTAATTAAATTTTTTGTTAACAAATCTGATGTCGTTTTTCAAAATTTAAAATGGCGGATTCAATACGGTTGACAACTTTTTTAAAAAATCAGGCAGAGAAGCAGGCGTAATGCGCCTACATCATAGGGTTTCGTGGCCTAAAATGACAAAAATGATGTGAATGATAATGAATGAGTAAAAAACAACCATTACCATAGTAACGGTTGTCATGGCAACTGTTGTTATGGTAAACATCAACATAGCAATGGCTTCCAAGGCAACGGCTATTATGACAAACATTAACATAGCAACGGTTGCTATGACAACGCTTGCCATGGCAACGGTTGATATGGCAACGTTGCCATAGCAACGGTTGCTATGATAACGGTTGCCATGGCAACCGTTGATTTGGCAACGCTGCCAAAAACTACGGACGGACACCGGAGTCTCGCTATAAGGGTTTTGACCCTTGGCCACTAAACCCTAAAAATGACTTATTTTGCCTGATACTCGTTGCTCGGGGGGTTTTTAAGGTCGCTCATTACGAATCTCAAGTCAGTTTTTCAAAATTCAACATGGCGGATCCAATATGACTCACAAATTTTTTAAAAATAGATTCAATTACCTTGAAACTAGTTACTCAGGGCGTTTTTGGGGTCGTTGATTACGTATCTTAAGTCATATTTTAAAAATTCAAAATGGCGAATCCAGAGAGTAAGACTAAGGAGACTGAACTGACTGTGTGAAGTCTCTCAGAAATGAAACCTTTTTCTGTAGGGGAACTATACTCGCAGAATGACAAAACTTATACTCTGCGCGTGCGCAGTACATGCGTATATTTCCCTTTTTTTAAATCGTAAAATATAAGCACGTGAGAAAACAAAAACATATCAAAAGTTTATGGTTGTGTTTTGGCACATGTTTCTTAAAATAAAATATTTTGTTGGAGCAGATTTTTATATGTAGGTAGGATTTAATAATATTATAATACTTACAATTATTAGATTTAATTACCTTACAATTAATATTTATAATTTATAAAATTATTTTGAGTAATAGAACGAATTATTTCCAAACAAATTTATTATTTTATTTTCCAGTGTTTTTCTTGTATGAGAATAAAGTTACAAAATTATGGCTTGTTGCATCCCAGGATGAAAAACATCATATTACAATGATTGTTTTGTTTTTTTATTTATAAAGTATATAATTAAAGTAAATTACAAATTCGTAAATATTATTTATTTTTCAATTTTTCAATTGTTTCCACGCATAGAATAAAACACTTTGTAGTTAAATACCAAAAAAATTTATTCTGAACATATATAAATATTTAATTATATTATTAATAAATTATTTACCACTGAAAAATATACACTCTTTAATATATATTTTTGTATACTCATAATATATTATGTTTATTAAATTTGTTTTTTTCAGTTTATTAATAGGTATTATTAATAATATTCCTGAAACGCACAACAATCACAAACATTAAACATAACCTTCTCAACTTGTAGATTGTTATGATTTTCTCAGTCACCTGGGTTTGTGAGAAAGACAGAGACAAATATATTAAATGTGTGCATGCGCGAAAACTATAATTTTCGTTCTTACATATAGTTTCAATGCAACGAATGGTTTCACTTCCATAGCATTAGCGCAGTCTCCTTAGTCTTACTCCCTGGTGAATCTTACAAAGATGAAGATTACAAAAAATTCCAATATTTTTACAAATGTATCTTTGCATATTGAACATTTTTTTAATGACAAAGCAAACTTTGTGGTAAGTAAATATATTCGATAATAGGAAGCGTGAGTAAGATAAATTATTTAACATAAAGTAATTGTTTAACAATGCTTCTAAAGTGAAAATATCAACTATTGACATTTGTTTTATATGAAAAAGTTAGTAGTTTAAAAATTGTTTAAAATAAATAAAGAATATCTAATTGCAAAAAACAAAAATGAATCACACAATTAAATTTTCCAGTTTCATTCTAGATATGTAATCTAAATTTTGATACTACATTTTGAATTTTGAAAATCTGACTTAAGATTCTTAATCAGCGATTTCAAAAACACCCCGAGTAACAAGTTTCAGAAAAATGAATCTATTTTTAAAAATGTTGGATTTTTGTGGTCCAATTTTTAAAATATTAGATCCTCCATTTTGAATTTTAAAAAACTGATATCAGATTTGTAATCAGTGACCCCAAAACCCCCCGAAAAACAAGTTTCAATCAATTTTTTATTTTGACAGCCGCCATATTTTATCCGCTATTTTGAATTTTTAAAAACTGACATCGGATTCGTGATCAGCGACCCCAAAAACCTCCAAGTAACGAGTTTTAGACAAATTGAATCCAAACGACTTAATCCAACAAAACGGCCAGATACGGGAATTTTTTTGGTCCTAGTTTCTAAAAATCTTTGATTTTTTTTGTGTGTGAAAAGAAAAGTTAAATTTTGTAGGACCGTGTTATTAAATAGTTCTTATTTCATTTAAAAGAAAAGTGGTTTATAAAAACAGAGATTCACCAAAATTTGATTTAGACAAGTTTATAAATATATTGTATGTAATTCAAAATACAGAATTAAATGCCAAAGCACAAAATAATCAGTTTGAAAATATTTAACTTTAATTCACAAAACAAGTTAAATTATAAGAAAACGGATTTACATGAATATCATTTCGACGGGTGGTACGAAAATTAACACAATTGAGATGCCGGGCGAAAAAAAACACATTTTAGCTTCCGGGCGAAAAAAAACTCTCCTGATTTCTTCAGGACGAATAAAAACATTTTTTACTTCTTCTGGTCGAAAAAAATTATTTTTGAATTCTTTGGCACGAATAAAAACCTTGTTCACTTTTCTGGAATGAAAACTAACACTCTTCACTGATTTACACAGTGATTTCATCTGATTTCTTCGATTCAAAATTAATATAAGATATTTATTCTAATTATGCAATTTCTTTAGTTTTCTTTACTGTTTATCATTTTACTTCTATTCGTCTTTGGTTTTTGATTTTAAGAATTTATTTTCATATAAATTCAATGTGTGTGAAAAGTTTTGTTCGCGAATACAACTTCACGTTTATTGCTACATTTTTGGCTTGTTGTGATAGTAACTAGTTGTTATATTAAAAGATCGTAAGTATTCTTTTTACTGTTTTTCAATGAAAGTTGCAAATAAATAGTTTTTAAGATATGGCGACAGAAGAAATCGAACCAAATGAATGTTTTGTACTTCCATTTGAAAGTGAGTATTTAATTAATGAATAAAATGCTTTATCTGTTCCTTATTTAAAAATCTAGGTTAGTTATCACAACATTAAAAATACGTTAATAATTACATATAAAGTTTGAATAAATTTCAGAGTCGTATCTAGAGGGGATTTAGGGTTTACCCCCCTCCCCTTGTAACCTGAAATATTACATTTTTTTATTTCTCTTTTTTTATTAGTGCAAAAAATCAAAAAAACTTTTGCAAAATTTTTTTTTTTAAATAGTCGTAATAAATAGAAATTCAGAAATTTTTTAAATAATTTACTTTTAATTTTAAAGATTCAAATGAAAATGTGTGTACAAATGAATCGATTCCATCCGAAGAATTATCCAATCACTCTAATCTTACTGACGAATCTAATGTTATTGAGAGACCAGGAACTCAACTCAACCCAACCAAAAAACGCAAAGAACAACCGCGAAAAAACATTCGGAAGAGAAAAGCGAACCCTGATTCGTGGATAGACAGCAAAGCTAAAAAAGCTCGCACTAGTGGTGCTAAAGGTATTGGAAGAAAAGGAAAGTTGATCGAGCCAAGAAAAATGCAAGAAGGATGCAGGGGGAAATGTCGTATGGATTGTCAAAATAAATTATCAGTTGATGAGCGGAATAACGATTTTAATTTATTTTGGAAAGCCGAGAGTCACGCCAAGCAATGGGAAATTATAAATAACTGGGTTAAACTTACAGAGGATTATGATAGCGATTCGGCAGATTACGGAAAATGTGAGAGTAAAAATACAATGAGGATTTATAAACTTCCAAAAAATTCTGGTCAGCTTGTTTCCGTTTGCCGGAAAATGTTCTTGGACACACTAAGTATGTTAAATTTTCTTTTATCAGAAAATTTATTTGATACAGACAAATAATAAGAAAACTCTTTTACAATTAAAGAAATTTTTTAGACATTTCAGAACAATGGATTCGAACAGCTCTAAAGAAAAATGAATTATCGGATGCTACTGGCCTTATAACACCAGACCAACGAGGAAAACATCTCAATCGACCGCAAAAGTATGATGATGATGCGAAGTCGATAGTTCATAAGCACATTGATAGATTTCCAGTTGTTGAATCACATTATTGCCGCGAAAACAGTAATAAAAAATATCTTGAAGTTGGACTCAGCGTTGCTAAAATGCACAGATTGCTTCTTAAGGAACTGGAGGAAAATAATTCAAGCATTCACATCTCAGAAGACTTTTATCGCAAAATATTTAACACTGAGTACAATTACAGTTTTTTTCAGCCAAAAAAGAACAGGTGAGACTCCTTGAAACAATTAAATGAATATAAAATCAATTTAAAAAAAATTAATATCAGATATTTATTTAGAAAGACTTTATTAAACACTTTTTAAAAATTAACATTATATGAAAAATAAATAAATAACAAATAAATAAACTTTAACTTTTATGTAAATTTTTTTATGTACAGTTTTGTTAATTTTTAAAGTGTCTTTATTATTAATTTAGTAGTATATTTTGGAATTATACTTTAAGGTGCGAACAGTGCGAAAGGTACAACAATTTTTCGGCAGCTGAAAAACTAGCAAATCAAGATCAACAGGATATTCATTTAAATAATAAGCAATTGGCTAGACAACATATGAGCGAGGCTAAAAAAACCTCCAAAAATGACAAAACTGTGTGCACTTTCAATTTTGATATGCAAAAAATTCTGACAACTCCAAGAGCAGATATTGGGCCTCTATATTACATGTCGAAATTAAATGTCTGGAACTTTTCACTTTTTGATTTAGAGAGTCATGAAGGGGTTTGCTACCTCTGGGATGAAACATTAGGGAACCGAGGATCGAACGAAATTGCATCATTTTTGATGAATTATTTGATTACAAAAATCAATGCATCCCCAGACATTCGATGTTTTCAAATGTTCAGCGATAATTGTTCTGGACAAAATAAGAACAAAAATGTTTTTAGTATGCTCATTAAGACAGCACTGCAGTACAATGTTAAAATTTGTTACAGGTAATAATATATCCCTCAATTTAAATAACCAATTTATTAGAATTTGTGTAAAAAGCCTAAAACCCGAAAGCCGACTCGATAATTTCGGAGTTTTGAAATTTAGGGTCGGGTTTGGTTAATTCGGACTCGGGTTGGATCGGGCTTTTTCAAAAACCCGAACTCTTTCGGATTCTCGAAAACATGCGGGTTCTCAAAATTTTCGGGTACCCGAATGCATTCGGGTTTTTGAAATTTTTTATTATTAAAAAATATTTGAGTTTTCGGTTTTTTGCACACATCTACAATTTATAAAAATTGTATTGATATTTATGACGATTATTATTTAATTAAATAATATACATTACTCACAGGATATGTTGGAACCCAACAAAAAATGGAAAGACATACATTTTTAAATAAATTTAAAATAAATAAAAAATAAATAGAATTGTTTGGAAACTAGTTCTTCTTTGATCTTTAATATTTAATTATATAATTTTGAAGTAAAATGTACAGAAATTTTTGATTGTATATTATTTATATTTTTGCAGATTTTTAGAATCAGGCCACACACAGTGTCCGGGTGACTCAATTCATGCTCGCATTGAAACACATGTTAAAAACAAATCTGCTTTTACTAAACGAGAATGGGGTAGATTGATTACAGAAGCAAGAGAAAAGCAACCCTACATTGTGAGATATGTTGAACAACGGCAAATCATGGATTTTACTGATCTTTCAGATTTGTTTAATTGGAAAAAATTTGCAACATCGAACATTCGTGAATTTACGATAGATCCGACAGATGAGAAATTAATTTTCGTGAAATACGATTTTACTGAAAAGCCGAAGCCAATGAAGATATTCAAGAGAATCACAACGAAAAATGTTATAAAAGATGTTTCTCTACATCCAGCGTACGCGGAAAAAATTCAGTTGACTAATAAGAAGAAAGAAGATCTCAAAACGATGGTGACAAAGGGTTACGTACCATCAGAATTTAGAGATTTTTTCAATGAAATAGTTATTTAAAAAGTTCTCAAAAAACTAATTGAGGGGCCGGATGTATCAACTGCCGCTACGCGCCATCGTAAAGGACTATACCAGTCAGTGAGCAGTGAGCGCCTCTGGGCCTCTCACTGCTCACTGACTGGTAAAGTCCTTTACGATGGCGCGTAGCGGCAGTTGATACATCCGGCCCCTCAATTGTTAATGCTTTAACGTAATTGTTTTATAGTTCTCTTTAAGATGCAAATAAAAATATTCGGTTGTTATTGCATTATAATAATTAGTTTGAAATAAAAAACTGAACTATTATAAAAGTTCTATTATTTTATCAGAATCAATAAAAAAATCAATTTTTTGAACATAAAATCCCTATTATCTGTCTAGGTCACAAATGTTGATTTTTAAAGCCAAAAATTTCGCGGTTGTCGTTTGCTATACAATTTTTTAATATTAATTATATAACCTCAAAGAAATAAAAAACTAGGTTTTTCTTTTTTGGTAAAAGAAAATCTGGAAATAGTTTAAACAGATGATGGAGAGAAAGCATGAGAACTTTTATAAAATGTCTTTTATGTATACATTCCTGAATTTGCCTTTATTAACCTATATTTTCAGTATAGCACTGAAAATTTATTTCACTTGATGGACTTTTTATTTTAAAAAAAAATCTTAATTAAAAAATTCTTTGATAACAACTTTTTAAATAATTAATAAAAAATTTCATTAAAATTTAAATTTTGGCTATGTCATTTGAATAGATTGTATAGACATGAGTGTTTTTTTTCGCGCCGAGATTTTTAAGAATGTCATTTTTCACCCTGATCATTGTAGGAATGTTTTTTTTCGCGCCGAGAATTTTAAGAACTTTTATTTTCGCACTGATAATTTTCAAATGTTAGTTTTCGCCCAGAGATCTCAGGAGTGTTAGTTTTCGTAAAACCAAAATTTTACTGTGTTAGTCTTCGTACCACCCGTCGATTTATGGTTATCCACGTAATCCATTAATTTTTTTTATCTTAAAGGGAGCATTCAAAAATGATGTCACGCAATTTTTTGATATTTTCAATCCCTGTTACGCAATTTTTTGCAATTTCACATGAGAAAAATACATTGTGTCACGTCTAGGAGAGATCACCCCTACCCCCAAAAGCATTTATGAATGCTCCCAAACTTTCAAAAACGAAGAATGAGCATATTTAACATATTCTGATCCTGACAATATTAAAATAATTTCAAAGTATCCATCTATCCATAACATTACCCACGGTTATTCTGGTATGATCCACAGTATTTTGGGTGTCTCCGACATTCGCTCTCTGAGCGCTCTGAAACTACGAAACATGATTGGTTGGCTTAGGGGAATTGTGAATAATGTTAGGAGAATTGTGGATTTTGATTTGCTACAACTCTAACTTGACAGTTTCATACTCTGCTCTCACGCTCCGTATATCTCCATGCTCTCTAAATATGAATCAGCGAAATTTCACTGATTCTCAGCGATAAGTATGCCACTAATTTCAATCAGCGTATATGCGCTAATTAAACAGTGAAATTTCACTGATTATTCAGTGAAATTTCACTAATTCACAGTGCATATACGCTAATTGAAATAGTGGCATACTTATCGCTGATTCAGATTTAGAGAGTGGAGCGAAAAAGCAGAGCACGAAACTGTCGAGTTAGAGTTGTAGCCAATCAAAATCCACAATTCCCCTAATCCAACCAATCATGTTTCGTAGTTTCAGAGCGCTCAGGAAGCGAATGTCGGAAACACCCTTTGTCAAAATTTGATACAATTTTAAAGGTAACTTTACTTTCAAGATCGATCACCTCGATATTACCTACGGTTATCCAGTTGGCCTGTCACCCCTGTAAAAAAAAGTATTGGGAGGTACGGGATTCCGCATTGCAAGTGCCTACCTGTCAATGCGGTATTCGCGAAATAGCGCATTGGGTGTCGTGGTGAATGCGGTATTCAAGGGGTCCCAATGCGGTGCAAGTTTTAAGCTTTAAAAAAAGAAAATACGTGACAGGAGTAAATAATTAGTGTCAGTGGATCAAAATACGAGTTAAAGGAATGAAAAAATACTAATAGTGAGTGTGAAAATGAAGTTTAAAGAAAATAAGGTAATATTAACTGTTAAATGTAAGTCCAATGCGGCATAGGCTGTTTTCAATGCGGCGCATAATCTGTATATAGTTCGCACAGTGCAGCGGCGCACTTTTCTTTACCAATAGCGGATTCTTTCTATTCAAATGGTAATTTTGAAAATAATGAAAAATAATATTAACTAAAAGTTGATAATGTATTTCAATCAATAAAAGAATGTTAAGAGCGTTCGACGGTCTCTAAAATTTGTAGGTTATGTGCGACTTACAGTTATCGCCAAAGAAAAACGATGACACTGCCTGTTTAAAATTACGTGAAATTAGTAAACAACCGTTTTCGAACTAGTGTTTCTCTGCACACAAGCACTTTTTACAAAATCTGACAACGTCCAATTGCCAAAAATGTTTTTAATTATCTGAATGAAAAAGATTTTGTTAATCCATGCAGAAACGCGGTTTCAGGATTGGAATTACAAAAGTAATGTAATGACAGGCGGCAAAACGTGTGTTACCGACATTTTGCCAGTAGAGGGCAGAAGCAAGCAGGGAGCGTAAAGGATCAGCTGTCAAAATGATTCGCATTACACTGCTATGGTATTTCCAATGCTGCAACCGTGTTTCTGTATAGAATTATAGATTAACAAAATCTTTTCAATTCAGATAATTAAAAACATTTCTGACAAATGTACGTTGTCAGATTTTGTAAAAAGTGCTTGTGTGCAGAGAAACACTAGTTCGAAAACGGTTGTTTACTAATTTCACGTAATTTTAAACAGGCAGTGTCATCGTTTTTCTTTGGCGATAACTGTAAGTCGCACATAACCTACAAATTTTAGAGACCGTCGAACGCTCTTAACATTTTTTTATTGATTGAAATACATTATCAACTTTTAGTTAATATTATTTTTCATTATTTTCAAAATTACCATTTGAATAGAAACAATCCGCTATTGGTAAAAAAGAGAGCGCCGCTGCATTGTGCGAACTATATACAGATTATGCGCCGCATTGAAAACAGCCTATGCCGCATTGGACTTACATTTAACAGTTAATCTTACCTTATTTTCTTTAAACTTCATTTTCACACTCACTATTAGTATTTTTTCATTCCTTTAACTCGTATTTTGATTCACTGACACTAATTATATACTTCTGTCACGTATTTTCTTTTTTTTAAAGCTTAAAACTTGCACCGCATTGGGACCCTCGTTTGTTGTATTCGGCGGCCTGCTCCTCAGAAGGGAAGGACCGCCCAATGGACCAGCTCCATGGAGTAGAGGGATGAGAATGGTGAGGAAGCAACCTTTGGGCGATCAGAAATGATCACCACTGGAAGCGCAGGGGTGTACTGTCTGCGGGGCCCCAACTAAGAAACGATCCCCCAATCCAAGATGTTTCTGCCGTGTCGATGGATGAATGGCACTAGGTTTACCAAATCTGTCGCTCACGACGGACTGGCTGCCCGTCCGTTTGTCGGAATTGCACTGGTCAGTTAGTGATCCCGTAAAGGTTCGGGGGAGCGACCTGGCTGGGTTTCCGGCGGGCGGCTGGTCTTGGCGTGATGTGAACAGAGGTGTCTTAAACGGCGGCTTCGGAACACCGGGCGACCTTCCGGTGGTACTAGCCTTACTTGTGCAAGCGGGGCTCTGCAGGAGCGGACTTTCTTTTCCCTTGCTACTCGTGGGACTTCAAATGGAGAATCAATTTAACAAATTAAATTTGGGTGACCAAAGGGTTTCAGTGGCTGCGTCTACAACCTCCTCGGAGGCTGTGGATGTGACGGTCTTGAACCCTGAGGTCGTGGATCAGTCCTCCACTTCCTCTTTGGCTGTTCCTTCGGGTCCTTCGGGATCTGATGGTAATGTGGTCTTAGGTGAGGGTGGAGGCTCAGGGGCTCTAACCAAAAGGAAGCGCCTTAACGGTTCTGAAAAGAAACGGTTAAGGAAAGAACAGCTTAAAGCCGGTGTAACCAACTCTGTTTCCTCGGATGTTGCTACTGGCTCGAAGAGAAAGAGTGGTCAGGATGCGTCACCCCTGGAAAAAGAGGGGGTAAAGAGACCAAAGTCCTTCTGCAGAGGAGGAGTCTTTATATTCATCGCTTCCAACCCGGAGGCTAAGGAATGGCTGACGAAATGTGTGGCCGACCATGAGCCCTGGGAGGGAGCGAAGCTGAAGATTGGTGGGGTTGAAATGCTCCAAAGAATGGTAAAGGCTACTGCATGGTTCCCGGGAGAAACGGCGGACGCGCGGACGGTCTTGCAACATTTGGAGGCCTTCAACCCCACGTTGAAGACATCGACTTGGCGTATGCTGAATGTCGATGGGTCTCAGGTGGTTAATAGGGGTGACAAGAGTTTTCTTCTTGTTGCTCAGGTCCCTGAAAGTCAGACGAGGACTATAGAGGCCCTCGAATTTAGGCCTCACTATCACTTCGGGCGGATAACCTTTAAGGTCACTGTCCCTGATCGTGATGGCTCAAACAATGTAGAGGTGGGTGAAGAGCAAACATAATTCACTGTTTGTAAGCTTACCGCTACTCAGATTAACTTGCATCATAGCAAAGGCGCCTTAGCAGTACTGATGAGGGGCTTGGCTAAGATGCACACAGGCATTTCACTAATCCAAGAACCATGGTTAGTAAGAGGTGTCATTAGGGGGCTTGGTGGGGCTGGTGTAATCTGTTACAGGGACTGCAGAGCTGCCAAACCCAGGGCGTACATTCTTACTAAGGGCGTTAACACAACTCCACTATTGGACCTGTGCTCAGGGGACCTAATGGTGGTGGTAACTAACCTGGAGGGTATAGGTAAGACGGTCGTTGGATCGGCATATTTTCCGTATGATAATAAAAATAATCCGCCAATTGAAGTTTGTAGGTTGGTGGACTATTGTATGGAAAAGGGACTTCCTCTGCTGTTGGGCTGCGATGCAAACTCACAACATACGGTGTGGGGGAGCTCAAAGGACAATCAGAGAGGACAGGAGCTACTGGAATATTTAATCGGAACAGATCTAGATATTCTTAATAGGGGTTCGGCACCGACTTTTAGCAATGCTATTAGGCAGGAAGTGATTGATATCACTATCTGCTCCAAAAGCATTGTAAATAAGGTAAGAAGATGGAAAGTTTCTAATAAACCTTCACTTTCTGACCATTCACAGATAGTTTTCGAGGTACAGTCTGCGGTCCGATCCGAAACTAAGTGGATTCGTAATCCCAGAAAGACGGATTGGGCTAGCTACAACTCAGAACTTCGAAGGACACTTTCTGGTTTACCGGGTAAGATAAGAGATTGTCAAACCCTAGATGAGGCGGCCAATGATTTTACAAAGGCTATTATGGCAGCTTATGAAGGTAGCTGCAAACCGACAAAAGTATTTTCGGGAAAAGAGGTGTGCTGGTGGAACGAGAGATTAGAATATCTCAGGAAAGAAACAAGGAGACTCTTTAAGCTTGCCAAGAAAAGGCGCACGACTAATGGTTGGTCTGACTTTACAAAAATGAGAGACGACTATAGAAATGAAATAAGGAAAGCAAAACAAGCCAGTTGGAATGCTTTCTCTTCCAGCATCGAAAAAGGGAAAGAGGCAGCCAGATTGGATAAGCTGCTTGCCAAGAACCCTGATGCAATTTTGGGCACTTTATTATTGCCGGATGGGACTTTCTCTGAGTCGGACGATGATACCTTGGCTTATCTGGTCCAGGTACACTTTCCGGGCTTTTCAAGGTCGGGGGAGGGCGGACATGACCCTGGGTCGCCAACAAACCTTCCACAGGCTGAGTATCGGCCGCGAAGGCAGCTGGCTAACAGGATCGTGAATGCCGAGAGGATCAGATGGGCCGCGGAATCTTTTAGTCCCTACAAGTCTCCCGGTCCTGATGGCGTCTACCCTGTTCTCTTGCAAAGAGCGATGGATGAGGCTGTTGGGCCATTGGTGAGGCTTGCGAGAGCGAGTCTGACTCTGGGATATGTACCAGACGGTATAAGTGGAAAGCCTCGTGCTCACTTACGCTGTCCGGAAAAGAGATCCAATATACAGAGCAGGCAAAATATTTAGGAGTAATCCTGGATAGTAAACTGCTTTGGAAAAAGCACCTGGAGGAGAAGTGCAAGAAACTTACAGCTGCTCTGTGGCAATGTAGAAGGGCCATAGGCAGTAGCTGGGGTCTTAAACCGGATACACTATTGTGGATCTATGAAGCAATTCTGCTCCCTAGGCTGACGTATGCTTGCGTGGTCTGGTAGAGTAGAGTTGAATTAAAAACATCACAAGCAGAATTGGAAAGATTAAGGGAGATGGTACTTAGAGGAATAACGGGGGCGGTGCGTACAGCTCCTACTGCTGCCCTTGGTGCCCTCTTGGGGCTAGAACCCTTACACCTTACAATTAAAGCAGCGGCGGTTAAGGCTGCCCTGAGGTTGAGCGGTCCTGTGGGCTACAGGGAGGTGGGTAGATGGCGTCTCCCAAAGAAATTGGTGAGAAGCCCCCTCCTAAGTATGATTAGGGACAGAACTGTCCCTTTGTACCTCTTCGACAAAAAGTATAAGATTAATATACCTAGTAGAGAAGATTGGATAAATGGACTGACAAATATTCCAGCTGATTGTGAAGTCTGGTACACAGATGGATCAAAAGGCGGGAATGGAGTTGGTGCAGGAATCTATCATGTAACCTCTCAAGTGGGACACTCTTTTAAGTTAGGGACCACTGTTACTGTGTTACAAGCCGAAATTATGGCGATACTTTATGGTGCTGTTGAAGCCTTGAAAAATTGTCGCGACAAAGATATTCTTATTCTTTCGGATAACAAAGCAGCTATTTTCTCCTTGAAACGATACGTATCAACATCACGGCTGGTCGGTGACTGTCATGAGGCACTTAACAAACTAGCTGAAACTAACCGCGTTACCCTTCTCTAGATCCCTGGTCACAGTGGATTCGCGGGAAACGATAGGGCGGATGAGCTAGCCAAAGAAGGGGCTAGAAAACAACTTATTGGGCCCGAACCGCCCATTGGTTTTTCCAATAAATGCCTGACACTGGGAATTAAACAGTGGATAGCTGCGGAACACCAAGGGGAGTGGCGGGCAACTAAAGGCTGTAGACAAGCCAAGGTACTCATGGGAACTAGTAATGACCCTATGAGGAAAGCGGAATTCCGCAAATTAAATAGAAAAGAGGCAAAGATCATAACAGGGCTATTAACTGGCCATGGTGATCTGCGCTATCATCGGCACAAAATGGGGATTGTAGACGACCCGAAGTGCCGTAGGTGTGCAGAGGAACACGAAACCTCGATACACATGTTGTGTTACTGCCCCGCACTTGTGAAGGAGCGGGAACGCATTACGGGCTACTTCTTTCTGGGGGAGACCGTTATTGCTACCAGAAACCTGGCCGAAGTCCTCCTGCTGTGGAAAGGACTTCGGATATAGGGACTGTTATGGGGAACGTAAAGGGATTACCCAAGCATTAGTGGTATGACCTGAAAGGTCATAGATTCACAACCCTCATTTCTTAATAATAATAATAATTAATCTGTGAAAAACAATGCATCTGCATAAACCCGCGGTTATCCAGGTATCATGTTAAAATTTTAAACAATTTTTAAGATAAGTCAACATAACCTGTCAAATATGATGCATTAGATTATTATCTACTGTTGTCCAGGTATCCAGTCAATTTTTAAAATAAATTTCAAAGGTAAGTTAATAACAAGTCAAAAACGATACACCTGCTAATTACCTACAATGGACCAAAAATTATCTTTATCAGCTTAGCAAAGTAAAACAACGCGTTCATAAATAAAAACGTTACCCTTTCGAAGTAAGGAGCATTCAGACCTCTGCAGGCTGTCTGCCTGCGCAGCCAAAAGCAATAAGAGTAAGGGAGAGGGTGTAATAAATTTGAATTTCCTTACTCTTTTACTCTTGTACGTTACCATGGCAACCTGCAGACAGACAGACTGCAGAGGTCTAAACGCTCCATTAGCCCGTTTCACCTGGAGTAATGAAAGCCTTTTTTTCTTTAAATGTTTCCGTGAGTAGAATTTGTAAATACCCTTACTTAAAATCTAAAACTATAAAAACAACTGATCCTAACAGTGCCGTCTTTAAAGTTTGTGGGGCCTAAGGCCTAGACACTCTGGAGGCTCTTTGTAATTTAAAAATCAGGCAGAGAAGCAGGCGCAATGCGCCTACATCATAGGGTTTCGTGGCCTAAAATGACAAAAATGATGTTAATGATAATGAATGAATAAAAAACAACCATTACCATAGTAACGGTTGCCATGGCAACGGTTGCTATGACAACTGTTTATATGGCAACGTTTCCAAAAACTACGGACGGACACCGAAGACACCCTAAAAAGGAAAAGAAAGAAAAAATATCTTGATATAAAAATGTGAAAAACAATTCTGATTTTATTAATTAATTATAAGAATATAAGAAATTAAATGTTATAATAAGATTATTGTAGAAAGTGATGAGCAAGATACATCAGGTAGGTTAAATAACAATATTTATCCAATGCTAATGAAAATAAATTTAGGTCCTTTTAAGGTTAGGTATGATTGACACTTCTGCACCGATTTAGTAAAGAAGATTTGTCAATATACATATAGTATGTATATTTTTTTAACTTAACATTTTTTCTGCAGCTATGTTAAAAGAAAATCTTAAGGATGTATTAATATACATCCTCATATCAAATACACGGTAAATCGTTAGGTATTGAAATAACGCCAAAAAGGATTAAAATAATCCAATTTAGTGTTATTTTAATCCATTTTGGTGTTATTTTAATACCTAACGATTTACTGTGTAAATAATCTGAATGGAAAGGAAATTACTTCCAGTTAATTTTATAAGAATTTGAATTATTAAAGTTTTTCATAAACTTAAATTATCTTTAAAATCTGTAAAGTTCAATTGTTGTTAAAAATAGAAAAAGTTTGAAGTAAATAAAATCTTTTCAATAATGAGGAATTCAGCATTCAGAATTTTTTTTATGAATTTTCGAAAATGAATATTGTTTTAATACTTTAACAAAACTTTCTGACTTTTCCCCGGCTTTCCTGAATATATTTAGAAAAATAGTGATTTTGAGTAGAATTATTTTGAATTGAATTTTTCAAAGTTAATGAAACAAAAAACTTCACGCGCGCTTTAGCACGCGTTATTTTAGCTGGTTTTAAATAATAACAAAAATTTCGAAAGGTACTCAATAAATATAAAAAGCCATTGACAAATTAAGTAAGGTTTTAAGGGGATGGTCGTGTTTAAATGTTTGTTACGACCAGTGGAAACAGTTGTACTAATGTATGCAACAGTAACATTTAAGGTTTAAAAGTGTTTTTCTCAAAATAACGTTTTATTAAATGGCGGACATTTCATCCCTGAATCTATTGAACCGATTTTAATGAAAAAATTAGGTCGTTTTGCTTGTTATCAATTCCTATGTGTGAATTCACCAGAAAGTAGTAAACATTAAAAAAAACGTTTTTGAAGGATATAAAAGTAGTAAAGAATATGGTGTATTTAAACAAGCATTACTGAAACATCTGTTATTTTTTATTTTGGTCAATTTTTCATTAATTTTGGTTTATTTCTATGAAAGACAGCTTCCTTTTTGAAAAGCAGTTTGGATTTTTTGTGTCAGATTTGTCAATCTTGAGATGAATTGTCCGTTATTCGACAATTCACTTTTTGGAGGTTAGAATTTGCTGCTATCTGCAGATAATAAATTATATTAATTGAAAATTAAAAACAAATCATTATTTTTATGCTCCTAATATGTACTAAGATAGACAAAAAAGTTTTTATACATATTTATAATAAAGGAGCTCAGAAAAAAATCTCAAAAATTTGATCTTTCAAAGTCTAATCTTCTAGCCTTCTAAAGTGTAGTGGTACCCTAAGTAATAAACATTTGAGGGGCTGGATGCTATAAGAAGATACGCGTGGATTCTGACGAATAATTGTTGTCCAGTAGGTTGAATGTTAAAGGATTTTTAAATTACAATTTTAATTATTGTCTCTTGTTTTTTTTTATAAAACAAAAGCGAAATTAAAGGTCAGAATGGTTTAAAACTAAATGAAGCATAGAAAAAAACAATATTTCAAAACTAATAATAATAATTTTTTTCAAAACACTGTAAAAAATATAGTTTTACGTTTTCAAGCACTTCGTTTATCTGAAAAATTTGAAGGTCTGGCCATATTCCAGCAAGAAAGTTGTTCATTAATAAATAAACAAGTTTTCTGGAAAATTTTATTAATATTGGATAAAAATTATAAAAGTTATTATTAACACGTAATGTTCCAAGCACATTCTAGAATTAAAGTTTCTATGTTTTGCACTTCAACTGAATCCCCCGTGGTTGTTATCTCTCACATATTTTCATAATACAGTATCAATATTTATTTCAATCATTAAGGGATTTTGTAACTTTTTCAGCCCTAAAGTCGGAAGTTTTTAAAAAACATTTTGCATATAAGTTTTCAAATATAATTGAGCAAAAGTTTGTACATGTCATTGTATATGTCAAGAAGTTTTTAAAAATAATACTGGACCTAAAACTCGAACAACTTAAAAATATAAAAAATTAAAATAAATATGGGACGTTTCACGTTAAGCGGGCCACCCCGATGGCCAAAATTGAGAGCTTCCAAAAAAATTGCTTATACCCAAAAATTACACAGCCACACAAAAAAAAGTGTCTTGATCTGGGGTCGAGACATATGTTTTCCGACGTATTTCGATGCGCCGAATCCAAATCCGTTGTCAGAATTTGGCCAATGGGTCCTGGTTTCGCCCTAACCTCAAAAAATACCTTAAAATCGCTAAAATGGTCGCTTTTGAGTGATCAAAATTGAATCTAACTGCATATTGATAATTTTCTAAGATCCCTTAATTTAAATAAATTATTCTATAAGCTTTTCAATTAAAAATCCATATAAAACATTAAATCTATCGAACCTAACCTCAAAAACACATCTAAGATTCCAATCAAACAGATTATACCATACACAGCGCAATAAAAAATAGGTAAGTTCATGAAAGTTACTACTTAGGTGATTCTATGATTGCTGATTACAAATCCGGTGTTAGTTTATCAAAATTCAAAATGGCGGATCCCATATGGCGGACATTATTATTAAAATTTGTTCGGATTTGCTTGAAAATCGGTACTCGGGGGTTTTCGGGGTCGCTGATTACGAATCTGACGTTAAATTTTTTATTGATGACCCCCAAATATTTCTAGTAAATAAATTCAAGCCGATTACATTTATTGTGTGTCCAGTACTTAATAGTATTAAATCTTTAAATGTATGCTATTGCTAATTCATAGTTTAGAATCTCTCTTTGTAAGCATTTTTCGCCTGTATCTGTAACCAGGGCACCTCCACGTGGTGACGGTGGGCAACGGATCCATACTGGCAGAGTCCCTGGGTAAACGGCGTTCATGCCGTCATGGCAGATACAGAAAAAAATGTTTTACGATGCAGGGATTAGGAACCCCAATATCGGCGTCTGGTCAGGGTGGTAAAGCGGGCCCTCCGACGTCGTCATCCGGCAACCGTAGCTCTTTATTGATGGGTAACTTGGTTGATAAAGAGTTCGATGCTACAAGAAAAGTGACTTCTTGACTATATAATTGTAATAAAAGTCCCGATTCCTTTTGTTATATTTGTAGCAAATATGAAGTCAGCTCCTTGAGGAAAAAAATAGATGAAGAACTGGAAGAGCTTTGCGAAAATTGTTTCGGTCGTAAATTATTACACCAAGAAACAAATTGGGTTCCTCATATTGTTTGTAACTCCTGTAGACTTATGTTGTATCGCTCAAAAAATTCGAAAGATGAAAAATATCTCAAGTTCTCTACACCAACGATATGGAAGAAACCACGAAATTTAAAAGATTGCTATTTTTGTATGAACGACATCAAAGGAATTACCACAAAAAATAAGAGTGCCATTACATATATAAATGTGTCAACAGTAATCAGACCTACTGAAATTGGTCGAAAAGCGGGCATACCTGCTGTTACTTTTGAAAAACATGTCGAAAAAGTAGAAGTCGACAACGAAACTGAAGAATTTAGTAGTGACAGTGATGAAAATGACAATGATGATCAGGAAAATGAGTTCACCGCCTATTACAATAAAGAAAAAAAGCCAATATTAGTATTGCAACCGGAGCTAAATGATTTTATTAGAGATCTAGGTTTACCAAAAGATGGTGCAGAACTTGCTGCTTCATTTATCAAGAAAAGAAACTTTTTGTATCCGAATACGAAAGTGTCATTTTATAGAGATCGAGATAAAGAGTTCCGAAAATATTTTACGAAAGATAAAGAGACATCTTTGGTGTACTGTACTGACGTAATATGTAGGTTTGATGGACAATTTAAAGGAAAATGTGTATAGAGATGAAGACTGGAGACTTTTTATCGATTCTTCCAAACGTAGTATAAAAGCCGTTTTACTACACAATACAAATGTCTACGCTCCAGTTCCAATAGCTCATTCCACTCAAATCAAAGAAGAATATAATAATATAAAAATACTTCTAGAGAAAGTGAATTAAGAAAAACACAAATGGTTAATTTGTGGTGATTTTAAAATTATAACAATACTACTGGGACAACAATCAGGTTTCACGAGAGAGCCATGCTTCTTGTGTCTGTGGAATAGCAGAGATCGTGCAAACCATTACAAAAAAAAATTGGGCCTCCAAGAGTATCGTTACAACCAGGTTCTCACAACGTCATTCACCAAAGTTTGGTAGACCCCGACAAAATTATATTTCCATTTTCTCACATTAAGCTTGGTGGGATTAAACAATACGTGAAAGCGTTAGATAAGGACGGCCAATGCTTTAAGTACATAGCGAAAAAATTTCCAGCTGTTTCTGATGCTAAATTAAAACAAGGTGTATTCGATGGACCACAGATTCGAGCGTTATTTAGAGACACTAATTTCGTTTCTCAAATGACCGACACTGAAAGGGCAGCTTGGGAAAGTTACAAAGAAGTTTCAACAAATGTTCTAGGCAACAATAAGAGTCCCGACTATAAACAAATTGTAGCAAAAAAAAAAAATTGTAACAAATTGTAATTGTTGAAAAACTATAAAAAATTAGGATGTTTAATGAGTTTAAAACTGCACATCCTCGATTCACACCTGGATAAGTTTCTCGAAAATTGTGGACATTACAGCGAAGAACAAGGCGAGTGATTTCATCAAGATATCACATTGATGGAAGAACGATATCAGGGAAGATGGGATGAAGCAATGATGGCTGACTTTTGTTGGATGTTGAAGAGGGAAACGAATAGGAAAGGAAAGAAACGTAAGCGAAACCCTTTACATAGATTCTTTGAAGAAAAAAGAACACGCTACAGTAGCAAGACAATAGACTGAAGAGATGTTCTAACGGTGACAGAATTAATAAAGGTATTATTTTAAATATGTTGAACGGAACAAGGGGTTATTTACTGAAGAGTATATTAGAAAACAATTCGTAAGACTTTAAGATTATAAAAATTGATATAGGATTCCTTATCAAAGCTCCCGAAAAACCGCGAGTAATAAATTTTAAAAGATTGTAAAAATAATAAATACCGCTATATTGGATCCGCCATTTAAAATTTTTAGAAGCCGATATGGGATTCGTAATCAGCGACCCCGAAAACCCCCGAGTACCGATTTTAAGCAAATCCGAACAAATTTTAATAATAATGTCCGCCATATTGGATCCGCCATTTTGAATTTTGATAAACTAACACCGGATTTGTAATCAGCAATCATAGAATCACCTAAGTAGTAACTTTCATGAACTTACCTATTTTTTATTGCGCTGTGTATGGTATAATCTGTTTGATTGGAATCTTAGATGTGTTTTTGAGGTTAGGTTCGATAGATTTAATGTTTTATATGGATTTTCAATTGAAAAGCTTATAGAATAATTTATTTAAATTAAGGGATCTTAGAAAATTATCAATATGCAGTTAGATTCAATTTTGATCATTCAAAAGTGACCATTTTAACGATTTTAGGGTATTTTTTGAGGTTAGGGCGAAACCAGGACCCATTGGCCAAATTCTGACAACGGATTCGGATTCAGCGCATCGAAATACGTCGGAAAACATATGTCTCGACCCCAGATCAAGACACTTTTTCTTGTGTGGTTGTGTTATTCATAATATATATAAGTACTTTTGAAAAATATGTAGCCTTTTCAAAAATCCAAAATGGCGGCCAAAATCTAACCTATAAATGTGTCTCAAGTCAAAAACATAGGCGTAAAAGTGCTAATAAACAGGAATTAAATAAGGAAATCACCTATGTCTTGGCGGTAAAATTAGCATTAGGATACATACTTTGTATTCCATAAGCAATAATTTTTTAATAATAATTATTCGATTCTTACTTATTTCACGAGTATTTTCCAAAATAAAAATCGATGGACGGTCTGAAACTTTAGGAGATATTGAATTTTTTGTCCTTGCGCGCAACCGTGAAAAGCTTATTTTCTGGTTATACTCTACATACAAACTAATGTTCAATGTTACCTATAAGTAGTATATTTAAACCGAATTCAATTTTTCTTTTTGGAGAATGTCAGGCTATAAATTCGTAGTAATAGTGTGCAATTTTTAAATTTATATTTGCTAAAACAAATTATTATAATTATTATTATTGTTATTTACTAAAATTGTTTAAATAATTGTTAATAACAAATGTATTTAATATTAATTGTGTTACTTTCCTTTCTAAAAGTTTATTCAACTTAATTTTGTAAACTCGAAGTATTTTTGTTTATAATGTCTCCAAAATGTTTAAATTTCAAAAACTTTCAATATAGGTAATTTATTTTTTATTCAATATTTATAACCATGATTAACAAATAATTATAAAGTCGTTTTCACAATTTTCATTTGCATGTGCCCTGTGACAATTTCTCAATCGAAGAACTAGGAAACAACTTTAATTTGTTTGGCATGGAGCTACCTATATTAAAATTAAAAGTACAATTATAATTTAAACAATTTTTAAATTAATTATTATTCTTATTTTTGTTTAAAACATAATTTTATTTTCAATGTAAATCTGCATATCAAAAAAGTTTGGTAAATTTGCATGATTACAAAAAAGTGCATCTTTTAAGTATACTACTCTGTGAATAGATAGTAATTCACAATAATAATTTGTTTAAATCTTTCTTAGAGATATATCATTTTCAAAATTTCAAAAAAAAATTTAAAAACCTCGTAAATCCAAAATTTTCCAAAATCGAATTGAGGCATTTTACTAGTATATATTCCACTTCAAAATTTCGAAGTTTCAACAAAGTCGAAGAACTATGGTCCAACATTGATTTTTTAGGCATGGAGCTACCCAGAAGCTACAAGGAAAGTTTGGACCAATTGTAGAGACAACCATCTATAAAGCAGAAAATATTATTACTTTTGCCACAAAATCTGGTAAATTGACTTCAGAAATTGCAAAAAAATGGTACAAAGATGTGTTTCTGCCAAATACTAAGAGTGCAGTCCCATGCTGGTAGAATAGTGGAGTAGTGTAATAGATTTGACCTATCAAAATAAGTGTTAAAAAATCCAGTCATCTAATTGGTCAAAACTGTTCCACTATTCTACTAATCTACCACCATGGGACTGCACTCTAACGAAGGAGAATCTTTACTTCTTTTAGATTTCTCGACAGGTCATAAAGGTACCAAATTCGATGACATCGACAAAGGTCAAAAGTCTGTTAAAATTTTAACAATTTCCTGCTGGTACAAAAGGATTTATACAGTCACAGTCGATGTATACACTTTTAGGCCATGGAAAAAATTTTTAAAACAATTTTCCTGCATTGTTTTTTCATACGATTAAGTCATTAAGATGTTAATCTACATTAAAGAAATAATATTTAAAAAATTCAATCTTTGATTCACAATTAATTTTCTTCTCCACCATTTATAAATATTTTTAAATATGCTTGGTGAAAAAGTGGCTATATTAATAACAAGCCAGAAAAAAGTCAGACTCCAGTCGAGTTCTGTTTTAAGAGCTGCAATACAAATTGCGATTTTTGCGATGATATCGCAATAATTAAATGTGGTTGGTGCACAAAATCTATGTGCATAAAACACTTTTTCGCAATTCTCCCCAACAATTCTTCTAATTATTGTAAGGAATATGTAATAGCATAGCTAAATAATTTCAAATTCTTTTACGTTAAAAAATTATAATATATATTCCAAAAACAATAAAATAAGAAAAAAATGAGGTCTATAATAGTACTGCAACCTTCTCGTGGTAGACTTTGGAAACTACTATTCTAGTAGGCTAATTGCAGGAAAGCAAATTTTTAATTAAAAAATTTGACTGGGGATTAATAATTAGCAACCTCAGAAATCCTCAGGTAATTTTAAATTTTGAAAAACTAATCACGGATTCGTAATCAGTGACCTCAAAAAACCCCCGAGTAATGAGTTTCGAGCAAATGTACTGAAGTTTTAAAAAAATATCCACCATATTGGATCTGCCATTTTTAATTTCGAAAAACTAAGCGCGCATTCGTAATCAGCGACCCTAAAACTCCTGAGTAATAAGTTTCAGGCAATTTTAAATATATCTAAACTTTCAGATACTTATTTAAAGCGCCTGGTAAACACAATGCACATATTCAAGGGGTGGGGGTAGTTTTTACCCCTAAAAAGCTTTTTCAGCCGATATAAAAAAACGTTTCGAATATTTATCGATATAGAATAAACAAACCAAGTTTCAAGAGAATCGGTGATTAACAGTTGGGTAGTGTTACTTGTTAGTCTAGCTAAGAGCACCGAGAAAATTTTCACCGATTTTCAATTTTTTCATATTATTAATCTTATGCTCTTATAAGAAACAAATGAACTATGTACTCCTTTATTATGAAAGATTGGTTCCCAATGATAATTAAAAAAAATAATAAAGTATATATTCGATAATTTTCGTTTTTTTGTGCTTTTTTTTGTCGTTTATACTCCTGTCCTATTGGCCTTAACGCTCTCGACAAGAGTCCCTGCTGATACTTTTTTGGATTAAGCATAACCATTCTACAAATATTAGCAAATTTTATCCAACCTAATGCGCCTACAGTGGGACTTTCGAAGATAGGAGTACTCGCATTTTGCCTGGACCACCCCGTAATTGGGTTTTCTCGCCAGAGAAGAGGGAAACTGTAGAAAAACCTCTTCTGAGTACAACAGGTTTATCGGCAGTCTAGTTTCGGCAGTAGGCATCGAACAATAATCGACAATGCATACCGTCGCACCTAAACGTCGAACCTCCCGCTCGGAATATCTCACCAGTCGGAATAAATCCCCGGCTGACGGAGGGCGCGAACCTCGCTCGCACCACCCGTAAAGCCGGAGCTCCAACCAACTGAGCTATTCCGTCGGTCATTTTTTTGTGCTTTAAACCGTAAGTACCTCGTCTTGTCCCACTCTACCTTACTTAAAAAATTTTTCTTTTGGAAATTTTAAATTAATTAATTTAGAATTATATTTTTAAATTTTTTAAATATTTTCTAAACTGTCTAATTAATTTTTATAATAAATTTAATTTTCATCTAAATCGGTTAATTAGTTTTTGGAAAATTAAGTTTTTTTCAAAAACTACATTTTTTTAAAATCTGCAAAAAACATATTAAAGAGTGTGTTTGAAGAAAGTTTTAAAAACAAAAATTGTTTGTTTAACTTTAATACAAAGTGAACAAAATTTTATGAAAATTTTCAAATGAATTTTTTTTTTAATTTTGAAATATGTTTTGAAAATTATCCTATTTATAGGACTACAGTTGATTATATTGTTTAGAGTGTTCGTTAAATCACACTATTTATTGTCTTATTTATGTTTACAGCATATGTAAATTTTATTTAAAAATATGTATTAAAAAGAAAACTCTGAGGTATTTAAAAAAATTCGAGGTGTACCATTTAAAAAAACAAAAATTTTATTTTTTATTTTATCTATATTTACAACATGTTTAAATTCCATTCAAATCGGTTAAGTACTTTCTGAAAAAATTAATTTTTAATTTTTCTTTCCCCCCTCCATAACTTCTAAAAGAAGATTAAAGAATTGGTTCAATGCACGATTTTGATTTAAGTTAAAATCAATTCTGTATCACCGAAAAAAAGTGCTGTTTAATCAAATAGCTTTATGCTATTTAATTTCCCGTCATTGATTCAATGACACATTTATTAATCGAGAAGTATATTGCTTAAAACGAAAAAAATGAAACTGTTTAAATTAAAAGTACGGTACTTTAGAATTAGTGATATTATGGAAATTGTTTCTATAGTTCATCTATATAAAGTAACAGAATAATTTATTGCTTCTTTGACATTATTTATTTGAAGCATCTAATAGATAAAATTAAAGAAAAAGCGTCTAAATTTAAATCAAATGAAAAGTTGTTTGCTCTAAAGAAGCGCGCTCTGGAAAACGAAAGCATATGCTTTCGTTTCAATGAGTGGTGCTATTGCGGATTGCCTATAACATATGCTATAAAAATAAGAACATTATGCATTTAAGACATTGACAGGTACTAAATTTATTGAAATACTTACCCACATATATTTGTATATATTTATTGAACCTGTCGTTTTTGAGATTCTAATAAAAAAAGTATTATTTAAGTTCTTTTAATTAATTAATGACTAGTTAAATATAAATTCCCTACATAAATTCCCTTATATACGAGAAAAATCTCGAGTACGGTAGTTAACCACATAGTAAGTGCTCAATGATACGAAATGAATGTATTCACTGATCTCTATATATAACTGGATGGGCGACTCCTAAATAAAAGTAGCTTCCGGTGTGAATATAATTGAAACCATCGACGCCATGTTTTAGATACCGGTGAAACAGCGTAGAGCGACTTGATTGTGTGAGTTGCCGTGTACACACAAAAAACCTAGTCTCATTTTTGTTGCATCTCAAAATGAGACTATGTTAAACGCCATAGAACGTGGCGCCACCTAAGAGTCTCATTTTTGTTGCAACTCAAAATGAGTAGCGTATGATACTCATTTTGAGACTAGGTTTTTTCAGTGTAAGTGTGCTTTGCATATAGTGTGTGTGTTGTTCGATGTTTTGTCACTTCTCTCGTATGTTTCAATTCATTAAATTAAATAATTTGTAACTTTTTTAAATATATAAATACCAATATGGTTTTAATTTGTTTATTTTGTGGGAAAAAGGAAGCGAAAGGTGTTTTTTTCACAAGTAGGTAATAAACATTATATGTAAAATGCTGAATAATTTCAGTTTTTTTACCAAATTAAATTAAGAAGCAAGTATTTTTGTGAAATGATTAATCTTACCAAGTGAAAAAAATTAAACGAAACTTATATTTAACTTGTCAAATATTTAATTTTTTTTAAGTAAATTAAGTTAATTTTAATAATTTTTATTTATTTATTATTATTTATAGTTATTAATAAAAATAAAATAATTTAATAATTATTAAAATAAGTTAAGTATTTTTTTCATAGTTAAATGTATTTCTACACAGTTTTAGACGTGTCGCCCATCCAGTTATAATAGAGATCAGTGAATGTATTACATTGCAGCGCGGCGGTTCTCGTCCATCACGGAAGTTAAGAGACGTTCGTCGCGGTTACTGCATGAATGGGTGACCACTTGTGAATAGCCGTATTTTTCTGACTTAAAAAGATATAAAGTGTGTTTGAATGTATAGGGGAGACCGGGGCGTGTAATGGATTATTTTTCACTTTTTGTTGCTTAAATTCGTCATTCTTGCTTTTATAAAAATTTCATCATGTGGAACACTTAGCCTAACATCTCAGCTTTCAATTAAAAATGTATGCTCTAATATCACTTGGGTCATTTCATTTAAATTGTTTTCAAAAAAAATTTTCTGCAAATCTTCCATTTAATGATGATTAATTTGTTAGGGACAAGTATTGTTCCGTTACTCTTACAATTATGAAACTCAAACGAACCATAAATTTTACTATAAGGTCACGTTTGATAAAGAAAAAATTTTTAAATTAAGCAAAACACAGAGAAAAATGAGCAAAAATGCTATTTTCATTTCGCCAAGAATATAAGAAATTGCTAATAATATACTATTATTTTATGACTCTGTTCTAACTGTTAATGCTCTATTAAAGTTGAGAAAAATAGTTTTTTGCGTATTTATTTAACATGTTAGAATTTATTGTTCGAAGGTAAAACTTGGGCTAAAGGTTTGGGACACTAATGACACAATACAACACTCATTACATTCGTTGGGAAAAAAATAGTCAACCCATTTAAATTAAATTGTTACATTAATTCTTTAACCCTCCGTCACACACCTAGGGAGGGATTCCCTCTACGGTTTCAGTAGTTTTTAAATAACTTTTGTTTTCCTCATTGCAAAATAAAATCAGTCTCTATACCTTTCGACAATTTATTCCTCAACATATTTCTAAAAAAACATTTCGTTTAAACATAATTAATATTTGATTATGAAGCTTCAAAGACAGAAAAAACTCGAAAAAGTGAGGTTATGTTGAATAAAAAAATCAAGTTTTCAAAACATTTTTTGTTCCACTGTTGGTTAATGGCGAAATTATATTTTGAATGTAATTAAAATAAATTATTTAATGACTTTTTTGCTTATTTTGTAATGTTACATTATTTTTACATGTAGAGTGTAATTCCTTGGAAGATGGTGCATTCGTGTAATTAAATTTTATTTTTGAGACTGAAAATTAATTTTATTAATTTTATAATTTAGAATAATTTACTACATATTTATAAGTTTGTGTTAAAATTAAATTTATATTGATTCCTTTGTTTATGTTGTTAGGTCGCTTATTTTACAATGTGGTGAGGGATTCCCTCTAAACGTGTGTAAAGTCGTAATTTTTTCCAAGGTGTGTGACGGAGGGTTAACAAAGTTTATGTGGTGAAAATTTTTTATACATGTTTGTGTGCATTTTTATTTTTATAAAGAGTAAGAATCTAAACTGAGCTTTAGGAACATTCATAAATAAACAAAAAAAAAATTTTAATTCTAATGCAATTAACCTAAAACTTGTTACTCTGTGGTTTTTGGAGAATTAGTTACGAAACTGAAGTCAGATTTAAAAAATTCAAAATGGCGAATCCAATATGGCGAACAAATTTTCTAAAACTCATAGAATTCAGTTCAAATTCGTTACTCGGGGGTTTTCGGGATCGCTAATTACGAATTTGAACTTGAATTTCAAAATGTCGGAATCCGACTAACGAGTTTCAACTGAATTTCATAAGTTTTTATAAAACTCGTACGCCATATTGGATCCGACATTTTTAATTTTCGAACGCCGACTTCAGATTCGTAATCCGTAACCCCGAAAACCCCCGAGTAACGAGTTTTAATTTATTTCTATGAGTACTACAAAAATTATTCACCATATTAGATCCGCCATTTTTAATTTTTAATATCCGACTTCAAATTCGAAATCAGCGAGTCCAAAAACCCTCGAATAGAAAGTTTTAAGTCAATGGCATTATGATTTAGTAATTTTGTTGTTGTTGGTCAAAACACCCCCGTTCCGACTAAAATCGACAGAAATATAATTCTTATTTATGAAAATATATATTTTAATTATTTAAATCAAAATCCCAAATAGCCAAAATATAAGCCTTAGGGGACCTCCTCCTTTGTGACACACTCATGACATTTTGTTTGTTTTTGCTTATATCTATGAACAGGCTATATTTATATCGACAATTCTGGTCTCATTCGAAAGAGAATTAAAAACTATTATTAATTTTATTCTGATATTGAATATTAATTTACTAATTTTTAAGACGGGACACTCATGACAGTTTTCTAATTACATTAAAATCTTTTTGTTTCTGCCACAACGTGAAACTTTCACATTTCGAAATACGGCATTCAATTTCTTAGGGGTCGTCCATATACCACGTGGACAATTTTTCACAGATTTTTGACCCCCCCTCCCCTCTTGTGGACACATAAATACATGGGATCGTGGACATTTTTAGATTGTCTGTATTTCGTTCTGCCATTATTATACATAGCATCTTTACATGTTTGTAAGTTGAAAAAATGTTAATAGAGATTGTATTTCACGACATTGGAAAATAAATTTTATTAAAAACTATAACAAATACTTTTTATTGGCAAAGGACACGATTATGACAATTTAAATGAAATGACCCACTTATACTTTTTTTTCTAGAACAATGTTTTTGGAGAAATGCAAGGTGAGAAATTTCGCCACTGTCCGGGGCGGAATGGATCACTACCCTGGGCGTAATGAATCAGCAATTAAATTATAATTTAGATCATCAAATATTATTAAGGTATTGACAATTTCGATTTCTATTGTATATTCATAACAAAGAATATTGAGAATGGAACATATTTTATTTAAACTTCAAAAATTTTCATGCAATTTTCAAATTTTTAAAAGTTGTAGCGAAATGCAAAATCCATTTACTTAAAACATCTATTCTCCAGTTATTTTTTTATAAAGGGTTATCATTGGTTATCATTTTATTAATATTTTAAATATAATAGGTTTTTCTTAATAAAATATGTGAGCCAATACGCCCCGGAGGTTTTTGTTGAAAATTTTGTTATTTGTTATCAATACCGTAAGTATTAAACAAAAATTGTCAATTGTTCTTTAAAAACAAATGTTTAAAGCTCAAATCTTGATAAACAAAAATTTTTTACGAGTAATTTTAAAAAGATATAAAAAAAACAAAGATTTCGAAAATTTACTTTCGAGCATTAAAATCATTTTTCTACCATATTTTTAACAATAATAAATAAATATATAACAATGAAACTTGGTACAAACTTACTGTATACGAAGTATATTATTTTGATCAAAAACCGAAATTACTCTAATTTATCACTTTTGAATAAATTTAGCTTCATGATGCGGCTATACATAATTTAGAAAGTGACGTCACAATAGTTGGGAGTAAAATTTTGCGATTTAAAAATCAACTCTAAAAAAGAGTTAATTTAAAAACTTGCTATTTTTACTGTAAAAATTTTAACATCCTTCATCTAACTCCCTTCGTTTTAGCTCTCGAATGAGTGCGACTTTTATAGAATCTCCCTGATAGTTAAAATTTAACTTTCTTTTTTTACAACTATTTTCTGACAGGTGTTAAGTAACACACAAGTTAAAGTATTCGTAAAACAAAATTGTTTTTATTGAATAATATTTTACGTTTCAAAAATCTTTTTTATTATTTTAAAAAGTGAATAAGCTGTAAGCCTTTTTTTAATTAAAATTTTTCGTACAGTATGATTTAATCCCCCTTTTGAATTTTAGTGACTATGAGTCTTGAAAACAATCTTATTTCGTAGATGTAAGTGCTTAGCTTGTTATAGCAACGACTTCTAACTCCTTGTGCTAAAGTATTCCCGAAAGCATTTACTGGCTTTGTGTTATGTTTTCTTCCTTTTCTCGTATTTTTTTCCATTTTTTCTCTTCTCTATTTTTTATACGCTTTTTAGCTTTACTTGGTTTCCTTCCCACTGCTATATCCCTCCCACTTTCTTTTTTCCTTATTTTTTTCATTTCCTTTCATGAAGTCTAACGATTTCGTAATTTCGGATTCTATACATATAAACTCTTTCCATTTGATCTTTGCGGTTTTAAAGAAACTAAGGAGTCATTTAAAAAGAAATTTTCCCTTCTCTCATTGATAGATTTTTCACGAAAATTTATTTCTGTTTTAATAAAAATTTACCTTTCTCAGCAAAGAAGAAAAAATTATAATTTTCAATTATGAAATATTTTATACAGATAATAAAAATATATTCAATCAAATGACGTTTGAACATAAATTTTTAAAATATGAAAATCATATAACATGGTCAGATAGGAAAAAGTGAATTTTTAATTTCCCCTATGTTTAATAAGCGAGATAACTTAATAATTATATTACGCAAATATTTTTCTTTGAATTGTTAATCATACTATTTTTATTACTATTTTCTACTATTGAAATACGCCTTCCGAATTTTGTTAAATAAAATTAGTTATTGATAAAGAAAACTAAACGCGTTTTTGAGGTGTAAAAAAAACACATAATCAAAAATTACTGTTTATACATTGTCGAATTTAATAAAAAGTGTCACTTTAAATAATTTGAATTACATTAAAATAAGAAGATTACAATAAGAGGACATGTTTATTCTTTCATCGTTAACTATAAACTAAACTCATTCACAGAAAAATTCCATTACTGACCTTGTCCATAAAAAATGCAAAATATACAAATTGAAATATACATGGCCTTAGTTATCAGTCTCACATTACATCAATTATCAAATCACACATCCTCCTGCCCTTGACAGGTTAACGTTTTTAATTCACAACTAATTTTAAACAGAAAGCTGTGCAATTCATTTGACTCTTCTCTTAAGGAGGTTCTCCGGCTGATCGGCTCCAGTGGTGGTCAGTTCGCGCGACACATTTTATACGAATAGACTACTCCTGTAGTAGTTGAGAACGATTTTGTGCTTTCTCTCTCTTTCTCAAGCGAGTGACAGCAGTTGTCTCTCTTACCGCTTGACGCGTAATGGAAAATCAACCTGACTTTTCTACTTAAAAGTGCTCTATTAAAAATTAAGCATGGTTAACTCTCTTGAAACTGTTTCATATTATTCTTTTCATTTGACTCTACAATATACTAGTTTAAAAAAAAAATTGTAAGAAAAGTTTGTCAGCAATTAAATAAAATGTCACATTTTCAAATGCTTCATGTGGAATCCTATGCAATTGTTGAAACTTTAAACCTGAATATTTACATTTTTAGCATGGTAAAGGGTGTTGAGGTTTTTGCCACTTATAATGTATACAAAAATAAATATTCTCACAAAATTTGGAAACGAAGAAAATTGACTTATTCCATTTGCAGTTCGAACCTTTACTACTCTTACCATTTCATCGTCGCTTGGGATTGTCTCACGATCTCACGATTTGACCCATGCACCAACGCTTCGGTGGACTATTATCACCCCTTATTGTTACTAACGTTCCTACCTTAATATTTTCTTTTCCCGCAGTCCATTTACTCTTTTAATCTAGTTCGCTAACATATTTCTTCGTCTAAAGTTTCCACAGGTTTCCTTTGCTTTTTTGACTATGTTGCCAACCGATTAATATGTACTGCAGAAAGGTCGGTCGATGGAATTGTCAGCAGAGATTGTCCAATTAAAAAATGCCCCGAGGTAAAAACTAACTAACTGGTACTCTACCATCGAAGATCTAATAATTTTGTCGTAGATTATACAATGTCGCATTAATTCCTGCATGTTTCATATTAATATGTGTATCACCAATTAATAAAATAGTCACAGGATGCAGTTCAGGGATAAGAATAGAATGCATTTTTTTCTGTCAATGTCAGCAAGCCGTAGTCGACCCCCACTCTCAGGATACCATCATCCATCACAGGGCTCAGACGCACGACTTTGTAACTCTTCGGTACCGGCTTATTCAATGAGGGAGCTTTTACTTCGTCGGGAAATTTTGATTATGGTCAACTCCGCTGATCATAGTTCTTCTACGAATAATTACTCTACTACTCGTTAGCTTTTGTTTGCTCTTTGAAAGAATCGGATGCACCACGCCAATACTCTAATGAGCGCTTTCACTGATGAATAGCGATTCTACAAACTCCAAGGTTAGTTAACACTTCGACTTTTGGAGATTCTTCATGATCAACTTGCACTGTTTGGAATCTTAAAGGCCAATCTTCCTCTTCAAATGACCTCCGCAGGATTCTCAGATGTTTGAACGTGTCTCCAATCCTCAAGCTTCGTGACGCTTTGTATCTCGGCTATTCGGGTTGCTTAGATGGTCTCCAGTTTGTACGGTGCGGTGGCTTGTTCATCAAATTGAGAACGATCGTTGTGTCAGACTAAAAATTCACTTTGTTGAATCTAACCTTGAGAGCTTTTTCTACTGCCTTAAACAATTTCACGAGTAAAACAGCAGCGCTAAGTTCCATCCTATGCGTAGCTACCCTTGACTTTGCATATAGTAACATTGAGTAATATTCCAGAGTTGTTGCATCTACATTTTTGCTAAGATGATCACTGGTAATTTCCAATAAGATAGTTTATTAAATTGTTTACAATAACTTGGAAACATTGTAATTTGTTTTAATATGCAGAGTAGGACAGAATAGGATACCTAAGTGTGGGGCATACCGGATGCTTCGCCGATTCACTCAACTTCTTAAAAATAATATATTATACGTATTTATGAATTTTCCGCAAAAGAATCGATATTTATATTTTGAGTCATTTATACTATCGATGTTTTACGATCGATATATCGACATTTTACATTATTGATTTTTTTTATCCACTTTTGGAGATCATAGAACTGAGCAGTCTCAGATAAAATGGATCGTATCATGATCAATTCCGATTCTTGTTTTAGTTCAACTTCAAGTCCGAGTTCATCCGACGCTGCATCCCAGACAATACCCAGAGTCGTTTTCGTACATCGTTAGAGACCTATTTGCAAAGTCATAAGCCAACCTTGGATGTCAAGTTGATCAATTTTTTTTACCAAAAGAAACGCTGCTCCAGAAACGGGGCTGAAGCGGTGCCATACGTAATTGTTCTCAATTGATATATCTTCAATGGCTCAATGGAATTAAATCGCCAAAATTTTTTTTTGATATTTTCGATCTTCAGGGTGAATAAGAAACTGACCATACATTTCCTCTATGTCCGCTCCCAGGGCAATCACAGGCAGTCTGAAGCGAAACATCAGTTTCATCGTGAATAGTCGGTCCCACCATCATCATCTTGTTCAAGGATACATCCGAACTCGTCTTCGCTGAAGCATTGAACACTGTTCTCAATCTCGTTGTTAAACTCTTCTCTTTTAAAATTGCGTGCTGGGGAATAAAATACCCGTCTCTCTCGTTCTATATCACCTTTTCCTTATAATTCAATTCTAGACATTCACACATGAATTCATGATACATATTTTTAATTTGTAATCTATTTCCAGATTTTTTTCCAAGGAGAAGAATCGTCGCCAAGCAGTCTCATACGATGATCCAAGCACCTCCACCTCCTTTTTTAACGGTAAACGGACAAAGTATATTTGAGTTTACCAGTGCACAAGAGATCGTAAAATATTGCATCACCAATGAGTACATCAATTGACAAAGGTCTGTCAAACGTCGCCTTCAGCAAGAGGAATATTCTTTTGCATTTTTAGGATTTGTTTATTAATTGGAATACTAGGATGAAGGGTAGATATGTGAGGTAAAACAAGAAACGATAGATTTACAAAATAATTACTATGATTTAATTGAAATTTCGCGAATACCCATTCTAAGCTATAAATTTTCTGATTATTTACAGCTTGAATAAACACGTAAGTTTTTCTTATTTTTAAATTTAATAATTTTGCAAATTTCGAAATGATAATGTTCGGTTGAGAACCGCTATCCAACAACACGCGACATTAATTATATTATTATCTATGCAATTATAACACGAGTATCTCGGTTGTGTGTTTAAAAATGATTTTTCTATCGTTTTTCTATCATTTGTTGTTTGCCATTGATTGCTACATACGTAAAACGATTCTACGAAAAGCGCTCTACGGAAATTCCGTAAAAATTTCAGTACGGAAATTTTTGGTGAAGGTTGATTAAAACAAAATGCAATGTTTCAAAGTTATTGTAAACAATTTAACAAACTATTTTATTAGAAATTACTTTAGAATGTGTAAGATTAAAATTTCTTTCCTCTAGTGAGGTCAGATGTGTGAAAAATATAAATTTGATACTCCAGGCGAGAAATTACGAAATCAGTTTAATATTATCTCGTTCGGTTTCTAAAGCCAAAACACCAGCTGAAATGGCAAACTCAAAATTATCTTAAAGCCTTTAAAGACGCATAACATGAAACCACTGAAGCCACACTGTTACAAATTCCGCCATGAGAGAAGCATCTCTTCCTACAAGCCATCTTTGCTGGGAATTACCTTGACTAACTTAGAGTATAATTCTACCCTCACACACACACATACTCACACAAATACATTTTAGAGAAACATGTTAGTATAATTACTCAACAGCTACTACATACTCTCCTAAATGGGTTTTCTCATAAAAATATAGATTTTAACTTTATCAAAATAAAATAAAAAAATCTTTTTAGTAAAAAATAATTGTATATTAATAAAATGTACTGAAAAAAAATTAATAACTAAACAAAAATCTCATAAAAATATAGATTTTAACTTTATCAAAATAAAATTAAAAAATCCTTTTAGTAAATAATAATTGTATATTAGTAAAATTTACTCAAAAGAAATTAATAACTAAACAAAAAGTAATAATATATAAAAAAATAAACTATAGTAAAATTTACTTCGAAAGTAATTTTACAAGAAATGAGCAGAAGTTTCTGACAGTTTAGGTTTCACTATGAAAGTAGTAAAAGTTACTTTATATTTTTCTCGTATAGTAAAAAATAATAAATAGAGATAAAAATATTAATAATAGTGAGAAATAGTAATATAAACTCTTGGTAGAGAAAGAATTTCAATAATAATAAAAACTACTTTTTAAATTAATTATTGATAATCATGGATAATAAAATTAATGCTTATCAACAAAGCTGCATAAATTGTAAAACTGGACTAACAAACTTTAATACGGTTTTGGATTAATGTCTATTAGAAAATACAGCTGTCGAAGAGATTCAACTTCGTTTATCAAAAATGGATGATAACTGGAAAGAGTACGATAGAGCGCAATTGGGCTTCGAGGCATTAGCTCCGAATGTTAATCGCAATCTTGAACGTAGTGAATTCGAAGGTTGGGGTTTCGGGACGCGTTCGTTGCAATCATACACGATGATTTCTCAATTACGCAAATTCAAAAGTTGCGGTATCTTTGATCATATTTAAAGGGGGAAGCCGCTCAAGTGATTAAGATTTCCAGCGACAGTCATGTCGAAGCGTGGAACCTTCTTAATGAAAGATACAATAACCGAAGAGTAATCATCCAAAAATACATTCAATCAATCTTTGATTTACCGGTTATTAGTCGCGAGTAAGTCACGGAATTAGGTAGACAATGATTCTCGACGTGAGTGGGAATAAACAGTAAACGGAAATAAAACGTTGGCTGTGGTAAAATTAATAATTCGAATACAAGGACTACCCACGTGAAACGATTCTACGGAAAGCGCTCTACGGAATTTCCATACGAAAATTTTGCAAATATTCCACATTGTATATTTTTGTAGAATTTTCGATAACTTTTAAAAAACTGTTACCAACTCCAATTGGAGTTGTTACCAGTTTAACAGTTTTCTATCATCTAAGGATTTTTTTCGCATAAAATTCATAAAAAAGTTTAAAATTAAAAAAATATAATAATAATTAATATTAATATTATTTCCTTATTATTTGAACCTCCACACAATTTCTCATGAACATCGCCACTTAATGTTTCTTTCCTCGCTGAACGAGGTCCTGTCGAGTTTCAGGAAATCTTTAGTGTTGTGTGAGAGGGTGGCCAACATAGAATAAAAAACTGGACGAGTGCGAGTTGCACTCGCACTGAATTGACGGGTTCCGTATAAAACTCGCATTTGTCCAGTTTTTTTAATTTTATTTTTAAATTTTTTTAGATTTTTTAATATGTTCTTTGTGATCAGATTGTAAAAATATACTAATAAATCAATTTTTTCAGCTCATTAGGTCAAAAAATGTGGAAATTAGAAAAAAAAAATTTTTTTAATTTTTTAGTTGTTCCTCGACAACGCTATGGCCATTATGACATAGCAAGTTCTCTATATTTTTCCTGTAATATTCGCTTTAAAATACACTAGTATGCCAAATTTTAGCCCTCCACGTTGAATAGTTTAGAAGTTAAGGAGGGGGGGATGGTAACTTTTTGTGCATTTTTGGCCAAAAATCTTGTTATTTCCTTGACAACGCTATGGCCATCATCTCCAATCACATTCTCTATATTTTTCCTGTAATTTACATGTGAAAATACGTATCTGTACCAAATTTGAGCTCTCTAAGTCAAATAGTTTAGCCGCCAGGGGGGGGGGACACGATTTGGCTACGGACACAAGAGTCTCAACAATAGGCTTCAGTCGGTACACCGTAGGTGTACGGAACCCTAATAAAAGTAGTGATGCATGTCGAGCAAATAGATGTCATTTGTTTTTTCGTCTCCTTTCATAAAAGAAGTGAGATAAAACTATAAAATTCAATTGTTTTAATTGTTATTTTAACGATTTTCTCGACTTTGACGAGAAGTTGTCGATCGAGACTCGCTTGACATGCAACACTAAATAAAAGTAATAATAAAAATATAATTGGGTCAAAATAAGTGAAACCGGCCACTTGAAAAATTTTTGTCTCCAATTTTTCAGTTATCTATGATTTTTGGTAGATATATGAGTGCACTTTTTCCCCATAAAATATTTTTAAAAAAATGTATTTTTGAAGTAATCAGGTGTTGAAATTTTGGGTCATTTTGTTTACATTTTATTATTACTTTGAAACAAATAAAGACAATTAAGTGAATTTTTTTAAATTAAAGCTTAAAGTCTATACTTCAAGGATTAAATAAAGCCATTGCTAAAAATGAAAATTTATAATTGTTATTAACAATTCTTTTAAACAATTGCAAATTGAAGAATGTTCTCAATGTTTTTGAAAGATTAAATTACGATGTATTGATGCGAAAAACTCCAAACATTGAAATAAAAAAAATAAAAATCAGTAACCTCCAATATTATAGAAATTATGTAAATTTTTCTGACAAAATGCTGGCGAAAATAGACTTTTAATCTTAAAAATCCGCTTGAAAGCATGAAGTTTCTAACAAAACAAAAGACGGTCTTATTTATTCGTTAGTAATTTTATCTTTTTCCAGTAACTCGAGTCTAATTTTGCCATCATTTTTTCAGAAAAATCTACACAATTTCTATAATATTGGAGGTTACTGATTTTTCTTTTTTTAAATTAATCCTTGGAGTTTTGCGCATCATAAAATCGTAATTTAATCTTTCAAAAACATTGAGAACATTCTTTAATTTGCAAGTGTTTAAATGAATTGTTAATAAAAATTATAAATTTTCATTTTTTAGCAATCACTTTAATTAATGCTTAAAGTATAGAATTTAAGTTTTAATTAAAAAAAAGTCACTTAATTATCTTTATTTCTTTCAAAGTAATAATAAAATGAAAATAAAATGACCCAAAATTTCAACACCTGATTACTTCAAAAATAAATTATTTTTTTTAAAAAATATTTTAGGAGGAAAAAGTGTACTCATATATCTACCAAAAATCATAGATAACTTGAAAATTGGAGACAAAAATTTTTAAGTGGCCGATTTCACTTATTTTGGCCCAATTAACAATAGAATGGCTAATAAATTAAGAGGATTAATTTATTTTTATAAAAATAGTTATTTGTCCAATTTTATTTAATCTTTTTTTAATGACTTTTTAAAAATACTTCAAAAGTCTTGTCTCCCCCTTTAAAAGAAATTTTAACATACACACATCATAATCTCTCAAATAACATATAAAATATATCATTCAGGATTTACCAAGAGAAAAAAAATATTAGTTTTATGAACATGAAGAAGAATAATTTAACATATGAAGAGAGAAAATTTTACTCACATAAGGCAAATATGGTGATACATATTCAAACATATGGAAATCATATCAAAAAGTGTTTGCTTACTCGAAAACTTATAAAATTTAATTTTCATTATAGATTTTTTAGAATATTTAAAAAAAAGATTGAGAAAAGAGAAAAATTTTTCAAAAAAGTTTTTTTCTACGCCAATAGTGATTATAAGAATTTTGGATGATTTTAGCAATTTAAAAAAAAACTTTCTGAATTTGTTCCTTTATATGCATATAATAAAAATGTATAACATTTTTTTCAAAATTTGTTGAGTTACTCTTACTCAAAATTTTTGGCGATTTTTCAAAAATACTTTTAAGAAAAAAATGAAAGGAAATAACTTTTTTTTTCCGAAAAAAATTTCAAAAAATTTTTTGAATTCAAATTTTGAAAAAATATACGTTCGATTTCAAAAATTTTTTGTAGATATTGTCAATAATGTAGATAATACTTTCTGTAAATTTAATTATGGGACAACAATAACTTTACGAGAAAAAAAAATAAAATGTCCAGCGTGGGGTGTCGGGACTTGGGCAGTATTCGCTTATGGCGGCGCAAGTTTTGTATCAAATTACTCTGCATGTAACAATTCTTTACCAAAACGCTTTTTCTTTTTGTGAAATCTTCGTTATTAAATTTTCTATCGATATATCGAGCCCTATTTTTGAATTTTTGTTATTAAACATTTTTTAAATAACAGTATGTTTTAAAAAAAGCATAAAATCGTGAAATTAATTGTTACACGGAGAAAATTTGTTCCTCATATTTTACCGAATTCTTCAGTAAAGTTGGGATATAGTAGCATAACAGTAATTGATAATAATTTTTAAATTATTTTTTCATGAATAATATTCAAAATTTAATGTCTTATCTTTATTTTTTACAAACTAGTACTGTAAAAGTTAAAACAAAATCGAAACTGAACGTTTAATAAAAATTATATAAAATTTTAACGTTTCTTTTGAACACTTCCTTAATGGTCACTAACGTTTCAGGAACAGTTCGGTAAAACTTTCTTGACTTGACTCGAGTGTTAGTTTTCAGGAATAGTTCGGTAAAACTTCCTTGACTTGCTTGAATTGTTAGTTTTCAGGATTGAAATACTTTTTTAAATGCCCCGTAGTAAAAAAAAACTTTGACGTTAATAGTTAGTTTTTTTTAACTTATTTGTACTCATTAACTAATACTTAATAATTTCATTTATAACAGAAACCGCTTCTGAAACGAAATTAAATAGAAAATGACTTTCGTTTTTGTTCTTAAATAATCCAAAAACAAAAGTATTTGAAACTTTTAATTTTCGTGTCGACTCGAAGCAAAAGAATGAAAAACATAATAATTTAGTGATAATCACAGAAAAATTGTTTTATATTTTACATTTTTTAATTTACATAATTACAGCAAGTTACGTATGTGACGTAACCAGAGAAAATAACGTAAGTACAGTAACTTACGTAAATGTTCCAACTTAAGTAAGTTACGTAACTAGAGTAACTTACGTAATTTATCAATTTTACGTAACTTACGTAAATAATCAAGCTAATGCAACTGACGTAAGTAATATAACTTACGTAAAAATTAAACGTACGTAACTGACGTAAGTTGGATCCTTCACGTGAGTTACGTAAGTAAAATAACTTTACAAAAATTACGAAAATAATCGAGTTTACGTAACCTACGTAAATAATCAATTTTACGTAACTTACGTATGTAATTTACGTACAAGATCAAACTTACATAAGTCACGTAACTAGAATAACTTACGCAAGTTACGTAAATGTTGAAACTTATGTAACTTATGCAAATGATCAAAGTTGCATAACTTACGTAACTATAACACCTTACGCAATTAAAAGAATTTACGTAAGTTTTACCATTTACATAAGTTACTGTAGTTACGTTATTTAGTCTGGTTATGTAATTATAGTAATTTCCTTTAGTTATGTAAGTTACTATAGTTACGAAATTTACTCTGGTTGCGTAACTTACATTAATTACTTAAGTTGCTCTAGTTACGTAAGTCAGGGAAAACAATTTTTTTTGTTTGACACTAAAAAATTATGTTCTTTAATCTTTTGTTTCGAGTTGTCACGAAACTAAATACACTTTATTAGTTTAGTTTCGTGTCGACTTGAAATTAAAGTCACTTTGTTAATTTAATTTCGTGCCATCTAGAAAACTAAAACGAAACTAATCTTTCGAGACGGTCCCTGATTTATAGTAACAATAACACTAAAATTGATAATTTTAATCTTTTTTGATAAAAATATGGGAACAATAAGAATTTTAATAAACTATTATTTTATTACATAAAATACAAATTTAAACATTTTTCTTTATAACAATAAAAACATAATTTGAAACTATTTCATAAATTGACCTTAAATATAGTTAGAAATTATTCAGTAACATGGATTTAATATGGATGCTTCTTTTATTTTATACAATTATTGTTTATTAATTTGAATCTTTCTCGCAAGCGGTGAAATAAAATTCAGATTCATATATAAGGACAGTTGAAACTTTCTGAAGCAATAATGTAAAGCGTGCGATGTATGTATTAATGTATGCGTTTAGAATGTACTGTAGGCAGGTGTAATGTATAAGTATTTGTTCGTGAATAATTGTAGGGGGTTTAGGTAGTGATTAAAGTAGGTAGAATGAGATTTACGGGAGTATTGCTATAGAACTACTGCAATGACATTATTTTTTATTTTTTATTCTTCAAGTTTTACCGAACTATTCAGTAATTGAATGAATATAAATTTTACCGAACATTGTACCTTTCGTTTTACTGAACTTTCAATAAAAATAAGTATAGTGAACACTTACCCTACGTTTTACCGAACTATACAATAAATATAAGTTTTACCGAACACTGTGCCTTACGTTTTACCGAACTTTCAATAAAACTGAGTATAGTGTATGCTTACCTTACGTTTTACCGAACTGTAAGTGAAGGGCTAATACATGTACCGTAAGATTTATTCTTTTTACATTATTTTTCAACGCAATTGCTTTTACAGTCCTGTTCCTTAAAAATTACAGTTTTGACACTTCATCCCAGTTTTACCGAACAAAGTTCGGTATAGTGTTGCATTCGAGCGAGAAATCGCTCGAAAAGAACGAGAAATCTCGTGAAGAAGACAATGAAAATAATTGAATGTTAAATCACATTCAATTGTTTTCATTGTCTTTTTCACGAGATTTCTCGTTCGTTTCGAGCGATTTCTCGCTCGAATGCAACACTAGTTCGGTAAATTTTCAGGAATAAATTTTCTCCGTGTAGCATAGTTATTAATTATGAAAATTAATAAAAAAAATTGTTAAATAATTACAAATAATTAATTTAACATTACTTAAAAAATTAATTATTGTTATCTAAAGAAAAATTCTCAAATTGTGAAATTTTTTATGCGTAATAGTTGTACTGATGATAAAAAAATTATTTATTGAAACATTGTTTAAGCAATTAATTGATGCTATGAATTTCATAAACTGTACTTAGGGTTACACTGAAAAAAGAATTTATTTGAATCAAATAAAAATTATTTGATCCAAATAAATCATTTATTTGGTTATAATCCAATAAATGTGTATTTGAACCAAATACATATTTATTTGACCTAAATATTTGACTTTATCGCATCAAATAACTATTTACTTGAACCAAATACAAATTATTCAATTCAAATAAATGGAATATTTCAAACCAATAATGACTAAAAAGTGACTACAATAACATCTTAGAAATGACTACCAAAACATCTTAATTAAGATACTTCTTTTTGCAGTGCAGTGTCGTATATTATGTATCCAAATAACACATTTATTTGTCGAAATATTTTTTATTTGTATTAAATAAATGAAATATTTAAGTGAAATAAGTAAATGAACAATTTCAAGTAATTCGTTTCAAATAATTATTTAATTGATTGAAATAATTTTTTATTTGTCTTGATAAAATAGTGTATTTGCTTTGAATAATGAAATTTTTGGATTAAATAATTAAGTTTATTAGAATCAATAAAATAAATTTATTGTGTCAAATAAATCGTATCTGATTTAATTAAATTATTATTTGAATGAAATAAATAAAAGATTAGTTTTAAGTAACTCACTATTAGTATTAAATAAATTCATTTATTAAATTCAAATAATTATTTAATTGAATCAAATATGATTTATTTGGTTCAAATAAGTGTGATTCAAATAATTCAAGTTATTTGAATCAAATGCATATTTTTTTGATCCAACTAAAAAGTATTTGAATCAATTAAATATTTTTTAAATAATTTGAATTATTTGAATCAAATAAATTTTTTTTTCAGTGTAGAAATTGATATTTTTTCTAAATTATGCAATTTTTTATGAATTATCTATTGATAAGAAAAAAAGGATTAATTTTAAAACTGTTTAAACAATGTACTGTTGTCATTTTTCATCAATTGAAAAGCTAGAAACAAAAAATTGCTTAAACAATGGTTAAATAATTAATTTTTTGTTTCTCTTTATAGTTGAATTTTTTAATTACAAAAATTGCACAATATAGTAAAAGTATAAATTTCTAACCTTATGTACAGTTTATGACCAAAATAATAACTATTTATTTTAGCAATTAATGGTTAAAACAACCCAGCGGGCACAAAGACAAAAAACGTTCTTTGAACGTCTGTAGAACGTTTAATGTCTGCCAATTTACGTTCTAAGAATGTCCGAACGTTCTGAAACATTTTTGGAACGTTCGGACGTTCTTAAAACTTAAAACGGCAGACATTAAACGTTCTACAGACGTTCAAAAAACGTTTTTTGTCTTTGTGCCCGCTGGGAATGTTTTAATAAATAATTTTTATCACCAGTACACGGAGAAAAATAGTTAGCTGCTGTATCCAGTTACATAGTTGTTGGAGCGCGATCCAAAATTGGATGGAAAAACTATTTCTCAGTTGATACATCCAACTTTTTAGCTGCATAATCTTTGCGATAGCGAAGATGCCGTTTCGCTTAGATACAGTATCCAATTGTTAGATGTGTTAACCAATTTATTAGATCTCACTCCAGAATCCAACGAATTGGATACAGCAGTCAACTCTTTTTATGAGTGTACAACTATTACACATAAAAATTTCACAATTTGAGAATTTTTCTTTAGATAACAATAATTAAATGTTTAAACAATGTTAAATTGATTATTTGTAATTATTTCACAAGTTTTTTATTAATTTTCAAAATTAATAAATATAACAATATATTTCACGATTTTATGAGTTTTTTAAAACATACTGTTATTTAAAAAATGTTTAATAACAACAATGTCAAAATAGGGCTCGAGATATCGATAGAGAATTTAATAACGAAGACTTCACAAAAGGAAAAGGCGTTTTGGTAAAGAATTGTTACCTGCAGAGTAATTTGAAACAAAACTTGCGCCGCCATAAGCGAATACTGTCCAAGTCCCGACACCCCACGCTGGACATTTTTTTTTCTCGTAAAGTTATTGTTGTCCCATAATTAAATTTACAGAAAGTATTATCTACATTATTGACAATATCTACAAAAAATTTTTGAAATCGAACGTATATTTTTTTCAAAATTTGAATTCAAAAAATTTTTTGAAATTTTTTTCGGAAAAAAAAAGTTATTTCCTTTCATTTTTTTCTTAAAAGTATTTTTGAAAAATCGACAACAATTTTGAGTAAGAGTAACTCATAAAATTTTGAAAAAATTTTTATACATTTTTATTCTATGCTTATAAAGGAAAAAATTCAGAAATTTTTTTTTAATTGCTAAAATCATCCAAAATTCTTATGATCACTTGGCGTGGAAATGCTCTGTAGTAAAAGTTAAACATTTTTGCTCATTTCGATTTTGAAGGAAAGGGAAATTATTATTATTTTTATAATTTAAAATAAATAAAAAAAGTTATAAATATCTAGGAATAATCTGTTTTTTATATTCAACTCTATTTTCATAGTATTTTCAATTTTTTGAAAATAAATATATCAATCCAAAAAACATTTACATCTATTATAATCAACATTTCTTTAAGAAAAGTAAATTATTTGTATAAAAATGATAATAATTAATATTATTATTATTGACACTTTTACTATTAATATTTTTAAACTGTTTTTATTTTTACTATTAGTTATTTTTATTCTATCCCTGTCGGTATAGAATATTAAGAACGTTTTTAAAACGTTTCATGTCTGGTAAGGGACATGAAACATTCTAAAAACGTTTGAGGAACGTTCTTAAAACCTAAGGCAATTTTTTTGTCCACTGGTATACTAGTTGTAGTATCCGTCTTCGAAAGGTTTTAGTTTCTACTAATCCATTTAATATAGGGTGTCTCCCATCCGAGAAACAACCGCAAATTTAATATTTTAATTTGACTGGAAAATCATGATAAAAATTTCTTATTTTTAACTAATTCATATTCAGACAACAGTATATTTGTCAATTTCTAGTGCTTCAATTATTAAAATTAAAACCTAAATTTCTACCTGTCTTTGGAGTCAAAGTACAATCTAAGGGTCGGTTTTATTAACAACGATTAAAATATAAAAAATAGATAAATCATTTATCATAAAACATCTTTATTTTCAATATTTCTGAAGTTATTGCAATAAAAGAATATTATGGATAAACAAATAATTCTGAATTGCATTATTTCTATATCAAAATTTTAGTCAGAATCCCAAAAATATTGCTAAATCAAGCTTGACATTAATTCGAACAATTATATTTTTTTTATATTTTCATATTGAACAGATTTTTATACTTACATCGTAGTTATAGGATAGTATTTTTTCGCAAAAATATGTTAAAATGTTACTAAATAACATGTAATATTCAATCTTTAGTACAGCATATTGGTCTTGTACGAAATAAAATAGTGTGTATACTCTACATACCAGTACGATTCTAGTATAAAAACGGTATGTCGTACCGTTAGAATTTTAAAATTGACAATGTACTCTGTAATATACCTAAAACCTGGTACAGTACTAGTACGCTGGTTATCTGGATACATACATACTTCCATGAAACTTTTTATGGCCGTTTTCATTTCTTGATGTTCAAAACAACTTTTTATGCCACAATGTTCAACTTTTGAGCAGAACACGAACCCAATATTAATGTGTCCAATTCTCTCCAATCTCTCAGCGTCATCTTGGCTGGTGACCACGAGAGCGAGCTTTACTCCTTGCTTGTTTGGTCCAAGGACCGTCACCTTCCTACTTCCCGCAGCTATCGTAGAAACTTGCTCTAGGCAATTAAAAACGCCCTTCTTTTCGGTAAGGATATCTAAACAGCATATTTCTAGCGTAGTTTGCCGGACAGCCATCTGTACCTCACCTAGGTCGCTGATTACGTTCTTCAGTAAATAAACTCTTCTTTGAAGACACTCAAATTTTAATAAGGATTTTTAGTGAGTAAAGCTCTCAAAACCTTTGTCTGATTGGCCTCCAGGTTAGCCTCTTTGCGAACCTTCCTCAGCACTTCGGCGAATGTGGTTCCTTCTGCCACTTTTACGATCATCGTTGTTCGTTGCTGTGGCTGTCTTCTTTCCTTGACTGAAGTTGACTTTGGTGCCGGTTTTGTACCATTGCCTTCTGTCCTTTTAGGAGGTCCCTGCTCCTTCTTCCCACGCTGGGCGTTCAAGACTCAATCAAACTTCAACCGATTGTCAGTATTGGTCTTTCCCGCCTGAGCACATTTTTAAATAGAGTTTTTAATAAATTATCATAATTTCTATTTCATATTAAAAGATTAGGTGACTTGAAATGGTCGATACATCCCTGAACGTTCACACACTAAAAGCATTTTAATGATCCTCTTTACGTAGAAATCATCTAATTGCTTTTCGCCGTATTTTCAGGAAAAATATCATCTATCATTCCCTTTTTGAGAAATTTATTTTTTTTCTATAAAAACACGTAATTTTTCGATTTAGAATAGTTTTCATATAAATAATTGTCAATGCATGTTGTCGACAGTATAAAGTATAGGTGTGTATTGTAAAGAGAGGGTACGAGTTTACAGTTCTTAAAAACTAAAGCATAAGCAGCTCTGGTCACATAGAGAAGATATAAACACATTAAAAATATTATTAGGAACATTAAGCGATTTAGACTTTAATATAATTAATAAAGAGTTTGATCAATTATATAATGATAATAAGGTTTTAAATAAAACAATAAAAAACAATACTAAAGTAATAAAAATGACCTTACATTCGTCATTTCAAGATTATAAGTTCTTAAAAAATAAACATGTATCAAACTACGATATGTTCAACCAAATTAATGAAGAAACAATCAATAACAAAAAGAGTTTATTTATTCAGCAAAAATTATTGATAGTCGAAACTTTAATAGAAGAAACGAATGATGACAAAGATTTAGCAATAAGTTGAATTAATCTAAGGAAACATGGTATTATGAATCTTCAAATTCTAACGCCTAAAATCTTACATGAAACTATTGATAAATTTAAAAAGGAATTTAGAACTAAATATCACATTGAAAGCGATAAAAGAAACTATCAACATATTATAGACACTAGTGATATCACTACAATTATTAAAAATCATCACTTAGTGTACATAATTATAATTCTGATTTCAGATGAAGAATTAAGTACTTTTCTAATAACAGGGAATAGATGTTAGCTATATACAAATGCAATAAAACTAGATCTTCATAAATCGAAAAGAAATATAACTAGATATTTCAAGGACACAATCACAATAGAATTAGATTTTGAAGAGACGACATAAAATTAATCAACGGTAAATTACCAAAATTACTAAGATTTATTAATTTAGATAGAATAAAAGAAGCGAAAACTATTATGAAAGATACTGAAACAATGTTAGATAAAATAAAATAAATTCTGTTAGTCAACAGTTGTTTATGTCTAACGTCTAAATCACTTTAATTGTCATTTTTGTTGAAAGCGATTGATTGTCAGTTGTTTTGTTCATTGCGCTTTATATATGTCTAATATATTATTTTTATTCTTCTTTTAGCTTAAAAACTGTATTTTTGTAATCGATTGCAGTTGTATTTGGTCGTCTTTATTCCAGTGTGTACTATTTATTACGTCTACAATCTACAATACTGTCACTGTCATTTTTGTTGAACGCAACTGTTAGTTGTTTTGTCCATTGCGCTTTATCTGTGTCTAAAGTGTTATTTTCATTTTTCTTTTAGCTTAAAAAAGCTTCTGATCTTTGTTTTCGTAAAAATAAAGTCGAAGTGTACAGGTACACTAGTGTGCACCAATAACCCATTAAGGACGGGATGTACAAAATTTGTACATAATGTTTAAGAACATATTTCAATCTTGAAAAGCACCAAGAATAATTTGTAAATACACTTTTCTTATGTACCTTGAAACAAAAAATTATATAAACAGAAATATAGCTTTGAAACTCAAATCTTATAATGGTAACCCACCCAGATTTTATATCCTTCCTAAGATTCACAAAGACGGAAATCCGGGAAGACCTGTTACGTCTTTCCCGGGTTCCCCTCTTGAAGAATTATCCAGATTTATTAGTACACCTATTCAAAAAATTATTGGAAAAACCAGTACATATGTGAAAGATTCTTGGCACCTTATTGATATTTTAAAGCAATACAAAGTACCTTCCGGTTATTCTCTTGTGTCATTGGACGTGAAGTCACTCTATACTAATATTCCTATCACTAGGGTAACACAATGTTTAAAGAACAATTATAAAGAAATTAAAAAACACACTAATATCCCTGAGGACAATTTTATTGAACTTACGACCTTTTGCATGACCAATGCCTACTGCATATGTGATGGTAAATTTTACATGCAAACTTTCGGCACGCCTATGGGATTGCCTCTATCATCCGCAATAGCAAACTTGGTCATGGAGAAGATGGAAATGGACGTCTTAAAGAAATTGGATTTCCAACCGCTTTTTTTCATAAGATACGTCGATGACGTTCTTACATGCGTCCCTAATAATAAAATTGATTACATGTTAGAACAATTCAATAATGAAGAACCCAGACTACAATTAACCATAAAGTTAGGAAAAAATGAAATTAATTTTTTAGACGTTACAATAAGCAACGAGAATGGAACACTTGTCACCAACTGGTATCAAAAACCAACTTGGTCTGGCAGGTATTTAAACTTTAATTCACATACGGACAAAAAATATAAGATTAGTACTATTAATAATTTGGTCGATAGGGCCATAAAACTCTTTTATCAAAAATTTCATAAAAACAATTTAAGAATAGTTAAAGATACTCTTATACAGAATGACTTCCCGCTGAAATTCATTGACAAGTATGTGGATATAAGAATAAATCGTATAAACAAACCGAACAATGACAACGACAACAAAACATTTGATACGAATAACTTGGTAGTAATTCCGTACACTAATAACCACTACAACTAATTAAAACGTGTTCTTAAAAAATATAATTTTGAAGTGGTCTCTAAACCTTGCAAAAACAACTCGGGTACTTTCCGAAATCCTAAGGATCCTATTCCTCTATATAACAAAACGAACGTAGTATATGAGATTCCTTGTGAGGGATGTAATGGTGTTTACATCCTATTTTCAATAGGAAAGATTGTTAAATTGTTTACAACATTTTGTAAACATTACATTTTGTTGTAATATGCACTGCGAGGCAAAATGGGGTACCTACGTGCTGGGCCATACAAAGTTGTATTTAATATTCCTTGAACTACTACTACACCCCATTTTGACCCATGGGGTCAAAATGGGGTTTTTGCACCTTCTCAGAAAATAGGATAGAAATTCTTTCAAAAATTTTTTCCTCTGCTATGATCATAATTTTCTCAAACCTAAGAGTAGGGGAGAATGGGGAGTTATGAAGCACGCTTTGTTTATGAGTTGTAACTTTAAAAAGAAATTTTTATTTCAAATTTTCTCCACTTGAATCTCTAGAGGGTCTTCAAATATGCTTACTGGTTGAAGAATTTGCATGAAATAAAATAAAATCGACAATTTTTTTCAGTTGGACTAAAAAGCTGCTTTTTCAAGTTTTTAAAAATCATGGGGAGTTGTGAAGCACTACTAAAAATCGCTAAAAATTATATTTTTTGGTAAATATTCTTTATTGCGATTTTGCATAAATCGTTTTAAATTTCGAGAACCTAATCATTGCTGGGTATTATATGGGTGAACTTCTCTTTTTGATTTGTTCGCGAATTTTGTAAGAATTCTGTAAAATGGAGCACACAAAAAAACTTTATAAACGAAAAATTGAACACATTGTCTTGAAAGATATGCAAAATATCTTCTATCGGAATGAATCCAATTACAAAACAAAGATATTAGGTGAAAAAATATTCAGAGTAAGTGACATCTATCAAAACAATTACTATGCGAGATCTATGGCCGTGCTTCACAACTCCCCATGCTTCATAACTCCCCATTCTCCCCTACAAAGAAGAATTCTAATGATTAGTTGAATCGATTTATTCATTTGGTTCTCTGTAAACAGACAATTACAAAAAGGTACCCCATTTTACCCCACTCTCCCCTATTGTCTATTAACTATAATTTAAAAAACAGAAATAATGAAAACTTAACTTGACTTTAGCGACACAAGCGCTATGAAAATAGAACTACTTAAACAAAACAAAAAACGTTAAACCTTGTGTCTCAGAGCGAATTATCTATTAATTAATTGGTTAAAAAACTGTTAAAACGTGTCTCAGAATTGTTCAGTGAAAGATGTCGTCTAAAGCTTTGACTCACGATCGAAATCGGGGAAAAGTATGTTTCCTGTGTTTTCGAAAACAAAAACAAATGTATATTATAAAGAATCAGTTAAAAATTGACATGGAAAATCACGTTGACAACTATGATGACGAGCGCAGATTGCCGGCTGCTGTGTGTTGTACGTGCAGAAGAAAAGTGTTTCAAACAAAGACTCAAAAAAGAAATTAGCATCTCCAGATTTGTCTATTTTTAAGCCAGTGCAGGCTACGCGATCAAAATGCGAATGCCAAATTTGTGAAATTGCACGCGAAATACCCGCTAAAATTTGTGGCAAAGTTGCAAAAAAAGTTCCAGGTAAGTTTTCAAAGTGTAAAATATATGTTTTTTGTGAGTTTGCTCTTAAATTTCTGATTTTATTGTTCTTATTTATTATTTTATTTAGGCAAGTCTAAACAACTGTCTGCGACAAAACGGTGCGACGTGTGCTTTAGTGAGATTGGAAAGGCAAACCACATAAATGTGGTATCAAATCAAATAATAGATGGATCTTTAAAAGCAAATGATCAAATTATGTCACGTGTGATTAAAGAAAAAGTAAAAGAAGATTCTAAGGGTGATCAAGAGCCTTCAGTTTTGCGGTTGTCACGAATCCACGGCAAACCACTTCAAATCGCAGTAGGTAATAATAAAGAAAACCTTTTCACAAAAAACTCATCTACAGTATTTGTAGCTGATATGTTGAAAATCAAAAGCGATTTGAATTTAAGTGATCGTGCAACTTTAAAATAGCAGCTTTCATTCGTGTATGTACAAGAAGTAGAAAAGCAATTGAACCAAGATTAAAATTAAAACTTAAGAACATAGCTCATTCTGTCGACGATTATTTCGATTTTAAGGAATTTCCTTTTGTTTGTGTAAAAGGCGATGAAGTCTCGAATGCTCCTGTGTTTGGAGTTTACTGCAAAGATGTTCCTGCTTTTGTTCAGTATGTGAAAAATAAACGAGATGTACTGGATGTTCACTTGAAAATGGGTATTGATGGAGCAGGCGGATTTATAACAATATGTTTTTCTGTTCAATCTAATGAGTTGCACTTTGAGTGCAGCGGTAAGCGTGCTAAGTATGAGGAGAGAATAGCAGCAAGGAAATTTAAGGATTCTGGTGTTAAACGATTATTTATTCTAGCAGCCGTTCCAAGTGCACAAGAAAATTATAAGAATGTAGATCAACTCTTTTCAACGTTAAATATAAGTCCTTTTGACGGCACAATTGCGACCGATTTGAAGCTAGCGAATATCTTGGCAGGTATTATGACGCACAGTAGTGCATACCCGTGCACTTATTGCTATGCCAAGAAAGATGAACTAAGCAGCTGTGGCGAATTCAGATCTCCCGAAAATGTTTCATCGTATTATACAAAATGGCTGACTGAAGAAAAAGGTTAAAAAAAAGCGAACGATTATTTCAACCGCATTTATCCACCGCTAATTACAACTTTTGGAGGCGAAACATTCCTAGACATTATTCCACCGCCAGAATTACACCTTATGCTTGGTGTTGTTAACACTGTTTTCACGCATATGTTGAAAGAGTGTGAAAATGAGTCGCTGTCATGGCCAAAAGCTTCTCACGTTCAGCGTGAAATCAGACGAGGATGTTCTGGGTTTAAAAGAAATGCATGCAAAACACTTTTGGATAAAGTAGACCTTCTGCGCCAGTTTGAAAATCTAGCAATACCTAAGTATGTTAAAGTATTTGCCGACTTCAAAAAAGTAGTTTCTGCATGCTTCGGAAATAATCTTGACCAAAATTACAAAGCATATATAGAAGCTTTCAAAAAGAGCTACATGGACTTAGGTGTCAGCGTTACACCAAAAGTTCATGCAATTTTTTTTCACATAGAACAATTCTGTGATAAATACGGCGAAGGATTAGCATTTTAAGGGAGCAGGCGATGGAGTCCGTACATTTTGATTTCTTAAAGTCTTCCTGGGAAATGAATAAGGTTGCTGCGAATCACCCGGATTATCCTAAACACCTTTTGAGTGCTGTTTGTAGATATAATGCTTCACATGTTTAAATTGGTGTAATTATAAGTAAATTATGTTACATTTTTATATTTTATTAGTACTAAAATGTTAAAATAATAAAAGTTTAATAGAATTATCAATTAAAAATTATTCTTATATAATTTTTTCCTTTCTGTTCATATAAAACAATACCATATTTTCCAAAATATCGTGCTTCGTGCGCAAAAATGTTCAAAGTGGTTTTATTTCAAAATCTCTTCACAGATTATTTTAGTTTTTTGATTTTTCTTATCTATGAACATTGTAAATTAAGGATCTCTACTAATTTTCTAGGTGTAAGAACTTTTTATTTAATTCTAGTTAAGGCGCACCGTGTAGTATATTGTACATTTAAATTTCACTAATTTGAAATTTCCCTCCAAATTAGTTTTTATTCTACAGATAGGTGGTTAAAATTGTCATCTTATTAGTTCTAAATCTACCGGTAGATGGATGTCTTTCTCACAATAGATATGACCTTAGTTTATTATAAATACAACTCAACATTTTGTTTCTTTTACTTTAAGACATTGATTTTCACTTTCTTTCATTGAATCATTCAGCAGGTTTGTAAATTTTTCTTTTTATTTTTTTTGCATACGTTGTATAACAAAATAAAATTTATTGTATTTTATTAGGTATTGATAAATATATTACTACATTTATTTTTAATGTTACATTTTTTTGTTGTAATCTCTGTTGATTTGCTCGAATATTCTTATTTGGTTAAAAAAACGCCTCGTCGAAAAAGAGATTCGGTAGGAACTAACAAGTCTACGACATCTGAAACTTATTCAAATGACTGTTTTGAAAATGATAATAACATCGATTTGACAATAATCCACAATCCAATTACATCCGATATCGATATTTTATCTGTAAAATTACATCCGCCATTTTGAATTTTGGAAAAATAAGGTTATATTCGTAATCAGTGACCCAGAAAACATCCGAGTAACAAGTTTCAAGCAAAATTAATTATTTTAATAATTTATTGTCTGCCATATTTGATCCGCCATTTTGAATTTTGGAAAACTAAGGTTATATTCGTAATCAGCGACCCCGAAAACCCCCGAGTAACAAGTTTCAAGCAAAATTAACTATTTTTAAAAATTTCCTCCATTTGTTTATAATATTGTTTAAAAAAAGTAACTTTAGTCGCCATTTTGTGGCAGCCATTTAAAAATTCAATATCCTTAATAGTCTTATGTTGTACCCCTACTATTTTTGTCGCGATATTTCTATCAGTAGAAGGTTTGTTGAAGTATTAAAAAAATGAAAAAACAAAAAAAATATTTATAAATCGTGTTTTTTCTTTAAAAATGTTATATAAATTGTTTATTTAACATTTTTCAGTTTTTTTGAGTACACTATTCTAAGTTGTCCATAAATTACATTTTCAAAAGAAACTGTCTTACGCAATTTATGGATAGCCCCAAATTTGGTTATTCAAGGCGGTCCCTGGTTAAAAACGATTTAATTTTTAGTCATATTTCACTGACTGGTCAATTAAAACATTAAATTTTAAATATGTGTGACTGAAATTTCTAGTTATTTATTCATTCGTTAATCAATGAAAAATGACTGATATGTCGTTCGTTTTTAACTGATTCAAATTACCCAGGTGCGAATTTAGGTTGGCCGCCAGAGTTTGAAGGTTGGCCCACGGTTGGCCTAACTTTGGCAAGCGAAGTTTTGGTTGCCAGAGTTTGCCCAACTTTGGCAAGTACTAGTGCCCACAGTTGGCCCGACTTTGCAAGCCAACCATTACATGCAGAGTATAACCAACCGTCGGGCCAACTTTGGCGACAAAGGTCGGCACAACTATGGGGAACGTACCTCATATGACTTACAAATTTAGGTTGGCCAAACTCTGGGCCACGGTTGGCCCGACGGTTGGCAAAACTTTGTGAAAAACAGTTTAAATGACTTAAACTTTCTCGGCTGGCCTAACTCTGGGCCACGGTTGGCCCGACGGTTGGCAAAACTTTGTGAAAAACAGTTTAAATGACTTAAACTTTCTCGGCTGGCCTAACTCTGGGCCACGGTTGGCCCGACGATTGGCAAAACTTTGTGAAAAACAGTTTAAATGACTTAAACTTTCTCGGTTGGCCTAACTCTGGGCCACGGTTGGCCCGACGGTTGGCAAAACTTTGTGAAAAACAGTTTAAATGACTTAAACTTTCTCGGTTGGCCTAACTCTGGGCCACGGTTGGCCCGACGGTTGGCAAAACTTTGTGAAAAACAGTTTAAATGACTTAAACTTTCTCGGTTGGCCTAACTCTGGGCCACGGTTGGCCCGACTGTTGCAGCTTTAATATACATTTAACGGTATGGACTCCCATGTGAGCGTAGCGTAGTGGTCAGTGTATAAGTCTTCGGCGCGTTAGGTTAGGGGTTCGATCCCAGCAAGCGGTAGATATTTTCGAAAATGTATGTATGAGATTGTGTTTAATAATAATAGGTAAAGGTTATATCTGATGTTCTTGCTAATAATAACGTGTTAATTGTTTAAATAATTTAGTTTTTTAATAATTTTTTACCTTTGGCTGTTAAAGTTGGCCAAACTTACGCATTTAAAGTCATGCCAACTTTGGCGTCAGTTTTTGGACCAACCATTGAAATGTATAGCTGGCACAACATATGCATTTTAAGTTGGGCCAACTTCCTTATGACTTGTCGGGCCAACCATCGTCGCCATTAGACGGCCAACCGTTATCATCTGTATGGTTGGCCCAACCTCTGGCACGAGAAGTTGGACCGACCTTGTAAAAGTTGGCCCAACTATGGGCCAACCGAAAATTCGCACCTGGGTAGGAGAATAGAGTAATTGATTCTCACAATCAGTGAAATTTCACTGATTCAGTTTTAGAGTGTTGAAAACTGGATTTCTTTCTATTACTTTTTAATTATTAAAAAAAATGTTTTAACTGTTGGTTTACCGTTAAAAAACTGGTAATTCCTATGATTGAAAATTTATTGTGGCTATTGATTTATCGTTTTTCTAAAGGTGCCTTGCTAAGTTGACATCAAGTTAGTGAGGCAGCCCTGAAAAATAAATAATTGGTAAAAGATAAAATTAATTTTTGCACAATTAATCAGCGACTAATTAACATCTTATTTCCATATGGTTTAAAATTTTATTTTTTTAAGTAGAATTGCTAATTTGATATTCGTGCTAATGATTCATGAGCCCATAGATGACAAAAAGTAGGTACTGACTCTTTGTCAATATAGTAGATTTCTCTTATTGTTACTTGAGTGTACTCCTGCCGCACTGTAGCTGAGCCAATACGCCCCGGTCAAAAAAAGCTATTACGCCCCAGATCTGCTTGTATATTTTGTTTTTTTATCAATACCGTAAGTATTAGTCAGAAATTGACAACTGTTCTTTAAAAACAAATGTTTCAAGCTCAAAACAAGATTTTAGATTTTTTAAAGCTATTTTTAAAAAAGTTATAAAAAAGACTTTTTGTCCTACATGTGCGATAAACTCGACTTTCCGTGCATGCATAGCGGGCGGAAAGTAAGCTTTTTCCGCCCGCTTTGGCAGTATTAAATAAATACTACTAATTATTATATTATTAATTTCTATTACTTATTCTGTTGTTATTTTATCACCTCACTATTTAATGTGTTTTTATTAAGATTATTATTATTATTATTTTTATTATTTGTAATTAAAATGTGCAATATTACGATATATTATTTAACTTATTACAAAATTAGTATTTTATCGGTGTTTCAGAAGATATAAAGTTTTTAAGTAAAATTATATTGTTAAATTCATCAAAAATATTTGGATTCGCTTTAAGCTTAATATAAATAATTCATACACATTTAATAATTAGTGCATATTCATTTTTGAATTTACGGATGTGTCTTGTTTATCGCGCAATTTGACAAAAATTATTGTGTGCAACTCGGGCGGAAAGTTAACAATTCTGACCCCGTACGATTGCCGCCCTCGCTTCGCTCGTGCGGCAATTTTCGAACTCGGTCAGGAATTGACAACTTTCTGGCCTTGACACACAATAGTTATTTTCGTATCAAGGGCGCAAAATAGGTGATTGCGACGATGGCGAGATGAAGGGACCGAGGAAGCGAAAGTCTCCCCGAGGTCCCGAAATCTCGCCGGAGTCGGAATCACCTTTGTGCCCATAATGCGAACATAATTTTTTGTCCAAACTGCATGAAAAGCATGGCATTGAGGGTGCGCACGATTAAACGCTCATTTTAGTCAAAAATTAAACTCTATATAAATGTTGACTCTTTGAAGTCTATAATGATAAACCTAGTGACACCTAGTGATTTACCTAGTGCAGGCTGTCTAGGTGTCAGGATGACAAGTCTCCTGAAAAAGTGCCAGGACGTGATAATTTAGTTAGTTTAGTTTTGTATCGACTCGAAACTGAATTCAGTTTGTTAATTTAGTTTCGTGTTGACTCAGAAACTGAAACGAAACTAAACTTTGGAGACGGTCCCTGGTTATATTATTTTCTATTTTGAGCAATAAGCTTTATTTTTATTAATTTCTACAGAAAAAAACAAAGAATTAACATGCGGGCGTAAAATACTTTTTTCTAACACACGCGCCGAAAGTACATCATTTCTTACCTGTTTAGAAGGTGGAAAGTAAGTCTTTTCCGGCGACAGGGAGGTAATGTTACTTTACCTCTCCGTGACGTCATAACGGGGAGGTAAAGTTACTTTACCTCCCCGCTGTGATGTCACGGGGAGAGAAAGTAATATTTTCTTCCTGCTGCTATAAAAATTTGTAATTTTTTTTTAATTTTTTAAAAATATAAAAAGAGCTATATATTTTTTAAGATTAAATAATGTATCATGTTGTTATTTTTTTATTAATAATGGATTTTAAATAAATATGACAACAAAAAATTCCATTAAATAATTGCATATTTGTACTTTCGTTTACGTGTGTTAGAAAAAATAGTATGTGCACCACGGAAGGAAAAAGATTTTCGCCTCGTGTGTTTGCAGTTCTCGACTTCACCCTCGGAAAAATCACTATTTTCCTCCCTAGGTGCACAATATACTATTAGAGCGGACGGAAAATACTTTACCGCCCGCTTGTGTGAGGTCAGCGGGCGGTAAAGTATTTTTTCTAACACACGCACCGAAAGTACACTATTTCCTACACGGGAGAAAAGTTGATCTTTTCCTCCCGCTGACGTCATTAGCAGGGAGAAAAAGTAACTTACCTTCTCGATAATGTTATTATTAGGTGCAATGTATAAATCAAAGTATGACCATTAGTGAATCAGTTGCGAGAGTTACGTAACTTAAACAACTAGCGTAACTTACGTATTTGATGTTAGTTATGTAACTTACGTATGTGATGTTAGTAACGTAACTTACGTATCTGATGTTAGTTAAGTTACTTACGTAACTATTTTTTGTTTACATTCGACAGTTACGTAATTTACGTAACCTACGTAATTTACGTAACCTACGTAAGTTACGTAAAATACGTCAGTTACGTAATTTACGTAACTTACTTTTTTATTTACATTCAACAGTTACGTAACTTACGTAACAAACTTTTTTATTTGTATTCAACCGTTACGTAGATGTATTCAATTTTTCATCAGATATTTGTACTTTCGGTATACGTGTGTTAGAAAAAATAGTATGTGCAACTCGGGAGAAAAAATGATTTCCAACTCGTGTGGAAATCACCCATTTTTCTCCCTAGATGCACAATATAATATTCCGCCCGCCTCCCCTACTCCCGGGCAGAATGTGCTACTTTGCGCCCGCCTGAAGTGCCCGAAATGACATTCTTTCCGTGCAGGTAGGACAAAATATATTATTACAAACTTACTTTCAAGTGTAAAAATTATTTATTCTACCATATTTTCTACAGCAATGAATGAATAACAATAACAATTGGTACAAACTTTCAGTATACCATGTACATTATTTTGATCGAAAACCGAAATTACTCTGATTTATCACTTTTGAATAAGTTGAAGTGATTCATTACGCCCCGGTCTCCCCTACTTATACTACCGTTCTAATAATTTTATTTCTTGGGTTTGACCAGAATTTCAGGCCAAAACCCTTAGTACCCTACTAAGGTTTATTAGATTTTAAATAGAGTTCTGACCAGAGCCTTAACAGTTTTCCTCGTTGAAATAAAGTATTACGCCCTAATGAACATTTTTTTCACTGGAAGTTTTTAGTCACTAAATATTTTTCAAATAAACGAAACTTTTTAACTTAAAAAATAATAATTAGATACTGTGCTTTAAAATGTATATTTTTTTAAATTGTGAAAATGTTTGTAAATAATGTTAAAAGTTTGTTAAAAAATGTACCCATTAACAGAAAAATTGATTTTTTACTAACATTATTTTTTTAATATTACAATTTCAAATGACATTTATTGTTGGTTATATATTATTTATTTAAAAATAATATAATTATAATAATAGTAACTTATTTATGGGCAATTCCACGTGAGATTCCACTATGAACTCTTAAAATCAGCCAAAACAAACAGAAAAGAAAAAAATTATTATTTATAGATTAATGCAGTCAATTATATTGAGCTTTCAAAAATCTACCACCTCTATAGCATGATCATGCGAGCTTTTAGCTTTTAATGTATATATTTTCAATTAAAATTTACAAAAAAATTAAGAGGTTAAAATTTGGCGCCGGCGTTTTTTATTATATATATTTTTCTATTTACAAAAAATTATTTAATAATTATAATTTATTAATATTATCTATAAATTTTATAGATTTTGAAATATTTACAGTTATCAAAAACTTCTTTTAACAATTGTCAAAAATTATTTTTCATACATTTTAGGTTCACTTTGCACTGGCAGTTTGTAAACAATCGACAATCATATCAATTTTTAATTTTTATTCAAAAAAGTGAGAGGAATGACGGGTGAGAGGAATGACAATTCCAACATTTTTCAATTTTATTTAATTGATAAATAATTTTCCTCCAGCTTAGAATGTCCTATCATGTTTATAAAGGATAACTTTATGTGAAAAAAATTTGCGATTAATTTATATATATTAATATTGTTTTTATTAGAGGTGAGAGGAATAACGCTTTAGGTTGTGAACCTCTGCTTATGTCTCAATTTTAATTTTTGTAACGCAAAATAATGACATTTTTTTAAAAGTAACTTAAGAAATTAATATTAGAGATGTGAATTTAAATATTGATCACAATAATTAATCAATATCTCTACCCACAGCAAAAATATTGGATAATATTCAACAAGTGAGAGAAATGACGCGGTACTACATGACAAATATTATTTTCTATATTTAAAAAAACTACAGGACATATTTTATTCATATTTTAGAAAATAACTCTTAAATACCAATTTCTTGCTAGATGGTGAAAAATACCTCTCTCGCGCACGACTTGCTTCGCGTAGAGTATAAGTATAAGTCCCCTAAACAGGCTCTTCACTATATTATCTTAATTGATAATATCAACGTCTGCCACGACGTTAACAATTATTAACTATTATCCACTGATTACGCATAATAGTTCACACCTCCAATTCTTTGGGGAAATAAAAAATTATTTTTATTATAATAAAAACAATTGTTGTTATTATTACATGTTTAATGTTAAATAATTTATTAATATTATATAACAGTAATATATTATAATATTAATTTAATATATATAATATATTATTATATAATATTACTGCATGCTTGCATTAAGGCTTTGCAGCAAGCTTGCATTAAGACCTTGCAGCAAGCTTGCACTACAACTTTGCAAAATTGAGGCCATTTTAGTACTTGCTATGAACTTGCCACAAGCTTGCCATGTAAGCTTGTACATCTTGCATGGCAAGCTTGTTGTAAGTTTGTGGCAAGCTTATGTGCTGACTGGGTTGTGACGTAGAAAACAAAAGACTGATCACGAGTTCAATTTTTGAATTATAGGAAAATAAATTTGATTCAAGAATTGTATATCATGTTTCTTGTTAATTATAAAATTATTACTTTTTATATGTAGCATTTCAGAAAAACAGCGTTTTTTATAATCAGGTTCACGATCAAGAATAGAAACATTAGACCAATCAAACTCATGACCTGACTTAGATTGATGTGCATTTTTTACAGATGTATCAGATTTATTATTTTTGTGTTCATCAATTCGTGTTTTTAATGTGTGTTTCGTTTCACCAACATAACAAGCCGTGCAATTCTTACAATTAAACTTATAAGCTACATCTGTTTCTGTCAATTTTTCAGTTTTGTCTTTACCTAATTTTATAATTGGTTTTAAATTTTTATTGACAATCGGGATTGTTAAAACCTTGTAAGATTTTAAAATATGTGATAAACTATTGAAATCAGGATAATTAAATAGAATGCAAACTTTTTGCATTTTTTATATATAAGAGAACGGGAATTTTTTTTAATTGAATTATTAGTAATTTTTTCGGATGTTTATGTGTTTATTAATGAAATCTGACGAATAATCATTAGCAATTAAAATGTATTTGACATTCGTTAAGTTGTTCCTGTGAAATGAAGAATGCAAAAGTAAGATTGCTCAATCTACTAGATTGTATACAATATTTATTTTTTGTTGAATAGGATGATGAGACTAACAATTAATGAGTCTAACAGATGCAATTTTTTTCTTGTACCAATTGCACTTAATTGGTTAATCACAATCGTCAATTATTAAAGTAACATCCAGAAAATTAATTTTATTATTTTCTTAAACTTCATGTGTGAATTGAAGATTATAATGATAAGAGTTGAAAACACTAATAACCAAGTCAATATGATCCCTATGTATAAGTTTAAAAAAATTCTCGACTGCTAAAGATTATTTCAACTAATTTAATTTTGAGATGTTTTAGTTTATTTAAAAATAGATTTCTAAAAATTCAGTGAACAATAAGGTAATAAATAATTAATAAATACTTGAATACTAAATTTAAAATAAATTAATAGGATTTATTAAAATTATTGCAATAAATTAGAAGAAAGAAAAAAATACTTTAAAGAGTTGGCGACATTTTTTTTCAATGAAAGCTGAAGTGGTTGGAAAAAATAATTTAAATTATATATGTGTATATATTATATTAAATGTAACATACAACTTTTACGAACCATTTAATTAGAGGCGAAGGATTCCCATAGCGCGCTGTGCACTTGAGCGTGGCGGTCTCACCTGCACGGGCTGTCACGTTGCTACCCGGTAGAATTAGTTTATCGGCGTACTCTATCTGTGGTCGCTGAGGGCTCACTGGAATGAGACAATTAGCAAAGATTAATTCGTAAGCTTTCGTTTCTGCTCTTCTGTTAACGTAAGCGATATTTTTTGACGCAGAACATTTTCTATTATTGTTATCGATTCATGTTTTTATGCGCAACTTTCAAAAATAAATTCACACCATTTTCTCTATTTTAATTTTTTTGTCCAAAGTCCTTCCGACAGGATAAAAAAGACTCAGGTGAGTCCTCCGAAATCGTTAAATAACTAGTAAAGTTACATTTAATATTATTATTTTAAAAAGATAAATATATGGAATTTTTTGTTTTTTCATCTACTTTCATCCCAAAAAGTGCTAGAAAAGAAAAATTGAATTCCCTTTTTTTAAAAGCCTTTTTTCGGAACGTCCTTCCGACAGAACTGGCGCTTGGATGTTCTATCATTAACTTCTAAACTATTTAACATGGAGAGTTAAAATTTGTCATACTGCTGTATTTTAATGCGAATATCACAGGAAAAAGTAAATATTAGTTTTGCGAGTAAAAAATCCATTCCAAAAGAGAGTGAATTTACTAACTCCTTTCATCAACACCCGCGCGAATTTTTTAAAAAAAGAAATAAATATTCCTAGGGGAGTTAAAATAGGAGTGTAAAGTTTTAACTCTCTTTATCCAACTCCCTTGGCATAGATATAACTTTATGTTATTAGACCTTAGGAGTTCAAAAATTACGTTTTTACGTTAAAAACGTCCCATTGCTGGACCAATGATGGCGCCGATGGTCAGATTTTCAAAATTTTTAAGACTGGGCCAGCTCTCGGCCCTATAATGGCACATTCACGGCAAAGTTGATCAATCTTTAATGGCAAAAGACAATTGCCAGTGATGTGCCGACCATCGGTCCAGTAATGGCTCATTATTGGCAAACAATTTGTATCTTTAATGGCAAATTATAATTGCCAGTATTAAGGCGTAGCTTGGCCCAATAACGGCACGTTATTGTCAAAGTTGATCATTCTTTAATGGCAAAATTCAAATGCCAGCGAAGTGATGACGATCGGTCCATTAAAGGTATATTAATGGCATTTTAATTTGATAAATTTTTTTTGATAATTCAATTTTAAGAAACATTCAGTTATTCAATAAATAATTTATTTTGTATTTTAATTAATTATTAAAATATTATTATTATTATTATTTTAATTTGAACATTTGTATTTTCTATATTTTCAGCTAGCAATTTTGAAAAATTAATTTTTTTTGAAAAAGTTTGATTAAATAGTTATTTAAAAAAGAAGTTATTGATGTTTTTAAATAATTTTACAATTAAATTCGTAAATAAATGTAACAGAACATTTTATTCAATAAAATCTGTTCCTTTATTTTCTAAAAATTCAAAAATTTTTAGTTTTATTTTCAATTATATTTTCTAATTGACAAATAGAATTTATAAACATTTTTTCCTTTATTCTTAAAAATCTTTGAATTTTTCTTAAAGCAATTATAGTTAAGAAATAGCCATTATCAAAATTTTTTTAAATGGTCGAATGCCTCAAAGATTAAAATTTAAAGTTTCTTTTTTACTTTTTTCAATGAAAAATAGTCTTATTTTAAAAATAAAATTCTCCAAAGTATAGACGGTTAAATTCACTACAAAAAACTGTCGTAATTTTTTTATTTCATGCATTATAATTTAATGCATTTTATTTAAACTAAAAATGGTTGTAACCAATAACAATTTAATGATAAATAAATGCATAATGCTATAATTGTTTTTAGATTATATAAAAATAAAATTACCAGAAATTTACAAACCTGGAAATTAGAATCAGAGAAAAAGAGTAGGTCCAGATGACATAAACTTTGAGGTCAGAGGGAATTGACATCAATTTTAGACGTGTAGGTCAAAACTATTTTAGTGAATTGAGTTGGAGTTAACAATCACTCCGAGTCAAGCCAATGGAAAAAATTAAAACAATTTCTTTATCGGTTTCAACAGCAAGGCTGTCTTCTTCAGAAGCTATAACTTTATGAAATAAATTTAGACAATAAGTTATTTATTTATTACACGGGAATTTCCCTTTCGTACAGAAGTATTTATAAAGATATAAATTTTACAATAAACGAGATGTATATTATAGACTCTGCCTCTTAATTGATAAATTGAAATCACCCTTAATACAAAAAACCGCGTTAGGATACGTAATATATATGTCCTCGAGTATTGTGCACACTTATAAGTAAACATTTAATTTTGAATTTGAAGGTAATTAATACACCACCACCTCGCAAAAACTTCAAAGTTACCTAAGCCTAATTCAAGAGAACAGAAGGCAGGTGTTCTCTTGAACACCTGCTCCTGATATTGTAATGAATTAAGTTCATTACAATATTAAAATAAAATAACATTAATCAAATTATTACCGTAAAAATTGCGAAGAAATAAATTATAAGTACATATTCGTTAACTTCAACACATAATTAATTTGATAACCTTGTTTCGTGAAAAACTCGTTAAAAGTTTTAGAAACATTTTGGTGTAATAATTGTATTATCTGAAATTCTTTTTTCAATTTGCTTATGTGATAAATATCTATAGGTTTTTAGGGTCACTGCTTATGATTCTGATGTCAGATTTGGAAAATTTTTCAAAATCTATTTGATTTGCCTGCCATTTGTTACTCAGTGCTCGGAACGCCGATGAGTTCAAGACTCTATAAATGGGAACCTCTCTTTAATGTCGATTGTGTCGCGTGCATTGAAGATAAATTAGAACATATTTAAAAAAATTTCTCTTATAACTATCAATTTGGAATGTAACCAAACTTGAAATTGAATTTTTCAGGATTATCGCTATGAAATAAGATATTTCGACTACATGAGTAGATAAGCCAAAAGTATATTTGCCAAACAGACACACAAAAATCTTAAATAAAAAAACTACTTTTTCTTTTAGTCTTTATATTATATTATTGGTGGATTCCACGTCAGTTCAACACACTTATTTTTATGACTTGTTGGTATTTAGCTGTACTTTTGTAAATTTATTACTTTTATAGTGATAAACAACTCCACCAAATACTTTTTCAAAATTTTGAAAATTACCAAAAATATGGCATTTTCAAAAAAAAAATTTTTTTAAGTGCTATAACTTTGGTTCTAATTTACCGATTTTGGATTTAAAAAAAGGATGTCTTTGGTTTTAAGTATATCTTAAGATACAATTAATATAAAAAAGAAAAATTCAAAAAAAATTTTTTTTGAAATTTTGAAAAATTAAAAATCCGTTTTTGAAAAAACATAGTCTTCGATTTTTTTCAAAATTTTACTAAATTTTAGGGCAAATGTGCTTTACATGTCCTGTAAGTTTCATCTTGGGATCTCAAAGGGATTCGGAGTAAAAAAATAAAACGTAACCACAAATTACGAACACATGGGGCAAAATTCCTTAACTGCCCAGGTAAAAAAACGAATTTTCTCTAAACTTTTCTAAAATGTTACTATTATTAGTGGAAGTGTAAATATTAATTTTTTTTAATTTGATAAAATATTTTTTGAGATATGGAGTGTCAAAATTTGGATTTTTTTGAAAATATCTTTTTTTCGATTTAATATATTGATAAGTAAAATTAATCAAATTGAAAGTATGAATAGTGATTTTTAAAGGGGTTTTCACGGGCTAGAAGCTGGTGACCTTTTTTCTATAGGCCATTGAAAAATCAGAGTGGGCCCATGAGAATTTTTGAGGAAAATAATAATTTATCATTATTTTACATAGAAAATAATGATTTATAATTAATTTCTTCAAAAAGTTCCAGTGTCCCACTCTAATTTTTTACAAGGCTTATATGCAAAAAGGTAAACTTTCGATTAGGATAGGTTACGAGAAAATAAAAAACACTGATTTTGAGATACAGTAAAACTTGGTTAATACGATTCTGTAGGGACCGTCCTAAGAATGCGTCTTATGCGCGAAAACGTATTAGGTGGGATATAAAATATATGTCTTTAATTGCAGGGACCACCATAAATGAGCGTCTTAAGCGGGAAATTGTATTAACCGGATTCTACTGTATATTGAAATTAAGAATTTGATCTTGAATTTCAAGGTTAAATTGACAGAAAACAACTTTTTTTTCATCACCAGCTTCTAGCCCGTGAAAACCCCTTTAAAAATCACTATTCATCCTTTTAATTTGATTAATTTTACTTACTAATATATTAAATCGCAAAAAAGATATTTTCAAAAAAATCCAAATTTTGAAACTCCATAACTCAAAAAATATTTTATCAAATTAAAAAAAATTAATATTTACACTTCCACTAATAATAGTAACATTTTAGAAAAGTTTAGAGAAAATTCGTTTTTTTACCTGGGCAGTTAAGGAATTTTGCCCCATATGTTCGTAATTTGTGGTTACGTTTTATTTTTTTCCTCCGAATCCCTTTGAGATCCCAAGATGAAACTTACAAGACATGTAAAGCACATCTGCCCTAATATTTAGTAAAATTTTGAAAAAAATCGAAGACTATGTTTTTTCAAAAACGGATTTTTAATTTTTCAAAATGTCAAAAAAATTTTTTTTGAATTTTTCTTTTTTATATTAATTGTATCTTAAAATATACTTAAAACCAAAGAAATCCTTTTTTTAAAATCCAAAATCGGTTAATTAGAACCAAAGATATAGCACTTAAAAAAAATTTTTTTTTTTGAAAATGCCATATTTTTGGTAATTTTCAAAATTTTGAAAAAATATTTGGTGGAGTTGTTTATCACTATAAAAGTAGTAAATTTACAAAAGTACAGCCAAATCCCAACAAGTCATGAAAATAAGTGTGTTGAACTGACGTGGAATCCACTTATTATCTTTCTCTATATTATTTGATTTTCGTTTTCTCAAATATATATTCATATTAACTGGGGCGCATGATTACTCCCCAAAAATCAATTTCATAATTTTCAAAACATCGAAATATTATGTTACATAAATTTTATTTTTATAATTTATATATGTCAAAATTTTCATTCATACACTGAAAAAAAGAGGTAACGTTGTAGCACATTTTTGAGTATTGTTGCGCGACTCAGCCCTGAGTTCTGCTGCATACTTTTTTGGGGCGCATGGCGCGACCCAGACTTGAGGTCTTTTAAAAAAAGTGTCTTAGGAGCGCTACATGCCCCACAAAAGTTGTAGCAGAATTCAGGGCTTCATCGCGCAACAATACTCGAAAATGTGCTGCAATGCGTTCTCTTTTTTCTCAGTGTACGAATATTTAAATGATAAAATAGACATTTTTCCTAATTTTCATGTTTTTGGAGTTGCTGTTTGCGAATCTAAAATTTGATTTCCAAAATTCAGAATGTCGCATTCAATATGGCGGATGAAAAATTCGTTTCTATTTGGCAAAATTTTTACGTTCTAATAACAAAATATTTTAAAGAATATTTTTTTTATTACTTTTTTTACACACGTCGTATGGTTTTTCAACTTTCGAAGCAGTCTTTTGAGTATAGTTTCTTGAACGAATTGCTTTGGAAAATCTGACTAGATTCGTAAAGATTTCCTATCGAATTCGTATGAAATTACTAGTTAAATTCGTATGGTGTTTTAAAACGTTTTTTCGCAAGAATATTCGAACGAATAATACCTGAATTTTTAATATAGATTTTCAAAAAAATTTTCGCTCGGAAACTCGTATAGAAATTCTTACGGAAATTCTTTTAACTATTTCAAACATTTTCGGCCCAATAATCAAACGAATGCCGTACGAAATTCGAGCGAATTACGAACGGATTCGTTTTGTAAATATTCGGTTAGATTTGTTTACACAATTCATACGAAATTCAAGCGACTTACGAACGGAATAATTTTGAAAATTTTTTGATAAAATTGCACACGATAATTCGTATGTATTTTTGCACAAAATGACAGAAAAAAATTCTTTAAAAATATTCGACTAGATTTGCTTACGAAATTCGAGCGAAATACCAACTGATTAATTAAAATTTGTTTTAGAAAATTCTGTCCTAAAATTCATATAGATTTCCACACAAAATATTAGCTAAAAAATTCATAAAAAATATTCGGGCATTATTCAAACCAATATTCATGCGAGAAAACGTTTCAAAACGCCACACGAATTTTACTAGTAATTTCATACAAATTCGAACGGAAGTCTGTACGAATCTAGTCGAATTTCCCAAGAAAATCCCTACGAATTTCGTGCAAATCATTTTTATCTAGGTAGAGACCAAAAAATATCGTGAGCCTAACGTTAATCTAACGTTAGTCACTGTTAATGTTTGTTCATTATTTTGTTCTGCAGTGAGCAGTTTCGAGGAAGTGACCTCGCCTTTTGGTGTCAGGATAAGTCGAAGAGAGTCGTCATAACGCTGTGCAAATCCGAATTGCGGATTGACAAGTTCCTGGAGACGATCTGTAGGTTTGTGTGGATAGGGATGACTAAAATACGTATGTATATCTGCTACTTCTTATCCAATAACCCACTGACCAACTTTCAAGCAAAAATAGAAGGTCTAGAATCGAACCTTATAGAATCCAGTTTGGACCTCATCAGCACTGTCGAATTTAATCCAAAGTCGCCAGAGGGGGGTGAGACGAGACTTGATAGGAGAGGAACTCTGACTAGAGAAATAATCTCCAGGAACGACCTTTCAGTGGTAAATCGGGGAAACATATGGACGTTTAGAAGAGGTGCGATCGGATCGATTACAGATCTAACGATTGCATCGTCTAAAATACTTAGTCTCGTAAGCGACTCGTGGGTTTCTAAAGAATGTACTTCAATTGACCACCAGTTCATTGAGTTCTCAGTCTCGATGAAAGATACACGACGAGCGAAAAGACAGGAAGTTTCTTGTCACAAAACCTCCTAGTTGAATCGTGGAATAAACATGATAGTCTACACTTACAATGCGTTAATGCCATGTCGCAAGGGCAGAGAAATAAGCCTCCTTAACAAAGGAATGCTTCAGAGCAAGAAGATGGAAGGAGTTAATTGAGGAAGTCGATAAGGACCTATGGAGTGTGGCTTTTAAAATCGTTACTAAGAAATAAGTCACAAGGTACGGCCTGGATAATCCCGATTGGGATTAACATTAAGTGATATATCAAGTTGCAAATTATTTATTAGGGATCACCGAATGTTACTAAATTATTTAGAACACTGTATATTAATTATTTAACAATAAATATTATTTTTTAAATGTTAAAAAGAATGAAAAAAATTTGTTGGTTTAAAACGTATGCGCAACAAGGGTTAAAAGAAGAGTTAAGATATATTTACCTAGACATTTTTAGCTTTAAAAATCCATCTGCAAACTTGTTGGAAGAAAAAAAATGTTTGTAATATAAATTATTTCAACATTAGATTAATGTTAGAAATTTCTTCTGTTAAAATATTTTTTTAACAGCAAATAAATAAGGGTGCGCGTTGCACGCAAGTAAGGGAAACCGGGACGATCACTTTAATTTATTCAAAAGTGGTAAATCAGAGTAATTTCGGTTTATGATCAATATAATGTATTTGGCATACTGCAAGTTGGTACCAAGTTTCATTGTTATTCATTTATTATTGTTAAAAATATGGGGGTAAGAATTCCTGAAGTGGTCCCCTATTTCTCATTGGTTCGATGAATTCTTTTCATTCTTATATTTTTCGATAGAATATGATGGTATAATAAAAACCTGTAAAAATTGGTGGAGAGTCTACCTGAGAAATTGTACTTTCGATAAACGTTCAAAAATTTAATTAAAAAATATAATTTGTTTAAATAAATTAACTATTTAATTTTTTAGGTTAAAAAAATGAGTTCTCCATCTTTTTTAAAGAATTTTTTGAATAACCAAGTATATAATACTTTTAAGATTTTATTTGAACAATGAAAAAGTGGGATTCTCAATAACTTAATGAAATATAATATTTTTTGTTACAAAAAGTTTTTGAAAGGAAAAGAGATTTATTACAAAACAAATGAATTCGTGTCTATTTCATATTTTACGTATATATGTATGATTGTTAATCTGCAATTTTTTTTTGTTAAAGTTGTTGAGTTTAATTAATTATTATTTCGCGAAAACGATTTAAATTAAAAAGTGCAAACATATCTAAAGTCAATGTTTGCTGTAATCCAGTAAAAAAAACATGTTAAAGATTATAAAGATGTATTTAAAGTGCCTAATAGTTTCAATTATAAATTGAAAAACGTAATCGGACAGTTTATTTGTCCTTTTTGTAAATCAGCCCTTAATAAATTAAAAGAAAGTGTTCATTAAGAATAATTAATTAGACTCAACAACTTTAACAAAAAAAAATTGAAGATTAACAATCGTACATATATACGTAAAACATGAAATAGACACGAGTTCATTTGTTTTGTATTAAATCTTTTTTCCTTTCAAAAACTTTTTGTAACAAAAAATATTATATCTCATTAGGTTATTGAGAATCCCACTTTTTTATTATTCAAATATAATCTTAAAAGTATTATCTACTTGGTTATACAAAAAATTTTTTAAAAAAGATAAAGAACTCATTTTTTTAACCTAAAAAATTAAAAAGTTAATTTATTTAAACAAATTATATTTTTTAATTAAATTTTTGAACGTTTATCGAAAGTACAATTTCTCAGGTAGACTCTCCACCAATTTTTATTGAAATCGGTTCATCTGATCGCGAGTAATTGGCTAAAAAACATTATTAAAACATTATTGTTTTTAACTAAAACGCTACAAAAAACTTTAACCTTGAATAACTTTGACAAATATTCAAATTTCGGAAAATTATTTACAGGTTTTTATTATACCATCATATTCTATCGAAAAATATAAGTATGAAAAGAATCCATCAAACCAATGAGAAATAGGGGGCCACTTCAGGAATTTTTACCCATGGTAGAAAAAGCGATTTTGACGCTTAAAAGGTTTTGAGCTTTAAACATTTGTTCTTAAAGAACAATTGACAATTTTTGTTTAATACTTACGGTATTGATGAAAAATAACAAAATTTTAAACAAAAACCTCCGGGGCGTAATGGATCACTTTGGCCTGGGCGTATTGGTTCGCATATTCTATTTAGAAAAACCTATTATATTTAAAATATTAATAAAATATTTTAAAATATTAATAAAATGATAACCAATGATAACCTTTTATAAAAAAATGGATCCATCACGCCCCTGCCCGAGGCGAAATTGCTCAACTTGCATTTCTCCAAAAATATTGTTCTAGAAGAAAAAGTATAAGTGATATTAGGGCGTACTTTTTCTTAATTGAAAGCTGAGATGTTAGGCTAAGTGTTCCACATAATGAAATTTTTATTTTAGCAATAATGACGAAGTTAAGCAACAAAAAGTGAAAAGTGATACTTTACGCCCCGGTCTCCCTTATTACTTACTAGTCCTATGAAAAAAATATTCTTTAAAGTTCTACAACTTTAAAGTTTTAAGCAAAAAAAATGAATATTTATCGAAATTAAAACGCTTACAAAACTTTTCGGGACAATGAATTTAATTGGGCAAATATGGGATCTTTTTCAGCACTTATTCTAGAGTGATTTAAAATAGAATATAGATTGTTAAGTTATTTACAATAACTTGCCCTTGTGTTCGCTATAGCCCGGTGTTTTTCTCATTACTTTCGTGACTTATCAAGCGGGAAGTTTGACGTTAAGGTATAATGATGTGCACTGCAAAAATAGGTATCTTTTTTTATATCTTAAAATAAGATGTAAGATGAAAAAAATGGTGTCCCACATCTTAAATTAAGATGTTATCTAAAGCATCGTACTGATATTTAAAATGTTTTATACGTTTTACCAGTGATGAAAATATTTCTTCCATCTTAGAAAAGTAAGATACTTTTGTAAGTTCTTTAAACTATCTTAAATTAAGATATTTCTGTTGCAATAAGATGTTTAGCTGTAAGTTACTAGAGAATCATAAGATGCGCCATCAGTGTAAGTTACTAAAAACTAAGATAAAGGAGACCGGGGCGTAATGGATCACTTTTCACTTTTTGTTGCTTAACTTCGTCATTCTTGCTTTAATAAAAATTTCATCATGTGGAAAGCTTAGTCTAACATCTCAGCTTTCAACTAAAAAAAGTACGCCCTAATATCACTTATACTTTTTTTTCTAGAACAATGTTTTTGGAGAAATGCAAGGTGAGAAATTTCGCTTCGGGCTGGGGCGTAATGGATCACCAATGAAATTATAATTTAGATCATCCAATATTATTACGGTATTGACAATTTTGGTTTCTATTGTATATTTATGACATAGATTATTAAAAATGGATCATATTTAATTTTAACTTGAAACATTTTCATGCAATTTTCAAATTTTAAAAAGTTGTAGCAAAATGCAAAATTAATTTTTTTTAAAAAATCTATTCTCCAGTTATTTTTTTTATAAAGTAAGTATTAAACAAAAATTGTCAATTGTTCTTTAAGAACAAATATTTAAAGCTTAAAACCTGATATAAAAAAATTTTTTACAAGTAATTTTGAAAAAGATATAAGAAAAAATCAACGTTTCAAAAATTTACTCTCAAGCGTCAAAATCACTTTTTCTACCATATTTTTAACAATAATAAATAAATAACAATGAAACTTGGCACAAACTAACAGTGTTCCAAGTACCTTATTTTAATCAAAAACCAAAATTAATCTGATTTACTACTTTTGAATAAATTCAAGTGATCCATTTCGCCTCGGTCTCCCCTACATAAAGTGTTTTCCATAAGAGCCCATAGTTAACCTCAAAACTTTTTACCCCAAAAATACACAGAAAATGTGTACGAAGATACTTTTAACATCTTAAATTAAGATACTTCAACTAACTAAGAAGTGTCTACTAAAACATCTAAGAAATGACTACCAAAACATCTTAAATTAAGATGCTTCTTTTTGCAGTGTGCACTATTTATTTTTTCTCTCCTCTGGCGAGAAAACCTAATTAAATGGTGGTACCCTATTTTTCATTTCTTGATAGGTAATTTAAAATTTATTTGAATTTATTGAAATAATTAAATTTAAAAGATTTTTTTTAAATAGATCTGTTTATAACAACTTTTATTGATTAAAATTTAGGTCGAATTTGACTTACCTTCTAACCTATAGTTTGAAAATTTGATCAAATTGAACCTAAATTCTGATTTTAGAGAACGATTCCTTGACGGATCCTAATCAAGTTGCTTTTTTGAAGTGTAGGTTATAAATATGTTAGGCATAAATTTTGACCTATAGAACTTTATGCAGTTCTTATGGGGCTTCTGTTTGACCTATGGAAACCAGATTTTGAGGGAATCGTATAACTGCCTTCAAAATTAAACCTAAAATTTGAACTAGAAATAGGGTGAATATAGTTATCAAGTTTTTATCTGTAAGTCAAAACTGACATGAAAATTGACCTAAATTTTGAAGGAAGATCGGGGAAAGGGATTTTATTCGTCAAGTTTTGACGTGCAGATGAAAACTGCTTTAAAAAATTCATAAATTTTGGGTGAAGAGAAAATTGTTTGTCAATATTTTACATATATGTCAAAATGGTCTTTAAAATAGACCTACATTTTGAGGTTAGAGGAATTTGTCAATTTTTGACGAATAGGTCAAAACTATTTTAGTAAATTAATTAAGTGTTGAAGTTAACGATCACTCAGAGTCATGCCAATGGAGAAAAATTAAAACAATTCTTTTAACGGTTTCAACAGCAAGGCTGTTCTCTTTAGAAACTATCATTTTATTAAATAAATGTAGACAATAAGTTGATTCGATATATTCGTTCGGTTCTCTATAAATAGCCATTTACAAAAGGATACCCCATTTTGCTCCACTCTCCTCTGTGATATTATTTATCTATAGCACCAATAAACTTTATATTTAAAGTAAAAAAGAAATAAAAATTGTGAAAAATTGATACCTCGCACAACGAGTCTTGCTGGTTCTGAAGCTAAAGCATCCTGTGCAGTGAAATCACTAGCCGTGACCTGGCATTGCCATAAACCATCATCAAATTCCAAAGTTGCTGATCTAACCAACAGTGAGCAATCGCCAACGTCTGGCGAGCCAACCCATTCGTATTTCTTCAAGTGCATTCCAATTGGCTGTAACAATTGTAAATTCAAAAAATGAATTTCAATTTTTTTCTATCAAAAAATGTATATTTATTTAATATAAAAAATATTCTCAGCTTTTGATTCGTACTACATAAAATAATATAATAATAATAATAATAAAAAAATAATATAAATAATATTTTAAATTATGAAAATTAATAACTATTATTCCTAAATTCTTATTCTTTAAAAAGCGAATTTGTGTGATTATAATCTAATTCGATTTAATTTAATATTAAATATTTAATATTTAATATTTATTTGTAATACTTAATATTTATTTTTTTGTGTTTTAATTTAATTTAATTAGAGCTACATTTTATATTATACGAATTTTCTAAACTTATCCTTAATTGTCGATTTCATCGGAATATAATTATGTTGACTCACACTACTTAATGTTGTTTTAGGTTTCTATAAGAACAATATTATGAGAAGAGTGAATAGATAATTTTCTAGTAATGTAAGTCAAAGTAGGGAAGAGTGGGGCAAACCGGACCGGTGGGTAAACCGGACCCCCCTCAATATTTCCGAAATGGCGAAATTGGCAAAGTGCTATTTAGAAATTTGAAACAACCATGTGTAGTATACCTTATTTTTTCAATTTGACATTTTTTACTTTTGTTTGTGCAACGCTGAGAGCAAAAGTTTTTTTTTATTTTTTTTCTACACTTTTACGAATTTTTTCTTAAGGAAATTCTGAGAAAATCGTGTAATATTTCCAAATATTAGATCTTGGGTTTTGAAGGTATACACACCTCAAGAATATTTACCACCAAAAACTTTGATGAATTTGCAAAGCATTTCTTTTTGACAAACATTTATTCTCAAAATGGGCCTGTGGGGCAAACCGAACCGTTTTCGGTGAGGCAAACCGGCCATAGGATATTTCCATTGAATTAAAGTTTCATAAAAATTATTTTTAAATAAAATATTTCTTTCATTAAAATATTTACTTACAATGAAAAATAATTGTCTTCCAATGAGAATTGGGCCCTTTAATATTGTTTCTCTGACAATGACAAAGATTTAATTTTTTTTATTAAAAAAATATTTATTTAATTAAAATTCAATCCCGAATTATTATTTTCATTACTACAAGCATTGTTTACATGATTCTTTATGTTTTTTATTATTGTAGATAATGTAAATGCAATATTATAAATAAAAAACCAAATGGTCCGGTTTGCCCCAGGGGGTGGGGCAAACCGGACTGTTTGAAAAATTTTTTTAAGTTAACACAACAACTAAACAATAAATAATGAAGTATAGGTGTCTCTGGGAAATAGTTGCGTAATTAAATGATCTTTCAAACAAGCCCTCGAAAAATGAAATCGGTTAATTCGTTTAGTCACAAGAGTAAAAAAACCGTTAGGGGGTCCGGTTTGCCCCACTCTCCCCTATAGTTAAACAAAATCCATATTTATAAAGAAATTGTAATTAAGAATAGAAAGTGTTTTTTAACAATAATTTAAAATAAAATTGATTTTGGCTGATTTTACTCTGACTCTTTCTACCCATTGAGAAATGCCAGTGTAGTGCTGATGCTCTCCACTGGCTTAGTACTCAGACGATTGTTCGGCCGTAGTCTAGCTAAGCCTCAACAGTTAGTGCTGTTGCAGTACAGAATTCTTGTTTCGCCAAAGCTTAGACAAACCTTGGCGGCAAGTACTAGCTGAGTATAGAAAAATTGGTCACAACCTTCTTTGCCAACATTGATTTTTTACATAAACTTGAAAGAAATGATAAAAAAAGTTTATGAATATTTATAAATATAAATTTATTGTGTCCGTAGGTCGTAGGTTCGATTCCCTTCGTGAGCAATTTTGTTTATTTCCATAAGTTTGCAATATTTATAGATTCCAATTGTTAGGTACTAAAATATGAAAGTGTAATATGCACAATATTATAATTGCTTATAATTTAATTTTTTAATGGTATAAACAATTTTCTTTTACTTGATTTATTACTATATCCATTGCTAGCAATAGTCATCATTTTTAATACAATTGAATCAAAAAGAATATTTCATGAATAATAAGTATCTATCAATATTAATTACCATTTTGTTATTAAATTATTTGTAATTCTTAATTTGCAGCTATATAAATAACAATATGGTATTCATTGCGGCTATATTCTCAGCCAGCACTGAACCAGTGCTGCGCCTGTGCTGTCTAGCAGCATTCACAGACAGTACTTCGCCAGCGCTACACAGCGTTATTATTTCAGCGTTACGCTCGTGCTATCTGTCAACGTACCTGCCAGTACTGATAGTGCTGGCGCAGAACTCCGCCACTTGTAAATTTCCCAATGGGCACTTGGAGTTTAATTATTATTACGTATCTTATATTACATTGGTACTACTTATTATTATTTAATAAAAAAATATATTCCTTGTTTTTTATTCGGTCTGATTCATCTTTACTTCTTACTATTTATAAACAAGTTGTAAATCCAGATGTTCATTACATGAACATTTTGCTTCCTCTATACGATCAGCAAAAAAATTTGCTTCCTCGTGGAGGAAGCACTAACTTATTGTCACGTATTGACATATTTTCCATGTTGTTGTCTTCAAATCTAATTAAAAATTAATTTTAAAAATTTGTTATATTTATTATAATTATTTCGATTCGATTCGTCTTGATGCAAAGAATAAGATTTTAGATTTATTTTTTAATAAATAATAACATTTTATTGTACAGCAACATGATTGTTAAGAAAAAATGAATTTTTATTAAAAATGCAAATTTTGTGTCTGTAATTGGTTTTAATTTTATAAATTTAAATACAATATATACTTTATATATACCAATCGATCCGTCTTGATGCAAAGAATAAAATTTTAGAAATAAGTGAGTAAGATTTTCTTATACAGCAACATAATTTTGCGGAAAGAACTCATTTTTTGAGAAAAATGCGAATTTTTCAGCTTTAATTGTGATTAACTCTATAAATTCTCATACAATTTATTCTTTTTATATACCAATCGATTCGTCTTTATGCAAAGAATAAGATTTTATTATATATTAACTTCAATAACCAACTTAAAAAAAAATTTTTGAAAAAAATTTTTTTTAGAAAAAAGTTAAAAAAAAATTTTTCTGAGAATTTTTTAAAGTCTATCAATCCAGTTCGAGATATTTTTATGATAAATATACCTGGTAAATTTTAGCCAAATTCGTTAAAACCTCTTCGAGTTATCGTGTTCACAAAAATCGGGATCCACACACACACACACACATACATCCGGACAATTGTTCAGGGTCTTATACAACATAGTCCCATATAGAAGAAAATTTGTCAAAAGGATATTTGAAAATTTTGTAAATTAAACGACTACAAAGCTTCCTCACGAGGAAGCAAAAATGATTATTTAAAAGAAATTAGACATTTTTAATTATCGATTCTAATTGACTATAGTTTGAATCGTATTACACAGAGAAAAATAGATATTAAGTATTATTATCTAGGTATTAATGGTCAATTCATAGTACAGTGAAATGTATATATTATATATTTTTATTTACTCTCTCTGCTACAGCAGGGTTCTAGGATTCATATACAGTATTCTTAAATCTAAAATACAATAGTTATTTTCGTACCAAGGGCGTAAAATAGGTGACCTCGCCGGAGTCGTAATAACCTTTGCGCCCATAATGCGAACATAATTTTTTGTCCAAACTGCATGAAAAGTATGGCATTGAGGGCACTCACGATTAAACGCTCATTTTAGTTAAAAATTAAACTCTATATAAATGTTGACTCTTTGAAGTCTATAATGTTAACCTAGTGACACATAGTGATTTACCTAGTGCAGGCTGTCTAGGTGTCAGAATGACAAGTCTCCTGAAAAAGTGCCAGGACGTGATAATTTAGTTTTGTGTTGACTCGAAACTAAATTCAGTTTGTTAATTTAGTTTCGTGTTGACTCAGAAACTGAAACGAAACTAAACTTTGGAGACGGTCCCTGGTTATATTATTTTCTATTTTGAGCAATAAGCTTTATTTTTATTAATTTCTACAGAAAAAAACAAAGATTTAACATGCGGGCGTAAAATACTTTCAGAGCGGGCGGAATGTGCTACTTTGCGCCCGCCTTAAGTGCCCGAAATGACATTCTTTCCGTGCAAGTAGGACAAAAAAACATTTAAAACTAACTAATGACCCTACTAGAAAAATTTAATGGAAATCTAGATACATGCTAGCGCCACCAGTGGAATTTGCATGGCAGTCTATCGCGCTGACGTCTTCTAGCGCCTTGCACGGCGCGACCACTTCCCGCTAGAATGCAACATAACCTAAAATTTCTGTTGCATAAACTGTCAACGGTGTATGTGTGTGCTTTATACTGATGTGGTACTTGAAAACAATAATAGTAAGGAATTCTAAGTATTTATATATTTGTAATTTTTATTAAATTTAAATATAAATTAATAGTATATTATAAATTTATTTCTTGATCATTCGTTAATTTATGTACTTATTTATAAAAGAATTCTTAATATGTGAATTACTTTTTTAACCTCTAAGAAAAATTTTAAATATATTTAAGTTATGAATCTGACGATTTATCACCAAGAATATAACATTAAATACTTTTTATGAATCAAACATACTATTAATTTCTACATTCGAAATAGAAAACATAACCCCAAACTGGATTATTGTTTTCTTTATTTTTAATTAACCTGACAGAAGAGTTTTATTAATTTTAAATAGAAACTTAACTTTTACAATTAAATTATTAGTGATTTGTTACTCATTAATTAGATTTAGAGAGATAATTTTTATAAACTAATAATATGTATAAATATAATTCCACAAGTTTAACAAGTATGTTGTAAAAATTAAATTTGAGTTTGGGTTAACCATTTTTTTTCTTAAATATCTTTTATATTTAAGTAAGAATTAACGTTTTTTAATTACGTATATCTTCATCTGTTGAGTCAACATTAATTTATTGTTTTGACATAACCTAAAATGGTTAACTTTTACTTATTTTAAAAGCGATAAAGCGAAATAATACATCGTTTTTTTAGATTTTTTCTTAATGACTAGGAAAGTTTTTAAATGTATTATTCCTGTATCCTGTAAAATCATGAAATTGTAACTTAAGTCATTTCGTCTTTCCACCCTTCTTATAAGAATAAATTTTTGATTCATGAGATAAAGTTTTGGCAGGTGACGTTATGTCCATTCTAACGCGCGAGCAGAATGCGAGGAAGGCGCTAGAGTACAAATGTGTTTCAAATGCTCTTAGCACCACTTTTGCACAATGGAACGCGAGAGTGGCACCATGCTAGCGCCACCAAATTTTTCTACTAGGGGACCTTAAAACTACTACTACTTCATACCCTGCCCGTTTTCATCCAAAATCTATTTTATTACCTGTCCAGTCCTAAATACCCGTGGGGTGCCCGGGTGCAGAATAGGCCCTCTGTGACCGGCTACAGGTCGTAAGAGGCGATCATATGAGGCTCGGAGTGGCGCCACAGCTTGCGGTTAGTACTCGGTTCGTCCTAGGCTTTCTTATAGAGCAGTGGCATACGATGATGATGGGCAGTGCCGTGACGGCCCGGCAAGTCTAATTGTAGACCGTCGACCTCACTTGCCGAAGCAAGGGTGGTAAGACCCTTCATCGGTACTCATACCAGAGTACTAAACGGTACCATGGGGACCGGTCCGAGCCCGGGGGACTTGCCGAAAGGCTTGTTTCCTTCCAGTAATTGGGTTGGACTCGTGGGGGCAGTGGTTATAGCCTACATCGCTTGAGGCTAGGGGCGCTATGAACGGACCAGAGCTTCGCAAAAACGGAGTAATGGACCTAGTAACTAGCGCTTCGACATGTGAGTTGTGGTGCCAACTCGGGTGGTTACCTGCAGAGTAACCAAAGATTGGAAAGGTCTCGCCCTTCACCGAAGGGCTGCAAATGTTCTTACCAACTTTGCGGAGATCGGCAGATGGTCACTTGTTGACCATCGGCGTCGGGGAGCGTAATCTCTCCCAGTTACGCTCGTATGCGAGCCGTGTGGTTATACCAGTATTGGGAGGTGCTGCACGTATACTCTAACCAAAAACCCAAAAAACAAAATTCATCCACTTCCTCTACATTCTTTCCATTCAACTTCCTCACCTCCTCCTCTGCACACTTTCTATTCCTAAATCTCATAATTTTTGTTTTCTCAACATTCGCCCACAGATCCTTTCTACTCACATACTTTTTGAACTCTCTCATCAACAATTTCATTTCACTTTCACAATATGCTAACAATACTATGTCGTCGGCGTAAGCCATCGAATAAATTTTTCACTTTCCCAAACCCCCCTTCTTTCTTTGGCTCAATTTCTCCTACAAATTCGCCATCATCAGACTAAAGACAAGTGGACTCAACGAACAACCTTGCATTAAACCCTTCCCCATCCAAAAAATATCCCCAACTGTTACCCTTGCCCTCACATCCTCGTACAGCTCTTTAATCTGTTCAATGAGACCCCTCTCCACTCTTCTTTCCCGCAACGTTTTCCATGGAACGCAACACTGCCCTGTTGACTGATGGAAACGCTGCCCTAAAGTCGACGAGCAGTGCCACTAACTTCCCCATCTTTTTTCCCAATCGCTTCCCCACCAGAAAATTCAAAGAGTATTTGTGGTCCATAGTGCCGATCCCTTTACGGAATCCTGCCTGACTTTGTGGTATCTCTCCAACTTTGCCTACACTTTCTTCCAGCCTCCGCCTCAAGATCTCTGCGTAAAGCTTGTATCCAAGTGGCATTAGAGTGATTCCTCTATATTCCTCTACCTTTTTCCCTTTCTTAACCAACGGTACGATCACTTCCGTTTTCCATCCCTCCGGTCAACCTTGTCCCTTCCACACCTTATTAATATAAGACCTTATTATTACTTATTATCACCTTATTATTATTACTTACCACATCTCTTTCCCAATTACTTCACACCCAAAATTTAAACTCTCCGCTTTCATCCCGTCGAAACCAGCTGCTTTATTTCTTTTCATCCTGTCGATTGCATTGTCTACTTCCTCCCTGCTTATTTCCTTACACTCTGCTTCATCTACCGCCATTCTCCTTTTTCCCACTACTCTCCCATCTACCCCTTAATCAACCCATTAAGCTCCTTAAAATACTTAGTCCATTGTCCCATACTTATCCCCCTATCTACCCCTCCTTTTCTTTTCCTTTCTCTATTTATTACTTCCCATTCCCTCCCTTCCCTGATTGCCTTTTTCACCTCTTCTAAAAATTTCCTTTTTTCCTCTTCTTTTTTCGTGCTATCAACTTTTCATGCACATCTTGCCTTCTCTTGTACTCTATTCTGTCTATATGTCCTTTTCTCTATAGTTTGTTTTCCTTCACCACCTCTTTACTTGTCACACTCCTGGTCCCACCAACCCCTCCTTGTAATCTCCTTTCCTTCTTCCTTCGACATCCCCATTTTCTATCCTCTTTTCCTGCATTCTTTTTTCGAATTCTCTCAACTTCTCCATCGTCCACTTGTCCATTTTTTCTACTTTATCCTTCTTTTCTCTCATCGCATCTTCTCACCATTCCACCACTTTTCCTTATAGCTGGACAATAACCAGGAAATGCTGTGAACCAACTTCCATTCCCACCCTTCATTGCCCTCAGCCAGCACATAGTCAATGATAGTATCCCCCCTCTCCATGAAAGTATATTCTCCTTTCTCATCCCCCCTAATATTCCCATTGCATATTTCCCAACCTTCAGTTTCTAATGTCCCTAACAATTTCCTTCCTTCCCCATCCACCTCCTTATGTTTTTACTCCCTTTCATACTTATTCGTTTCCTCATTACATCCCCCTAACTCCCGTCCATGCGTTTAAATTACCTCCTATAAGTATATTCACATTTTTAATATTCACTTTTTTCCGTGTAGGGTTTAATTAAAACTGTTTAAATAATAATATATGATAATTAATTTTTTTTCTTCCGTTATTGTAATTTGTTGACATTTGTTTAATCGATTATTGGAAGAGTGATAATTAAAACACCAATTTTATATATTTGGCAACGTTTCGGTGTCTTGGTTTGACACTATCATCAGGCCACTTTATTCTACTAGACATTATTTTACATGATTGTTAAATACATTGTAACTCGTCATGATTAGAAGTTAATAGAGTAAAATTAGACAGAAAATATGACATTTCTTATGGATGACAAAAACAAGTTGCCAAACATATAAAATTGGTGTTCTAATTATTACTCTTCCGATAATCGATTAAACAAATGTCAACTAAATAATAATATAATTGTAATGTCGACAGTATGAAGTATGAAAGTGTAATGTAAAGAGTGGGACGAGAACGTAGTCTTTTAAGACTAATGCATAAGCAGTTGTGGTCAGATTAATTAATCGCTCCTCAAAGTTATAGCACGATTAGTATATATTATCTTTCAAAAAGACTCAGTGAAGGATTGAAAGGGTTGATTAACTCCAAGTTTTTGTACTTTTGCTTGATAAATAAATAAAGTAGAATTGGTTCTCAGTTGAGTAACTAACTTACGAAAATAATATTATTAGTTGTATCTTACGACGACAACAGAAATAAAATAATATCTATCATTTAACTATTGTCTATTTAAATTCGACTATACTTTGATTCATTTTACTTGGAGTTTAATTACTATTATTTAAAGCTAATTGTTTTTATTTTTATTTAAGAATTATTATATTTTTACAAGAATTATTTTAATTTTCCATTTTCTTTTACAATATATACCTGCGTTTATTATGTAAAAACAAAGAAATTGAATAATTTTAATTTCCTCTCTTCTCGTTTCAAGAGAAAGATATATGCTTACTCAAACGGAGAATAAGATTAGCTTACATACAAACAGCTAAGATGGTGGAAATCTGATCTAGTATGTATGCAAACACCTCAATGTCTATGCGCAATTCCTGACAGTGATATTAACACCAGATCTCATATTTCATGCATCTATTTCGAAATCTAATAATCCTCCTCTGAGGAATTTAGATTCACCTTCATATATACTATACTATGTACATAATTTCTAGTGATAAATTAAAAAATTTTCCACATAAAAACTAATTGAAAAAATGTCTGTTCATTTTTAATATTTATTAACTTCATATATGTAAATAAACAATATATATATATATATATATATATATATATATATATATATATATATATATATATATATAGATACATTTTTTGAAAAAATTTAGCAAATTTTATTTTTTTATAAAAACGCAAAATGCTTAATAAAAACGAAATTAAATTCTTGTTGTATGAGATTATAAATACAAACAAGAAGTAATATTCTTTATTGTTATAAAAAACAAGTAATAGAGTTAGTCCAATATTTTAGTCTTCCACCTGAGAAGAAATAAGTGATTAAAATCTCTGAAAATTATAAAACACTCAATATTAAATGTAAAATTTTTTATATTTCTTTATTATAAAATTCAAAAGTTACCACATAATATGAAAGTACATTGAAAGTTCTTTACATTATGTAGTATTAAATTTTGTTAATATTTATAAACTTTTTAGAAGAATGTAATTAAAATTAGTGACTTTTGACATTTCATAGGTAAATTTTAAAATCAATTTTTATCTATTGTTTTAGGTGTGTTTGCTTAATAATCTATTTATTCAAGTAAATTAGCCCATTTTTAAAAAATATCAATCAAGAAATTTGTATTATCCAAATTATTTCCATGCTTCATATTAAATTTTCATAACTATCAATCTAACCTTTTTTCTGTGAAAAAACGAATATTAACGAATTTCTTGCGAAAGAATCGATATTTCTATTACAGGTTAGAAGATAAGTCAAATTTGACCTAAATTTTAATCAATAAAAGTTGTTATAAACAGATCTATTTAAAAAATATCTTTTAAAATTAATTATTTCAATAAATTCAAATAAATTTTAAATTACCTATCAAGAAATGAAGAATAGGGGATTCGCGCGCGGAGCCCCCCCAGTATTTATTAAAATTTAATAAGCATCGATAATGGTTTTTTTTTATTGTTTATACTCCTGTAGGGGGATTACGATTAGAGATGGCACAATATAGCTCAACTATTTATATTTTGTTAGATATTATAAATTTTTATTAAAATTTGTTTTTCATTTCATGTTAATAAACATGAAATAGAGACAACTATAGACGCAGTACTTATAGATGTTTTAAGATTATAGATTATATATCACTGTCATGTAAAACAATTAATCCTTTCGTCGGGTTTGCGAGGTCTCAAATTACAAATTTGTTATTAAATTGTTGAAACTTAAAATGGCGGATCTAATAAGGAGGACAAGTTTTTATAATTTTATAATCATTTTAAAATTCATAATGTCAGATTCAATATGACCACATGTGCAATGCACACTGCAAAAAGAAGCATCTTAATTTAAGATGTTTTGGTAGTCATTTCTTAGATGTTTTAGTAGACACTTCTTAGTTAGTTGAAGTATCTTAATTTAAGATGTTAAAATCAATTGAATTTATTTAAAAGTGGTAAATCAGATTAATTTCGGCTTTTGATGAAAATAATGTACTTGGTACACTGTAAGTTTGTGCCAAGTTTCATTGTTAAATAACAATGAAACTAAATAATAATAAATAAACATTTATTATTGTTAAAAGTATGATAGAAAAAGTGATTTCACTGCAAAAATAAGTATCTTATTTGATATCTTAACATAAGATGTAAGATGGAAAAATGGTATCTTACATCTTAAAATATGATGTTTTCGAAAGTATCTTACAGATTTTTAAGATGTTTAATACGTCTTAGATATTTTTTCTATCTTAAAAAAGTAAGATACTTCTGTAAGTTTTTTAAAGTATCTTAAATTAAGATGTTTCTGTCTCAATAAGATGTTTAGCGATAAGTTACTTGTGAATTGTAAGATGCGAAAAAAATTTAAGTTACTAAAACCTAAGATGCATAAAATATCTTACATATAAGCCCATAGTTAACCTCAAAACTTTTTCCCCAAAAAATATGTTGGAAAATGTGTACGAAGATACTTTAAACATCTTAAATTAAGATATTTTAAATGACTAAAAAGTGACTACAATAACATCTTAGAAATGACTACCAAAACATCTTAATTAAGATACTTCTTTTTGCAGTGTTTGACCCTTGAAAGTAAATTTTTAAAATATTTGATTTTTTGTTATATCTTTTTCAAAATTACTTCTAAAAAATTTTTTTATATCAGGTTTTGAGCTTTAAATATTTGTTCTTAAAGAACAATTGACAATTTTTGTTTAATACTTTCGGTATTAATAAAAAATAACAAAAATTTCAACAAAAACCTCCGGGGCGTAATGGATCACTTTGGCCGAGGCGCTTAGGCTCGCATATTTTATTAAGAAAAATCTATTATATTTAAAATATGAATAAAATGATAACCAATTTTAACCCTTTATAAAAAAAATAAGTAAAGAATAGATTTTTTTAAAAAAATGGATTTTGCATTTCACAACACATTTTTTTAATTTGTAAATTGCATGAAAATGTTTAAAGTTAAAATTAATTATGCTCCATTTTCAATATTCTATGTTATAAATATACAATAGAAACTGAAATTGTCAATACCGTAATAATATTGGATGATCTAAATTATAAATTCCTCACCTTGCATTTCTCCAAAAACATTGTTCTAGAAAAAAAAGTATAAGTGATATTAGGGCGTACTTTTTTTAGTTGAAAGCTGAGATTTTAGGCTAAGTTTTCCACATGATGAAATTTTTATTAAAGCAAGAATGACGAAGTTAAGCAACAAAAAGTGAAAAGTGATCCATTACGCCCAGGTCTCCCCTATCTTAGTTTTTAGTAACTTACACTGATGGCGCATCTTATGATTCTCTAGTAACTTACAGCTAAACATCTTATTGCAACAGAAATATCTTAATTTAAGATAGTTTAAAGAACTTACAAAAGTATCTTACTTTTCTAAGATGGAAGAAATATTTTCATCACTGGTAAAACGTATAAAGCATCTTAAATATCAGTATGATGCTTTACAAAACATCTTAATTTAAGTTGTAAGATAACATTTTTTCATCTTACATCATTATACCTTGACGTCAAACCTCCCACTTGATAAATCACGAAAGTAATGAGAAAAACACAGGGTTATAGCGAACACAAAGGCGCAACACAAAGTACCAACCGCACAGAATGTTGCTTAACCTAGGTGATCACAAGCCACAGAATCTCACCACTGTGATTTATCATCGGTACCGATAATGTAAAATATCGATATATCAAATTTTCATGATGTCTTCATATTTAATAACATTTTCTTATTAACCCAGTAAGAAGCGTAGAATTAAAAAGAATTCAAAAGTTGTATTCTTCTTAATAGGCGAATTTACCTCGGAGCTCTATTCCACGAGAACTACAAAAATTTTTAAAGAATCTATTATTCTGAATTGACTTCACAAAAATATGAAAGGCGCATTCAAAAGAATCAGAATCTACAGCAAATCAGTAGAAATTTCTATTGCACTGAATTGACTCACTACACTGCAAAAAGAAATGATCCCAAAGTTTTGAACGTTCAAATGAACGAAATATTTTTTATTGAAGATATTTTACTAAATTACTAATCATAAAAAAATTTTAAAACTAAAATTTTGCGTGTACAAACTTAGTAATTAATTTTTTGAATAGTGATATAAAATAATTGCAAGAAAAATTTTAATTTTAGAAGAAATAAATAAATTTCGTTCATTTGAACGTTCAAAACATCAGGATCTTAAAAAGAATAGTATCTTAATTAAGATGTTTTGGTAGTCATTTCTAAGATGTTATTGTAGTCACTTTTTAGTCATTAAAAATATCTTAATTTAAGATGTTTAAAGTATCTTCGTACACATTTTCCAACATATTTTTTGGGGAAAAAGTTTTGAGGTTAACTATGGGCTGATATGTAAGATATTTTATGCATCTTAGGTTTTAGTAACTTAAATTTTTTTCGCATCTTACAATTCACAAGTAACTTATCGCTAAACATCTTATTGAGACAGAAACATCTTAATTTAAGATACTTTAAAAAACTTACAGAAGTATCTTACTTTTTTAAGATAGAAAAAATATCTAAGACGTATAAAACATCTTAAAAATCTGTAAGATACTTTCGAAAACATCATATTTTAAGATGTAAGATACCATTTTTCCATCTTACATCTTATGTTAAGATATCAAAGAAGATACTTATTTTTGCAATGTATCACTCAAGATTCCACTAGAAAGTGAGGTTAGGTTTCAAAACTTGGCGTTAAACATTGAACACTTGAAAATTCCTTTAGTAAGAGCATTTTATATTTTATCGTAAGCACTTTGCGTTTTTTAACCATATTTTCACTAGTTTTAATATTTAATTTTAATAGTTTAGCACTCAAATTACAAGAAATTCACACTACGCGAAATATAACTATCACTGCGTTTTATTTTAAGACAATAACTAGAGGAGCTCCTACAGACAGGTGGAATGATTAGGCTTTTCAAAATTGTTTATCAAAATTTGTATTCCTTTTAATGCACTTCTAAAATTCGAAGCAGTCTATTGAGAAGAATAAACATTTCATATTTACTCGTCGAACATTCTATTCTTTTGAATTGACTACCTAGAATCGTTAAAAGTCAATCTACGCCAGTCGTTGGGTGGAAAAAGTGCACAAAAATGCAACCTGAAAAGTCTCAGTGGTTTATTGTAGTTTGGGGGCTCCACATAAGAGCCCCACAGTTTGCTCTCGATTATCAGTTGCGAAAAATAGTGTAAACAATCGTCAAAGTTTACTCTAAAATGTAACCAGTAGCGTCAGTAATCAAAAAACCATGTTTTTCAAACTTTGACGATTGTTTGTACTATTTTTCGCAACCGATAATATAGAGCAAACTGTGGGGCTCTTCTTTGAAGCTCCCAAACTACAATAAACCATTGAGACTTTTCAGGTTGCATTTTTGTGCACTTTTTCCACCCAACGACTGGCCTAATCCAGTCAATTCAAAAGAATAGAATTTCATATTTTTTTTAAGAACTTTTAATACCATAAAACTTTGCGCATTAAGGAAAATAAAAAATTTGGATTCTTTTCTATCTGCAAATCGACGTGAGCAATAGAGAAGAATTGATTTTTCTAAAATTTTGATGGTTTCCTTGGAATAGAACTTCCAGGTAAATTCGCGTATTCAGAATAATTCAAAATTCTTGTTTTCAAACATATTTTCTGAAAATTGAGTTCTTTTCTATTCTACGCTTCTTACCGGAAATATGAATGATACATGGGTAGTTCTACAAACGAAGGAAGAAAATTTTGGCACAACACTTTTTTTACGTTTAGGTCTTAAAATTTACAAATTGCAAATTTTACAGCTATTTATAAATAATTTAACCTCGAGACCCAGGTTGTGAAAAGAAAATTAACAATAACTCACAAAACAATGTATGAATTTTGATAGCTTTTATTACTCGGGGGTTTTCGAGGTCGAAATGATTAATGAGTCAGAAATGATTAGGTCGCTGATTACAAATCTGATGTCCGATTGCCAAAATTAAAAATGGCAGATCCAATATGGCTGACAAAATTTCAAAAATTGTATGCAATTTACGCGGAACTTGTTACTTTCTTTAAAACAAATTGTTGTAGAGTGTTTGTTGTTGCTGATTATAAATCCAACGTTAGGTTATAAACATTAAAATTGAAATCTTGATTTTAATTCATTTTCAAAATCATAGCATCTTACCGAGCGCAAGATCGATTATTGCACCGAAACGCTTAATTGGAAATTTATAGAAATTATCGCAGTAATTGATAAAAAAATTTAAAGCAAAAATTATCATTAAAATTTTATATTTCAGTTATTTATGGAAATTTTTGTGATAATTTATAAACATTTTGACGATAGTGTTACGTCAAAACAAGAAACCTTTTTAAATATACCTATCGTTCCTCGTTTTAAATTAGTTTCATAAATGAATCTAATTTGGGATGAGGATAAGTCAATGAGCCTACTAAATGTATTGAGAGAATAATTTATTTAAAAACCAACAAGAAAGAAAAGAATTGACAAAATACAATGAGTATAATTGAGTTTAGAAAATCTTACTTTTAAAGAATAACGATTACTGGTGTTGTTTAGACTGGTGGTTGTATCTGGTTTTCCGATCTTCGATGGCGTTGAGGGCTAGACGCAATGGGGGGCTAGCACAGTTATCCTTAATGGCTGAGTGTTGATCCTCTTGTTTACACTAATGAGATAGTGTATTGTATTTGGAAAATATCTGCTTTCTTCCAGACAGTTGTCGCCTCTTGAGCAAATTTCGATGGTTCGAAATTTGTTATATTTCGATATAAGTTTTTGTTGAAACTTGGAACTGCTATTCCAATATTAAACTTTCGTTGGAACTTGGGTTAATTTCCAATTTGATATTTTTGGAAATTATTTGTACTTTAAGATACTTCGTTTCAAAAATAAAACTTGAAGATATAATTCACTTGTTGACAATATACTCTTTACTCTAGAGCGATGCTTCACGATGTGTTCAAGTTGATTCCCAAAAAATTACTCTCTTTACACTGGAGCGATCTTCCACGATGTGTTCAAGTTGATTCCCAAAAAATTACTCTCTGTACACCAGAGCGATGTTTCACGATGTGTTCAAGTTGATTCCCAAAAAATTACTCTCTGCTTGAATGAAACTGCTTGCCCTTTATATATTGAATTTCATAACTGTAATGTACCCGAAAAATTGTACACGTGCTGAAATTTGTCTCTCCTTGTGCTAGTTAATAGCGTAAGAACTGTTCTATGCATGGAATCCAGGAGATTGTACGCATCACCTTTCGCTGAGTTACTCGGCGTTTGTTTACACCTAAGCTCGTCGGGGTTTGCTGCTTTTCCTTTCTTTCGTCCGGCTTACGTTTTTAGAAGGTTATCGAATTGTCGCTTCATCGTTATTCTTTTTACATGATTCATAATATTACTTTCCTTTCTTGGATTGTTATACTTTCAAAATACATGGTAAATGTACAGTAATCAATATGCGAAATATATATGACAATAGAATACAATATAAAAATGTACTAATATAATACTATAATAGAAATGTGTATAAATGATAATTACGATATTTTAATAGAGAAATATACTGGATATAATGCAATAATTAAAATAGATATTATAAGGGTTAATATATGAAAGTTAAATACAATATGTTATAAGAATACGCATACATTAGTAATATAATTTATAGGGTAATAGGTTACGGACGTAACACCTCCCCCCTTAGATTGAGCATAGGAGTGAAATGAAACATGCTCAAACTAATGAATTATATAGAAAATGTTACTTTCATTCTATCCATACATTATATCATTTTTTACTCATACTTTACAGATTTTTTATACAGTCGTATACAATGTAGAATTCATTCATGCTATTTCAAGCTTACTCCACAAACAATTTTTAAGAAAATAATGTTAATTTTAATGTATCTTATTTTACTAAATATTTTCATTAGAATTATATATTTTATACATAGGGATTTTAATTAATCATTTAAATTTACCACATTAAAAAATTATAAGAATGTTACATGTTTAGTTTTTTTTTTTGCTTTGTTAAATACAATTTGTTTATAATTAGAAAAAATTATTTGTACAAATGATTTACTTTGCATAGAATTTTGGTTCGATGTTAATACAATATGTATATAAAAAAGAAAATAATTCTTTTTTTGTTTTCTTTGAAATTACATTCAGAGAAATATTTTTACAAATTGTTTGATAGGCTTAAGTCTTGTGTTCTTTTTAAATTACATAAAAACTTTTGCGCTAAAATTCGAAACTTGTTTGTAATTAAAATTCGTTGTAGATTATAATATTGAATACATTTTTGTATAGATCTATAAAACAAAGTTTTGTACTTTTAATTTTACAGATGAAATTTTTTTATATTTTTGACACATTCTACATTTAAGACAATAGTTTTTTTTAAATGTTTCTCTATTTTTATATTTTATTGTTTTTAGATGTTTCATTTATGCATTTTTTATTCGTTCTCATAATATATTTTACCAATAATTATTAGGTATTGAGAAGGAAGAAAATTTTTCATTCGAATTGTTTTGTTATTATAAATTTGAATAATGCCACTTTAGATTCTTCTTCAAAAAATTATATTGAATAAGGATTTATCTTAAGGTGTTAAAAAAAATTAAGTTTTTAATCTCTTATATTGCAAAACAAGTACGTAGAATCAAAAATTGACAAAAAAAAATTTTTAAAAATTTAATTTAAACTTGCGAACCTATTAAAGAAATACTTTTTCAAATCAGGTTATTGGTATAGTGATTTAAAATTTGTTTAATATTTATAAAAGTGTAAATGATTGAAAACAGTTTAATTTCTCTTTTATTTAAGTCCTTTCTGAAACATAAAATTATATATTATTAACAGTGTTTTATTATTCTTGTTTAATTCGAGATAGTTTTAGTCTGTTCGTATGTACTATTTTTTGTTTGTTTTTAACTTGTATTTTAACGTTCCCTTTATTTAAAATTTCTAATATTTTGTGTGGGCCTGTGTATTGATTAGCAAATTTATGAATCTTTCCCCCGTGTAGTAAAAATACTTCATCACCAAGTTTAAGATTTTGTGGATTACAATTTCTATCGTAATAAAATTTTGACTTTTCTTTTGCTAGAATTAAATTTTCTCTAGCAATGTGTCTCATTTCGTGAAGTCTGGTTATTAAGTCTGTTAAATATTGATCATAAGTCTCCAATTTTTCATGTTCAAGTGGTGGATCGCTTGATGGCAATCGTGCTAATTTTCCAAAAATTAACTCGTACGGGGTACATTTGGTGCCTTCATGAATGCTTGTATTATATGAGAACATGGCTAATTCTAACCAATCATCCCATTCTTCGTTTTTGTTTATAAATTGTTTTAAATATTCTCCTAAAACGTGATGAGACCTTTCGATTGATCCGTTAGACTGGGGATGAAAAGCGGTTGTTTTAAATTGTCGTATTCTAAATCTTTTTGCTAATCTTCTCATTAAATTACTTAAAAAATCTGTTCCCTGATCTGTTAATACTCCTTTGGGTGATCCAAAGATACAAATAAATCTTTTAATGAATGCATCAGCTATTGTACTTGCTTGATGATTTGGAAGTGCAATTGCTAATGAATATTTAGTTAAATTATCTTGTATTGTTAATATATATTCACTTCCATTTTTAGTTTTTGGTAATGGTCCAACGATGTCCATTGCTATTTTCTCGAATGCTGTACCTGGTGTATCTGTTATAATCATTGGATCTTTTGTTTTTACTCTAACTAATTTTTTTAATTGACATTGGAGGCAACTTTGTATATATTTTTGAATATTATTTTTCATATTTTCCCAATAATAATTTTGTCGTATTCTACCATAAGTTTTGGTTACACCTTTATGTCCTCCAACTGAGCTTGAATGAGCTTCTTCAATTAATTGCATATATTCTTCTTTCGTGGGATATTTTGTATGTCCACTGCATACAACAACTTTTACAAATGAATTTTCAAAAATTAATTTTATCATTGACAGGATTTCGTCCCAAGTTATATTATTTATTTGGGCTGTCTTTGCAATACTGATACTTTTTAATTTTAATTCTTCACAAATATTTTTTAATGAAAGAATCGTAGATTTAATTCTTTTTATTGTATCAGATAAATTTTCTTTTATTTCACTTTCTATAGGGAGAGCTATATGGTAATATATACCTCTCTTTATTTTTTCTGCTATACCTAATTTAAGTTTACCAAAATTTGGCAATTTTTCACGTTTGGCAAGTGATCTGGAGCCATTATCTCGAGGTTCTCCGTTGACTGAAAGAAAGTAGGTTAGGTTGTCTCTACGCATTGGTAATTGGTCTCTACAGTCGATAATATATCTTTCTTGTTTTACATTTAAATTTTCACAATCTTCATTCTCCACTAAGTTATCTTCTTCTTCAGATGACACTTCAGAATTGGAATTTTCGTAGCCTTGGTCAATTTCTTCATTTTTCTTTAATTTTGTTTCTTGTTTGTTATACTCAGGATCTGATTCAATTTCGTCAGGAATAATTTCATTATAAAATTTTTCTTTTCTTTGATTCTTTGCGTTACATACCTTTTTTGGTCTTCCCCTTCTCTTTTTTGAAAAGGAGGTATTCAAACGTGTGCTTTGTTTCTTCGGTCTACCTCTTTTTTTCTTCTTGTGTGTTTTTATTTCATTATCTTCAATTTCTTGTATTTCTTCATTTTCTTTTTCACATATATTATTTTCTTGATTTTCTTTTTCTTGATTTCTTCTTTGATTTCTCGTAATAACGTTACAAGTTTCAATACTTGTACAATAATTTCTTTTATTAAATATCTTTTTAATAGATTGGAGAATTTTCTTTATTTCCATATTCATGTAGCATTCATTGTCATTAATTATTTTTTTAATATATGGGAGACTTTTTCTTATCTCCAAATTTAAATAGGATTCATTGTCCTTCAATATTCTTTCAATAGATTGGAGACATTTTCTTATCTCCAAATTCAAATAGGATTCATTGTCCTCAAATATTTTTTTAATAGATCGAAGAATTCTTAGTATCTCCGAATTTCCATTGGATTCATTGTCCATAAACATTTTTTCAATTTCGTGGAGACTTCTTATTATCTCCAAATTTGATTCATTTTCATTTGCTACATGTTGTATATATTCTTTCAATTTTTCTTTCATTTTTTCGTGCACACTTTTCATTATATTTTCTTGAATTTCCTGAGTTTCTTGAATTTTTTCTTCCTTTATTCCTTGTACTTTTTCTTCAATTATATCTTCAACTGGATTTCTGGATAAGGCATCAGCATTAACATTGGTTTTGCCTGCTTTGTAGACAACTTGAAAATCGTACTCAGCTAGTTTTAGCTTCCATCTTGTTACTCTTGAGCAAGGATCTTTTGAATTTTGAAACCAAACTAGTGGTTTGTGATCCGTAACTAACGTAAATTTTCTTCCATAAAGATATGGTCGAAAATGTTGCACACTATAAATTATTGCCAATGCTTCTTTTTCGTAAGTGTCATATTTTCTTTCACAATCGCTTAATGTTCGTGATGTATAAGCGACAGGTTGATCCTTGCCGATTATACCTTGTGATAATATACCTCCTATTGCAAAACCTGAAGCGTCCGTTGTAAGTATAAATGGTTGTGCAAAGTCTGGTCTTTTTAATAGTGGTTCCTCACAGAGTTTATTCTTTAATGCATCGAAAGCTGTTTGTTGTTTATCGGTCCAAAGAAAAGGTACATCTTTTTTTAAAAGTTGATTCAAGGGATTTGCTATTTTTGAAAATCCGTCTATAAATTTACGATAATATCCTGCTAATCCTAAAAATTGTTTTATATTTTTTACATTTTTGGGTAATGGAAATCTTTTAACAGCTTCTACTTTTTTCGGGTCAGGTCGTACCCCATTTTTATCAATTATGTGCCCTAAGTATCCTACTTCTAACCTTAAAAATTCACATTTATCTGGCTGAAGTTTTAAATTAGCAAAACGTAGTCGTTCCATAAGTTTCGAGAATTTTTCTTCATGTTCTTCTAAGGTGTCTGCATAAATGACAATGTCGTCTAGATAAACAAATAGTTCTGATCCTTGTAAACCCAATAATACCTGGTCAATAAGTTTTTGGAATGTGCTTGGTGAATTTTTCAATCCAAAAGGCATTCTATCAAATTCATAATGTCCAAATGGCGTGGAAAATGCCGTTTTATAAGAATCCCTAGGATCCATTTTTATTTGATGGAAACCTGACGCCAAGTCAAAGACTGAAAAATATTGAGCATTTCCTAATTGGTCAAGTAGGTCCGTAATATTAGGGAGGGGATAAAATTGACCTACCGTTCGTTCGTTAAGTTTTCTAAAATCCAAAACTAATCTCCATTTTTTATTTCCTTGTGAATCATCTTTTTTGGGTACTATCCATATCGGTGTATTGTATGGTGAGTCAGAATGTTTAATAATTTTTTGTTTCAATAAATCGTTCACTTGACGTGTCATTTCTTCTTTATGAACAGGCGGAAACCTATATTGTTTAGTTATGATCGGGGTTTCATCAGTAGTTATAATTCTGTGTTTTATTAGGTCAGTCCCTTCTAAATATTCTCCAGGTATATGGAATCGATCTGAATAATTTTTTACTAAATTCATTATGTGTTGTAATTCTTCTTTATTTAAATGGTCCAGACGAAGTAATTTTTTTATTTCTTCAATTCTATCGTTGCCTGTAATGTTGAAAATATTTTCTGATTGAATATTTTTCGAAAATACATCAATGATTTGTTGAATTGATGAGTCTTCACTTTTAATATTAGATTTGTTTATTTGTGTTTCTTGTTTTATTTCATCGAAATCTTCTAAATTTATTTCAAAAATTGGGATGTCAATTGATTCATTTAGAGTGTTAATTGCTTTTAAATACGCTAAGCCTCCTATGTTTGAAACTACTGCATCACCCAAGTATATACCATCTTTTACTTCTAGTCTTGGAATATAACCTTCTTTTTTATCTTTATTTAAAATTTTTACATGAATATTATAGATTGATCTTGCTGGTATTGAAAAATAGTTTTTTGAATCAAAATTAAATTTTTGTTTATTGATTTCTAGATGTCCTTCTTCATAATTAATTTTTACTTTATTTTGGACAAAAAATTCTGTTCCTAGTATACCGTCATGTTCAATTGGAACTTCATTAGATAAAAGGTTAAATGTTGTTGGAATTCCGAAAATATTAATTTCTACTTGTCCCAAAGTATAGACTGCATGATCATTAATTCCTGTTAATTTAAGACATTTATTTTTATCAATTTGTATATCAGAATTTAATGTGCGAATTTTTAACAGATTTGGTCCTGCTCCTGTGTCAATCATCATTGTTGTTGGAACCTTTAACTCTTTAGTGTCAATTCGAATATATGGAATTGTATTAGTTTTTGCTAAATTGATGTTTCTGGATGCATAGTAATTTCTTCTTAATTCTTCCTCAGAGCATCCTACTGAAGAGGAATTTTGGAGTTTTCCTGATTTTGAGTTTGCGAATTTGTTTGTTGTTGTGTTTGTTTATTGTTATCATCCCACATTTTTTTTCTACAATTAATGGAAATGTGTCCATACCTTTTGCAATAATTACACGTTATACTTTGATTTCTATTTGGAAAATTTGAGATGGTGTTATTTCGTGGTTCTTGAGAAAAATTTCGTTGTTGATTTTGGTAGAAATTTTGTTGTTGATTTTGGTATGGAGTTCGAAATTGATTTTGTGGTATGTTTCTAAATTGATTTTGAAATGTGTTTCTAAATTGATTTTGAAACTGATTTTGTTGAGGATTTTTGTAAAAGTTTTGACTTTGAAATTTATTTGGATTTTGATGGATAAATCGATTTGAATTTGAAAAATTTTGTTGTGGTCTTGGATAAGAAGAGTTTTCTCGTCTTGCTCCTATCAATTTATTAAGTTGAAAACAATTTACGGCAAAATGACCTCTTTTTCCACAAACTAAACAAGTTATTACATTATCTTGAGCGATATTAATTTTTGTTGTTTTAGCAAATTCTTTATTATTTTTAGGATGAGAATTATACTCAGTATTATGCTCACTTTTTCTTAATTCACGGTGTGATAACAATTTTCTTTCTATTTCTACTGCTTTATTAACTATTTCTTGAAATGTATCTGCTGTTCCAATTCGTATTTCAATTTCTGGTCTTAGTCCCCGAGAAAAACAATCGACAGTTGTTTGATCTAAACTTGTTTTAAATACTTCATCTACTCTATTTTCATTGCTAATTCTGTGTGCGTCTAATATTCTTTCTGCTGCTTCTGCGATTCTTGAACCGTAAGAAATTACATTTTCGTGCTCCCACATATATATTGCTCCTAGTTCTCCTTGTAATTGATAAACAGATTTTGCTGGTGCGTAAATTTGTTTTAACCTTTCTGTTAACTGCTCTACTGTATTGAAATTATTTCCTATTATAATTCTTCTTGCTTCACCCGAAATTCGACTCCTAATTAATTTTACTAAATTTGATTGTACTTGTGCGTTCTCAGGAAGCATAGATTTTGCTTCTAAACAACTTTCAATAAATATTGATAGTGGAATATTTTTTCCGTCAAACATTGGTATAGTTTCTAATGCATCGCGTAAAGACACTTGCTGATTATTTGGGAGAGCCATGTTTTCTTCAAAACTAATATTATCTCTAGAGTTATCAAAAGAATTGTTTTCAGAGTGATCGTTTGTTTCAACTTCGTCAATTAAAGAGTTATTTAAACTTGAATGATTTGGTAAATTTTGATCTACTAGAGTATTTTCTAATATTGAATCTTTGCTGTCGTTATCGTTAGTTTCAGAAGAATTACCGTCAGTGTCAAAAAGGTTAGAATTAACAAAACCTGAGTCAAACTCTCTATGTATTTCTTCGGAATGAGGATTTTCTTTAGAATATCTGGGTGTACTTGTGTGTGGTTTTTCTTTATTATAAGGAATTCCCGAATGCAATAACAATTCTGGATTATTTTTTATTTTTGAGCGAGTTAAATGTGAGGAATCGGTAGTATTTTCATTCGAAGAAGACATTAAAAGATTGCATAGTATCAAAATTTATAATATGCGTAATAATTGTAAAATTGTCAATCTTGTTTCTTGAATATAAAATATACTTTTCTTTTATAGTAAAAATTTTTGTTTAACCTCTGGACGATAAAATATTTTAAATATCTAATAACAATAACAAATAACAGTCAAAAGAATGAAACAAAATTTGTTTTAGCACAAATTAAATATCAAAATGATTCATATACAAGACAAAAAATTCCATAAGTCAAGAGGACTTGAACCCCTATTCATCAATATAATACTGGATTTATTTTAAGAATGCACCTTGCAACTTTAAAAATTATAAGTTAAGAGGACTCGAACCCCTATTCATTAAAACCAATATAAAATATATTTTTAGAATGCACCTTGCGACTTAAATCTTGTATAATGTTATCAATCAATATAAAATGTACCAATTTAAATGAAAATATTAATTATTTTTTAATATAATGATATTATTTGTTATTATTATTTATAAAAAAAAAAATTTCACCTTTTTTTTAACAAATGGTATACTCATTGATTTATTAAAAATGTTTAGTAAATTAAAAAAATTAAATTCATTAAAATTTTCGAATTTTAATAAAATTTTGACAAAATAATGGCTGATCGACTTTATAATTTTCCCGGGCCGATGCACCAAAATTTAAAAGGGCTTCTGTTACGTCAAAACAAGAAACCTTTTTAAATATACCTATCGTTCCTCGTTTTAAATTAGTTTCATAAATGAATCTAATTTGGGATGAGGATAAGTCAATGAGCCTACTAAATGTATTGAGAGAATAATTTATTTAAAAACCAACAAGAAAGAAAAGAATTGACAAAATACAATGAGTATAATTGAGTTTAGAAAATCTTACTTTTAAAGAATAACGATTACTGGTGTTGTTTAGACTGGTGGTTGTATCTGGTTTTCCGATCTTCGATGGCGTTGAGGGCTAGACGCAATGGGGGGCTAGCACAGTTATCCTTAATGGCTGAGTGTTGATCCTCTTGTTTACACTAATGAGATAGTGTATTGTATTTGGAAAATATCTGCTTTCTTCCAGACAGTTGTCGCCTCTTGAGCAAATTTCGATGGTTCGAAATTTGTTATATTTCGATATAAGTTTTTGTTGAAACTTGGAACTGCTATTCCAATATTAAACTTTCGTTGGAACTTGGGTTAATTTCCAATTTGATATTTTTGGAAATTATTTGTACTTTAAGATACTTCGTTTCAAAAATAAAACTTGAAGATATAATTCACTTGTTGACAATATACTCTTTACTCTAGAGCGATGCTTCACGATGTGTTCAAGTTGATTCCCAAAAAATTACTCTCTTTACACTGGAGCGATCTTCCACGATGTGTTCAAGTTGATTCCCAAAAAATTACTCTCTGTACACCAGAGCGATGTTTCACGATGTGTTCAAGTTGATTCCCAAAAAATTACTCTCTGCTTGAATGAAACTGCTTGCCCTTTATATATTGAATTTCATAACTGTAATGTACCCGAAAAATTGTACACGTGCTGAAATTTGTCTCTCCTTGTGCTAGTTAATAGCGTAAGAACTGTTCTATGCATGGAATCCAGGAGATTGTACGCATCACCTTTCGCTGAGTTACTCGGCGTTTGTTTACACCTAAGCTCGTCGGGGTTTGCTGCTTTTCCTTTCTTTCGTCCGGCTTACGTTTTTAGAAGGTTATCGAATTGTCGCTTCATCGTTATTCTTTTTACATGATTCATAATATTACTTTCCTTTCTTGGATTGTTATACTTTCAAAATACATGGTAAATGTACAGTAATCAATATGCGAAATATATATGACAATAGAATACAATATAAAAATGTACTAATATAATACTATAATAGAAATGTGTATAAATGATAATTACGATATTTTAATAGAGAAATATACTGGATATAATGCAATAATTAAAATAGATATTATAAGGGTTAATATATGAAAGTTAAATACAATATGTTATAAGAATACGCATACATTAGTAATATAATTTATAGGGTAATAGGTTACGGACGTAACAATAGTTTATAAAACAATGTAAAACATAAACGAGAAGATTTTTCTACACAGTATCCAGAAACAAATGAGACATTTTAGACAATATTTTTTGGTTATTAACACGACAAATGGAACACCCTCGGAAATTGGTAAAATACTCTATTTAATTAAATTAAAAAAAATTATTGGTATTTACCATATGAAAAACTTTGTTTATTTGCTCATTACATTTAAAAAGGAAGAACATATTTATCAAGTTTATTATTTTGACATTATGAAAGTAGGAAATATTAGCTTTGAAATTAGACCTTAACAAACTTTTTATATCTTTATTAGAACTATATATTTGCAGTATACTGAAAAAAAAATTTATTTGAATCAAATAAAAATTATTTGATCCAAATAAATCATTTATTTGGTTATAATCCAATAAATGTGTATTTGAACCAAATACATATTTATTTGACCTAAATATTTTATTTTATCGCATCAAATAACTATTTATTTGAATCAAATGCAAATTATTCAATTCAAATAAATGGAATATTTCAAACTAATAAATAAATAATTGAATCAATTATTTAAAATATTTAAATCAAATAAATGAAATATTTGAAACTAATAAATAATTATTTGAATCAATTACCAAAATTATTTCATTTTGTATTTAATAAAAATTTTTTTTTTAATATTTAGTATTTTTAATTCATTAATATATTATTATATTATATGTACACGGAGAAAAAAATGCTGTTGAATCAAAGACATATGAGTTTGATTCATTGAATAGTGTCATAACGGGCTGCCAAACGTATATGCTGTTGTTTTGAAAGCACCGATTCTAATCATTCGATAGTATCACTTTCATTGAAACAAAAGCATATTTCTTAAATTGACAGCATACTATGTTAATTTGAAGGTATTCCTTTTGAATCAACGATCAAAATTTTTTAATTTAACAGTATATGCTTTTGAGTCAATGACTATAGTTTTTCAATTGAAAAGCATCATTTTTATGATTTAAAAATTTGTACTTTTAATTTTTTTAGTTGTTGCTATCGATTGAATAACACCATACTGTTAAGTCAATTCATTAATGTGGTTAAAGATATACCAACGATAAATTGAAAAAATGAAATTTTTGTTCACATATTTTTTATATACTAATTCTGACACCTTTAACACAACACTTCTTATATACATCTTTTTTTCAATTTTACACACTAACATAGTCATTTTTATTATTTTTTTTAATTTTTTCCAACGACAAACACACATACATACACATTCAAACACACTTTATAATTTTTTGAGTCTGAAAAATACGCTGTTCCCAATCGGTCACCCATCCAGGTAGTAACCGCGACCAAACGTGCTTAACTTTCGTGATAGACGAGAACTGCCGCGCTGCAATGTAATACATTCGCTTCTTACATTTAGCAGTTACTTTGTAGTTAAATACCGTGCGCGAGATTTTTCTCGTGAATAAGGGAATTTATATAGGGAATTTATGTTTAACTAGTCCTTAATTCTTTAAAACAATTTAAATAATAGTTTTTTATATAAAAATTTCAAAAACGACAGGTTTAATAAACATATAAATATGTGTGAATAAGTATTTCAATAAATTTAGCACCTGTCAATGTCTCAAATACATAGTGTCCTTATTTTTATAGCATATGCTATTGGAAGTCCGCTATAGCACCACTCATTGAAACGAAAGCATATATGCTTTCATTTTCAAAAGCGCGCTTCTTTGGAGCAAACAACTTTTCATTTGATTCAAATTTACACGCATTTTCTTCAAATTTATCTATTAGATGTTTCAAATGAATAATGTCAAAGAAGCAATAAATTATTCTGTTGCTATATATAGATGAACTATAGAAACAATTTGTAGAATATCATTAATTTAACAGTATCGTACTTTTAATTTAAACAGTTTCATTTTTTCGTTTTAAGCAATATACTGTTCGATTAATAAATGTGTTATTGAATTAATAACGGGAAATTCAACAGCATGGAGCTATTTGATTCAACAGCACTTTTTTTTCAGTGTATATATTATATATATTAACTGATTTTTTAACAGACTTTTAACATTATTTATAAACATGTTCACACAAATTTTATTCACAATACAACACACAATTTTATTATTTTATATAACGCTTAAAACGAAGAATGAAAAATATTCGCTCGCATGTGGAATCGAACTCACGCCCCGCAAGCCTATAAACGCACCTCTTTAAGCCACACCGCCACTGAGACTTGGTGAGAACTCGGGCTGATTTACTTTATGAATGCCAGTGTCATATATTCTGTATCCAAATAACACATTTATTTGTCGAAATATTTTTTATTTGTATTAAATAAATGAAATATTTAAGTGAAATAAATAAATGAACAGTTTCAAGTATTTCATTATTTTCGTTTCAAATAATTATTTAATTGATTAAAATAATTTTTTATTTGTCTTGATAAAATAGTGTATTTGCTTTGAATAATGAATTATTCGGATTAAATAATTAAGTTTATTAGAATCAATAAAATAATTTTATTGTGTCAAATAAATCGTGTTTGATTTAATTAAATAATTATTTGAATGAAATAAATAAAAGATTAGTTTCAAGTAACTCATTATTAGTATTAAATAAATTCATTTATTCAATTCAAATAATTATTTAATTGAATCAAATACGATTTATTTGGTTCAAATAAGTGTGATTCAAATAATTCAAGTTATTTGAATCAAATACATTATTTTTCAGTGTAGGGGGAACAAATCCTACTGGCAGACACTGTATGTGTCGAAGTACAATCAGACGAAATCCACAATTATAAAAATGAAATATTAATTTTTAATAATAATTCAACTTTAAAAGTTTATTTTATCTAAGTGTATATTATGCTTGACTCGTATTACTTCGATTGAACTAATAAAATAGTTGTTAAATATCATATCGTTTAACTATTTCTGAAAAATTAGAATTCGTAACTTTTTTCTCTTAGTCAAACAAGTGTTTTAAATTTTAGTAAACAAAACAAAGAATTAATGATTCCTCCTTTTCAAAAAATAAATCAAGAATGAGAGAGAGAGAGAGAGAGAGAGAAATAGGGTCAAAGTGCGGGCATATTGTCAAAGAATGCACGACTCTGTACGAATTTAACGTATATTTAGAGAGACAAAAAGGACAGGTCGCTTTTGTTGAAAGAGGAAAAGCGAGAGACGGGTCGATCCCAACTATACCCAGTAAATGTAAAAGCCACGTTATTCATTTAAAGGATTAAAATCCAAGTACGCTTTTCGCAGAAAAAGTATATGCCGGCTCACTTACTTGAAGTGAAGAAAGAGAGACTTATTTTTCCTTTTCTCTCTCTATTCTTCCTTGGGTGAAACATCAGGATTATGGTCTCTCTCTCTCACTCACTCTCTCTCTTTGCGCACAGCTTCCCACTCTCCACCTACTTCTCTGTTCTCCAGAGGCCGCGACCAGCAATCAGCGTAATGCACCCGTAGACACACCCCCTCTAACCTCAACCTTCCCCTCCCATCTTTTCGTCGCCGTCAGTTGTAGGAGATATATATATATATATATATATATATATAAGAGAAAGCGAGCGAATAGGATAGGATGAAACCCTTGGGCCAAAGGCCCTGATAACACTGGTAGACGCAACAGCAATCTCTTCGAAAGCATCGACAAAATAGATCCTCAACGAACCAACATCGATCCTTATATATACTTTTCTCTGCGTACCATTCTCGCCATTCTCACACAACTACTTACTTCAGATAAAAGGAGCAAACTGTCCCTTTTAACCATAAAAAGAGGGAGAAAATAAAAGCTCAATGCTTCTTGTTAACTTATAACCCTCTTTCTCTCTCCTTTTTCCCCACTATCAACAACAAGAAAATGAGTAACTCTTATCTTAGAGACTATATTTTTTTTAAACTTTCTTAATTTGTGTATATTAAGAAAAATGGATTATTCAGGTGCCAATTACAAAAAGGTACTCCATTTTGACCCACTCTCTCCTTCACTAAAAAAATTGTAATTTCTCTTTCGAAACAAATTTAATTTTGAGGCCTGGTAGAAATTATGGTTGGAACTTCCTATGGCGAAAGAGTGGGGATAAGTTATCATCGGCAGTTGTTCATACAATATTATAACTTATCCCCACTCTCTCGCCATAGGAAGTTCCAACCATAATTTCTACCAGGCGTCAAAATTAAATTTGTTTCAAAAGAGAAATTACAATTTTTTTAGTGAAGAAGAGAGTGGGGCAAAATGGGGTACTTTTTTGTAATTGGCTGTTTACAGAGAACCAAACAAGTAAGTCGATTCAACTAAGCATTAGAATTCTTCTTTATACACTTAGGTTTGGGAAAATTATGACACTACGCATATTGAAACAAAATGTAATGTTTCCAAGTTATGGTAAACAATTTAACAATCTATTCTATTTCTATATTTTTTTGCATAAAACTTTAAAATTGTTCAACTTTACAAAAAAATTTCACAGTGCCTTTATAAGTAATGATATTGTCTCGTTAATATGAATTATATATATAAAGTCCCAGAATTTTTCAAAAATCATATCGTGGGAAACACAACAACTTATTGCGCTTAAGTCCATGATATTTTTATTTGCCTACAAAATGATGCTTCATATGTGTACTTTTTATACCCCATTAGAAAAAAATCAGTTTTTTTGTTTTTGAATTATTAATTAATTAATATTAATAAAAGTCAGTAAAAAATAAAATATTTTTCAAGCAAATAAACTTTTCTCAATTATGAGCTTATTATCGTAAAGCTTACCAAATTCCGCATCAAACAAACATAAATAATTATTAAGTAAATAAATAATTGATTATTTATTTATTAATTATTAGAATGACAGTTTCATCCCTGTAAAATGCAGAGAGTAGTTGTTAAGCTTCACGTTGGAAAGCCCAAAATTACGTAAAGTTTTTTTTGAAAAATATTAATTTTTTTACTAATTTTTATTAATTGATTAATAAATAATACGAAAACAAAAAATATGTTAATTTTTCTTAATCGGTTATTGAAAGTAAATATACAATAAATAATTAATTACTTATTTATTTAACAATTATTTATAAAAATATAGATGTATTTATACTTGTTGGATGCGAAATTTAATCAGCTTTACAATGATACACTGAGAAAATTGGATATTAAGAAAAGATGGTATTTCATAACATCAAGATGTTATGGTATAATATCTTAGATGTTAACAGGTATAATCTACAAATTTGAGGTTATGTTTGAACATGTCTTTTTCAATATCTGTGGATATTAAATTTAAACATCTAAGATGTTTATGTATTTGACTGTCACAGATATTGACCGATAATATCTAGATATTAAAGCTCAATATCCATTTTTCTCATTTAAGCTCATAATTGAAAAAAGTTTATTTGCTTGAAAAATATTTCATTTTTTAGTAATTTTTTACTGATTTTTATTAATTAATTATTTAATTAATAATTCGAAAACAAAAAAACGGCATTTTTTACTAATAGGGTATGAAAAGTACACGTATTAAGCTTTATTTTAAGGCAAAAAAAAAGAGAAACAAAAGTCGAACATTTTTTTAATTTTGAAAAAATTAACTTAAATTATTGTTTATTAAAAAAAATTTGTTGCACCATTCGAAAAAGGAGGAAAAAACCTTTCGAAATCATTATAAGTCCGAAAATATTGAGTTTAGGAAAAAGTTGTTAAAGAATGATAGTTAATAAAAAATGTTTTGTTTACATTTCTTAAAAGTCGAAAGAAAAGTAAAACTTTAATTCTTTGACAAATTTTTCCTAAACTTAATATTTTCGGACTTATAAGCTACTGAATATAGGTCTACAATTAAAAGTCAAAAATTTCGAAAATTCATAACTCGAAAATTTGGACAATTAAACAAAAAAATACGTATCTGTTTTCTTACGATACAGAATAGAAAAAAAATATTTTTTGCCGATTTTAAGGCAAAATTATTAATTATTATTAATTATTAGGCGGATGACTACTGTTTGGTGACCAACTACTATATGGTTTACCTTATACCACAAAAATTTCAATAGTTGTCAAATCGGGAAAAATTCCATGGCCCCGGTTGGGTCCCCAGCAGGGAACCAGATCTGGCCCGAGGCGTGGCCCCGGTCGGTTTTATTGTTTTATCCAGGCCGGGGGCAGGTCAGATTTCCCGAAGTGGTCCCGGTCTTGCCCGGTCTGGCCCTGGCCTGGGCCAGGTCAAAATTTCTGCACGGGTAGTAATTAATTTAGTAGTGTTGATAATAAACGAAGTTTATTTTTACTTCTCTTTTTCTTGGGGCAACCCGGCCTGGCCACGACCGGGGCCATTAAAATTTACTGCGCCTGGGCCAGACCAGAAAATCCGACCGGGGCCAGGTCGGAAATCGGGAGCAAGGGTGGAAATTTCTGCACGGGGGACTGTAGACAAGTGAGATCGACATTTTTAAATTCACACATGTACTTTTTGAGGCCTGTTACTTATTTGAAGGAAACGTTAAACTAATGATTTTAATTTTAGAAACTTTTTATTACCTTTTATGTAAATAGTGCTAACATATTTTATTAAATAAATATTTCCGTTTAATGTTTTTCAAAATTTTTCGGTAAGCATAATACAGGCGCCTTAATAGTGACAGGAGCGCGGCGCGTCGTTATTTTACCGCAAAAGAAAATGTTATTTTTTATTTATTAATCGCCATTTTGAATTTTTAAAATCCGACTTGAGATTCATAATCAGCATTAGTTAAAAAAAGTTAAGTCATTCAATTTGATCAAAATTATGTTTTAAGTAAAGCATAATTTTGTAATCGAATAGATTTCTTTCTGATAAAAGGAAATATATACATCAAGAGAATATTTTGTAAATCCTAAGCAATAGATATTTTGATCGAGTTGGAATGTTAAAATTAATTAATCGGGGTTTTTATTGTAACAGAGCTAATCGACTACAGTACTAAAGGTCATATTATTACTGAAGTCTTTTTAAGTGACTACAGCAACCGAGTAATTTATCTAACACTTCTGGACCATCAATGATTGACTGTTAGTTATCGTAACCGAGTATCTTAACCAATTTCACTCGAAATTTCTATTCGTATTTGATTAGTTAATGCAAATAATTCACATTGCAACTGCTATATTAGCAGCATCGCTTGGTTGTTTTCAATTATAACTCAATTATATTTAACCTTTTATTTTTTTCAGTGTAAAGACATTTAATATTATTTTTGTATTCGGGGTGTTCCATAGATAGAAGAACTTTTGAATCACAGATTTTATTTACACTTGATTATTTTGTTGTGTTTAGGGTGCTTTTAAAGAACACTCAAGGATTTTGCAAAATTTTAATTATTTTGCAAGATATTGTTAATTAATGTTTTTGGTCACTTTATTTTCAGGAATTTTTATCCTGTAAACTATTGGTCTTAGAAAAAAATGTTTTAGCTAAAAATTAAAGAGAATGTATTGAATTTTAATAATATTGTATTAAAAAATAATTTTTTGAACTTTTCGACAAATTTGTTTAAACAATTATTTTATAAAAATGTTTTTTTCATGAAGGGAATAACCAAATTTTATAAAAAAATATTTTTATTAAAGCTTGGAATGTCCTTAAAAATTACCGCAATTTGTGAAGATATGGCCCGAGCCGTGCAATCAAAAATTCAAAAATTAATTTCTCCAAAATCTAAAAAAACACATTTTTACAAATTGCGGTAATTTTTAAGGACATTCCAAGCTTTAATAAAAATATCTTTTTATTAAATTTGGTTATTCCCTTCATGAAAAAAACATTTTTAAAAAATAATTGTTTTAACAAATTTGTCGAAAAGTTTATAAATTATTTTTTATTACAATATTATTAAAATTCAATACATTCTCTTTAATTTTTATCTAAAACATTTTATTCTAGGACTAATAGTTTACAAGATAAAAATTCCTGAAAATAAAGTGACCAAAAAGTTTAATTAACAATATCTTGCAAAATAATTAAAATTTTGCAAAATTCTTGAAAGTACTTTAAAAGCATCCTAAACACAACAAATTAATCAAGTATAAACAAAATCTGTGATTCAAAAGTTCTTCTAGTTATGGAACGTTCCCATTCAGAAAGATACATTTTTAAGTAGTATGAATTAAAGAATAGTCAGACAAAGTATAGTCTTGCCGTGCCTTGATTCGTATCACTTAACATTTAATGAAATTGAAAAACATTATATTCTATTGATTACTTAAAAAAATTTAGTTTCAGTGGTATGTGTCGAAGTATGGTCAGGCGGGATTCACAGTTATAAAGCAAAGTTTTTTTTAACACTTGTGTCCAAATAAAAAAGAAATTACAAAAAAAGTTCTTTTGTTTTATTGCAAACTACAAGCTTTTATTAAAAGTTATACCAATTGTTTTTCAATATCACAAGTAATATTTTTATATATTTGTACGGAACCCGCCAATTCAGTGCGAGTGCAACTCGCACTTGTCCAGTTTTTTAAATTTTATTTTAAAATTTTATAAAAAAATTTCTAAAAAATTAAAATTGATAAATTTTGCAAGTATTGTTTAAATATTTGTGTACGCAACCTGCCATTACAGTGCGAGTACAACTCGCACTTGTCCAATTTTTTTTTATTTTTAGTTACAAAATTAACGGGAGAAAACAATCTCTCATTTATTCTCTTAAAATTTTATTCTTCTTTAAAATATTTAATGTCACTTGTTTTAACTAAAAAAAGAAAACAAAATAATTTGTTTTTAAATTTTTTTTTCAAAAAGTTTCTTAAATAAATTTTTTGTCGTCAGACTGTTATAATACACTATTATATTAATTTTCAGCTCATTAAGTCAAAAAATGTGGAAATTTAGAAAAAAAATTTTTTTTTTAATTTTTTAGTTTTTCCTTGACAACGCTATGGCCATTATTACATAGCAAGTTCTCTATATTTTTCCTGTAATATTCGTGATAAAATACACCAGTATGCCAAATTTTAGCCCTTCATGTTGAATAGTTTAGAAGTTAAGGGGGGGGAATGGTCACTTCTTGTGCATTTTTGGCCAAAAATCTTGTTATTTCCTTGACAACGCTATTGCCATCACCTCCAATCACATTCTCTATATTTTTCCTGTAATCTACATGTGAAAATACGTATCTGTACCAAATTTGAGCTCTCTAGGTCAAATAATTTAGCCACTAGGGGGGGGACACGATTTGGCTACGGACACAAGAGTCTCAATAGGGTTCCGTCGGTACACCGTAGGTTTGTGTAGTTTTCGATGAAAATGGCTGGCTAAGAACTCGATCCGTATTTTAACACTATTTTTGTGCATGCAAAGTTGCAAGTTGATGCAATAAGTTTTTCAAAAGTTATCGTAGGGAGATCATTGTGTCTACAGATAGACACGAAGACGGACATACATACACTAAAAAAAAAATTTATTTGATTCAAATAACCGATTATTTGACTATTATCAAATAAATATTTACTTGAATCAAATAATTTTTATTTGAATTAAATAAATTGTATTTGAATAAAATATTTCAGTATTTGAAGCAAATACTATTTAATTGATTCAAATAAAAATTATTTGATTCAAGTAAATATTTATTTGATAATAGTCAAATAATCGGTTATTTGAATCAAATAAATTTTTTTTTCAGTGTACAGACACTTTTTCTATACCATGTTTTTCGGACTCAGGGGACCCCAAAACGTCGAGATTTCATGAAATTAGCGAAAGTCAATTTTCGACCAAAACTAATACTTTCTCATATGATGATAATGTAAAAATATTTATGATAGTAGAAAATTATCACAATTTTTCTGCTGACATAGTAATTATTTCAGAGTGAAAAAGTTGCTCATTCCACGAACATTTAGCTTCCTCAATTTAATATACACCAATTTTTAAATCTTTTATTAAATAGTAATTATTTTAAAGTAAAATTTTAACAATCTCAAGAAATACAAAATTTTAACTTTTTTTGAAAAACATAAATAGTGATTACTTTCATAAATTTTGATGAAATGTTTACATTATATACATCAATCGATTCGTTTTCTTGTCAGGAATGTAATTTTGACCAGAATTAATGAAAATATTTATAAATAAAACAGTTTTTTCAATAAATACAAAAATTTTTTTTTCAATTTTGAAAAAATTGGATAAAAAAGTTTTGTAGATATATTCGGAAATTCTTGTGTCAGATTTTAGGCTTTAATGACTGCAAAAAACCTGCAGAATTTCAGGACAATCGATTAAAATTTGTCTGACATATTTTGTACACAATAGTTTGTATTTTTATTATGAAATTTTCATTATTCAGATAATAATGTCAACTACTGTATGATTTCAAAAACAATTGTATAAACTTCTCTCAGAGTTTGCATTCAATTACACACTAGTCGAATATTCAATAAAATACTATTAAAAACACTAAAAGCAAAAAGAAAATTTTATTTTTAAAAAATGAATCTCTCTATCCTTTCTCTCTACAATATTCAATAAATACATCTTTCCTTATAAATATAACTCAATAAAAATTATCGTCAGACAATATATATTTCAATGAGAAGAACAAAAGGATCGAAAACTAAACTTGTCGATTGATTGATGCGAAAGAAAAATGAAAATGAATAAAAAATTGAAACGTAATCCGGTAAGGAATTTCTTTACTCGAGAATAATTGCTTTTGGATATCGTATATAGTTGCGTAACCAAGAGAGAGAGAGAGAGAGAGAGAGATTTCTCAATATACTGCGATATTCTTCACTCAGTGTAGCCAGAGGCCATATATACAAAAGCATTTCAATGAAATTCGATACGAATGCATTGATGCATTGTATCTGACGTTCTGAACGGAATGTTAATACGCTTACGGTCTGACACGTGCCCAGAGATTCAGATAGGATTTTGCTTCACGTACTTTTCAAGCGCATATGATGGAAACTCGTTAACGGTACGTTTAAATGAGTGATGTTCATGAAGCTCTTTTTCACCAAACGCATATATATATAGTTACAAACGTGACCTAATCTTGTCTGTTACTAGGCTGCACTAGTAACTATGTTACTTTTTTACTTTTTACATTTTTTCCCTTTATTGTTTGCAACCATTCGAAAGGAAAAAATTACTATGGCAAAATATATATACTACCCTTTGCCATCTATTCCGTTTATATATATACATACCATCCATCAAAATCATGAATAACTAGCCGTTCATTTGTTTATTTTCTTTTCACTGGTTTGTCACCTTTTTACCTTGTTTCACGAATTTTCAGAGTGTAATACACTCTCTTTTTTTTTACATTCACAAACGAAATTAAAAAAAAGTCTATCAGTACTAAATTCTCTCATAGAACATTTTGTTTTCCTATACAAAGAAAATCGATATTTAACCGGAAATTAATAATTCACTGATAGAAAAAAATATATCGAGAAGTAAATAAAAAAATTTCCACTGTTTTTGCACTTTTATTTATTAAATCAATGTTGATAATAATGAAAACAACAAGTAAAAATTCGATTTTAAAAATAATTTGATTTTAATATATGTGATTATTAATGATCAATCAATCCAAGTCAGAAAAAAACTCTTATTAAATAAAATTTACCGAAAAAGATAATGTAACAATAATTTTTGGAACAATCATTTATACGTCTTCCAAAAATCAAAAAAGTTACACTGAGAAAACGTTATAGGCTCATTTGGGATTAATGTAAACGGAATATCTATGTTTCACCAAAGACATTAGTTTTTTTGTTAAAATGTAAAATAGACGAATTTTTTTTGCATGAACTTGTTACTTTACTTCTCTAGAAAAATTTCATGAAGTTAAAAAAATATGGATGCACCTGAATCACCTAAAACTATTTACATTTACCCCGAGATTTTGGCATTTTCCTAAAATTCGAGGTAAATGTAAACACCACTATAGTTAAGCGATGTGAAAGAAACAAGTTATTTCAAGTATTCTACTGTTTTAAGGCCGGGGGAAGCCGTTCCGTTTATAATTCAACCGGCTGAGACCTAGCACTCTACCGATTGCGGGGTACTTCTTCAGGTACTTCTTCAGGGGACTAAAATAAGGACCCAAATAAATTGTGATATGAATAAATTAACCCTCGGAGAACACACCTCTTTTTTAGACTATTTTTCAAAGCTCAGCAATTTTCAACTGCTCATCTAATCAAATTAAATAATTTTTATAAATACACAGTAAAAAGTAAATCTTATTTTAAATACTGCCTAAAATTGATGCCAGTCTTAATTTAAGCTTGGCTTGAGTTAAAATAAGGATAAGAAATCTGAATATACAGTTCTACTTTTTAATTAAGAAAAGAACTGTTGATATTTAGCAAGCTTTTGCTCTTTAAATTCAGCAAAAAAAAAAATAAGATGCGAAATTAAACAAAAGCTGTCTTAAAAATGTTGCATCTTAAATTAAGGTACCTCTCATGGCTGAAAATGAGACTTTCTTTTTACTGTGTATAGTTTAAACTCTGTAAAATAAGTCTGTTCACTTGAAAAACCTTATTAAAAATATTAAAGACAGATAAAAAGCTTTTCATAAAAAAGCGTTGGGTCAAAAAAACCCCATTTGTTCTCCGAATAATAAAAAAACATACTTGTAAGTTGAAATTTTCTTTTACGTAAAAATTTACAAATCTTCGGTCAAAACACAAATTTGTTATGGACACCACAAAAAAAACAGAATACCACTCAACTACGGACATTTATTTAGAGTGGTAAGACCCTTCTATAGTTAAAATTGCAATGCTCTAACTATATGCAGAACATTTTATTAAAATTGGACTATTTTTAACATCAAAATAAAATAAAATTTTTTAATTTTAGAATCAATATAAAGTAACAACATTTTTGAAAGTATTAATTAATTGAATTACATAAATTAATAAAAATACTCTTGCAGAAAAAAGTATAAACAACCTGATCAGTGGGGTCCAGATGTGTCCTTGATGTGTTTTTTTAAATATTTATGTCTAAAATTATTTATCATTTTGATAATAGACAAAATTTAATTTTAAACTCATATTTAAAAACAAATATTTTTTTGGTAAATCTATAGGTAATAATTTTATATTATTTAAAATAATATTTATAAATAAAAATAAACAATTTTTTGTTATTAAAATGTATAAATATGTTTTTAAAGCATGAGAAGTGAGTATTAAAAAGATCCACAACTAGGCCCCATTAATCAGATTGACTATACTTTTTTTGTAAGGGTATTTACATTAATTTATGCAATTGAATTAATTAATACTTTTAAAAACATTATTTTATTTTGATGGTAGAAATACATAGTCCAATTTTAATAAGATATACTTCATATTTTCAGAAAAGTTTTTTATAAATAATTTCAAATTATAATATATTGTTATTATTATTAATAATAATATTATAATTGTTATTATTATTGTTTTTTTACAAAACAAGTTTAGGAGAGGAAAAAATGCCTTTACGCACTTGTTCGTGTGGGACTCAACCACGTACCGTGGCAATACCTCACTAAATCAACCTCTCCCATTCTTGCTTTACATATTCTAATCCACTATTGCTCCATCCGTCCTGGAAGGTAAGCAAAAGCGTGATTAATTTGCTAAAGATGTTGTTCTTGTTTCATGCACTGCTGTTCTCACCCATAGCCGCGATGTTCATAAGCGGTGGTCAAGAACGTTGATGGATACTTTTTTAGAGCTACCGTATAATAGGATCTTATAATGAACAGTGCTTTCGAACCAGATTGAGAGAGTTCAGAAGAACAGCCTTTCGCATGCGAACCGCCAACGCATCAGCCTGCTGTTCGCAGCTAGGAATCTTTTTTAATTAGCTCACAAATGAAACTCGCATCCCTCCCAAACAACCAAATATAAGAACAATCAATCTGACCCTGTAGCCTGGATATATTCAACTCAGTTCAAACAGAAGTTCCTAATATTTTGTCCGTTTCTCATCCTCCTTTCGAGTGATATTGCTCTCAGCAGGTGCCGAAAACTATCACACAGATGACCTTACTTTTATTATCCTGGAGCACTATATTAGGCTTAGTAGCATTGATACGATGAGTGGTGGAAAAAGAAAAATGCCACTCGATATAAAAACGCCCCAACATTTGCAATTTCATGAAGGTGAACAAATTGCATAAGAGGATCTCTACTGTTTATGACTGAGCACGCTGCAGATAGAACAATTCTACGATGAAGACATTCCAAATTTAAGAGACCTCTTCCTCCCAGATCTCGTGGAAGGTAAATACGAGATACGGAAGACCTGTCATCATCTTGCGAGTTTCTCTATCTAGTTCCTTCAACTCATTAACATTCTACTTAACTGCTCCAAATGTATAAAGCAGTAAAGGAATGGCTTATGTGTTTATGATCTGTATCTTATTCTTCCCAGATAGTTTAGAAGACCAAATTGTTTCCAGAAGACCATGGTATTTCATATGGAGATGATTTTTAAGCCCACACAAATCTTGACTTTCCGACTGAGGAATCCCAAGATATGCGTAAGTTTCCCCACCACCAAGAAGTTGAATAGTTTTTCCACCAATAAGTTGAATATTCTCAGAGTCGCTTGACATGTCAGCTGTTTCTCGCCTTCGTTTAATCAAATGGATAACAGCACATTTGTCCAATCCAAAATCTATTCCTATAACTCTGGAGTACTCGGCTACTGCAAAAAACAGAATTTTTAACTCGTCCTTGTTACATCCATAAAGCTTCAGATCATCCATATAAAACAGATGATTGATTTTATGGACTCTATTTCTGGGTTTGCCACACATGTATGCAGAGTATTTTTCACGGAGTACTACAGGCAGAGGCAAGAGGGAGATACAAAAAAGTAAAGGACTGAGGGAGTCTACTTGGAAAACTCCTCTTCTAAAAGAGATGATGTTAGTCATAATTTGTTGTTTGTTAGATGTTATAACAAACCTTGCTCCTCCACATGAGCATTAGCTTTTTTCAAGCATCTCACGATGTTTATTTGTAAACTGTTCGCTTATTGTTCTCCAAACTGGCTCAATAGATATCAAAATTCTCTCTTTAAAGATGCCAGTGAATAGCTTGTAGCAGGTGTTAAGACAAGCTATAGGTCTATAATTTTTTGGATTAGACAAATCTCCAGATTTTGGCAAGAGTACTGTTCGTCCTTCCACCAACCACTGTGGTATTGGATGATCACCGTTGAGAAATGCGGAGAATATACGAGCCAAATGTTGGTGAGTTAAAGTGAACTTTTTCTACCAAAGATTATTTATTAATCTTATCTGGCCCGGGCCAGATTCGTTTTAGCGACTACAAATCTTACTTCCTCCTTAGTAATTGGTGGGCTTACCTCTGCAGAATGGTTAAGCCCCTGTCTAAGACAGAAACTACGAAAGAGTGTCAATGATGACTCTTCATCGTTCACTGAATGAGCCTTTCCATAGATATTACTCTTTTGCCAATTGGCGATGGTGAACTGAACAGACGGGAAGGATTAGTAGCATAGGTATTATTTTGCTTTATCCATTTAACCCGCCGTTCTAAACGCTCTCTTATGACAACAAGAGAACGTATCTTCTCAATCCAATGTTGCTTGATGGTCTGCAACTTCGATTTCTTCAGAGTGTGATGCAATCTGTTTAGAGTCTGGGCTATTTCCAAAACTGTGGGTATAAATTTTATTTTAGATTATAGATATACAATGATGATTCGTTTAAAGGTCCTAACAACGCGATCTGTAACAGATTTTCTGTTACTCTCACGAAGCAGGAACTTTGCTTTTTCATACACTGCGCAAATCAATGTCCAGAGATCTACATCCTCTGGGACTAATGAAAGCTCTTTGTTTCCTTCAGCGATTTTGTCCATTTTAATAAAAAACCTTTAGATATACTTTGGTTTCCCTAGATATCATGTTCCCCTCTTCGGTCGTTGGTATAGGTGTTATTGTTGGAACCCGAAAGTTAAGGAGGGGAGCCTCTGTGGGTTCTTCTTCTTCCTAAAAAAACTTCATATCCCTTTTTTCTCGAGGAGAATACCTGATCTCTCAAATACTGAGGCGTCATTTGAACGTATTGGGGGTACATATTGACCTATCTCTCCTACATCCTTAGCATATATCCTCTTCTGTTGGGACTACTACTTTGCCAACATAACATGATGTCCTTTCGGTGTTGGTCTGTCCATTTGAAACGTACTCTAGCTTGTCCTGGGTCAACGCCTGGTTGTTGCCTGGGTTCTGTCCTATTGCCACTCCCAACTGAACCCTGATCCCCATCCGATAGAGATCTATTGTGGGTGGCACTGCGCGTTACAATTGTAACCGCAAATATTTTGTGCGGGTGGTTAACCCTACACAGAGTGGACAACTATATCGGGTGCCCATCCCTATCTGACTTTTGGTCCGCCCCGGGTATTTTAATTTCCTCGGTACCTCCCATATCTGAGAGGCCTTCCCCTATCCGCCGCCAGCGAAGTCGCCCGATTGAGGTGTCAGAAACCTCATCTCAAATACCTTTCAAGTACTTGACCGAGTCAGCTCAGAAATCCTGTGATATCCCGTAACGGAAACCACAAGTCCCTTACCAACCCGATCCAATACCTACACGATGTTCTGTAATGGTCATCCAGAAACTGATCCGATTAAGTCCAATATTAGGTTCGATTCCCAGTGCGTGCGATATTTTTCCATCTTAGTTTTAAGTGTTTTTGTGTACAATATATGTTAATAATAACTTGCAGTTCAATTAACTGAAATTGTGTACTTTGTGATCCAAATGGCTATTTGGTCAGACAAATTCTCAGTTTTCTGGCATGCATTTAAAAAAAATATATTTTATATTTTTGTACTTTTGTTGATCGAGGTGTCGTAAAACCTTATTCTCTGTTGACCAGTATGCTAAATTTTGTTATTAATGTTGTTTTTCAATTTTTTAGACGAAAAATGGCCAAATTCTCTGTTTTCTGGCACTTTTAGACAGAATACACATGTGCTTAAGCTGTAAACTTTTCAATATGTATTTTACTTAATGGACACTTTTAGGTAACTTTAATAGTACTTTTAACTTGAATTAAACCTACTTTTTAAAACCTGAACGTAAAAAATGTTGTACATATTTGGTATAGTGTTTTCAGCGAAAAACTCAAAAATTTTGAAAAAAATGCATGTACCCCTCCTGGCACCCACAGTTTTTTTCCTAGAGAGCTGAAAATTGACAAACTTATTCATTTTTTCGCGTAGATTACAGAAAAAATATAACGGAAGTGATTAGAATTGATTTTCGTGGTGTTTTCATCGAAAAACTAAAATCTCTTTTTGCAAAGTCGAAAATTCTCTAACCCTAGCTGTCTGACAGTTCTTAACCTAGTGGATTGGCATTATAAACTTTTATTTATTTTTTCGTGCTGTTTTCAACAAAAATACAAAAAAAAATTATTGGAGTTCATCTTCATATTTTTTTTGCGAAAAACTAAAATTTTTTTCGTTTTAGAAAAAAGTGTGTACCCCCCAGAGTTTTCACAATTCTTGATCTATTGGACTGTAGTTTGGCTTATTTTATGTAGTTTCGAGTGTAGATTTTAGGAAAAATACAGCGAAAATGATTGGATTTAATCTTTATATTTTTTAAAGCAAAAAACTTAAAGTTTTTAAAAATTTCGTAAAAAGCGTGTATTCCATTCTAGCGCCCAGGTTTTTACTTAGAGAGCTGAAAATTGGAACACTTTTGTATTTTCGCGTGTAGATTACAGGGGAAATATTGTAGAAATTATTAGAATTGATCTTCATTACGTATTGAGCGAAAAACTAAATTTTTTTTCAATTCTTGATAATAATTATACACAGTAAACAGAAAGTCTTATTCTCAGACATGAAAGGTATCTTAATTTAAGATGCAACATTTTTAACCCCTTCCCAGTCCAACTAAAAATCGCTTGTGGTCCAAAAACGGTCCAAGAAAAAAAAGTTTCTAAAAAATGTGATTTCATTGTAATTAAGGTTTTTGGAGTCGCAAAATTCGAATTTGAAGTCAGTTTTTCAAAATTTAAAATGGCGGATCCAAAATAGCGAATTTGAAAATTTTAAATTTTATCATATTTGCTTGAAACTTGTTACTCGGAGGTTTTCGGGGTCTCTGATTACGAATCTAATGTCAGATTTTCAAAATTCAAAATGGCGGATCTAATATGGCGGTCGAGAAAATAATAAATCCAACGGATTTGTTTAAAACTTGTTACTCGGCGGTTTTCGGGGTCGCTGATTACGAATCCGATGTCAGATTTTAAAATCCAAAATGGCGGACCTAAAATTTAATCAAATTGCATTCACCATTTTAATTTTGTAAATCTGACATCATATTCGTAATCAGCGTCCCCGAAAACCCCCAAGTAACGAGTTTCAAGCGTTTTTGATAAATTTTTAAATCTTCATAGTCGCCATTTTAGGTCCACCATTTTGAATTTTGAAAATCTGATTTGAAATTCGGATTCAGCGACCCCAAAAACCTTAGTATGCGCTTGGACATTCAAAAATCGAATTATGTTTAGTATTTTATTTTTGAGATGGATATATATGGCCACAGACGTACCCACGTGGAAAAGTTCCCGGAGTCTCCCGGGAGATTCTCGGGATCAACTCCCGGGAGTCTCTTGGAGTCGTTTCCGGGAGTAACTCCCGGGATTATCCTGGAAATTTTTTCAGAAGATTCCCAGGAACAATTCGGGGAGATTTCCGGGGATTTTTTTGAAAGATTCCCAGCAACATTTCCGAGAGTAATTTTGTGAATTTTTGTAAAAATTCACTTAAGAATGCCAAAAAATTTGCTTATTTAATAGAGTTATAATTGTGCCATGAAAAGCTTTTTTTGTTTAGATAAACATTTTTATTATATTCTTTTTGATAATACTTTTAGACACAATAGGGGAGATTGGTCAGTGTTGGATAATCGCGTTTATTTCGTTTAATCACACTTTTGATTCAACTATTTTACAATGTTCAGCAAAAAATGCAATGTTTTTACTAAACATTGTAAAAAAGTTAAATTAGATATATAATGTTAATTATTAATTAAATTAAATTAAATGTTAATTAAATGTTTTTATAATACATATACAGATATAATACTCGAGTAACAAATCCATGTTGTTGTTGTTGTTGTTGTTTGGAAACAAATATTATATCTCCCGTATTGTGTCTAAAGTATTATCAAAAAGGATCTAATAAAAATGTTTATCTAAACAACAAAAGCTTTTCATGGCACAATTATAACTCTTTTAAATAAGCAAAGTATTTAGTTATTTCAATTAATACTTTCGCTGTTCCTGGTAACACGTTTTTTCGTGTACAAACACAATTTTTCTACCCTTTAAATTTAAATGTAAGTTTATTTCTTAAACTTGTTGAAACGTTACAAGATATTATTTTATTAAATAAATATGAAAGATATGTAAATATAACATATTTATACAATTTTTGTCATTCTTAAGTGAATTTTTACAAAAATTCACAAAATTACTCTCGGAAATGTTGCTGGGAATCATCCAAAAAAATCCCCGAAAATCTCACCGAATTGTTCCTGGGAATCTTCTGAAAAAATCCCCAGGAGAATCCCGGGAGTTACTCCCGGAAACGACTCCAAGAGACTCCCGGGAGTTGCTCCCGAGAATCTCCCGGGAGACTCCGGGAACTTTTCCACGTGGGTAAAGGTGGCCCGACTTTTTGTGGCCACATATGGGCCATGGACTGTCAAGGGGTTAAGACAGCTTTTGTTTAATTTCACATCTTATTTTTTTTGCTGAATTTAAAAAGCAAAAGCTTGCTGAATATCAGCAGTTCTTTTCTTAATTTAAAAAGTAGAACTGTAAATTCAGATTTCTTATCCTTATTTTCATCTAAGCCAAGCTTGACTTAAGACTCTTAATTCTTAACAATAAAAATAAAGTTAAAATAGTTGTATTAATTATAATAATAATTTTAATTAATTTTAATGTTTTAATGTATATTCAAAAAGACCATTTATAAATTATGTGAATTATTTAGAGAAGCAAAAATAGACATAATTTAACGTTTTATTACAGAAAAAATACAGCGAAAAATATTGGAGTTGATCTTTATATTTTTTTTAGCAAAAAAGTAGAAGTTTTAAAAGAGGGTACGGAACCCTCGGTGTTAGTACGAGTTCTACTCGCACTTGTCCGGTTTTATTTTCCTTAGTTTGTAAAACTATTCTAATATTGTTCGATTTGCTTCAAACCTTCAGGAAAATTTTTTTCCATACCTCGATTAATTTTTCGGAGTGAGACCAAAGATTTGATAACATTGCCCAAATAAGAACTTCTTTACTGAATATTATTATATACCAATTGTTAGGTTTTTATTTTAGAATAATTATTTTCAAAAATGAAGATAAAATTGAAAGAAATACAAAATTTCAATTTTTTGTGAAAAATAAAAATGTTGATAATCTTTATAAATATTGATTGAAGCAAAATTAATCGAAACTAAATAGTTTGTCTGACTAAAACAGGCTTTAACTACTGTTAATAGAAGTAATCAAAATTAAGTAGACTGTAAAAAGTACTGGTAATTAAAATAATTGATATTGTGTAGTTTTTCTAAGACCATCATTTACTACCATGAATAATATAATCGGAATTAAGTAGTTTGTTTGACTAAAATCAAATTTTTACTTCTGTTAGTGAAACTTATCGAATTTATATCTTTAAATTTCTTTGAAAAATGCATTTTTTGGAATTTAACTTTTGAAATCAGTCTGCAGATTTTTAATTAGTAACATAAAAAATCTATAGACATCAAACTTTTATTAAAATTAAACAATTTTATAAAAATTCGCCGTCTATTTTGAATATGAAATTTTCAATGTTTGAATTAAAAAACTATTCGTTGCAAAATTGTATTTTCTTCTTTTAAACAAAATCCTTAATCACTAAAGATTAATTTGTTTAAATAACCGTCGTTTACAATTGTTCTTGTTAACGATGAAAAATAAAAATAATATTTTAAAATTATTTTTTATTAATTATAGAAATATTTTTTCACCCTACCAAATTATTGTTTTTCTACTGAAATTCGAATTATTCGTTAAAAAATTATTTTTATTGATATTTTTACACTTATAGACAAATTTTCAATAAATTTGAATTTAATTTCTTTCTTTCATCATTTCCATATTTACTTTCAATTAATTTATAAATTCACTTTTTTAATATGAATTTCAAAGAAGAAAATCTCTTTCATTGGGAGAAAAAAAATCTGTTTTCTTCTGCTTTCTCTCCTTTCTTCTTATGAACAGAACAAAACACTGGTGATAATAAAATAAACAAAGTATAAATTACAATTTGAACTCTCCCTCTTTTATATATATACGTTGATAAGACTCTATTATAGAAATTTAATGAGAAACTGAAACTAGTCAATTGTTGAGAGTGTAAAAATAAACAAAAAAGTGATTGTGTAAGTAAGAGGAACAAGATCTATTTAAAGTTGTGCAACATTACGAAAGCATCCAATTTCCTATCTTCTTCATCCCCGACATAATGTTTCTTGGGTACAATATAAGAACGCGTTGCGAAGCAGAAAGTTTCAGATTTCAGCGCCTCTGTGTGCTGCTCCTTACTATATGTATATATATAGAGTAGTTCATGGATGCTGTGCGCCCGTGGCTTTATGGAGGCGAGTGAGGAAGGGCGAAAATGAATTTTCAGCAACGACATTGAATTACACGAGCTGCGAAATAATGAAAGTTGAGAAAACGGTTATGGACCTCCTGGACCATGTGGAGAGCGACAAAGAGAGGAAAAAGAGGGAGGGAAAAAGAAAAAATAAGAGAAGAAAAAAGAAAGAGGCTTTTGAAGGGTTCGAAAGTACGTTCGCGGAACTAGAGCTACTGGTATTCCTAGGATTACTACTATTATCACACTTCAACTATTACTACTTCTTCTACTACAACTCCTACTATGGCTACTACAACTTCCACTCCCACTTTTATGAGATTCGGAAGGTACGATGTATCCATCTGGAATATGCTTGAGATTCGAACTTCTTGTGAATGTTTTATTCACATGTGATACGAGATTCATAGTTACGTGATGCGAAATTTAAAGCTTTTTCAACTTTGTGGCCAGCCACTGCACCGAATAAGACGTCGAGAACGTGCTCCTCGATACGTATTTTCAAAACTTTTAGTACCCACTATGACTTCACTATTTGAAATTCAAATTCTATTTTATCTCAATGTAAATAGAAACATTTATAGAAAAATTTATATTCTTCATAAATTATGTAAGGAAAAAATCCCATGAATAATCGCTTTTTATTAAAGATTTTGAAAATAGTTGAAATTTACAAACAATTTTATTGTTTATGGAAATACAATTGAATTTTTGAAAAGATATTTCTTGAAATTTTTGGGCAGTTTTTTTATTATTTATGTAAATAATTCAATTCTGTTAAAGAATTATATTAAAATTTTAAAAAATAATTGAAATTTACAAGAATTTTATTATTTATGGAGAATAACTTTAAAGGAAGTTGAGGGAGTTAGGCATAAATATAGAAAAACTGACCAGTCCATTGAAAGAAAAGAAGATAACAAAACCTAAACTAACCACTAGAAGCCAAAAATGATTTTAACAACGATAATAAAAGATTACAACTTGTCAAATTAATAACTCTAAATTAAAAAATGTGACCGCGCTTTACGCTCCATGTGTTGTTGCGCGCTTCGCTCGCGATGGTCTTAAATGTATATATTTTTGGTGTTGATGAGTAAAATTGTAAAATTACACTGAAAAAAATGATAATGTTAATTTTGAAATACAAGTATGGTTAGGATGTATAGCTGACACAGCAATACCGTATTGCTGTTCTTAAAATACAGTATTCGTGTTCTCCGCATACATATTATTGTCTCTCAAATACATATTGCTGTTCTACACTGCGTATGGCTGAAACAGCAATACTGTATGGCAGTATCATATCTACCAATATAATATGTCAGAATTGGCTATATTTATGGCAGTACCATAAAAATATTTTTTTCAGTGTATATTTAATTATTAGCTATCTTAGCAGAAACATGATTTGCTGAAAAAGCTATAATATTGTAAAAGTATTAGTATCTAGAAGAGACTACTGAATACACTTCCTATGAATTAAATTGTAATATGGGGGGGGGTGTAGAACACAAATAATTTAAATTTTTTATAAAATCGTTACTAAAAATGTAGAATTTTTAAATTTACAATCATACAAATATTTTTATTTAAAAGAGTGAACAATTTCGTGTAATCAGTGTAAGTTTTATTAATTTATTGTAAATGCATTTTGGGTTATTAATTATTTTTAAAAATGTTGTAATATTCTGTTATAATGCAAAAAAATAACAAAAATTTTAAAAAAAGTTAAAAGTGTTCTTTTGTTTTATTATAAACTACAGATTTTTATAAAAGTTTTAAGATTTAGGAAATCAATGAAATTTTTTTAACACAGAAGAGTTGGTCAGGCCCAAAAATTAAAAAAAAAATTAAGAAAAAATGTAGAGAAAAGTTGTTTGTATTATCCTAATCTAAAATAATCTATAATTAAAAATACTGAAATTTTAAAAAATTGAGTTTTTAAAATTTTCAAACTACTGTAGTTTTTGTAGTTTTCAACGAAAATGGCTTGTTAACGAACTTTACTTTGATTTTTACACCAACTTTAAGAGAGTTAAATTTAAAAACTTTCTGATAAGTTTTTCAAGAGTTATGGTGGGAACAACATAAACCGTCTACAGACGGGCAGACAGCTCAATTGGATGACAACGATCTACCTTATAATGACAGCGCATTTAACAAGGATGGAAACTGGTTACTCAGGGGTTTTTGGGGTCGTTGATTACGAATTCGATGTCAGTTTTTCAAAGTTTAAAATGGCGGTTCGAAAATGGCGGATGAGATTTCTGAAAATTGCTTAAATTCGCTGGAAACTGGTTGCTCGGTGGCTTTTGGGGTTGCTAATTACAAATTCGATGCTCCTTCAAGAGATTAAAATGAAACTAATGCCAATAATAAGAATAAAAAGTTTGAATTAAATTTTGAAAAATTGACATCGAATTCATAATCAGCGACCCAAAAACCTTCAAGTAACCAGTTTCTAACGAATTTAAGTAATTTTTGAAAAATTCGTCCGCCACCCAATGGGAAAAAAACCATTGGCGCATTAATGGACCAATAATGGGAGCCAGGCGTGCCATTATTGGCACCCATTAATGGACCAATAGTGGTAAAGTCATGGGCTGACTACGTCGTTGCCAATAATTGGCAGCCATGAGTGGCACATTAATGGCTAAAATAAAACGCCAATAATAAAAAAAATTTTAAATTAACAAAAACTATGAATTAAAAATATATTTATTTAATTACAATATTTAAAAATTGTTTATTAATTTTTTTTAATTAATATTTGTAATAGAAAAACTTCATCACAGTAATTAGCGAGATCATTTCTCTTTCAAAAAAATTGCCTCACATCCTGTGCAAAAAAGAAGAGGCAGAGGGCAGAAATATATTCTACGAATGGACCTGAGGAGTGCAGCCTTTATATGTACGGGCTGGAGTAACTTCGATGCGAGTGGAAGTGATGTTTGCTCGCCCTATGCGGCGCGGTTGGAACTAGGTTCCAAGCACAACGCGCACACGTGCTCACGCGCGTTCACGTTAGTTCCAACCGCGCCGCATAGGGCGAGCAAACATCACTTCCACTCGCATCGAAGTTACTCCAGCCCGTACATATAATATATGTAATAAATAATAATAATATAATATATAATAAAATATATATATATATATATATATATATATATATATATATATAATATATAATATACATATATATGTATATTGATGGCTGCACTCCTCTGGTCTATTCGTAGAATATATTTCTGCCCTCTGCCTCTCCTTTTTGCACAGGATGTGAGGCAATTTTTTTGAAAGAGAAAAGATCTCGCTAATTACTGTGATGACTTTTTTCTATTACAAATATTAATTAAAAAAAATTAATAAACAATTTTTAAATATTGTAATTATTTACATATATTTTTAATTCATAATTTTTGTTAATTTTACAAAAATTTTATTATTGGCGTTTTATTGGCAGCCATTAATGTGCCATTGATAGCTGCCAATTATTAGCTAAGATGTAGTCAGCCCATGACTTTACCACTATTGGTCCATTAATGGGTGCCAATGATATACCAATAGAAAATCAATGGCTCCCATTATTGGTTCATTAATGCGCCAATGGTGACTCTTGGCAGTTTCCCATTGGGCATATTGGTTCCGCCATTTTAAATTTTTGAAAACTGACATCGAATTTGTAATTAGCAACACCAAAAACCCCCGAGTAACCAGTTTCCAGCGAATTTAAGCAACTTTTAAAAATCTCGCGGCCATTTTCTAACCGCCATTTTAAACTTTGAAAAACTGTCATCAAATTCGTAATCAGCGACCCCAAAAAACCCCGAATAACCAATTTCCATCGAATTTAAGCAATTTTAAGATAACTATTGAATTTACATCCCTTAAAATTAAAAGGGTAGTTTCTACCCTTTAATGTTAGTTACCGCCGATATAAAAAACACGTATATCTTATTTTTCATCCCTCTTGACGTATGCAAAGTTTCAATAAATTCGGCGTCTGACACTTGGGTGGTTTTACTTGTGAGTGAAATTTTACTTATTATAAGTGTACATGCACTTATTGAACGGGAGAGTGACTTATAACTTAGAAATAAGTGAATTTGTACACATTCAGATTTAGAGAGTAATCGACAAAAGAGGTAACAATCACAATTCAAAACCTTTAAGAATTAAGAACAAAAATGACTATGTTAAAACAAAACTCCCGCTAAAAACTTTATCACTTAAGAGGGTAATCCTTCTTATTCCAACAATAAATGTTTTTATCAATACAATTGAAATATGACGAATTAATAAAATTGAAATTGTATTCAAGAACTTAAAATGAAGAAAAAAACGAAAACTGTTTTACCAGGAGAAGGGCAATTGACTAGACCGAGCTTGAAGTTCTCGAAGAGATTCAAAATTAAACAGTGTAAACTTGATTATGGTTAGAAAAATAAAATTTTAAGAATTTTTTCGTGTTGACAGTATGGAAGAAGCCTTTCTTATATAAATATCCAATTTAAATTCTTTGAAAAATTAAATAAATATTTCCGTAATAGCAAACCAAAAAGTTAAATGGGAAAAAATTAGAAACAAAAAACCACCGCAATTTAAATTGCAGCAATATGCAATTTATACTATAGGTGTGTAAAATGCAATAATAATCACGAACCTCGCAAATGCAGTCTCACGCCAAACGAAAAAATAAATTTCTCACATCCAAATTTAGGTCAATTTTGAAGGCAGTTTTGACCTAGACGAAAAAAATTGAGAAACAACTCCTGCTACCCTCAAAATTTAGGTCAATTTTGAGGGCAGTTTTGACCTAGACGTCAAAATTTGACAAACAATTCCTGATACCCTCAAAATGTAGGTTAATTTTGAGGGCAGTTTTGACCTACGGGTTAGTTTACTCTAATTTACTATTACTACTACTATTACTTATTACTATGTATTTGTATTAAGAGAACATGATTTGAAAATAAAAATTAAAATAAATATAAGAAATAGTTAGGGGGTCGTAGGGCAGAATTTGCTTTAGAATGTGAAAAAAATGAGCTATGGGCAAGAAAAACCCAATCGATTAATATTATCCCGTGCCACCGAAGTGTTAAAGTTTAAATGGGGTTTAACATAGGATTAGTACACTTTTTTATATTTGGTATGAGAACTTTTTTTTAAAATTATCTTTTGCCTTGACGACATTTATATTTATAGTTTTTGATGTGCTGAACATGAATCCGATGCCAAAAAAAAGTTTTGACAGCTTCCATCTGTCAAAAAAGCTGTCAATCTTTTTAAAAAAGTTTTTGTGTTTAATTTAGTAAATCAAACCAAATTTTGCTCATACAAAAATATTTTAAGAACAACAAGGTCAAACTAAATAGAAATATGTAATATTGAATGTTGACAGGTGTCAATTGAACTGTCAAACTTTAAAAAAAAAAGTTTTTCACATTTTTTACATTAAATTACTCAAATAAAAATATTTTTAGGGTATTGAGGTAAACGTGAATAGCGAATTATGTAAATTTCATAGTTGAAAACAGTCAATTAAGATGTCATACTTTTGAAACGGAGACTTTTTACATTAAATTACTTGCATACAGGTGTTTTTAAGCACACTGAGGTTAGCATATTAGCGACATCTATTTTTCACAATTAGCAGCTGTAAAAAAATTAATAAGAGAATTTTACTTTTTAACCATAATGATAGAACGTCCAAGCGCCCGTCCTGCCGGAAGGATGTTCCGAAAAAAAGGCTTTTAAAAAAAGAGAATTCAATTTTTCTTTTTCGAAACTTCTTGGGATTAAAGTAGATGAAAAGACGAAAAAATCCATATATTTGACTTTTTAAAATAATAATATTAAACTATTTTTCAAAGCCCTCAAACTTGCTGCTAATAAAAAGTAAAAAAAAAACATTTTTTCGTAAATTTAATGTAAAACCCACAAAAATCAATATATTTTGACCGGTCTAGTCTCTTTTTCTTCAGAAACGTTCAAAGAATAAAACCTATTTGTTTAATTTAAAAAAATTTCATTTTTAATGTTAATCAGCAAAATTGCGGCCAATTGAATAAAAACTCTCTTCAAATTTTCTTTATAAAATGAATATGGAAGCAGATAAATACAAAAACGAATATATCGTTGGAAAGGTAATGAAACAAGCTTTCCAATGATGTAAACATCAAATTTCTAAATTTATATGCCTAGGCTTGGTAGCCTTTTAAACAAAGCGAAAAGCATCCTGCCGGCAGGACCGGGTTCCATCATTTTGTGACTAAAAATTATATGAATTTTTGGAAAATTCAACTTCTTTAAGCTACCCTGCTCTTCGGTTTGAACTTACAAGCTCGACATTTACATGCGCTGAAAGCTTGTTTCATCACCTTTCCAACCATATATATTACTTTTTGTTTATGTCAATCCATGTTAGTTTTATTCAGCGATTTCGGACGGACTCACCTGAGTCTTTTTGGTCCTGCCGGAAGGACGTTGGACGTTCTATCAATAAAAATTTTATTTTTAATTAAGTACCTTTTTCCATAAATTTCTTAACTTACATTAGTTTTTGTACCAGGATTTCAAAAATTTGACCACTTAAACAACAGTTGTCAACTGTCAAATTTACATAATTCTATTCACGTTTACCTCAATACCCTAAAAATATTTTTATTTGAGTAATATAATGTAAAAAATGGCAAAAACTTGTTTTTAAAAGTTTGACAGTTCAATTGACAGCTATCAACTTTCAATATTACATATTTCTATTTAGTTTGATCTTGTTGTTCTTAAAATATTTTTATATGAGCAAAATTTGGTTTGATTTACTAAATTAAACACAAGAACTGTCGTTTTAAAAAGATTGACAGCTTTTTTGACAGATGGAAGCTGTCAAAACTTATTTTTGGCATCGGATTCATGTTCAGCACATCAAAAACTATAAATATAAATGTCGTCAAGGCAAAAGATAATTTTAAAAAAAAGTTCTCATACCAAATACAAAAAAGTGCACTAATCCTATCTTAAACTCAATTTAAACTTCAACCCTTCGGTGGCACGGGTTAATAATGATCGATTGGGTTTTTCTTGTGCATAGCCAATTTTTTTCACATTCTAAAGCAAATTTTGCCCGTCGATCTAAGGAATTCCATCTTTTGCAAAATAACGGTCACCCAAAAATATATATATATATATATATATATATATATATATATATATATATATATATATATATATATATGTAAAAACTCTTGCACCTCATCTCCCGAGAGAGAGAGAGAGAGAGCAAGCAATAATAACATCACAAACAGATATTGTTTCACAAATTGAGCATAATAACACAAAAACAATACAGGAGAATATTACAATACATACAAATCAAACTTAAACCCAAGTACTGGGAATGGATTGAATTTATAAATTACTTGACCTCTTCAAAAGCGAAATTATTTCTATACTTGGGGATGAAATTAGAGAAATAAACAATAAAGTTGAAACTAACTTAAAAAAATAGATTATTTTGTAACGATAGTGAATTTTAAACCTGTTATTACTTATTATTGTTGACTATTACGTTTTCATGCGATTTAATGATATCACATCGTTCACTCCAAGTACAATGTACTTATGTTTTGAAGACAATATGGAAGTTAATCTTCCAAGTTGTTTTTTGAAGTCACGCAAGTTAGCGGCCTGTTTTAAAAAGTGCGTATCTTTCCCGTTCATGCAGAAAGTACGTAACTCTGATAGTCGCTTTAGAAGTTTCTTTTTATTATTATTACTATTATTTTAAAGTTAATATTTTGTTGTGAAATTAATTTTTTTGAATTTTCGAGTCATTCCCTAAAGCATCTAAAGTATATGAAGTCGTAAAAACTGTCACATTTTCATCTATTAGAAAATATTTAAAAAAACACATAATTTATTATAAAAACGTAAAAAATTTTTGATTTTATTAAGAATGAATTATTTTATTATTATAAATTGGTAGAAACAATTATTAATAAGAAATATTAAATAAAAAAAGATTTTAAAGTTAACCTGGCAAATAACTAGTGATTCATTACGAGCGAATATCGTCTCGTGAGAACGAGAATTTCGCGAAAAATACAATGAAAACAATTGAATGTTATAGTTTCATCTCTTTCTTTTTATGAAAGGACAGAGTTTCGTTATTTGTAGTGACAAATAACCTATTTTTGCAAATTTAATTCACTAAATGTGAGAAATAGAAATCATTAAATTGAATAAAACCTTATGAAATACAAAGTACCTGTAATTTACTTTTAATTTTTCTTAACACTTTCTTCATTTTTTCTTCATAAATGTTAAAAAATAAGCAATTAAAACTGGCACTTTGCTTATTTTCACGATTTTAAAATGTCAATAACTTATGCCCAGAAAAATGTAAAATTACGAAAATTGGGCAATACACTATACACACTCACTGGAAAAAGATTTTCTTTGGTCCCGAAGCTATTTTCTGAATTAATTAACTTTAAACTTTTTAATATTTTTGTCAGGTTAACACATGTGTTTTTTAAATGACGAAGTTAGCTCTTCTTGTTTAATCGTTTTGAACCAACTTCAGTTTTAAAAAAATTACATGTATTAACCTGATATACTTCTCCTAGGGATCGTAAGACCTTGTTGTTGGTGGGGAAGCTTACGGGCCTAATCGGGCAACGTCTCTGGACCCCTTTCTCTCTCTCGTAGTCTGTCGGTGAGGGCCCACTCCCCGTAAAGGAGAGACCGTCCGGGCGGCAGAGGGAGTAGAAAGGTGAGGAAGCGACCATTGGTGGGAAGTAATGACCACCACTGGAAGCGGAGGAGACTGTTGCCTGCGGGGCCTTAACTAAGAAACGGTCCCTCTGGTTTCCGTGGCGAAGGAACTAGAGTAATGAGCGCGAGCTCTGCCCCCAACCTAAGACGTACGGATACGTGTCGATGGATGGATGGCACCAGGGTTACCAAAGCCGCCGCGTGTCCCGGGCGGATCGGCCGGACGTTGGTCTCGGCTGTACTGGCCGGGCTGTGAACCCGTAAAGCTCGGGGGACCGGTCCGGTGGGGGCTCTGGCTGGTGGACGGTCGATCTGTCCGGGGCGCTGTGGATGGTGGTGTCGCAAACGGTGGTCAGGGATACCGGGAGACCTCCCTGTACTAATTTGATTCCTTATTCCTACATGCGGGGCTCTGCAGGAGTGGACGTTTTGTTTTCCCTAGCTACTCGTGGGACTTATATGGAGTCTCATTTTAAAAGCCTGAAAATTGACACACGCCAAGGAGACAAGGCGGCTGCGTCTGAGGTCTCCTCGGAGGCTAAAGACATGACGGCCCCTGGTTCCGAGACGGTGAGCCAACCGCCTCCATCGGCTGGCCCAACGGTCCCATTGCGGGCTGACGGACCAACGGTCATGGAGCAGGTTGGATCTGGCTTGACTGAAGGGCCCCAGAATAAAGGGGTGGAGGTGCTCCAAAGGATGCTGAAGGCTACGGTGCAGATCCCGGGTGAACCGGAGGACGTGCAAGTGGTCTTCAGGACTCTTGAGGCGTACAACCCCTCACTGAAAACGTCAACTTGGCGCCATGTCAATATTGACGGACCTCAGGCGGCTAGTATGGCTGAGAGGAAATTTCTCTTGGTCATACAGGTCCCTGAGAGTCAAGCGAGAGCTCTTGCTGCTCTCGACTTCAGACCCTTCTATGACTTCGGTCGGGTAACCTTTAGGGTTGCTAGCCTTGGTCAGGATGGGTCTGAAGAAATAGAGGTAAGTGAATAGCAACCATAATGGCTGCCCGTAAGCTTACCCTTAAACAAATTAACTTGCATCATAGTAAAGGCGATACAAGTGGAAAGCCACATGTATGCTAAAACTGGCTGGAAAAGAACTCCAATTCACAGAGAAAGCGAAGTACCTAGGAGTCATCTTGGATAGTAAGCTTCTTTGGAAAGAACACTTGGATGAGAAGTGTAATAAACTCACAGCTACTCTATGGCAATGTAGGAGAGCTATAGGATGTAGCTGGGGTCTTAAACCGGATACACTTTTGTGGATCTACGAATCGATTCTGCTTCCTAGGCTGACCTATGCGTCTGTGGTCTGGTGGAGCAGAGTTGAACTTAAAACGGCAAAAGACCGGTTGGAGGGCGTAAAGAGGCTGGTCCTGAGGAGCATCACTGGTGCTGTGCGCACTACGCCCACGATGGCCCTTGGTGCTCTTCTGGGACTGGAACCTTTACCCCTGATCATTAAAGCAGAGGCGGCGAAAGCTGCCCTGAGATTAGGTGGGGACAGAGGCCGTAGGGAAGTTGGCAGATGGCGTCTTCCCAGCAAATTGGTGGAAAAACCCATTCTCAATATGATTAGAGATAAGGTGACTCCACTTTACCTCTTTGACAAGAAGTATAGAATAAGTATACCTAATAGAGAGGATTGGCATGATGGGCCTGCCCTTCTTCCCAGAGATGCTATTGTCTGGTATACGGACGGATCGAAGGGAAGAATTGGCGCGGGCGCAGGTGTCTATCAAGAAGCAGTGGGGGTGGCTCTCGCATATAGTTTGGGAACCATCACTACTGTTGTACAATCCGAAATTGTAGCGATTCTCTACGGTGCTTCTGAGGCTCTAGAGCGCTGCCAAGATAGAAATATCTATACTGCTTCGGACAGCAAGGCAGCCATTTGCGCTTTGAAACGATATGTTACGACATCCCAACTGGTCGGAGAGTGCCACGAGGCGCTCAACAGGCTAGCTGGAATTAACCGTGTTACCCTCATCTGGGTCCCAGGACACTGTGGAATTAAGGGTAATAACGTAGCGGATGAACTAGCCAAAGAAGGTGCTAGGAAACGATTTATCGGACCAGAACCAATAGTTGGTGTCTCCAACAAGTGTCTGACTTTGGAATTTAAACAATGGCGGACACTAGAGCACCAAAAAGAGTGGCGGGCAGCTGCAGGTTGTAGACAGGCCAAAGCACTCATTGGGGAAAACTTAAATCCTAAAAGAGCGGCGGATTTCCGCAAGCTTAATAGAAAAGAGGCGAAAATCATAACAGGTTTGTTAACAGGCCATGGAGATTTACGCTATCACAGGCATAAGATAGGCATCGTCGAGGATCCCAAATGCCGTAAATGTGGTGAGGAAAACGAAACCTCAGCTCACATTCTGTGTCGATGCCCTGCTTTGGTGAGGGAACGATATCAGATTACAGGGGTGCGTTCACGTAACTTTCACTTTTCACTTTCACTTTCACTCTCACTTTCACTTTCACTCAAAAAATTCTCACTTTCACTTTTCACTTTCACTCTCACTTTCACTTTCACTCTCACTCAAAAAATTCTCACTTTCACTTTCACTCTCACTCAAAAAATTCTCACTTTCACTTTCACTTTCACTTTTCACTTTCACTTTCACTCAAAAAAATTTTCACTCTCACTTTCACTTACACTAAAAAAATTATCACTTTCACTCTCACTTTCACTCCAAAAATTCTCACTTTCACTTTCACTCAAAAATTCTCACATTTACTCAAGAAATTCTCACTTTTACTTTTCACTCTCAGTTTTACTCAAAAAAATTATCACTTTCACTTTCATTCAAAAATTCTCACTTTCACTTAAAAAATTCTCCCTTTTCATTCACATTCCAAAAATTCTCACTTTTCACTGTAGTGCATTCTATAGAATATTCTATAGAATTTGACTTGAAATAATTAATAAAATTTGTGTAGAAGTAAGGAAATATTCAGTTATATTCTATAAAATATTTGATAGAATGTTCTATAAAGTTATTCTATATATGAGGCATTCCATGTCAAGTCATCCAGGGATCTTATGGTGTAATTAATAATAAATTTTAATTTTTGAGAGGGAAAGGAACGATTTTTTTTTAAACGAAAGCTGAGCTTTTTTCCTAAAAGGACATATATATATATATATATATATATATATATATATATATATATATATGAAAAAGTGGGACTAGAATGTTTAAACATTGAAAAAAGAGGTTTCTGCTCACCGGAGCGCTCTAAACCCGGTTTTAGCTCTGTTTAGGAGAAAATTCATTTTTTCAAAGTTTAAACATTCAATTCTCACTTTTTCATATATAAATCTCTCCCTATTATATAAAAACATTTCGCCGCCGCCGCAGAGTCAGGATTTCTATGGGCTCCTTATAGTAAGAGCCGTCAAAACTTATGTCAAAATTGACCTATTTTTTTCCCTATAGGTCAAAAAGAGGATAAATAACGGCTTCACATTACGTCAAAACCTATGTCAAAATTGACCTATTTTTTGACCTATAGGTCAAAAAAAGGATAAATAACGGACCCACATTACGTCAAAATCTTTGTCTAATTTGACCTCTTTTTTTATCTATAGGTCAAAAAGAGGATAAATAACAGCCTTACATTACGATAAAATCGATGTCTAATTTGACCTATTTTATTACCTTTTTTTGACCTATAGGTCAAAAAGAGGATAAATAACGGTCTCACATTACTTTAAAATTTATGTTTGCTGTCAAAACTTATGTCAAAATTGACCTATTTTTTAAACTATAGGTCAAAAAGAGGATAAATAAGGTCTATGTCTAATTTGACCTATTTTTTGACCTATAGGTCAAAAAGATATGTCAAAACTTATGTCAAAATAGACCAATTTTTTACCTATAGGTCAAATAGAGAATAAATAATATTACATCAAAATCCATGTTTAATTTGCCCTATTTTTTGACCTATATGTCAAAAAGTGGTTCCCGTGTATGTCCTTACATTATGTCAAAATACAAGTTTAATTTTGCCTATTTTTTGAACTACGGGTTTTTAAAGGGGCCTTAATGTGGAACATCACATTACGTCAAAATTTGATCTGTGTTTTATCTACAATCTTTATATTATCCATTTATATTATACAATCTTTATATTATTTAAGAGGAGAGTCAAAACACGCCAAGTGAGCACCCCTTCAGACATTTTTTTACCAAATTTAATGAAACTTGGTAGAAACATTGAACTAATAGAGTAGATGAAATTTGCCAAATTTCGTTAATAATTAATAACGGGTTGCCTAGTAACAGGGTGTCAAAATTTAACATTTTTATCGAAACGCAAAATTTCAAAAATTTTTATCTCTTATACTATTGACCGTACGAAAAAATTGTTTATATGTTTTTTGTAGTATTTTTATCAAACTTTTCGAAAAAAATAGTTTCACTTAAAAAAATTTTTTTTTTGAAAAATTGTATTATTTTTTTTAAACAATTAACATTTTTTATGCTTTATCCACGCGAAAATTGTTTCTTTTTTACATAAATAAATACGTTGGAATCATAGGTTTAAGAATCTGAAAAAAAATTCCACTGCCCGACATTTGCTTAATAGCAAAGATATATTGTTTATTGCTCGACGCGCTCCCGTGACGAGCTCCTCCCGGCACTGCGCGAGATAATAATAACCAAATTATTACATTAAGCTTTATATTGCATTGGATTCCAATTTGTGGATAAGATCTTGCATTCGTGGGTATATTTTAAGATTTTTATTGACTTAATGGTGTTTTATATGGTGTTTTAAAAAATTTTGTTTCCGTGCAAACGTGCAATAACTTGTATAACATAACTGAGACTTGTTAAAACTTGTTAATTGCATTGTTGTAACTTAAATCTTACTCGCAGTTTTACTTAATGTTTTTTTATATTAATTGTATGTTTCATTTAAATTAAAACGTTTTTTACGATTTTACTGAGTTTATTTGATTTAGTGCAGTTTTATTGTGTATTATGCATTTACATCAAAAATGAATAATCGTCAACAGTGCTGCAATCCGCTAAATAAAAAAAGCATAATTGTGTAAGAAAAAATTTAGTTTTTGTTACAAACAAAAACTAAATTTTTTCTTACACAATTATGCTATCATACATGCTTTATCATACATGATGTGCACATATATAAATTTTCAAAATTTTTGAATGCATCACTTCTTTTGTTTGTAACAAAAACTAAATTTTTTCTTACACAATTATGCTTTTTTTATTTAGCGGGTTGCAGCACTGTTTACGATTATTCATTTTTGATGTAAAAGCATAATACACCATAAATCTGCACTAAATCAAATAAGCTCCGTAAAATCGTAAAAAACGTTTTAATTTAAATGAAACATACAATTAATATAAAAAAACATTAAGTAAAACTGCGAGTAAGATTTAAGTTACAACAATGCAACTAAAAAGTTTTAACAAGTCTCAGTGATGTCATACAAGTTATTGCACGTTTGCACGGAAACAAAATTTTTTAAAACACCATATAAAACACCATTAAGTCAATAAAAATCTTAAAATATACCCACGAATGCAAGATCTTATCCACAAATTGGAATCCAATGCAATATAAAGCTTAATGTAATAATTTGGTTATTATTATCACGCGCAGTGCCGGGAGGAGCTCGTCACGGGAGCGCGTCGAGCAATAAACAATATATCTTTGCTATTAAGCAAATGTCGGGCAGTGGGATTTTTTTCAGATTCTTAAACCTATGATTCCAACGTATTTATTTATGTAAAAAAGAAACAATTTTCGCGTGGATAAAGCATAAAAAATGTTAATTGTTTAAAAAAAATAATACAATTTTTCAAAAAAAAAATTTTTTTAAGTGAAACTATTTTTTTCGAAAAGTTTGATAAAAATACTACAAAAAACATATAAACAATTTTTTCGTACGGTCAATAGTATAAGAGATAGAAATTTTTGAAATTTTGCGTTTCGATAAAAATGTTAAATTTTGACACCCTGTTACTAGGCAACCCGTTATCAATTATTAACGAAATTTGGCAAATTTTATCTACTCTATTAGTACAATGTTTCTACCAAGTTTCATTAAATTTGGTGAAAAAATGTCTGAAGGGGAGCTCACTTGGCGTGTTTTGACTCAGGATAAATAACGGATAAAAATACATGTTTAATTTTACCTATTTTTGAGATACGGGTTTAAAAAGGGGCCTTAATGTGGGCCATCACATTACGTCAATCTATGTTTCACCTACAGGTCAGAGCTTGCCCCTCAAATAGGAGCGCCAAATGGGACGTCAAAGTGTATACACTTGGTATACCAAAGACAATTTTATTTACTTGCAGGCTGTTATGGTACTACAAAATTTAAGTACCCTCAAAATTTAAGTCAATTTGGAGAGCAGTTTTGAAATGAACGTCAAAATTTGACAAACAATTTCCGCTGCCCTCAAAATTTAGGACATTTTTGAGGGCAGGAGCGGGACTCTGAGTTAGCGCCACTATAATAGCGCTCACTATAATAGTGCCATAGCGCCACTATAATAGCACGCACTATAATAGCGCCACTATAATAGTGCTCACTATAATAGCGCCACTATAATAGCGCTCACTATAATAGTGCCATAGCGCCACTATAATAGTGCTCACTATAATAGCGCTCACTATAATAGTGCCATAGCGCCACTATAATAGTGCTCACTATAATAGCGCTTACTATAATAATGTACTATAATAATTACTATAATAATTATAGTGGCGCTATTATAGTGAGCACTATTATAGTGGCGCTATTATAGTGGCGCTAACTCAGAGTTCCGCTCCAGACCTCTCTAAATGTTTCATTCTTCAGTTTGGGATTGTTTGTTTTTGATCGCTTTACCTTCACAGGTAATGTTCGCAAATACAAACAGCCCAAACTTAAAGAAGGTGAACGTAACAACTAGAACAACTAAACTAGCAGCACTATTGCCAATATTACTGTAAGTTTAGGTGTAGTAAGGGAACTCTTAAATGAAATTTTCTTAAAGCTAAAATAAAAAAATGTGATTGTGAATTGTTGTTTAAAAGCATTATTTCATCGTTTCTCATTAAACAGGCACAAGAATGTGTAAAGTAATCATTTTACGCACTGAAAATCACTTTACACACTGGAATTCACTTTACGCACTGCTAGCGGTGTGTAAAGTAATACTTTACACACCGCTATAAAAATAAGTACTTTACACACTGTTTTTAGTGTGTAAAATTCAATTTTACAGGTTGGTGTTACAAAAATTAATTTTAAATTGAGTAAAAAAAAATCAAAAATATAAAAAGAATGGCATTGTAGTTCAAAAATGTTGATATTTTATTTAATTAATGACAATAGAACATAAACAAGATTAATAAAATATCTTATTTTTATGTAGAAGACGAATAGGGTAATTCACATAATAAAATTAGGATAATTTTTATAAGCCCATTAATAGTACTCTATAAGTATATTTATAAGTAAAAGTAAGAATTTTTCGAGTGCAAATGACAGTAAAACTTATAATTTTTTAAGTTCGAATAAAAGGAAAAATTGTTTCAGTAAAAAGTGAAATTTTTTTTGATTGAGTGAAACTGAAAAATTTTTGGGTGAGATTATTTTAAGTGAAAGTTACAATTTTTTTAAAAAGTGAAATTGAACATTTTTCTAGTGAAAATGAAAGTAAAAATTTTTGGAGTGAAAGTGAGAATTTTTAAGTAAAAATGAAAAGTAAAAGTAAGAATTTTTGGGTGAGAATTAAAGTGAGAATTTTTTAAGTGAAAGTGAGAGGAGAGTAAAAAGTGAGAATTATTGAGTAAAAGTGAAAAGTGAGATTTTTTAGTGAAAGTGAGTGTAAAAGTGAGAATTTTTGATTGAAAGTGAGTGAGAAATTTTTTAACTGAAAGTGAGAGTAAAAAGTGTGAAATTTTGAGTAAAAGTGAGAGTGAGAATTTTTTGAGTGAAAGTGAGAGTGAAAAGCGAATGTGAGAATTTTTTGAGTGAAAGTGAGAGTGAGGATTTTTTGAGTGAGAGTGAAAGTGAAAGTGAGAATTTTTTGAGTGAAAGTGAAAGTGAGAATTTTTGAGTGAAAGTAAGAGTGAAAGTGAAAGTGAAAATTTTTTTGAGTGAAAGTGAAAGTGAGAATTTTTTGAGTGAAAGTGAAAGTGAGAGTGAAAAGTGAAAGTGAGAATTTTTGGAGTGAGAGTGAAAGTTAAAGTGAGAATTTTTTGAGTGAAAGTTAAAAGTGAAAGTGAGAATTTTTTGAGTGAAAGTGAAAGTGAGAGTGAAAATTTTTTTTGAATGAAAGTGAGAGTAAAAAGTGAAAGTGAGAATTTTTTGAGTGAGAGTAAAAGTGAAAGTGAAAGTGAGAATTTTTGGAGTGAAAGTGAAATTGAAAGTGAGAATTTTTTGAGTGAAAGTGAAAGTGAGAATTTTTTTAATGAAAGTGAAAGTGAGAGTGAAAATTTTTTTGAGTGAAAATGAGAGTGAAAGTGAGAGTGAAAGTGAGAATTTTTTGAGTGAGAGTGAAAGTGAAAGTGAGAATTTTTTGAGTGAAAGTGAAAAGTGAAAATGAGGGTGAAAGTGAAAAGTGAAAGTGAGAATTTTTTGAGTGAAAGTGAAAGTGAGAGTGAAAGTGAGAGTGAAAAGTGAAAGTGAGAGTTTTTTGAGTGAAAGTGAAAGTGAGAGTGAAAAGTGAAAGTGAGAGTGAAAGTGAAAAGTGAAAGTGAAAGTTACGTGAACGCACCCCAGGTTGTTACTTCCTCGAGGAGACAGCAATCGCTACTAAAGGACTGGCCGCGGTCCTGTTTCTATGGAAGGGGCTTTGGGCTTAGGTCAGGCGGTTTAGTAGGACTTTTGGACGTAAAGGGATTATCCAAGCGTCAGCGGCTGCTAAGCGGCTGCAACCCTAATAGTTAATAATAATAACCTGATATAAATAGTGAAAAATTTAAAATTAATTATTTTAAAAAATAGCTTCGGGACCAAAAAAAAATCCTTTTCCAGTGAGTATATCTAGTGATCAATTAATTATTGACCAATTTTCGTAATTTTTCATTATTCTGGGCAGAAGTTATTTACATTTTCAAATCGTGAAAATAAGCAAAGTGACAGTTTTAATTGCCTATTTTTTAACATTTATGAAGAAAAAAGGAAGAAAGTGTTAAGAAAAACTAAAAGTTAATCACGGGTACTTTATATTTCATAAGGTTTTATTCAATTTAATGATTTTTATTTCTCACGTTTAGTGAATGAAATTTGCAAAAATAGGTTATTTGGCAGGTTAACTTTAAAATAATTTTTTATTTAATATTTCTTATTAATAATTATTTCTACTAATTTATAATAATAAAATAATTCATTCTTAATAAAATCTAAAATTTTTTTTGTCCTACCTGCACCGAAAGAATGTCATTTCGGGCACTTAAGGCGGGCGCAAAGTAGCACATTCTGCCCGGGAGTAGGGGAACCGAGCGGAAAATACTTTTTCCTAACACACGCACCGAAAGTACATCATTTCTCACCTATAAAGAGGGTGGAAAGTACGTCTTTCCCGGAGGCAGGGAGAGAATGTTACTTTCCTTCCCCGTGACGTCATAACGGGGAGAGAAATAATATTTTCTTCCTGCTGCTATAAAAATTTGTAATTTTTTTTTAATTTTTTAAAAATATAAAAAGAGCTATATATTTCTTAAGATTAAATATGTATCATGTTGTTATTTTTTTTATTAATAGTGGATTTTAAATAAATATGACAACAAAAAATTCCAATAAATAATTGCATATTTGTACTTTCGTTTACGTGTGTTAGAAAAATAGTAAAATAAAAAAAATAGTATGTGCACCACGGAAGGAAAAAGATTTTCGCCTCGTGTGTTTGCAGTTCTCAACTTCGCTCGCACTCGCCTTCGGCTCGTACGCTCGCTACGTCTCGAACTACAAACTTCACCCTCGGGAAAATCACTATTTTCCTCCCTAGGTGCACAATATACTATTACCGCCCGCTGACCTTACACAAGTGGGCGGTAAAGTATTTTCCGCCCGCCCTGAAAGTATTTTACGCCCGCATGTTAATTCTTTGTTTTTTTCTGTAGAAATTAATAAAAATAAAGCTTAATTGCAAAATTAGAACAAAAATTAAACAAAAAAATAAATCTTATTGCTCAAAATAGAAAATAATATAACCAGGGACCGTCTCCAAAGTTTAGTTTCGTTTCAGTTTCTGAGTCAACACGAAACTAAATTAACAAACTGAATTTAGTTTCGAGTCAACACAAAACTAAATTATCACGTCCTGGCACTTTTTCAGAAGACTTGTCATCCTGACACCTAGACAGCCTGCACTAGGTAAATCACTATGTGTCACTAGGTTAACATCATAGACTTCAAAGTGTCAACATTTATATAGAGTTTAATTTTTAACTAAAATGAGCGTTTAATCGTGCGTGCCCTCAATGCCATACTTTCCATGCAGTTTGGACAAAAAATTATGCTCGTATTAAGGGCGCAAAGGTGATTACGACTCCGGCGAGATTTCGGGACCTCGGCTTCACCTCGGGCGCGAAATTGTGTCCCCTCGGTCCCTTCATCTCGCCATCGTCGCAATCACCTATTTTGCGCCCTTGATACGAAAATAACTATTACGTTTTTATAATAAATTATGTGTTTTTTTTAATATTTTCTAATAGATAAAAATGTGACAGTTTTTACGACTTCAAATACTTTAAATGCTAATTTTACAATAAATATAAAAAATATTTCAAAAATTCCTTTTATTCGGTAATCCTTATATCTTTAAAATCATTCCTGCAAAATATTACGATTTTTTAAAATTAGTCGGCAACGACTTTAGTCAAAAAATAATGGAATGACTCTTTCTAATTTTGCAATTAACTAATACGAATGATATGAAATAAAGATAATTTATGGTTTTAACAATTCAAAAATTGTTACAACAAACAATTGTTGTTATTTATTAACTTTTGATATACATAACTTGGAAACTTGCAGTTTTTTTCTAATTTTGCAATTAATTAATCTAAATAGTAAATCATTCAGATGTTTTATGATTTCAACAATTCATCAAATGTTTAAACAAATAATTGAGGGGCTGGATGCTATAACGTGTTACGCGCCATTTATTTAACATGGCGCGTAACACATTATAGCATCCAGCTCCTCAATTGTTGTTATTTACTACCTCTTGATACACAGCATGATCTAGAAAGATGCAGTTTTTTCTTATTTTGCAATTAGCTAATCAGAGTAGTGGTAGTAATTGTAAAATTAGAAAAAAACTGCAAGTTTCTAAGTTTTTTGTATCAAAAGTTAATAGACAATAACAATTATTTGTTTAAACAATTTCTGAACTGTTTAAATCGTAAAATATTTTTATTTTATACTTTTCAGATTAGTTAAATACAAAATTAAATAGAAATTGCATGTTTTTAGGTGCTTTGTGTCAGAAGTTAGTAAATAACAACAATAATTTGTTTAAACAATTTTTAAATTGTTAATACCATAAATTATTTTTATTTCATGCGGTTCGTATTAGTTAATTGGAAAATTAGTAAAAAATCTGCAAGTTTTTAGACATATTTTGTGTCACGAGTTATTAATTAACAACAATTATTTATATTTAAACAAATAACGACTGCAATATAACATTAGTAAAATTTATCAATAACAAAAATCACTTACAATGAAAATGATTAATTAGTTTAATTTTTCTTTAATATTTAATAATTAAACTTTGATATAACCGTAGTCATCTTCGTACATGAATTGACAATTGTTATAAACAAACAATAAACAATAAAAAAAATAATTATTAACATTTTTTGGAAGTATTTTAGATTTTGTCTACTGACCCACCCACGTTGGGATTCGATCAGGCGAAATAATATTATAATTGGACGTGAGCTGGGCCCTAACTGGGCTTCCCAGTTTTTGGGGATCGACATCGATAATTATATGAGCAAAAAATTTATAAGTCCAAACCTAAAAAATTTTTGGTTCAACAAAAATTAATGTTTATAATGACTTAGATTAGGAAAAAACGTGTTTTGACCAAAAATGTACTGACATTCTTTTTAAAAATGTAACGTCCACATAATTTATTAGCAAAAATTTCTCAGTCCAAACAACTAAGAAAATTTTTTTAGACCAACAAATTAATGTTTATAATTATTGTAAACAATAAAAACCGCATTTTTAATAAAAATAAATTACCATTTTTTAAATAAGAATATAAATATTAATTTATGAATATTTATCGTTTATTATTACATTACTAATATTTTTATTATTATTATTATTATTAAACTATTTATTTATGTGTTACGGTGTAGTGGTATCAATAATTGCTTTATTGAATCATTAAAGTAAATCAACAAGTCACTGACAATAAAACGTTGGTGTTCAGTTAGGTTTCATAGCATAGTGATTAGGGTGTTAGTCTGGTAGTCTGTAGGTCGTAAGTTCGATTCCCGCGTGGTCTTAGATATTATTTGTTTTGTAGGTTTGAGACTATTCCGATTTTTCTGCATTGTATACGTATAAGTATGAACTTCAATAATTATATATGCCATTAAATAATTTAATTAACAAAAGTCTAATTTTTTTATAAATTTTCAATTTATAAATAAAAGGAAGTACATTAATTCCTATATATATGTGCTAACATTATTTATGAATTTGCTTTTAGTCACAATTTAATTAAAAAAAGTATAAATCGATACCTCCGTGCAAAACAAACCTCTCTCACGTTGGTTCTCTAAAGTAACCACTCTGCATTTTTTCTCATAACCTGGTAATATTTTGTTTTATACATTTTTTATTTAAAGGTTATTATTTGTAAGAAAATCTAAACACAATTTATAATCAGTCACTATTGATAGAGTATAAATGTTTATTATATTTCATTGTAAATATTTTATATTTTTAATGAAAAATAAATGAAAGAGAATATGATGAGGTTATGAGAAAAATGCAGAGAGGTTACTTTAGAGAACCAACGTGAGAGAGGTTTGTTTTGCACGGAGGAATCGAAATCATTAAATAATAAAGCTGTTTATTTATAATTTGAAATGAACACAACGAGACTTATGAAAACGAATGAAATGAGCACCAAAATTATAACAAAAATATATATATCTTGACAACGGTTTTTTGTATGTAGCTATTTGATACTCTCTCAGAAAATACGATATAGGGGAGACCGGGGCGTAATGGATCACTTTTTACTTTTTGTTGCTTAACTTCGTCATTCTTGCTTTAATAAAAATTTCATCATGTGGAAAACTTAGCCTAAAATCTCAGCTTTCAACTAAAAAAAGTACGCCCTAATATCACTTATACTTTTTTTTCTAGAACAATGTTTTTGGAGAAATGCAAGGTGAAGAATTTCGCTTCGGGTCGGAGCGTAATGGATCACTACCCGGGGTGTATTGAATCAGCAATGAAATTTTAATTTTGATCATTAAATATTATTTAATATTGCCAATTTTCGTTTGTATTGTACATTTATACCATAAAATATTGAAAATGAAAAATATTTAATTTAAACTTTAAACATTTTCATGCAATTTTCAAATTTTAAAAAGTTGTAGCAAAATGCAAAACACATTTACTTAAAACATCTATTCTCCAGTTATTTTTTATAAAGGGTTATCATTGGTTATCATTTTATTAATATTTTAAATGTAATAGGTTGTTCTTAATAAAATATGCAGGCCAATACGCCCCGGCCAAAGTGATCCATTACGCCCCGGAGGTTTTTGTTAAAAATTTTGTTATTTGTTATCAATACCGTAAGTATTAAACAAAAATTGTCAATTGTTCTTTAAGAACAAATGTTTGAAGCTCAAAACCTGATAAACAAAAATTTTTTACAAGTAATTTTGAAAAAGATATAACAAAAAATCAAAAATTTCAAAAATTTACTTTCAAGCATCAAAATCACTTTTTTACCATACTTTTAACAATAATAAATGAATAACAATGAAACTTGGTACAAACCTGCAGTTAAAGTGATACATTACGACCCGGTCTCCCCTAAGTTTTTTCAACAATGCTTTTTTCCGTATATATTTTTCTCAAACCTAAGTGTACAAAAAAGAATTCTGATGATTAGTTAAATCAATTTATTAGATTAATTCTCTGTAAACAGCCAATTACAAAAAGGTACCCCATTTTGACCCATTTTCCCTCATTATATTTTAACAATAATAAAATTTATAATTTGTTAAACCAAAATTGTAATCACATTTCACTTTCTCTTAATATAATATAATACCTAATTATTTAAATCCATAGTTGTAATTCATGAAAGATAAAAAACTCTTTTTAATTTTTTTAGTAGAAATCATAGGCTATCAAATGATATAAATTAACTTGAAATTAGAGAATAATTTTCCAGACTTTTACTTATCTGACAAACAATGAGCGGGTTTGTCCCAGTTTCAACTAAAGTAAAAGAAAGTTGAAAGAAAAATTGTATAGAGACACTTGTATAGCAAAGTTATGTATGCTGAAGACGGGTGTATAAACAAATAAAAAAAATTAAGAATATAATTAATATAAAAATAAAATTTTATTTCAATTGGCTTTTCTGTTTTTTCATGGAAAACGTTGAATTGAACGTAATTATTATATACGCAACGAAATAAGTATATAAAAAAGATTATTTAAAGGAGTTATTAAGAGCCGTCATAAATATTCACTTTGCTTAAAGGAAATATGACAAGAAAATCTAATATAGACTAAAGAAGCAGAGATTTCGCAGAAGTTATATGAAAAGACCCCACTGAGGAACATAAATCTTTTGGTTTACGCTTATGCCTTCCTCCCTTCCTCCCTTTATATATACATAGTGATTTCATTTCTAACTCGCGAAATTTTACTCCTGTTATATATAAACACACACAGTTTGTGAAAGTTTGTGGGTGTGTAATTTGCATACACATTTATATTTTCAAATTCGAATTTATATAGTGCGACTAGTTTATCAATTTGTGTTACAATAAAGGTAATAATCTTGTTCTAAATGCAAAGCCAACGCAAATTTCTCATCTCAATTCCAACATTTATATATATATATATATATATATATATATATATATATATATATACAAATACAGTTCACATGTGGTATACACATTTCATATTCAATTGTTAATTTAAATTTATGGTACGTTAATTATTTCTTCATTCTTGCTTTTTGTTATCTCTGTAATTTATATTCTTTTTAATTTAAATGTAGCATGTATTTTTTTATTTTGACTTTTATACATGAATTTTCTCTTGCGTTTTGTCATTTTTTCTTTATTTGGTTTTTAATTCATTTGATTTTAAATATTTTATAATAATATTTGAAAATAAATTCTAATATTTGTTTCAAAAATATCTATCTTTAATTAAGGCAAATTAAACGCAAACATTCGGACAATAAATAAAATATTTATTTACTCAAACGTTTCGTAATCTAAATGATTTCCTCTTCAGGGAGTCTACCCAAAAAAATATACAAAATTAAAATAATAAAATATAAATTATATACATAATTATAATAATAATAATAATAAAAATAATTTAACAATAAATAAATGAATAATAATCTTACCAAAAAATAATAATTAAAAAAGACGAAGACTTAATTTTGTTAATATGCCCTGAGGATGGAGTAGAGTATGGAGTCATAAAATTATAAAAGAACTTAATGTTCATAAAATAATTTTACAAAATAATTGAAAAAATTATATACACATTGTTAGATATGAATCTATTTATTTATATACAAAATAAATCCATTTTTGTGCATATTCCACTTTAACTATATATTTAAGAAAAAAACGTTTCTATCAAATTAAAGAAGAATCAGATCAAAAATTAAATACCCTTATGTAAACGTAATTGTTCTTCGGAATAATTGATTATTTAAAAAGGTAGTGGACCCTTTCTTAGTTTGTTATTGTTCAACAAACCCGGATAGACGGTACTTCAAATTAGTGATAAAAATAGAGGAAAAAGTCAAGTATTAATGAGTTGGTTGTAATAAGACACTACAAGATGTGTAATATAAACCTCAGTTTATTCAACTTAGAAATTCTTTCTTTTATTATAATGATTCGTGTATGTTATAATTGAATATTAATTGTGTATTATTTTGTATGAGTGTAAATAATAAATTGACAATTTAACTCACCATAAAAATAACAAACATATATTGTTATGATATCATTTAATTAATCAATTTCCATTCCATTAAATGAAGGTTAATATTTTTTAATCTCAGTACTATTTTATTTGATTTCTTTACTCAATTCTATTTCTTTAAGATTTTAATTATTATTTAATTCACTTTATTTCTCGAAACTTCAAGTCAATATTATAATCGATTTTCAAAAATGTATCACTTCACAAAACTACGTCGTACAAATTCACTTTAATTAATCAATTTAAAAAAACAATCTCTTCTTTTGGGAAACAAATATTAACCTCCGACTTTGCGGGAAAATTATAAAATAAAAACAATATTTTACACAGCCTTGCTGCGGGAGAATCAAATTCAGACTCGATCGTTAAATCAATTGAAGTTATGGATCACACCCTGAAATTACATTAAAATGTTAATAGTGGGAAGACTGTTACACACACTGAAAAAAATGATAATGTTAATTTTGACATACAAGTATGGTTGGGATGTATAGCTGAAACAGCAATACCGTATTGCTGTTCTTTAAATACAGTATTCGTGTTCTCCGCATACATATTATTGTCTCTCAAATACATATTGCTGTTCTACACTGCGTATGGCTAAAACAGCAATACTGTATGGCAGTATCATATCTAACAATATAATATGTCAGAATTGGCTATATTTATGGCAGTACCATAAATATATTTTTTTTAGCTGTGCACAGCTCATTAAACTTCTTTGTTGCTAGGCAATCTTTTCGCAAGCTTGCAAATTCCTAAAGTTGGCTAACACGAGTTCAATGCTCTAAATCCACTATATTTTTAATGTGTATGTTTCTTTTCTTCATATTTAAAACAATACATTTAGAGTCTTCCAATGGAAAATAACTCTTTCGAAATATGGGTGTTGTCCATACTTCTTAGCGATTCTTAATTTTAATAAATTAAAATGTCATTTAATATTGTTGGTGCAAAAGAAAATATATCCAAATTACTATTTAGGTATAATTAAGGATAACAAATAGTGTTACTTTTGATCGTGTAATATTTCCAAATATTACGTCTTGGGTTTTGAAGGTACACACCTCAGGAAAATTTACCACCAAAAACTTTCATGAATTTGCAAAGCGTTTCTTTTTGACAAATATTTATTCTCAAAATGAGCCTGTAGGACAAACCGGCCGTAGGATATTTCCATTGAATTAAAGTTTCATAAAAATTATTTTTAAATAAAATGTTTCTTTTATTAAAATATTTACTTACAATGAAAAATAATTGTCTTCCAATGAGAATTGTACCCTTTAATATTGTTTCTCTAATAATGACAAACATTTTTATTTTTTATTTAAAAAAATATTTATTTAAATAAAATTCAATCACGAATTATTATTTTCATTGCTACAACCATTGTTTACATGATTCTTTATGTTTTTTATTATTGTAGATTATGTAAATGCAATATTATAAATAAAAAACCAAACGGTCCGGTTTTCCCCATGGGGGTCCGGTTTGCAAAATTTTTTAAAGTTAACACAGCAACTAAACAATAAAAGATGAAGTATAGGTGTCTCTGTGAAAAAGTTGCGCAATTAAATGATCTTTCAAACAAGACCTCAAAAAATGAAATCGGTTTATTCGTTTAGTCACAAGAGTCAAAAAACCGTTAGGGGTCCGGTTTGCCCCACTCTCCCCTAATAACATTAGTAACAAGTTAATAAAAAAATTTGTTTAATTTAAAAATTAATAAAAAATAATTTTTGAACAAAAAACTTAATTTTATGAAAACTAATTAATAATAAATGGTGGAAAAATAATGAATAGTAGAAATAATAATTAGTAAAAGAAAAACAATAAACAAAATAAAAAATAAACATACCATAAATAAAAAAAAGGTCCGTCCTTGTATAAAAACAATAAATAAATAAGAAATAACATATACACTGAGAGACCTTTGGGTCAGCAGCAGACTTTCGATAGACTGCTACTGACCATTTTAGTGGAACGCTAACAGGACTATACTTTTGGGTTACTGCGGTACAATTTTGGGCACGTGACAGTCCAAAAGTTTTTCAGCTGCAAACCAAAGGCAGCATCCCCACTACTTCGGTGAGCTGCTCACCAACATTGTGGACTGTCACGCGCCCAAAATTGTACCGCGCAGCGTACGAAAATCATAGTGGAGCTGCTATCACATACGTTGTTTTGCCACAGTTCCAAAGGTCTCTCAGTGTAGATAATAAATAAATAAATAAATAACAGTTCGCAATATAATAAAACAAATAATCTGTCAAATGAAGTAAAAACGTATTGCAAACTGCAAAGTCAAATTTAAAATTGAGCTCCAAAATCTATCGAGTCATTACAATGAACATTTATTAAACGGAGAAAAACAAATACAAATAAAACAATAAATTAAACAAGAACAGAAAATGAAACTCAATGAGTATTTATTACATTAAATTACTGTAAATAAAATTAAAAATCATTTCGTACGATTTATCAAAATTATATAAGTCTGTTGTTTTATTTAAACTGTTATCTCCTTCTTTTTTTATGAAAAACATTTCTGATAGTAATCGTTTGTTAAGATTTGATTCAACATCCAAAATATTAAAATCATACCATTTTATAAAATGTTGAGAGGAATCAGTATTAGAATTAGTCAAATGATTAGTAATAGCATTATGATATTTGTCATTTAAGTCAGAATTACTCGTATGTTCCTTTTTACGAATATGTGACGGTCCTTTAGTCTGTCCTATTTATGATTTACCACAATTACATTGGAATCAAATCACTATTGCATTGATTTTGTCTCTCGAGTCTATCCATACCAAGTTTAATGAATTTATTAAATTTTAAATTGACATTGAAAACTGTTTGGATGTTAAAAGTTTTATGTAATTTTTTGATATTTTCCGATATTGGTCAATAATAAGGAAATATTATTTCTTTACTTACGTATTATTATTTTGGATGATTTGAATAATAGTTTAGTAGTCTTATTAAATAAGTATCTATTATGTACTAATCAGTAATGATGTTATTGTTATCTGATCTTATAATCTTTGAATTTAGAAAATTTATTTCATTATTACATTCTGATTCATGAGTGAACTATAATCTTTTATAAAAGGAATTGATTTATTAAGATTTCGAAACGTTGGAGTAAATAAATATTTTACTCATTGTCCTGATGTTTTCGTTTAATTTGCCTTAATCTATAAACGATCTCGGATGTTAAAGATTATTTAACTAATCTATCTTTAAATTTTTCAGTTTAATGTAAGGAAAAATTGAAGTATAAAAATATAATGAGAGATGAACCGACAAATTAGCCTAGACGGATAGATGCTTCGCTCGATGGGACCAAGGGTACGGATACTTGGTTTGCTCGCATTAACCTGGGATTTTTCTGGCGCGTGAGATAATCTGAGCGGGAGATTTGAACGTCGAGACTTGGTTGTGTAATATTCGAGACTTTGAATCAGGTCGAATTTATACATCCAACGCTCGGCTTCGATAAATCGGCTGTACTCAGTTAAGGTATACAAGTATTTCTAATAAAAGCCGGTTACGGATCGCGAACAGAGAGAATTTAGGAATCTAGTGAAAAAGTTTGGGGGGAATAAAAAATGTGTAGTGGAGGTTAAGAATTGTAAAAACCCAAAAAAGTTTACAAGAGGAAAATAAAAATTAAAAAATATAATGGAAGATAAAAATAAATGTTATAGAAGTTGATATAATTTTTAAGGGAACAAGAGAAAAACGATTTTTATTAGATTTGAAGGACATAAAATATACGCGAATATATGAAAATTATAGTTAAAGACACAATGTTGTTTATATAGTGACAACACTTGAGGTATATTTAGCCAGTGGTGGTTTGTATCTCCTGGAGGAGTCCACACACTACTGACGTTGAGTGGGTAAATGATAAACTTTCGAAAGCATGAAGGAGATACTTAGCCAGTGCTTGTCTGGGCACTTGAACGCTTTGTCCTTTTTCCATTCGCCAAGCCGCACTTGCGATGCTTTTGTGTATCATCTGGCATGTGTGTGGGTGTGTACTGATGCACCACTGTACAATGTATGTATGTATCCACATTTACATTCTATCTTACGTTCGTGATCTTCGCCCACAGGGTGTCACTTTATACGAGTCACTTCACAGAGTAAATAGAAAATTAATTAGACGAAATCCTTTTTTCAAATTAAAACATTAACAAAATATTTTACAAAATTTCATTTATTTGACAAAAAAAATTTTAGAATTTGAAATATAATATGTAATTCTTGTCTGAATATAACTATTTAACAACATTTCTTTAATTATAGAATTACTACTGTCATTATTCGTTACTACTGGTTGCACAAAATATTTTTAAAGTATCCTTCCTACTACCAACTTAATAATATTTTTCTCTATTTTTTACTACTGGTTCTACAAAATAATTTTTAAATATTTTCCTCCATTTTTTACTGTCGGCTTTATTAAATAAATTAAAAATTTCGAGTAAAAAAATTGGCCCGACTTAGGTATTAATATATTACTGAGAAAAAAGTGCAAGAATTTACTGCTGATTTATATCGACTATTACTAGTGTCAGTGGAATTAAATAAAATTAATTGATATTTTTCTTGCCAGACTTAAATTATGATTTAGTACTTAATGCATTACATTACACGTCGGAAATGATCGGTATACGGATGCACGGGCACAGCCTAACAACATACCAATCTTTAAATCACAATTTTTTCGTAAATACAAATGTCAGAAATTTAGCAAATATATACTGGAAAAACTGGTATCTCACTTGTATCTTAAAAAAAGTTGCTTTAAGTATTTAAATTATTGAGCCCAGAAAATCTGTTTTATATTGAGTTGTTTAATTACATCTCGTGTCTTATTTTAAAACATTAAAGGTAACTCAATGCATATAAGACACATAAAAAATCTTCTTACTGTGTGACGGATTCCCTAAACACATAACATGTCTCAAAATGAAGTGCTACATATATAAGACACTTTGTAACGTTTTAAAATGAAACAAATATCTGTTTCAAATACGATCTTTAATTTAAGACCAAAATAGTTGAAAAATCTCATTCGGTTCGAGAGATATCATTATAATCGTCCGGGCATGTTTTTTGACAAATGCATTGAATTAGTCGATTAAACACGGTTTTTGGCTGACAATGCTCAGCCGTTTATAATGATATCTCGTGAACCAATTAAGGGGTTACATGAGGTTATTCTGTAAAAAAGGACTGTTTTCAACAATTTTTTTATATGAAAAAATAAATATTTTATTATAACTTTTTAGATCCTTAAATATAAATATTTAAATAAGAATTTTATAAATTTCCGAAGAAAAATATGCAGAAGACAGCCATTGAGACGTCATTTCCGGTGACCCCTCGGAAAAAAGTGCGTCCGCGTTGACAGCACAATTCCTAACAGAATCATCTGAAATTAAAAAACCAAATATTTTCTTTTAGAACAGACCTAAAACTAGAAATTGTACGTAGAGGGAAAAAAGTGAAAATATTATTTTTGGCGCACCTTTTTACAAAAAAATGCAAATTTTAGTAAAATTTACTCAACATTTTTTTTGAAATAGTTGTGATTAAAGAAAAAATCCTTCGTATCGTACCTTGAAGGCTTGTGTGAAATTTCATCAAGATCGGTTGAGTAGTTTCTGAGAAATTTTGACAATCGACTTTAAAAACGCAGTTTCAAGAAAAAGGTATTTTAAGATTTGAGCACCATTAAAAAAAATTTTTAACTTACATTGAATCGTCGATTCCTGCCACTACCTGTAGCAGCTGCAGTGTCCTGGGCATGCTTCCGTTCCTGTCTATGGTGAATTCTGGCTTCTCGAGTCAGTCACAGATTTTTTTTCGGCTGCGCACACACAGTTTTAAATCTATACCGTGCATAAATAACAATAAAGCATACATTACTTCATTAAAAGTGCAGGCAGCCACCAATGCAGCAGGGTAAGAATTCCTGAAGTGAGCTTCGGATTTTCCAAAGTTTGAAATTTGAATAACCAACTTTATAAAAAGAAAGTACTAATAGACGCACAAACAACCACCATGTTTTATTTAAAAATATTCATTTGTTTATTTTTTATAAACAATTTAATTTTAATGTAAATTTTGTTTAAAACTTTTATATCTTAGGAACGATTTGTCGGATTTTAATGGAAATTTTTGCACATAATTCATAAAGATTGGAACTTTTAAGAAAAATTTGTTTCATTGTTAAAAAAATTATTTGTTGTAAAAAATTATTGTTATTATTAAACAAATGAATAATTAATTGTGTTCTAGACCTTTTTCGTAAAATTATTTTTAAGATCTTTAAACTATATAAATCAAGGATTTAATATCTAAAATAAAAAGTTGGTAGATCGAAATAGTTTATTAACTACGAATTTTTTTTGTGAGCGCGGTCGCGGCGTGACGTTGTGCTCCGCATGTTGATGCGTTTCGAGGTATTCATGGTCAGCGCGCAACGAGTTTATGCGGAGCACAACGTCGCGCCTGACCGCGCTCACAAAAAATTAGTAGTTAATAAACTATTTCGATCTACCAACTATTTATTTCAGATATTAAATCAGATATTAATAGTATTATTTTTTCAAAAAATTTCCATCAGAATCCGACAAATCGTTCCTAAGATATAAAAGTTTTAAACAAAATTTACATTAAAATTAAATTTTTTATAAAAAATAAACAAATGAATATTTTTAAATAAAATTTGGTGGTTGTTTGTGCGTCTATTAGTACTTTATTTTTATAAAGCTGGTTATTCAAATTTCAAACTTTGGAAAATCCGAAGCTCACTTCAGGAATACTTACCCAGCAGTATTAACGATTTTTGAACCAGCAGGAAGTATTTTTGGAGTAATCTTCTAGATTAACTGATTCAAACTTTCGTTATTATTTTGCGTGAAACCCCCAACACACCGCTGCAAAAGCTCATCTTTACTGAGATCTTCATAGATGGGTTTCATTGCAGTCAAAACATCATCTGGTAATGGAACTACCTGCCCATAGAAAGTGAAAGTAGTGGGCAATAGATACAGTCAACAATAGACGAGCAGCTGCTCAGACATACCTACGACGCGCAGAGCATCCTTGACTTTGTGCGTGCACCTTCTCAGGACTGTATCTTCGAAACTCTAATTCCGATCGACTTACAAATTTGGGACAATATTTTACAGATGTAAAAATTAATAAAATAATATAAAAAATTGATTTTTTGAAGCTGACAAACCCATGTAACCTCTTAAGATTTTTCAATTCTTTTGGTCCTTAATTAAAGACAAGACTTGAATGACCACACCTATGTAGTTTTTAATTGAGGGGCTGGATGCTATAATGTGTTACGCGCCATGTTAAATGAATGGCGCGTAACGGTTCCCAACCATTTTACCGAATCTACTTTACCGAATGAAAAATTTACCTAATGACCATTTTACCGCAAGCTCTTTTTCCCGAAAACTATTGTACCGAATGCCGTTTTACCGAATTTACAAGATCCCGAAGAAAAAAAATGTAATAAATAAACACATTTAATTATAAAAGTTAAAATTTATAAAATGTATGAAAATTCTACAAATAAATAATAAAAAAAATGAATAGAAAATGAGCAAAAAAATACCATTTTAAATAACAATGTTATGCGCAATAGCGCGTAAAAACTGAAGGTCGCGACTATCATTTTTGTAGTTGGCATATTCGGCAACTAATAATTTTACTAACGAAAACACTAATAATTTTGAAATAGGTGATGAAGGTGAACTGACGAAAAGTTTATATCTTACGAATAACAATTTTGACGGTTGCTAGGGAAACAAAGTTTCGAAAAAAATGACATTCGAAAATAGCAAAAATTTACATCAAGCACAGTAAATTGGATTCGGTAAAAGTGCATTAGGTAAATTGGTTTCGGTAAAAGTGTATTAGGTAAAACGGCGTTCGGTAAAAAAATTTTCGGTAAAAAAGTAATTCGGTAAAAAAGACGTTCGGTAAAATGTACGGTAATCGCGCGTAACACATTATATCATCCAGCCCCTCAATTTTTTCAAAAATATTTAACTACTTCACTGGCAGGGCATTCCAAATGGCGTTCGACGCGCCGAAATCTAGCCTGTCAAAAACAAGCAAATGGCGTTCCTAATAAAACTGTATATATTATTATTAATTAATATTATAATATAATTTTCTTTCCAATTATATTATATTATAATAATTCATATAAATATCTCTTTTTAATAAAAATGTTATATACAGTTCTATAATATTTATTATATTATATACAATAGTTATATTGCATAAAAAATAAAAAAGTGGAACGCCATTTCTTGAAAAGTATTGAAAATGGACATTTTCAACGTTCAAAAAACATTGAACAACCCGAAAACTGAAATCTTTATTGTGATAATATTGTGCCCTGTTGTCTAAACTGTAGTAATATTGACTTGTAGTAGATATACTACCGCCTGAAATTTTCGGTACGATCGACAGGCGAGCTAAGAAAAGTTGCTGATAAAATTAAATTAATATATTTTATTATAGAAAAATGATAGAAACTTGGTTCTTGGTTTGTTCGAAAGCTAATTAAATTCTGCGTCGTACGATATATAAATGAAAATTAGTTTATATTTTTGAGAAATTTTATCACTTAAGAGATTTTGAAAAAAATTGGATTAATTTTTTTGTTTTTGTGCACCATGTTTGTGAAGCAGTACATTCTAGAAATTATTTAATGATAGAACGTTCAACGTCCTTCTGGCAGGACGAAAAAAACTCTGGTAAGTCCGTCCGAAATCGCTAAATAAAAGTAACATGGATTGACATAAACAAAAAGTAAAATATATAGTTGGAAAGGTGATGAAACAAGCTTTCAGCGCATATAAATGTCGAGCTTGTAAGTTGAAACCGAAGAGCAGGGTAGCTTAAAGAAGTTGAATTTTTCAAAAATTCATACAATTGTTAGTCACAAAATGATGAAACCCGGTCCTGCCGGCAGGACGCTTTTCGCTTTGTTTAAAAGGCTAGCAAGCCTAGGCAAATAAATTTAGAAACTTGATATTTACATCATTGGAAAGCTTGTTTCATTACCTTTTCAACGATATATTTAATTTTGTTTTTATCTGCTTCTATATTAATTTTATAAAGAAAATTTGAAGAGAGTTTTTATTTAATTGGCCGCAATTTTGCTGATTAACATTAAAAATTAAATTTTTTTAAATTAAAGAAATAGGTTTCATTCTTTGAACGTTTCTGAAGAAAAAGAGACTAGACAAGCCAAAATATATTGATTTTTGTGAATTTTACATTGAATTTACGAAAAAATGTTTTTTTTTACTTTTTAGAAACAGCAAGTTTGAGGGCTTTGAAAAATGGTTTAATATTATTATTTTAAAAAGTCAAATATATGAATTTCTTCGTCTTTTAGTCTACTTTAATCCCAAGGAGTTCTGGAAAAGAAAAATTAAATTTCTTTTTTTTTTAAAACTTATTTTCGGAACATCCTTCCGGCAGGACGGGCGCTTGGACATTCTATCATTAAGCCCTGGAAACTGAAAATCCGTTGAGCAGTTTTTGAAATATCTAAAAGAATGTCCAAGCATGTTTTTCTATAATTTAGGCGGTGGTACACATTTACTGCACTCTCGCTTCTCACCTAGTTGTTTTTGCTAGTATAAATTATTAAAATTTTTAGTTATGTATCATTAAATACATACAGCTGAATGTGTGAACCTTTTTCTCACTTATTAATAAGTGAAATCCTCACTTACGTATGAGTGAAATATTTATAGTTAAAAAGAAATCCACTTATGAATTATATTTCAATTATTTATACTTTTAAATGTTTTGAAACAATGTTTTTATCATTGCAGTTAATATGTTAAAAATGATCACTTCATTTAATTATATTAGAATGAGTGACTGTTTGAGAATTTAGCTTAAATTCGATACTCGAGGGTTTTTAAGGTCATTGACTACGAATACTGTGTTAGTTTTTTAAAATTCAAAATGTCGGATCTAATATAGAGGACAGAATAAAAACATTGTTCGGATTCGCTTAAATCTCGTTTCTCAGGGGTTTTTGGGGTTGCTGATTAGAAATCTGACAATAGATTTAAAAATTCAAAATAGCGGTTATAAAATGACTGTGTAATTTTTTATAAATTCAAAATACATCGTGTAAAATAACTGTAATAATTAGCTCACAATAACTCTTTACTACAAGTAAATAAACAATTTACACAAATAAATACTACTATACATAGAAATTCATCTATGTAGGGGACAATGGGGAGTTATGAAGCATGGGGAGTTGTGAAGCACGGCCATAGATCTCGTATAGTAATTGTTTTGATAGATGTCACTTACTCTGAATATTTTTTCACCTAATATCTTCGTTTTGTAATTGGATTCATTCCGATAGCAGATATTTTGCATATCTTTCAAGACAATGTGTTCAACCTTTCGTTTATAAAGTTTTTTTGAGTGTTCCTTTTTGTAGAATTCTTACAAAATTCGCGAACAAATCAAAAAGATAAGTTCACCTATATAATAACCAGCAATGATTAGGTTCTTGAAATTCAAAAGGATTTATGCAAAATCTCAATAAAAAATATTTACCAAAAAATATAATTTTTAGCGATTTTTAGTAGTGCTTCACAACTCCCCATGATTTTTAAAAACTTGAAAAAGCAGCTTTTTAGCCCAACTGAAAAAAAATTGTCGATTTTATTTTATTTCATGCAAATTCTTTAACCAGTAAGCATATTTGAAGACCCTCTAGAGATTCAAGTGGAGAAAATTTGAAAAAAAAATTTCTTTTTGAAGTTACAACTCATAAACAAAGCGTGCTTCATAACTCCCCATTCTCCCCTATTATATTGAAGCTGACATTATGAATTTTAAAAAACGAACATCGGATTCCTAAACAGCGACCGCTAAGACCCCAGAGTAACAAGATTCCAAGAAATCCGAACACTTTTTTTTATTTCGTCTTCCATATTGGATCCTCCATTTTGTATTTTAAAAAACTAACATCTTATTTGTAATCATGGACCTCGAACCATTCGAAAGAGCGACAACAAAAATAGTAGGATACGGACTTTTGAAAACTGTTTTGGCTTCTTTAAATTTAAAATTTATAATTTTTTGACTGGACATTTTTAGGTACCTTTGATAGTACTTTTAACTTGAATTTAACCTACTTTTTAAAACCTGAACATAAAAAAATATTGTGCCAAGATTTTCTTCATTTTCTTCCTTCGTTTGTGGAACTACGCAAATATTTATTTGCTTCAAACAACTTGAATTATTTGAATTAGATAAATCTTAATTAGGTCAATTAAATAATTATATTAGTTTAATCAATGAATTTACTTAATACAAATAATGAGTCATTTAAAACAATTAATTTCTTTATTTTACTCCGCGAATTGAATATTTGATGTAAATAAACATTATTTGACAACAACAAAATAATACAGTTTGTTAAAATGCTATATGTGTGTGAGCGTTTAGGGTAATTTCAGGTAATTTAAACAGAAAAATATCTGTGTTTAAAATCACATAATATTTTATTTATAATTATTTAGATTTGTATTCTTGTCGCCGTAAGAAACAACTAATATTATTATTTTTGGTGAGTGGTTACTCTACTGTATCTCAAAATTCCACTAATAATAGTAACATTTTAGAAAAGTTTAGAGAAAATTCATTTTTTTACCTGGGCAGTTAAGGAATTTTGCCCCATATGTTCGTAAGTTGTGGTTACGTTTTATTTTTTTACTCCGAATCCCTTTGAGATCCCATGATGAAACTTACAGGACATGTAAAGCACATTTGCCCTAACATTTAGTAAAATTTTGTAACAAATCGAAGACGATATTTCTTCTAAAACGGACTTTAAATTTTTCAAAATTTCAAAAAAAAATTTTTTTGAATTTTTCTTTTTTATATTAATTGTATCTTAAAATGTACTCAAAACCAAAGAAATCCTTTTTTTAAAATCTAAAATCGGTTAATTAGAACCAAAGTTAACCTTAAAAAAAATTTGAAAATGCCATATTTTGGTAATTTTCAAAATTTTGAAAACATATTTGGTAGAGTTGTTTATTACTATAAAAGTAATAAATTTACAAAAGTACAGCTAAATCCTAACAAGTCATGAAAATAAGTGTGTTTAACTGACGTGGAATCCACCATATAACTTAAATCTATTCCCAGTTATTAGAAAAGTACCCAATCAATAGTTTCATGCAACATTTTAGGCGTTATAATTTGAGGACTTATAATACCATGTTTCCCTAGATTAATTGAACTTAGTGCTTAATCTATGTCATCGTTCATTTCTTCTATTAAAGTTTCGACTATCAATAATTTTTTTTGTATAAACAAGCTCTTTTTGTTATTGTTTATTTATACTTTCATTTGGTTGAACATATCGTAATCTGCTACAAGTTTATTTTCTAAGAACTAATCTTGAGATGACGAATCAAAGATCATTTTTATTACTTTAGTATTGTTTTGTATTGCTTCATTTAAAACCTTATTATCATTATATAATTGATCCAATTCTTTATTAATTATATTTAAATCTGAATTGCCTAATGTCCCAAATAATATTTTAGATGCGTCTCCTATTATATTTAAAAGTCCTCTTTTAATTCTTTGTTTACCCATTAGGTTATATAATAGTTTTAATTTCGTAATTTTCTTGATATTTAGTCATGCATAGATGACTAACCTGTGTTAATATTTTTTAAATAACAACTACTCTCTCTATCTTTAGTTCTCGTAACATTTATCATAATCATCAGTTTCCATTCCTCTGAATATAAGTACGCTTTTTCTATTTCTTCCCTATATATATTTCCTTTTAGTTCCGTTATATTATAATGAGTTTCTTCTACAACCAGCACAAGGTTTATTATCAAAATCTTCATCAGAATTGCCATTGTTGTCGTCATCCAAACTGTCTTCTTCACTATCTAAAATAAAATATTTCTTAATATCTTCTCTATGTACCTTTCTATTATTTTCTATCGTATATGTATTCCAATTTTATGCAAAACTACATGTGGCCCTAACTACAAGAGGTCTCCCTTTTTTCTCGTATGATTTCTTATCAATATTTGTTCCCCAACAGCAATTGTCTTTTTATCAGTCAGAATTTGTTTTCTTTGAGATTCATTGATTTTTCTTCTTGCAACATGTAATTTGTTTTTATGTTCTAATTGTCTTAATTCGTGTTTTTTTACAAGGTTCGTTATTTTGTTTGATGTTTCAAATGCTTCACTTGCTTTTCTGACATTCTATAGTTCAATCGGAGAAAATCCTGTTATTCTGTTAATTGTCATATTGTATGTTAACATTGCTTTGGGTAACTCTTTATCCCATTCATCTTTTTTCGGAAAAATGCTTAAATATTCGTTAATCTTGTTGTGTGATATTTCATTCTTTCCATTACTTTGTGGGCGATAAACTGAAGTTTTTACATGTTTTATTTTTAATTCGGCCATTAAATCTGAGAATTCGTTAATAATAAATTCTTTTCTATTACCAGTAAGTATTTATAAGGGTTTTCCGTTCATTTTTAAATATCCTTTCCACATAGCCTCAATGACTAAAGTTGCTGATTTGTCCTTCAATGATTCCAAATGTACATATATTGTCAAAAAATCTTGAATCACCAAAATGGATTTATTTCCGCTCGTAGTTTTATATAATGATCCCACTAGATCTATTGATATTTTATCATTTGGTCCTTCTAGTACATCTGATTCTTCATAATATTCCTGCTTTCTTTAATTTTATTTAAATCGTTGATATAGATCACATGTTTTGATAAAGTCTTCAACATCTTTTGTAATTTTGGGCTTGTTTGTCATATTTCTCATCTTCTGTACTGTAACATCCTTAGAATAGTGTTCTCCTAATATTCCTTCATGTGCTTCTGCTATAATTTTTCTTCTATTTGTTTCAATGCGTTTCTTTAGTAAATATATTTCCTTATCACCGCCTTTCCATATTTAAAAAAGAATTCTTGATATTTTACTTTCATCTATATCTTCGTAAATAATTCTTATTCTTTTTTCTCTAGTTTCTTTTTCTAAAAATACTGCAAATACTTATTTGCCACCTGAGGACTAATTTTTATTCTGTTATCTTCTTCTGTTTCTTCGTTCGTTATCCAAATTTCTTTAATCCTTGTTGGTCCAAATTCTTGTCTTATGATTAACTCTCCAGTTTGTTCTATTTTATTTCTTTTGAATCGTATTTTATTCGCGTCATCATTTTCTATTTGAGGTATCTCCTGACTCATTGTACTTCTGTTCCTCGTCAAAATTTCTTACTACTTTCTATATAGCTCTTTCTTTGGGTATTGTTTTCCTTCTATAAACTAACATTTTCCAAATATAATTTGTGTGTCTTATAGGTTTAAGTATACTTCTCAAATTACTTATCGGTTCCAAAAGAGAATAATTTTCATATCATTGTCGTTTTTCTTTAGTACCTGTAATCAATTTTATAGTCTTTATTATTTATTCATCTTTAATTATTATTGATTGATCACTTTCTTCCGTCTATGAATCTATTTCCATATTTTCGTTTTTATTTTCGTCATCAACTATTGAATTGTCGTCTTCTGTTTGCGTATATATTTCCATGTTGTCATTTTCCTCGTTTACACATGTAGTACGCGCGTTCTTCTGTTCTAATGTGTCATATGTACCATCTGTTGTCATCTGAACCGTTGAAATTCGCGATAAGGCGACAGCGTTTGTGTTAGCAACTCCTTTCTTATAAATAATTTAACTATCAAAATTTAAAGTCTCAATAGGTGTATTATGTCTTTTTTGTTCTCTTGGTATCGGTGTAAAGTCGTGCTTAACGGGTTCTCCGATAAAGAAAATTCTTCGCTTATCTACATTCGGTCTAGTGGTTTGGTGTTGATTGGTCGTGACTGAAAATTTTGAGTTTTTTCTTGACGTGGTGGTAAACCTTTTAATTTTCCTCTACAAACATCCTCTGCATGTCCTAATTTTTTACAATAGTTGCATTTTTCAAAAATTCTCGGCTTGATAAATCTTGGTTTTGGTACTGGGTTTTCAATTTTTGGGTTTCTGGTAAAATTGTCAATTCTTCTTTTATCTTTCAAATTCACGTTAATTTCTGAGGCAATATTAAAACATTTATTCAGCGTTTTCTGTTTCTGAGGTCGGGTTCTAATTTCAAATTCTTCACGTATAATTCTTAAGAATGTACTGACACTTGCACTTGTTTCTATTTCCTGTCTTACGAAAGTTTCTTGAGGTGTTATAATCATACTATCTATAGACTGCCTGATTTTATCCTAACACTACATAAATCTTGAAGTGAATGACTCTAATCCTTCATTTTTGCCCATTATACATGAATCGCGAGCGCTTTGAAGTGATACTAAACTATCCTTTTCTCCAAATAAAATTCGTAATCTCTCAAAAAAATCGGCAAAGGTTTTAACGGCATCTGCTCTAATAGTATTTGCTGCTCTTCCTACTAATTTTTGTGCAATTATTGCATGTAGTAATGTTAGTCTCTCATTTATTTTCGTTTTTCTTTTAGATAATCTTATTAGATGCATTAAATTTTTTAAACCGCTTCCGTTAAATTTTGGTACTAATTTTATGCTTTTCCCAAAATCATATTCTGTAACTTCTTCTAATTCTTCGTAATCGCTGTTTAATTCGTTTTCATTAAAGAGTTAACCTTCCTCTCTTCTATCTGGAGTCAATAGCTACTAATCTCGTTTCAAATCTTTCCATTTTTGCAAAAATATTTTGCAAATGGTCATTTAAAGCACTTGATGTTTCTGGCATGATGTTTAGAATATTGTCTAATTTTAGTCTGTCAGTCAGTGATATTGAATGGGATGAACTGTCTGTGTCTATTGTTTCGTTTTCCCTACTTTCTCTATAGGAGTTTAAATCCAGTTTAATTTTATAAATTTCCTATATCGTTTCGTACAATTTTTATTTTATATCCGTTCGCGTTTTCTAATTTAAAATTTCATTTTTTGCAATCCTGCTACAAGGAGTACACAAGAATATGAAATTCGTTTTTTTAGTTTATTAACGATGGCAATACTCATAAAATCACGGAGTATACCAACGCTTTAAAACAAACTTAGCCACACCCTATGAAAGTCGCCTTTCAACGTACGTAAAGTGGACTTATACTCTTCTTCTAAAGATTTGTAATTTTCTTTTATATACCTTACTGTTCGTCTGGATAATCTCGAACCTCTGTAATTCTAGATGACTCTGGATTCCTCTCTGTAGATCTGGATAACTCTGGATATCACTCTGTAGATCGCTACTTTTTCTTTACTTTCTCGTTCACTTTAGATAATTACTTTGTTTATCTGGAACTAGCTCTGGGTTCTGGATGCTTAAAATCTGGATGAACTTCTAAAAATTTTTTGAATATCCTAGCGCTGCCACCAATTATTTTGTCGCCGTAAGAAACAACTAATATTATTATTTTTGGTGAGTTAGTTACTTAACTGAGAGCCAACCCTACTTTATTTATTTAACAAGTAAAAGTACAAAAACTTGGAGATTTTCAATCCTTCCAATTCTTCACTGAGCCTTATTGGAAGACAAACGTGCTATCACTTTAAATAGCGACTAGTTAATCTGACCACACCTGCTTAAGCTTTAGTTTTTGAGGACTGTGAACTCGTCCCCACTCTTTACAATACACACTCATACTTCATACTGTCGACAGTATTTTAATTAATTTTTAATTTTTTATGTATATTTTTTGAAAAAGAAAATATATTACGAAATAAACAAAAATTAGAAATCAAATATAAAACAAATTATTTAAATAAGAAGCGTCAGCATAAAAATTAAAATTCGGGACTTTTTGGCCCTGCATTTCATGGCAATCACACACTCACAACTGTCACTAATATAATGAATTCTTCGTCTACTTGACGATTTTTCGCAGTATAGATGTTTGCCTGTATGTCGCAAGTTAATAATTATAAAGTTATTGATATTTGTTATTATTATATTGATATTATCCTTAAATTGTTTTTTAAAAAATGTTTTGTTCAAATTTAAATTTTAAATTCTTTAGAAATATTTTTTAACTTTGTAAAAGAGTAATAAAAAAAAAGAATCTGTTTCAAAGAGAAGTATTTCACTGTTGAAAATATATTATACAATAACAAAGTTTAAACTTTCATTGGATGCATTGTTATTGGTATATTGTCGTTTACAAAATATAATTTGTACTCAAATTTCTTTGACTGCTTCTCTCTCTCTCCCTCTCTGAACAATATCGCACTTTTGCTATGAATCAGTATAAAATGAAACTATCGACGCCAAATTACCTGTTCTATAGGAAAATTGATTTTAAATTCTATTTCCAATATGAAGCACAAATTCTATTTCGTTTATATAAACCTTTTGTAGTACAGTGTGGTAGTGACGTGTGTTATTTCTCTTTTCTTTATCGACATATACACGTATAAATGACCCGTAAAACAAAGACAAATATCACTAATTATTATATTGTTTTTTTTTTGTTCTAAATCCAATGTTTACCTCGAGTTGTTTCACTTTTTTTAAAATAAAATTTATAGAAAAATCAATTACTTTTTCTGTTTACAATTTTTTATCAACATAAATGAAAGAGCTTCTAGCAATTGCAATTCAAAATTTTTAAAAATACAAAAGTTTCTCATTTTTATTTTTTTAATAATAAAATAATAAATTTAAAAATAAATAAAAAGAAATAAACCTGCAAAGTAAATGATAGTATTTGTAAATTTTCATATTTATAACTTTTCAGAAGAAAGATTTTCTTTTAGTTAAGGTGGTTAGTTCAAAATCAATGGTAATAGAGAATTGCTTGAAAACTTCAGCAAAATTAATTAACATATTAATGCACATTACTGTTGAATATTAGGATTTTTTATCGTACGGTTCTGGAGATATCGTCGTCCAAAATTTAGTATTTTTCTTAATATTTGCATTGTGCTAATGGCCGCTGCGAACGAAAAATTGACTATTTGATATATACCACTTTATAACTTTTGACACACAATAAGGATTCATCTCAAAATTGAAACAAAATTAATTTAATATTTAAGGATTATAATACTTAAAATACTGTACAATTTATCGTTTAGTTACAGAGAATTTTTAATCCAAAAATTAAAGTTAGATATAAATTTTTTTTATTCCGAGTGACATAAAAAACGTGGCAACGTCGCAACAGCTGCGTGAACGATGGAGTAGCGCGAAAATTTAAACAAAAATCAAGTTTACAAATCAGCACATAGTAATCGACTGCTGTGTTGCCACGTCTCTAACTACAAAACACTACTTTCTTCAAATCATTACTATTTTTTTTAATTTTCTCTTATTTACAAATTTATACGTCGTAACATAAAGAATATTATTTAAAAAAGTAATTTTTTATTTTATATTATAAAAATAAACTCTTTTTTGAACTTTTAGAAAAAAAAGTTCACTCTAGACTAGTATCCTTGAACTAAACACCTTAAATTATTTTCTGAAATTATAAATTTCAGTACGAATAACTAATCATACCTAGTAATAAATTATATATAACTTTTTATATGATTTATAATTTTTTTCGTTATAAAACCGCTTACAGTATTAATACCTTTTGAAATCGATCAGATTTCGATGGTTAATTTGATTTCCTCTAGAAAAATAAATATTTCCTTTTTTATCTAAACAAAGTACAACTTTTTTTTAAAATGAAACATTTATTTATAAACCACTTAGAAGGTATTGATTTTGAATTGTCGATTTGATTTTAAGAGCATTTTCTGCTTTTGTAAACTATTGGTATAAAGTTGCTCTTTTCATTTTATTGGTACATTTTATTTGTATTTTTTATTTTATTTTTATTGTATACCTATTGGAGGGAATATGGAAGTAAAATGACAAAAATAGAGTAGAATGGAAAACCATAAAGTGATTGAATTTTCTGTTGAGAATGACACATTAGTTAATGATTCAAGAGTTGAACTTGATATATTGGTGACAGAATCTATCTTTGCATATATATAGCAACTTACTTTGAAATATCTTCTCCCTAACTTTACAAAATCTGTGTGTGCACATATTCAAGTGAAGATTGCAGAAATTAGTTTAGAACTCTATAACCACTTTCGAAAGGACATCAATGTCACTGTCACTCAACGATTTTTTTTGTTGTCGTCATTTTTTCGTTTATTTAGAAAAATTATTTTTTAGTAGGAAAAGCTTAATGGAATTAAAGTCATATTTTTTAGATAAATATCTTCTTTCTTATAAAAAAAGAACTAATATTTTTTATTAAAAAACAATTATAATTTATTATGAGAAAACAATTTTTACTTTTTATTTTTTTTTATATATATACCGGGCTATAGCGAGAGTTGAACCGCGGCCGGTCACCCATCCAAGTCACTTTACCTCGATGATCGCAAGCCACGTACTCTCACCACCGTCATTTACTGTCAGGAACTTTAAGGCCATTATATAGAAAGTCTGAACTCTAAAGAAATTTCATTTTTTTAAGATTTGGGGTCCAACTTCACTTACATAATTCTTCAACAGAAAAAAAGTAACAACTTTTTATTAAGCAAAATTGCTAATCTCCTCAAAAATTTAAATCTTGCAACAGTCATATAATTAAAAAGCAATAAATTTATATCGTCTATAAAATTTTGTAAAGCCTTTATTGAAACACTATTTCCAACTAGTCGACTCACTAATAAAAAAAAAGAAAATTTCTATCCATCCGGTCATTAACGCAAAGAAATTTCTTACGAATTCTTAAACTTGTAATATAAAAGTATACAAGTTTGTTGAAAAAAAGAGAGAAAAAAATTTCTTCCTTGTATTTTTTTTATTTTTGCAGAACAAGAGGTGCTGAATCGTAAGGGCTTGAAATTGAGGCGAGATTTTTTACTTATTTCTTTTTTTCAAGTTTATACACGGAATAAAAAGCCTTGTCAGAATCCTTAAAAGTTATAACGCTAAAGGTGCGCAATAAAGTTTTCTGAAAATGTTCGTCTTGTAAATGTGCTTATATATACATCTATATGTATAAAAGTGTACATGTTCAGAGAAGAATACATATAGAATAAAATACACTTTGAAATATGTTTTCACACTATTTTAAAACAAGTCGAGATTGTAAATAATAAACTTTGTAAAGTTCAACGATTTCCTTTTTCAAGTACAGAGCTTTTCTTTCTTAAAGTTTACGATTTTTTCTCTTACGCGAGCTTTTTAACTGAAACTTTATATGTAGGTATGTGTAAATGGTTTATTCTTTTTAATTATTCGACAAAATTTTTAAGTATGGAAAATATAGCGAAGTATTGACATTTCCATTTAGTATTATTAACATAATTTAAATTTTTTAAATCTTTCTTTTTAAATATTTTAACTTTATTTTATTTATTTCTTATCACAGTTTTTATAAGGATATCAAATTAAGTCAAAGAAACGTATCAAAACCTTGCTTCGTAACAATTTTAATACGTTTTCTGCCTCAATTTGACATTATCCACACAGGATATGCCATGTGAGAAATAGTATTATGTTGAATAATATTTTATTATTGAACCTCTTTCTATCATAGATATCGAAATTATTGATTGCAGTATAAAATACATCTTATTTCAAAAACTACCTGAAATTAAACAAGTCTTCAAACTAAGAGCGGTTTTAATTTAAGCATTTTAAGCATAGCTTGCGTGAAAATAAGGATAAGTCATTTTCAAAAACGTCTAAGTATTGAATTTCCTTCAAGCGACAATCGAACGCTTCCAATAAATTAGTTACATGAACTAATAAATATTTAGCAAAAAATTTTATTTAAAATTATAAACAAAAGCTGTATGAAAAATGTTGCATCTTAAATCAAGATATCTTTCATTCCTTAAAATAAGACTTTTTTTAACTTTAATTTTGCATTAGATGTGAGGTAAATTATTTTTGAACTTTGAACGAGAGGGTTATTCACTAATTTTTACTGATTACCAGTAAAAGTGGTACACATTTCGTCAACTGAATATGCAAACCTCGTAACTCCATTTGATGCAATTTTATACAGAACAGCAAAAAAAAACTTCTGAAGCGCACCATTGTTTCCTGTACATTTTGCAATTTTAAATAATATATATTCATTTATTGAAAATACTACGAATTACAGTAAAAAGTCATTTTTTACCAAAAGTGGAGTTACGAGGTTTGCATACTAAGGTGACGATTATATTTAATAAAAATCAATAAAAAATTATTTATTACTGGTTTTTGTAATGTCAGAAAATAATTGCCACTAACTTAATTTATAAGATTGAATATTTTTTTTACATAAAAATTTATTACAGAAAAAAGTGTTAGACATTTTTTTCATTTGTTTACGCATAATACGGGACTGTATAGCGCCGGGCTATTATAGTGCCGCGCTATATAGCGCAGAATATGTAACCTTTTCAAAATTTAATTATTTTTAAAGAATACATGTTATGATGTTAATAAATTTTTGTTCCAGAATTCTATAGGAAAAAAGGTGTTTTTATGCAGAATTTCTCTTATAAAAAGAAACGGGGTTGGAAATTTTCTAGTTTTTGAGGTTCCACTTATAGGCATGATGACGCTAAATCAAAAGCTGTTTGATTTTTTAATATCGTTTCAGAAGAACTGGAGATATCAGTCTTACCAGATCAAAAAAATCATTTTGAGAAAAACGCATTCAAAGCTTTTGTTTATAAGTTTCGAAATTTAAAGAAAAAATCATCGGATTTGTTAGAAAATCGTTACTCGGGGGGTTTTAAGGTCGCTAATTACGAATATGGAATCAGATTTCTAAAATTCAAAATGGCGGATCAAATATGGCTAGTGATTCATTACGAGCGAATATCGTCTCGTGAGAACGAGAATCTCGCGAAAAATACAATGAAAACATTTGATTGTTATAGTTTCATCTCTTTCTTTTTAAGAAAGGACAGAGTCTCGTTATGCATCACTAAATATGGCGGACGTTTTATTTTCCAAAATCATTAAATTTTCTTGAAAATCGTTACGGGGAGGTTTTTGGGGTCGCTGATTACGAATATGACATAATTTTTCCAAAATTAAAAATGTCGGATGCAATATGGTGGATGAAAAAAAATTAAACGAAAAAAAATTTAAATAAAAAAATTTTCTTTTTGCCATATTGGATCCGCCATTTTGAATTTTGAAAATTTGATATCTAATTTGTGATCAGCAACACCAAATACATATTTGTTTATCTTTTTTAAAAAATGCAAATGAGGAAACATTTAAATCATTGGATTTCTTATCTGCATACAAAAACATCTTTGACATGGCGAAGAATAAAAATGTATAACTTTTGTTTTACTTCGAATTTCGAAATAATATTTTAGAAGAGTATTCTTGATTCTATTAAAAACCGAAAATAAAAGTGAAAAAAATCGATTTTTTTAATATTTTGAATTGAAATGTCCTCCTAATGAATGGAGCTATTTAAAAATAAATTTTTTTGGAAATTACGTAGTCTATAACTCACCAAAAAAGATACAAAAATTTAGAATTTCCTTATTCATTCTAAAAATTTAATTTTTCAGAGTATTATTAATAAAATCTCTCATTTTGAAATCTTCTTATTTCTACATTTTTGTTTTAAATTAAAAAATAAACAATTTGTTAAATTTAATGTCTTTCTTTCTAAGCTGCTGTAGAAAATAAATTATATAATTAAAACCTTATATTTTTATATGTGAGCCATTTCATTTCAAACTGTTTCATCAGAAAAAAAGCAAGAAAAGCGATTTTCTAATAAATTTTATTATTTGTGAAATATTATTCACTGATTAGAAAGAAAATTTCATAAACTTCCAATTACAATTTTTAGTTTTTTAAATTTCTCTAAATTTCGTAAAAAAATTTCTCTTTAAAAGGTTAAACTCCTAATGTCTGAAAATGGTTTAAATTAAAAAATTTTTAACAATTTTTTAAATCCAATTAAATATCCATAATATAATGTACAGAAATATAAACATTTTTGAAAAATTTGACAATGTAAGCAATTTTTGAGACATTAAGAGTTTAACTATTCAAACGGGAAATTCTCTGCGAAATTTAGAGAAATTTAAAAAACTAAAAATAGCGACTGATTGTTTTCAAATGATTAGTTATTACTTTTTTTATGATATTTTGGATCGAAAGGATGTAATAAAAATGTTCTAGTTAAAAAAATTCTGAAACTAACTGGTGGAAAAATTGAAACTGACTTCTGCATGTGCTAACAAATAAAATATTTTTATGGATAATTAAAGTTACAATTTATTTTTTAATAACTTATAACATTATTGTACAAGTTAAAAATTTTCTTTTACTCTTGCAAATAAAACGACGAAAATGAGACGCATGAAAATTTCCCAAATGTCAAATAACCGAACTGTCATTTAACCGAAATGCATGTAACAGACCCGTCATATAACAGAATTGTCACTTAACAGAACTATCATGTGACAGAATTGTCATCTGACCGTCCCGTCATGTAACAGAATTGTCATCTAATAGAACTGACACGTAACAGAATTGACAGTTGACCGACCCGTCATGTAATAGAATTGTCATTTAAGGGGGGAGCCTACTATACATGGTAAAAAAATCGATTTTTTTGCTTAAATCTTTAGAAAATACATCCAAGAATATGTACCTAAAGTTTTAGAGGCAAATCTAAATTATTTTTCAAGTTTTTCGTTGATTTTTGTCGAGTGTAAAAAGTTAAGTTAAAAAACATTGAAGGTTACAACCAATTGTTGAATTGTTATAAATAAACTAGAGGAAAAGTAAAAAAAATTTTATTTTTTTATTTTTCGAAAGTAGATAAAATTTTGTTCAGTGACTTAAAATCGCGATTTTTTTATGCAAAATTCGAGCAGATTTATAACATTAATAATTGCTTGGCCACCCGTCGGTAGCGCGAAAGTTAAAGCGCGTTTTCTCGAATTTCACTTTTTACGTAATTTACTAACTCGTGGGCAGGATTGACAGAAAACGCCTGGACCGATTTTAATGAATGATGGCTTGTTTTACTCAGTATTAATCCCTCTTCTATTTGAACTAAAAAAAATTTGAAAACATTTTTTTTAACAATTTTGAGAACCAGTTAAAGTCATTATTTTTTTTCAAAAAAATGATTTTTCTGTTTTTATCACTCAAAATTATCGAATTTCACTATTTCTTTGGAATTTTTTTAGTTCAAATAGAAACTACGTATGTAAAGTTAAAAATTTTTCTTTATTTTTATGTTTCAAACAAGAATTGCGGTCTCTATCGTGCCCGCCATTTTTTAAGTCCAGATGGGCACTGCCAACTATAATTAATTTTAACTTATCTATTTTTAATATTTCATGTCAAAAATTTTTTCACAAATGCTTTAAATATGTACAAAAACATCTCAAAAAGCCCGGAGGTCTAAGTTATTTTTCTCCTTCCTAAAAAAATTCTTAAAAAAGCGCTATTTTTAAGCCTTCTAAAGTAGGCTCCCCCCTTAAACTACGTGTCATTTAACAGAATTGTTATTTAACAGAATTGTCATCTAACAGAACTGACACGTAACAGAATTGTCATTTGTCCGACCTGTTATGTAAAAGACTTGTCATTTGACAAAACTGTCATGTAACCGAATTTGACAGACCCCTCATGTAACAGAACTGTTTTGTAACAACCCTTTACTTGGAAATTGTTATGAATTTCTCTGAATTCCTGTATATTTCCAAGAAAAGGGTTGTTACAAAACAGTTCTATTACATGAGGGGTCTGTCAAATTCGGTTACATGACAGTTTTGTCAAATGACAAGTCTGTTACATAACAGGTCGGACAAATGACAATTCTGTTACGTGTCAGTTCTGTTAGATGACAATTCTGTTAAATAACAATTCTGTTAAATGACAATTCTGTTACATGTCAGTTCGATTAAATGACAATTCTGTTACATAACGGGACGGTCAGATGACAATTCTGTCACATGACAGTTCTGTTAATTGACAATTCTGTTATATGACGGGTCTGTTACATGCATTTCGGATAAATGACAGTTCGGTTATTTGACATTTGGGAAATTTTCATGCGTCTCGACGAAAATTCTTTTGACTTTTTCATTTGTTTAAACATAAAAGTTGTTAAGATGATTTCTGATTTCTGAAAAAAGAGATTTCTGTGTTTTTGAATTGTAATCGAACATCTCGAAAGTCTCTTTACGGGCACGGAAGTAGTCTATATACACAAAAGGTCTCGAGACATTCTGGTCAAAGGGAACTTCTTTTAATTCTTTCTCCACCATTTTAAATATCAGTGTTCTTGTCTGCTCGATCCATATCAAGGTAATGGTCAATTTCTTCTTTCAAGTTCCTTAATTGTTTTGAAGATCTGTTGTTTTTTCAACACTCATTTTGACAATATCATCACCAACATTATCATTGTCAGGAATCTGAAATTCTTTTTCCATCTGCGTTTCTTTCCTAAAATATTAAGTTCTATAAATTTCTTCAAATTTTTTTATCGACTATCTTGCCATTTCTGTTCACCAAGAAGTTGAATAAAAAGTTTTGACCTAATGTCTTGGATTCAATATCAGTACTGCACTGTAAATCCCGTTAGTTTTCTGTTAATGTTTCATAAGTTTCTCTAACGATGCTTCAAGAGCAGCTAGTACTTTCAGATGCAGCAGATTTTTCTTACGTTTAGCATTAAGATCTTGAATTCCTGTCACTATTTTGTCAATTAACATGTTAAAATCGACAACTAATGGGAGAGTGACATATTTTTCTCTGCAAAGTACATTACATTTTCGTCAATTTCTTCTTTCCTTTACACGTCGAAGTCAGCTCTGGTTTGTAATTTCAAATTGATTAGAAAATCTTGTGCCCCCAAATTCTATATATGTGAAAAGCATCTAAAATGCAAATCTTCAGAAGCAGTATCTGAATTTAAAAGCAATTTCAGTTTAGAAATAAATGTTAAATTAGAAGCAGCATTAGCTGCAATGATTCCTTGCACCTTTTTTCTAAATCATATTCTGTTAAGAATTCGTAAAAGAGTTTTGCAATATCTTTTCCACTGTGAAATCCATGGAATGAAATCAAGTCCAAAGTTATAGATTGCAAACTCCACTCCACATTAATATAGTGACCTATTATTATCATTATTGTTAATATTATATTTTAAAGCACGCAGCCGATCTGTCTACCGCCTTACGTCCTCTTCCTATATGGCCACATCTCAGCAAATAAAATAACTACAATAATTAATAACTATAATAACTACAATACATTTTTTTCTGATTGGGCATGACATGAAGCCCATACGAGTATCACACCCCACGGCTCGCCTACGAGCGTAACAGGGTCAACTGTTCCGCATGACCAGACGACGACAGAACGACTTTCTTGTTTCCGTCTGCCAAATTCCAGGGGCTTTCGGTTTTAAAGATATACAGCCCCTTGGTACTCTGCCAGGTACCCGCCCGAGTTGATAAAGCAACTCATCACGTCCAGATCTCCGAAGAGCCTGTGCCTCAGCATGCGAGGTTTCAACCCCTGACAAGGTCGGAAATGGAAAAACGATTCTGCTGCGAAGACGTTCTTATAGAACATTTCCGCCCTAAGAAGACAGGTGCCCAATGAAATGGAGGAGCAATTAACCGCCGTCATCCTGCCCTGACAGTCTCGCGCTCCGACACGGTTTGACTGAAGGATAGGGAATCGAACGTATCCAGCGGGGACCACGCGGAGGTTCTGCTCCCAGACCGAAGTCTCACCCAGCCGGTACGAGTACAAGTACAGCGTAATGCGTTCTATCTCATCTCACTTCTCACTTGACTTCTCGCCTTTTACGAACACGCGATGAATTCCGTAATTGAGTGTTCGCGAACCGCTTAAACTCGGTCACCTAACAGGGGGGTCCCATTCACTCACGGTGACACACAAGTAGGCGTGTTGCGTTCATTCATTATTGCCGTTTCTCACGGCATGCATGAGTGCGGGTGTAAATATTTGGCTTGCCGTACACCTCGGCTCCGCACACTTCATCGGAACACTTTAACTCTGCGTCTCAGGCTTACGCTGTACTTAGCAAGTTATAGCCAACCCTCCATGCCCCCTTTAGTCGACTTTTGCGACACCCGGTAGCTACGGGTGGCCAATTCTGAATCCCGGGCCACCGCGGGGGATCGTGACCACTACAGCAAGCTTCAAGCCACGCTTATTGGCCACCTCTCTACAGGTAAGGCAATCCAGGTCACGGATCTCCAGTGTCACCTTTCGATCCACCATTTGTACCTTGTCCAAGTCTCCAACTATCTTTGTCACCAACTCGGGACTGCTTCTTCTCCTCATCTGAGACTCCAAGATAACGTTTTCAAGCTCAACTGCATTAAAACGGTTTCGTCTAACTAGTTGGTCTTGTCTGGAAAATTCGTTTTATCTTCCAAATCAATCAATTCACAAAGGGGCCGTTCAAAACATTCGTAACGTTATTTTTCAGAAACTTGGACCCCCTTTCCCCCCAAAACGCGTTACCCATTTTTTGAACGGTCCCAAATGGAATATTTAAAAAATTATAACAGCTTAAGTATTTTTATACACAAATTATTGCTTATTTTTAAAAAACCTATCTAACCTCGTAGCTGATCTTTGTCTTACCGATTTATCAATTTATTCAGCCATAATTATAATATTTATTTATGACACATACGAGAGTATCGTTCGTAATCGCTGGGAATTTGAGACGATACGATTATATATGTTACAATTGATTTAACAAGATTTATAAAATTACCATGAATTTCCTTCATAAGTTTTTTATATTTTTAATTATGTTTTGTATTAATATTATAAATTACCTCACAAGTTTTATATATGACCGCATCAATTAGCATAAATTACTGTATAAATTTCCTGTAATAGATTTTTAAATCCTGAATTTCTTTAAATTATCATGAATTAACTCGATATTTTCATAAATTACATTCAATTTCCATAAATTGAGAGACCCGATGAAATAACTTGACCGACGCTCGGTGATACGCGCTAATGCAAGTCGGGTAGCAGTGAAAGGCCCAGTGGCGCTCACTACTACCCGACTGGCATTAGTGAGTGTCTTCGAGCGTCAGTCGAGTTATTAAATCGGGACCCTCAATTATAGTTGCGTAAAATGAAATTTAACAAAAAACAGGAGTAACAGGAGTATTTTTAATTTGTCTATGAATTTGATGAAAAAAATTATTTCTCTAGACTATATACTAAGCTCACTATAAATTTCTTTATTTGTTTATAGCTCTTTTATAAACAAATTATATTGGTTGGTTTTATTGGTTTTTTTATACACCTGTCTTCAGCCTTACATACTTGGCTATACAAGTGTTTCTTACAATTTTTTGCTTTCACAAATTTTTCTTATATACAATTCTTAATACTAATTTTGCGCCTACAGAACGTCTTTCGAAATTAGGAGTACTCGCATTAGCCTGGACTACCCGTCTAATGGATTTTCTCGTCAGAGGAGAGGGAATTTATAGAAAACCTTCTTCTGAGTACAACCGATTTATCGACAGTTGAGTTCTAATGGTGTGTACCGGGCAATAATCGACAGTGCACATTATTATACCTCCACGTCAAACCTCCCGCTCAGATTATCTCACATGCCGAAAAATTCCAAGCCAAATGGGCGCGAACCAAGTACCTTTGGTCCTAGAACGTCCGCCAAACGAGGCATTTATCCGACCGAGCTAATCTGTCGGTTTATAAACAAATTATACCTCATATTAAGATTATTAATTTAATTGAAACAAAATCTAAAATAATAAATAACCAAACTTTCGATATCATGGAGAATCGTCTTTATGATTAGCTAAATTCCTTAACTGCCCTGGTCAAAGAATGAATTTTTTCGAAACTTTGCCAAAATGTTACTATCATTATTAGTAGAAATGTACATAATTTAACTTTTTTTAATTTAATAAAATATTTTTTGAGTTACGGAATATCAAAGGGCAGTTAAGTAATTTTGTCCCATATACCTATATATAATTCGTTAAGAACAAATGTCCTGATTTATGTGTGTATATGTCACCAATTTTTTTAGACAAGTTTCTCTTACACTTTTTGACAGATTTTGATAAAATTTTGTAGGTGTATGATGGTCACGAATATCTAGAATCAAAAAGAAGTATTTTCAAAAATATATAAAAAAATTTTTTAGCAATTTTTTAATTTAAAAAAATCAATTTCTTTATTTTTTAAAATAATTTGTTTCTTTGTAAAAATATGCATTAATTCTTGTCAAAATTGTATTACTTATAATTGATTCATGTAAATAAAGTATATATTTCTTAAACATTTTCAAATTATTCGTTATTTTTATTTTTCCTAAAAAATTCAAATTTTGTATTTTTTGAAATTTTTAAAATTTTTTCAAAATAATAACCCTATAATTACTCTATAAAAAAAGATTAAGCAATTGGTATATATTATATAAAGGAAGCTAAATGTTTATGGAATGAGCAACTTATTTCTATAGTACTCTATAGTACTACTCAAATTTCTAATTCACAAGAAAATACCATTAATTTTTAAATTAAAGAAATCAATACGAAGAATACAATTGATTTGTGAAACAAAAAATGAAAAAATATATATTCCTAAATTGTATCCATTTCTCTGTAATAAAAGATTATTTCACAAATGAATACCGTTATTACTGCTTTAATAGAGTTTCAACAGCAGTAGAAATCTTTTTAGAATTGTATATAATGCTTTTTAATGCCATCTGATAAATGTACGAAAGAATATGAAAGTAAGGAAAAATAAACTGGGCGAAATTCTTTTTTTTCATTTCATTTTTTTGCCTTCTTTTTGAAAAGAACGTTTCAATTAATTTTGCAGGGTTGAATGGAGATTCATAAATCTCGCTCAGCATAGGTAATAAGCAAAATGATCCATTCTTCTTGGAGAGTCAGAATTACAAAAATGTGTTAATGTTTCTTGGTATTAACTCATATATAGATATTGTATAATATTTTTATCAGAGAAAGACAAACAATTCTTTTAATTTTTTTAATTATTATGATTAAAAAAATTTAATTCTAATGCTTTTAATACACTTTTTACTATTAATTCTTCTTTAAATAGTACGAGTCAAAGTATAGTCAGATAACGTCCACAATTTTAAAATGTAAAGTATTTTTTAAGAAAAAAAAATATTTATAAAAATATTACAAATATAATTTAAAATTTATTTTAAAAAATTTGAAAAATTAGTAAACATTTTACCAAAAGAATCTATAGTAAGTAAATTTATACTTTTTCTCTAAATATGAATTGTTTATATAAATAATAACTTGTTAATTGTAAAATCTTTGCTGACATTTTACTTCGGCAATTAGTAAAGAACAACTAAATATTAAATCAACACAAAGAATACAATTAATTTGTGAAACAAAAAATGACAAAATATATATTCCTAAATTGTATCCATTTCTCTGTAATAAAAGATTATTTCACAAATGAATACCGTTATTACTGCTTTAATAGAGTTTCAACAGCATTAGAAATCTTTTTAGAATACTATAGGTACTATACTATACTTTGACTCGTACTATTTAAGGTAGAATTAATATTTAAATAAATTAATAATATTCTTAAAAATACTTAATTCAACTTACTTAATAATAATTAACCTTTTACTAATAAATTTGTGATATTTTTACTATTAATTATTTATTTTATTAATAATATTTAGTTGTTCTTTACTAATTGCTGAAGTAAAATGCCAGCAAGGATTTTACTTTTAACAAATTATTATTTATATAAACAATTCGCATTTGGAGAAAAAGTATAAATTTACTTACTCTAGATTATTTTCGTAAATGTTTACTAATTTTCCTAATTTTTTAAAATAAATTTAAAGAATTCTTTATTATTTTTGCTTGATAATTATTTGTTAAGCTCATTATAAGTGTCTTGCTCTGAAGAAAAGTACCTAAGAAGCAAAACATTAGAGGTTATGTTATTAATTTTTGAGTAAAAATACTGAAAGAGAATGAAATATTAATTAAAAATTATTGATCTTCAAGTCTTCATTACATTCAAAATATTCATTAAAAATTGGTTTCAAATTCAAATAATTGAAAATAAACTTTTATTTAAAATAAATCTAACACGAACCTAACCTACAATTCGTTTGCTTCTTAAGTACATTTCTTGGGAGCGCGACACATGTACATGTGACATATTTAGTTAAAAATTTCGATAAATGTTGCGCGCGATTCATTGTCATGTCATCCACTTAAAAATAAGAAAAATGTTATTAAATATGAAGGCACTATAAACAATTTTTTTTTGAAAGTTATACAACTTTAAAGTTTAAACAAAAAATATGGGCATATTTCTAGAACTTTTAAACTTTCAGGTATTGAAAAACTTAATTTTTCTTTTCAAGGCACAATCTCGAAATGAATTGTGTATAAATTGTGTATAAATTTAACCCCAAGAAAATGTTTCTAAATGCATTGATTTTTCATAAAGTTGGATTTTCACATCAATCGGTATCTTGGGATTTTTAGGGTAGCTGATTATGAATATGATGTTAATTTTTCAAAATTCAAACTGGCGGATCCAATATGGCGGACGAAATTTTAAAAAAACTAATGGAATTCGACAGCATTGGATATTTAGGGGTTTTTGGGGTCGCTGATTATGATTCTGTAATCGGATTTCGAAAATTCCAAATGGCGTATCCAATATGTCGGATAAAAAAATCAAAAATTTTAAGTCCTTTTATCTATAAAAGTCTAGTAAAATTTTTTTTAACAATTCTTGAATTACATTCAAATCATTATAGGTTGAATCCATTTCAAATCAGGCAAGCCGAATACCTTTAAGTCGTAAAATTATCTGTCGATGAAATATGTTATTTTATATGAAAAATAAAGAGACACGTATTTTTTTATTTTTCGTAAAAATGTTTTTTAACGAAGTTAAAAAAAATTCTTCTACAAATATCGTTTAGCTCAATTGAAACTCATGTAATTTCTTCTTTATATTAATATGAAGTCACTCTAAAAATTTAAGCAAAAAAAGGTGGTGTTTTCGAGAAAATTAAGATTATTTTTTTTAAATCTGCCGCAATTTTTTTAGTTTTGAAGTTTTGTATAAATTTTAAACGGGGTTTGGAAGAAAAGAAGACCCCCAATAAGAATCAATAAGAAAAATTTATTAACACACAGTAGAAAAAAAATTACAAGTAAACCATTTTTTCATCGTTTTTTAGGGTTTTACCGCTCAAAGTGCAAATGTAGCTAACTTCGTTAAAAAACATGTTTACGAAAAATAAAAAAACACGTGTCTCTTTATTTTTAATATAAAATAACATATTTAATCAACAGATAATTTAACGACTTGAAGTTATTCGGCTTGCCTGATTTGGAATGGATTCAACCTATATAACAACCAGAAGTTCAAAAAAAATCCTGCAAAAAGATTTGATTTTTCAGAAATGTATCCACCATATTGGATTCTTTATTTTAAATTTTTTTAAAATTATTTTAAATTCGTAATCAACAAAACAGGAAACTCTTAAATGTCAAAAGATATTAAAATCTGATAATTTTTCTAAAATTTCGTCCGCCATTTTGGATTCGCCATTAAAAATTTTTTTTTAACTAACCTCAGATTTCCAAACAGAGGACCCCAGAAATCTATAAATAATAAATTTTAGGCAAACTTACGAGTTTAATGCTTTCTTTTCCATGAAGCAATGATCATGACCGTAGAAGCTCATATTATTTCTTAGATAAATTCTTTTTAGGAATAGTGTAGAGGTTAACAATTTTTTTGTATACTTTTATAATACACGAGAAGAGATTACAATGAGTTAAAAGTGATTAGAAGTCAAATTCAACATGTGCCCTTCAAAAATGTAGGTTTTTATTATGAGTTTCATTTTTAAATTTAATTTTTAAGTCACTGCATATACCTAATGTATAAGAGGCACATATTCCTGTAAAGGTTCAAATTACTTCTTATTATGTAGACAATGTAACCCCGTTTTATGGTTACTCAAAAATCTCCGTTAAAAAAGTTATATCAAGTTAATTGCGAAATTGTCAGAATTTAAGAAAAGTTGTCTCGAAAGTTTGAAGGTACATCATTATATCTTAATTGAGGCTTGGTAATAGCTAGAACTACTTGTAAGACTATAAGTATAAATAATAAATATTTTTAAAAATTTCTATCAGTAATTGTTTATGTGTAATTTGAAATAGTATTTAAACATCATATGGCAAGATGGAGACAATGTTGGACTGAAATGTTTACTTTTAACTTTGAGTTGATAAAATTTGACAAATTATAAGTATAATTTTATTAACTGCTATTACCAGAATTGAGTTACTTATAATTATAGTAGAAAGTTAATGATTCGATTAGTAAAATACAGGTTACTGATTCAATCTGTTGTTAAAAATGTGACGTATAATCAAATTTACTAATTTACCAGATGAATTTAAAGGATATGTTAGTTTTTTCTTGGCTACCAGCATATTTACGAATTGAAACTATCTAAAAATTGAAATTATTAACTTGATTGTAACCTTCTGAATCCTTAGTTCCGAACCTCGTGAAACTTAAAATAAATCTTTAAATGCCTGCAGTTGTTCAATGTTGGACGCATTAGTTGACTAAACACTGCATGAAAATTTACAAGTTTTACAATTTTCTTCCTACAAAGTAGGACCCACTTAATAAATTGGAAATCTAGGCAGAATCTATAAAAGACTATTTAGACTTTTAATTTGATTAATTTTAATTATCAATAGGGTAAACGTACCAATTGTCGAGGGTGGTTCCTATTGTCGAGTAAACAAACTTCGAAATTTATTTAAACATTGTAGCACATTATAAATGGAAAAAAGTGATAAATATTAATTTTCTTATGCATTATAAATGTAAAAAAAATTTATTAATATTATATCCACAAACAAATGAGACGTTTTAGACAATATTTTTTGGTTATTACCATGGTAACATCGACAAATGGGACACCCTCGGCAATTGGTACACTTACCCTATATGAAAATGAAACAAGCCATAGAATATGGCATCCATACCTATGGATATCCAGTGTATTTCAATATAATACGGCTGTGATATCCATGTATTTGGAAGTGTCAACTATCCCTCTCTCTCCACATAGGGGCTTCTGACCTGTTAAAAAATTAAATAGGTAAATAAATAATTACACTTTATTTATACCAGGAGAGAGAAAGAGAGAGAGAGGAAAAGACAGTAGAATTCGATGCTCTTCTTTTATGATATACTTTCTAAAGAAAATGTGATTAACGCTACGACTTTGTGGCTTGTATTTGTGTACATGTGTGTGTTTTATACGTGCGAACGTACAGCACTCACATAAATTTCAATCAACGGAGCTTTAAAAAAAGGGTCAGTGAATACGCATAGTCGGAGATTCAAAGTATGTTCAACTTTTTACAATTTTTATTTTTTTTGTTTTACTTTTTCACTGCCTTTGAGAGAAAAAAATATTGTCTTTTAACATTGTAGAGAAAAGGAGAGTGAGAGAAAAAATGGCAAAGTTTGTAAAAGTTTTCCTTAAAGTAAATATTTTTGACTTACGCCACACTGTAAATAAAGATTAAATAAACATCAAGAAAGTTACACAACAGGGAATTCCGTCCATCTTTTTCCACTCATATAAAATTTCGTCATTTTTTTAGTATATTTTCACAGGTCTGAGCTGAAAATAATATTACTACTTCAAAAATTGCTTTATAATGATAACAAAACTTTTTTTATGTGCTTTCAAATGTATTTTCATTTAAGTTATTGTTACATTGAAAAACAATTTAAATATAAAAAATATATTTTACTATTGTCATGGAGACAAAGTATTTTTATTTACATGAAAGCATCTTTTATCTTGTAACAAAAATATTTCTCCAACGTCTGCTCTGAAAGGACTACTTTTTATGTTAAAGAAGCGTGGCGAAAATAGAGCTTTTCTCAACTCCTCTGACGGAAGGGTTAAACTTTCATGCAATGTTAAATCAACTTTTACGTTAAACATTGAATAACATTGGACATTTTGTTACAGTTGGTTATTTTCTAAGTTCTAATATTTAAGAAAATTTTGCATTCCATTGCAAAGTTAAAGAAACATTAATAAACTCTGGAAATTCCTTTAAAGTGTTATACTAACATAACATAACATCAATTAATGAATATTATAATTTTGTCTAATATATTTTTATAATATATGATATAAAATATTAAATATAACATTAAGAAATATTGTAAGTGATAATTTCTTAGACTTCAATCTTAGTTATTTGGACCGGAGGCACGGTACAAAGTTGATGTTAAGGCAAAGTGACACAGTGCACTGCCTTTACAGGGGAGACTTGCTTGCTCTGCGTCTTTCGCTCGTCTAACTCTCGCTCAAGAGACCTCTATCGTACCCTGCATGCGCGAAACGGGTGGGGCCACTCAAGCGCTATTTGGCTCTTGCCAAGGTGGAAGGGATGCGACTCAGGAGAGGCGCATAAATATCCCGCATTTCCCTAACTCGCTCTTTTACCTTGCCAGCTTTCGACGAAGCAACACGTTTCTCATTTAGAAATTTTGAACTATTAACTGTAATCACAGTACCACTTTAAAACTTTTTATAACAGAAATTTAACTCTGTCTATATTAAAAACCAATACTTTTAGTTATCGACGTCTAAACATAACAAAAAACTTTAGCTTTATGAACAATTACAATGACCTGAAGTATTTAGTCCTGCCAACTACAGCACAAAACATCACCTACAGTGTTACCTTAGACGTATCAAATTGCAACGAATTGATCTCAAAAAGTGGATCAAATCATCATTTGAACTTAATTTTTGGATCATTTCGATCCACTTGGGGATTATTTTGACATTTTTAGAAAAACAGTGTAAGGTAACGACCTTAGGGAATATATATATATATATATATATATATATATATATATACTAGAGGTGTGCATTTAATCGAGTCGATTCGAAAATTATTTGACTCGACAACAGAAAACTCGAGTCGGGAATAATTCGAATCGATCTAGCCAATTCGAAACTTCGAATTTCGAATTGGCCGATTCGAATCGAACTAGCTAATTCGAAACTTCGTATTCGAATTTCGAATTGGCCGATTCGAATCGAAAGTAAATTCGAATCGAACAAGCTAATTCGAAACTCCGAGTTCGAATTTCGAATTGGCCGATTCGAAAATCGGAGTTTCGAATTGTACAACTTAACTCTATTATTTAATTCGCACAATCATTTTGACAGAAATACTAACCTAAAATTAGTAGACTGGTATTCATAATATATCTATCTAGTATTTAGTAACTTTTTCTTAAAAATGTCAATATATTTTTTATTAATTCTATAATTTTAATATATAATTAACATACCAAAAAAACTAACATACCAAAAGAAATTATATTATTTGTAAAAAGAATTGTAACATACCAATAATGTGTTGAAAGTGAACAGGGTTCGAACCAGTAAAAGTTTTTAAAAATACGGACTTAACGGACCAATTACTGACAAAAATAAAACCAGCCCGAGTCAAATAAGAGAACATTTTACTTTAAACTATAAATTCAATTTTTCATATCAAACCGATCACTCCGAGTATTATATAGCCTTATATCACTTGGAGTGATCAATATCTTCAAGTTTTCTAATAATTAAAAATAACCGAGTGATACAATGATTATCAATTCAATTATTATTTGCAAGAATTCTTAAATAAAATTCTTCTTTAAATCGATTATTCTTAACAATTTTCGAAAAAGTTCTTTGAAAATTTTCAAATCCATTAGTTTACAATATTCAATTTTACGAAATTTCAAATATTCCTAAATTCTCAAATTAAATAAATATTAAAAAATAAAAACTTAAAATAATATTTGCAAAATTCAATTAAACTTTTTCAAAATTGAATTATTTTTAAAAATTCACGCTACATTGCTTTTAATATTTAATTGTAATCTAAAATTTTAACTGACATTCATTTTTAAATCAATTTTTATAAAATAATTCTAATAAAATTTTAAGAATAATGACATTTTTTGAGAAATTCGATTAAAATTGTATTAAAAATAATTCAATTTTTGCAAAACTTCTACCCATCCATCCATCTAAGCAGAATCTTCTCACCTCATTCCCAGCCTATCCCTGTCTATCACACTTTACACGCTTCCATCACACCTCCCGTATCCTCTCTCACAACATACTTTACCCCATCCACCCAAATACAATCTTTACCCATTCTTACCTGTTTCCCACTCGCTCTCTCCATCCACGCTCTTTCTCTCAATAACCATACCATTCTTCTCTCCCTCCAACTTCTATCCTCATCTATTCTTATTACACTTCCTTTCAGTCTTCCTTTCACCCTCATCACATCCATTTTCTCTTCCTCACTACCCAACTCCACTAACCATACCTTTGGTACCCCATATTCTCCCCTTCCTAACGCTTTTACCATTCCAACTGAGACATTAACCCCCACCCACGTCAACACTTTTTCCACTGCTCTTTTACCCTCCATTACACCTACATTCATACCTCTAATCACTATATTCCTTTTCCTTTTTTCATTTTCCACTACATCCACTCGTCTTGACAAATCTCTCACTTTACACTTTACACTCTCAAATTCACTTTCCTCAATTTTCTCAGTCCCCTCATTTACTTCCTTTATAAATTTTTCCAATCCATTCATTCTTCTCCACATGCTTTCCTTTTCCCACTTACTATCCCATTCATTCCACATTTCCTGCAATTTCTCTAACCCCTCTTCAATTTCCCCTATCTCTTTGTCCCTTGTTTCCCCATCTTCACAGATATCCATCACATTTCCCCTCACTCTCTTAGCTCCTTCATCCATCTCATTCTTCAACATCCATACTAACTCCAACAAATCCATACAATCCTCACACGTTTTTTTTCCATTCTTTCCTATCCCCCTTTCAAATACTCGCGCCTTTTTCTCATTCTCGCTATCACTACTTGAATCAAACTCAGACATTCCAGAAATCTACCTTATCACTCAATGCTCAAAATTTTTCCACTCTCTCTACCTTCTCTTCTCTCTCGCTTCAAGCAACCTAACCTCACTAAACACACTTCACTTTTTAACCTTTTTTATCACTCATACATTCACCACTCTATACAAACATACCTTTTCTTTACACTACCACAAATTATACTACACAATCAACACTCTACACTACCCACCCTTTTTTCAAACCATCAAATTTCTCACAAAAATCTTAACTTTTTCCAAACGCGTGTACACCGAAACGGTACCGGAAACGGAAGCCCAAAATAAAATAAAATTATTTCAAAGGATTTATTAAAATTTTAGAAGATAACCGAATTCTTATGAGATTTATTCTATAACGAATTAAAAAATGAATTTTTTGAAAATAATTAAATTTTTTTCAAAAATTTTACAATTTAAGAAAATAATTGAATTTTTTTGAAGTATTTATTAAAATTTTAGAAAATAATTGTATTTATTCGTAAAATTTTATTAAAATTTTGTTTAAAAATAATTGAATTCTTGCAAAGAATTTAATTATTTTCAATATGTTCGATATTCAATATTTCCAAAAATTCAAATACATACACAAACAAGATTCAAAATTATAAATTAAAATTCCCCAAAAAATGATTTTTTTAAATTATCCAAAAATTCTTCAATTGTTCTTGAAACATTAAATTTATTTATTGACTAAAAATTGTGTAAAAGATTTGCAAAATAAGTTTTTTTTCCTTATATAATACAAACAATAAGCGAAATATTTCCTTCACTTTCAACAAGTTTCTAAGTACTAGATAGCTGTATTATGAATACCAGCCTACTAATTTTAGGTTAGGATTTCTGTCAAAATAATTGTGCGAATTAAATAACCGAGTTAAGTTGTGCAATTCGAAACTCCAAATTCGAATTTCGAATTGGCCGACTCGACTCGATTTACTTTCGATTCGAATCAGCCAATTCGAAATTCGAACTCGGAGTTTCGAATTAGCTTGTTCGATTCGAATTTACTTCCGATTCGAATCGGCCAATTCGAAATTCGAATTCGAAGTTTCGAATTAGCTAGTTCGATTCGAATTTACTTTCGATTCGAATCGGCCAATTCGAAATTCGAAACTTCGAATTTCGAATTGGCTCGTTCGATTCGAATTATTCCCGATTCGAATTTTGCACACCTCTAATATATACCTAAGAAGCAAAAATTTGAGGTTATGTTTTTAATTTTTCAAGTAAAAATACAGAAAGAAAGTCAATTATTAATTTAAAATTATTGATTTTCAAGTCTTTATTACATCCGAAATATTCAATACAAATTAGTCTTAAATTCAAATAATTAAAAATACACTTTTAATCAAGAGAAATCTAACACGACCCTAATTGTAATTTAATTATGAATCAATGAATTCAATGAAATTTTCAGAAACTTTCTTTTCATTTACTTGTGAAAAAAGGATCACTCTTGTACCGAACGTCATCCAGATTTGAGCTCTTTTAATTACAGAACCTAAGATAAAAATAAAATGTTAAAAACTAAAATTTAACCTCCAAGTTTAAGCAAATTAACCATCTATCAATAAATAAGTTTATATATTTGAGGCATTTTATTTCAAACCGCTCCACCGACAAAAAACAATCGCAAAGAGACGGACTTTCTAATAATTTTTATTATATAGTTCTTTAATTGTTTATAATATAGGGGAGAGTGGGGCGAACCGGACCTTCTAACGGTTTTTGACTCTTGTGTCTAAACGAATCAACCGATGTCATTTTTTGAGGGCTTGTTTTAAACATCATTTAATTGCGTAACTTTTTACCAGAGACACCTATACTTCATCTTCTATTATTTAGTTGCTGTGATAACTTTAAAAAATTTTGCAAACGGTCCGGCTTGCCCCACCCCCTGGGGTAAACCGGACTCCCTTCGCATGGGGCAAACCGGACCGTTTGGTTTTTTATTTTTAATATTATATTTACATAATCTACAATAATAAAAAACATGAAGAATCATGTAAACAATGGTTTATGGTTGTAGTAATGAAAATAATAATTCGGGATTGAAGTTTAATTAAATAAATATTTTTTTTAATAAAAAAATAAAAATGTTTGTCATTAGCAGAGAAACAATGTTAACCTTTTAGCTGCGGGAAAATTTTAGTACAAATTGACCAGTTATAAAATTAAAAATTTGTACACAAAAGTTATTGGAATATCAGGGAGAATCCCCGACCTGATGTCTGGTCGATATATCGACCACCCCCGCAGCCAAAAGGTTAAGGGGTTCAATTCTCATTGGAAGACAATTATTTTTCATTGTAAGTAAATATTTTAATGAAAGAAATATTTTATTTAAAAATAATTTTTATAAAACTTTAATTCAATGGAAATATCCTATGGCCGTTTTGCCCCACTGAAAAGGGTCCGGTTTGCCCCACTCTCCTCTATTATACACTGATTCAAAAGAGAATTTCATGAGCTATTGCTATTTACTATTACTTACTATTGCTATTTTTATTATTTTAAGTTCTTGCCAATTTCGTAGAGAAATTGCTGTTTGAAATGTTAAACTCTTAATAATTTAAAACACCCCCTGCCGATTTTTATCAAAATTATATGAAAATTTCCTATTTTCTTTGCCCATTTGATATATATTTTGGACATTTGATGGGATTTATAGAAAAAAAATTGTTTAAAAAAGTGTTTTTAAAAAATTTGACAAATAGTACGAAGTTGAATGTAAGTTGAATGGGTTAAAGTTCAACTTAGTACTATTTGTCGAATTTTCTAAAAACACATTTTTTAAACAATTTTTTTCTATTAATTCCATCAAAAGTCCATAATATATCAAATGGGCATAGAAAGTAGGAAATTTACGCTTTATTTTCATATAATTTTGATAAAAATCGTCGGGGGGTGTTTTAAGATATTAAGAATTTAACATTTCAAACAGCAATTTCTCTATGAAATTGGCAAAAATTTAAAATAATAAAAATAGCAATAGAAAGCTCATGAAATTCTTTTTTTTGACTCAGTGAATAATATATTATAAACAATTAAAGAATTATATAATAAAAATTATTAGAAAATCTGTCTCATTGCGATTGTTTTTTGTCGGTGGAACGGTTTGATATGAAATTCCTCATTTATACTTTAAAAATATTTGCTTAATTTCAAATTACCCACTACAATTTCAGTTCACAGTATTAAACAAACTTAAATACTTACATACTTAAATGAACAGATATATTGAACTAGCCTCTTTTCTTTGAATTTAAACTAATTTTTTCACTTGTAATAATTTATGCGGAAAATAAACGAATAACAAAGTTTCCTTATAAGTATTCGGAGAAAACAAAAATGAGAAATAACTCTAGCGAAACAGTTGCAATCATTGCAAAGAATGAAGAAATATTATACGATCGTTTGTATATGTCACGCATGTCGTTAAATTCCCTGCTTTACTGCTATTGCGTTGATTGCTTTGAAAGTCGATTTATTTTATCAATATCCTTTAGAAAACCACTATAAATAAATTTAGAAGGAAATAAAATTTTAAAAATTAATTTTTTTAGATCGAAATGAAAATATTTGAATTTTTTATAGTATTTACGTAACTTTTTCTTGTTTCTCAATTTTTTAAAATAAATAAGTTAAAATTTAAAGGTAATACTTTTAATTTCAAAATTTTGATTAATTTATTTATAACATATGGGCATATTTCTAGAACTTTTAAACTTTCAGGTATTGGAAAACTTAATTTTTCTTTTCAAGGCACAATCTTGAAATGAATTTTATTGTTTTGTGCATTGATCGAATAGTAGAAAAAACCTTGCGATACTCATCTCGACACATTGTTAACCTCCCTGTGTATAAATTTAATTCCAAGAAAATGTTTCTAAATGCATTGATTTTTCATAATGTTGGATTTTCACATCAATCTTGGGGTTTTTAGGGTAGCTGATTATGAATATGATGCTATATTTTCAAAATTCAAAATGGCGGATCCAATATGGCGGACGAAATAAAAAAAATGGAATTCTACAGTATTCGATATTTAGGGGTTTTTGGGGTCGCTGATTATGATTCTGTAGTCGGATTTCGAAAATTCCAAATGGCGTATCCAATATGTCGGATGAAAATTTAAAAAATAATTAATTTTCACAAAAGTGGGTATGAAGGGGTTTTTGGAGTCACTAATTATTATGAATCTGAATTCAGTTTTTTAAAAATTTTAAAAGTGGTTTCAAAATGTCATAAAAATTATTGATATTTTAAGTACGGTTTTTAAAGTATTTTGGGATAATTAAAAAGCAATAGAAGTAAATAAATAAATAATCATGAGATATAATTATTTTAATATTCTAAAAAAATTTCTATTTTTATTTTATATTAAAGGTACAAACAGTATGAAGAAAAAATGAATAAAATTTAATTGAAAGTTTTACTTCTCTTTCTTTATCCATAATTAATATTATTTAAATAAAGTACATAATATCTACATTCGGCAATCAAAACATTTTGACACATTCAAAATAATATTTCCATGAAAACTTAGAAAAAAAGAAGTTTACAATTCTAAAAACAGAATAAAATTTAAATAATAAATTAAATGAATATTTTTAAATTAAATTAAGCTCATAAAAATAAAATGAAATTTAAAATTGATTAATTCTTGTTATCTTTAAAATTCTTTAATACTGTTGAACTTTCAAAAATTTTAAGTTCTTTTATCTATTAAAATCTAGTAAATTTTTGTAACAATTCTTGAATTACATTCAAATCATTATATAACAACCAGAAGTTCAAAAAAAAATTCTGCAAAAAGATTTAATTTTTCAGAAATGTATCCACCATGTTGGATTCTCTATTTTAAATTTTTTAAAAATTATTTAAAATTCGTAATCAACAAAACAGGAAACTCTTAAATGTCAAAAGATATTAAAATCTGACAATTTTTCTAAAATTTCGTCCGCCATTTTGGATTCGCCATTAAAATTTTTTTAACTAACCTCAGATTTGTAATCAGAGGACCCCAGATTCCTATAAATAGTAAATTTTAGGCAAACTTACGAGTTTAATGCTTTCTTTTTCCATGAAGCAATGATTATGACCGTAGAAGCTCATATTCTTTCTTAGATAAATTCTTTTTAGGAATAGTGTAGAGGTTAACGATTTTTTTGTATACTTTTATAATACACGAGAAGAGATTACAATGAGTTAAAAGTGATTAGAAGTCAAATTCAACACGTGCCCTTCAAAAAGGTAGGTTTTTATTATGAGTTTCGTTTTTAAATTTAACTTTTGAAGTCACTGCATTCCTAATGTATAAGTGGCACATATTCCTGTAAGGATTCAAATTACTTCTTATTACGTAGACAATATAACCCCGTTTTATGGTTACTTAAAAATCTTCGTTAAAAAAGTTATATCAAGTTAATTGCGAAATTGTCAAAATTTAAGAAAAGTTGTCTCGCAAGTTTGAAGGTACACCATTTTTATCTTAATTTAGGCACATCATTGTCTCAATGATTTTTTGGTTCCTCATACTCCCCACTACATCTACTATAAGTCACAAAATATATAATGACTCGTTAAAAAAGTTATACCATATAAAATGAAAAAAACGTTCAATGTCACACACGAGAAACTGGCGATTTCGACACTTTTACTCACTTTTGTTGTTCCCTACCTAATTAAAATGATCATCATACACAAGGTATATTTAAAGAGCACAATAATTTATCAAATTATGGTACTGCAAAATTATTTTTATAATTTTTAAAATATAATAATAAACGGAAACATAAAGTGTAAAAGTTCTAGAGATATGCCCATATATATACTAACGGGAATTATCGGTATGGCTTCACGCGCACTTAAATCACAATTTTTTTGTAAATACAAATGTTAGGAAATTAACAAATATGCCAATCAAATTGTTCATTAAATTCTAAGATTAATACTACATAACCAAAAATTTTTATAATTTATACAAAGATTGCATCTATGCTGGTTTAATATTATTAAAATTTTAGCACTATTGTACGTAATGCTAAGGTGAATTAAATTTATTTTATTTTATATTGTAATTACCTAAAATTATATTTTAAATTAGGATTAAATTAAAATTAAACTAACATTAAATCAAATGTACACTCAAATCTCGCTATAACGAGAAGTTCGGGAGTCAAGTCTCCCTCTATTACGAGCGCAAAAGGAGAAATAAGAAATCCCCACTTTTACGATTCTTCATTCATTTTTTTAGTGTTTACAATTTCCATAATGTCAAAATTACAAACGTAACCTAGTTTAATTTGAACTTTAATATACAAAAAACTTATATAAGCTAAAATTTTGAAGATGTTCGACTGATTGATATAATTTCATATACGAAGTGACTTTTTTATTTTTATTTTATATAAATAAAATTGATTTTAACCAAATTTGAACCAACTGAATGTGCATTTGTTTATAAATAGTGGGGACAATCGGCAGGAAATTTTTCTAGCTATACTGAGAGACAGAGCCCTCGTTACAGAGAGCGCTCGTTATAGAGAAGGTCGTTATAGCGAGATTTGAGTGTAAATAAAAATTTAAATGAAATTGAACTAAATATAATTTAGGTGAAATATAACTAAAATATGAATGCGAAATAACCAAAAAAAATTAATCCCAAAATTAATAAAAAGAAATTATTATTTTCAAAGAAAAAATTAGAATGGTGGCTTAATTATCTAGTGTAATTCTGCAATTCTAACTTTCTGTTTATAATAATATACAATTCATATTATTGGATGGAATTAACATCTATTTTTCTAAATATAAAAAATTTATTAGGGTCATTTAGGGTAAATAGAAACAGTTTTGCTAAGTTTCATCAATTACATAAATTTTCTTTTAAATCGGATTACTTTCGGTTTTCTTATGTAATGAGTTATTATTTTACTTCTGTGGAACAATTTTATAGGGTATTAAAAAATATGAGTATTATTAAATCAAAATAATTAATATACGGGACCGTAGCAGTGTATTACCGCGGTTGGTCATTTTAATCAAATAAAAATTGTACAATAGATTACCAAGCTTTGTTAGGCTGAATCAAAGGTTAGTGCCCAGGATCCATCTTTCTCGTTACGATGAAAAAGCGCATGGCAAGCCGATAGGACGCCGCCATTTTCGGTAGACCGACGCATATCAACGGTGTGTGGAGGTTTTCATTCTCTCCAGTCTAAAGTAATGTGTTTAAAATAAAAGTGATACTTTGAGAAAATGTGATTCCTCTCATAACATAATTAATTCTCACAATTATCTTTATCAATTCAGTGTTAATTCATTGTGCCTGTCTCTCCTCTCTGTGTCCCCTAAAACGGAGCATCGATGGACAATTATAAATTCGTACAATACAAACGTACACTTCAGTATTGTGCGACTCACATTTCAATGAAATTTTTGCATAATTATAATTATACAAGATTTTATTGAAATGTTCAGGAAAGTTTTGCGCTAAATATTTATGTAATCGATGAGTTACAGTCCACAGATCATCGAGGACAAGGTGGAAAGAAAAGGATGTGCATCAAAAGTCAAGCCAGCTGTATTTCTGTCTTCAGTAATGCTTCTGTGATTGACATTGCTAGCTGTAATGAAGATCGAGATTAATGCATTAAGCTGCGATAGGATGAGGCAACGAGTATTCTAGAAATAGAGGCAGAGGTCATCAAAATGCTAAAAGTCCTGTGAAGTCCAGAAGAATGTCAATAGGAAAATCAAGGATGGATTCAGAAGCTTAACATAGCTTATACAGAACACGAAGGAGCAGCACACAACAGCGTCAAAAAAAGAAGAAAAGTTCTACCAGTGATTAACTTGGTCTAAAAATGCACGCAAGAACCGAAAGCTGAGACGTGACCGTTTTATGCAGCAATGGTAAAAAACATTGTCTTGGAGAGTCAGAAGCGGAAAAGAAGCGACCAAAACGGCATCAAAGCCAAATTCAATCATCAAAGTAGCTGCAGGAACGACACTCTAAAGTGCTGAAGAAAGTTCGGGAGAAGGGGGATGTGGGATCAAGACCAACTAAAAGAAGAGACCTTTTTATTAACATTGGAGGATCTTCAAACAAAAGGTTGTTCACCGAAGAGGTGACAAAGGTAATTGGTAATCTTAGAAGACGTCTTATGGTCATGAAGCATGGCGCCTAAATGGGACTATTCATCTGCGAAGTCTGAAGTAGTAATAAGGCAGTTCCATAGATGGATAGAAGGTTCAAGGTTCAGGTGATCAAGAAGAAGAAGTTTTTAGTCGGTTTGGTATTGGTGACTGTCTAAAGCAGGTATACTAGTTTTATTTTTGCATGTTGTGCTGAGCCGGAATATCCCAGCGTAAGTAGAAGTTTTCTGGGCATGCGTTAAAAGCATTTTTATCTTCTCCCCTGTGAATAAAAAAAGTATTATTATTATTTCTAACAATAAAAGAATTATTATAATTGTAATTAAATATAATAATTTTAATTTATAAATTAAATAATTCGAAAATATAAAAATTAATATTCCTAAGTTGATTAAAAAAAGAAGAAAAGAAATCATTCTCGTCTCATATTACACAAAAGCGATTGTTGCATACGCTGAGTGTCGCTATTCGTCAAGTGCAATTCGTGAAGAACTTAATTACGGAGAAAAGACGATTATATGAGGGAAAAAAGAGGAATGATTGTGTGACGAGTTTCAGGGGGTTGAGGGAGAAATACTGAAAGTCTCATGAAATGCTGCACTGAGAAGTGAAATTGAGAAAGAGAATAAAAGAAAAGTGCGGAAGAAAATTCAGGAGGAATTCCCAAAAAAAGATGAGGAAACGAGAGAGAGAGAGAGAGAAAGAAAGTCTTCGTGAGATTAAGGGTAACGATGATAATGAAGCTGAGTGTCGCTGATGAGAGAGACATAACTCAATTGATAAAGAAGACGTTTCTGAATACTATGGCTCACGCTAATTGTTTCTCATTGTAAAAAGCAGTAATTGAAATTTTTTTATTCTTTCTTTCTTTTTCTCGTTTTCTTTTTCTTTGCTTCTCTCTAATTTTGTTTTTTTCTATTTTATTGCTTTCTTTGTTTCTCTTTTTATTAACTTAATTGATACACTTCTCTGTTATAATTGACCCCTTCAATATAATCATTATAATGAACTATATAACATAATACTTTTATAACATCCAATCAATATTTCTTTTTACTTTATTTCTACTCGGAAGATTTTTTTAATTCCATCAGGAATATAATTATCAGACTCGAATCAACTGAGGCATTAATTTAAAAAATAAGAGTAACTAGGGAGAAAATAAAGCTGATTAAAAAAATTAAATTTAATCTTGTTTATTATTTATGTTTTTTATATAATATAAATAAAACACTCTCTTCATTCGAAATATCTTTATTCGAAATAGAAAAAAGTTATCCACTAATTTAAATTAGAAAACATTTCTACTAATTTTAGTATTTGATAATTTCATTATTCAACTTTTAATTATGTAATTAATTAATTATTACATTATTATTTATTGTAAATAGCTTGTATCTATCGGCTATAAGCGAGTATTTAATTGTTAAATTCTTTAATTTTTAAGATGGTAGTCCGGTGATCCAGCCTAATTTGAAAGTAGACTTCAAAAATTTTTTTATTATAAATAAGTATAACAAAATATTTTTTTACATCTGTTTGTTATTATTATAAATTCCTTTAAAAAAATTATTTTACTTCTTTATATTTGATATTTTTATAGACTTTCTCAGTTAATGTTGATAACAAAAAACAAAGCGGTGCAGGTGAATTAAAAAATCTATCGGATTGATTACTGTTTCTCATTTTTAATCTTACTCTATATAACCATTGCTATTTCCCGAACTAGAATTGAATCATCACTTTTTTTATTTTTAACTTTTCCTCATTAAAAAACAGCCAATTTTTTGTTTCTTTGTTTATAAGTCCGACATTTTGTAACAAAACTGGTCCGATGATCTCATTCGGGACATAGACACTGTCATATAGAAGAATATTCAATTTGATGTTCTTGATTTAGATAACGCCAACGAATGTTATCACCTGCACCAGCCTCCTACTTCTTTTTTATTGTTATAAACATTAACTGTAAAAATATATAACAGTATAAAATTGAAAATAGTCAAAGAATTGGTTTTCAAACACCAAAATCGACATCACTAAAAGGCTTTCTTTGGAGAGGAAGCATTAAATAAATAATAATAATACCCCGACACAGGCGTTAACCTAACCTCTGATACCCAAGTCAGTACAATTTGACAGCCAGGTAGTTTTGGCCTGGCTGCCTTAAGTAATGTCAATGGCTGGATTGATATCAGTAGTAAATTGACTGATGAAAACTAAAGACTCAACTGGAGAGCCAAGCCAAAACGATTTGGCTCTCCGGTTCTTACTACTTGACTTCATAAAATTAGCATGACGACTCAAAAGAATTCAGTTACAACTTTTTTTTCTCTCGGTGTACACAATATTTAAATATAATTATGAATAACCTATAAGAAACTGAAATAATAAGCAGTTAATTAAAATAGTAAGAACTAATTAGGAAAACCCAATTTTCTTACAACCAATTACAAATTCAATTTTTCTGCCAAGAAAAATTTAATTTACCCTTAAAAATGCTTTATGTTAAAATGTAATAACTTTATACTGAAGTAAATATGTATATAAGATTTAACCGACGGGAATGAAGAGAGAAATTGAAGTCAAAGACTAATTATATTCTAGAGATGCTTATTTCCTTTTCCATATAATCCTAAAGAATTAGGGTTTGGATATAATTATGATAGAATTTTTTTTGTGTCGTATTTTTCTACAGTAAGGGAATGATTATTGCTTATGCGGTTAGTGTATATATGCCTTGAAATAGCGTTGTGATGAAAAGAATTCTGTTATTTCTTTTCTTCTATTCCTTTTCTCTCGCACAAAAGGGGTCGAACTTCCGCATTTGTCTGGTCTCTCATCTCATCTCCAATCAAGCACCCAGATAGAGAAATACATATATAGTCAAAGGAACGTCATTGCTACGTGAAGGGCATATAGTGTCGAGTTAAACTTACATCTTTTGTATGTAAGACACGACAGGTTTTTCTTTCGATATGAACCCACGGATTTATGTTGAATATCTGCCATGATCTTACCATTTTCCTTATTTTATTCCTTTTAGTGTACTGAAAAAGTTCTGGTTAGGGTATATTTAACACGATATTCTTAAGCAAAAATTTCTGTCAAATATCAGTATTCTCAACAGGTGCAGTATTTCATCAGTACTGGTTGCAATAAAATTTCTGTACTATGCAAGTACTGTACTTTAAGACTGGTATGCCAGTACTGTGTCAGTATTGCGAAAACAATATTGGCAAACCAATATACTACACCTGTTCTGTGTCAATGTTGCTAGCATGGTAAATCGTCAAAAGACAACGATTTGTGAAAGTTCGTTGAATTTAGCTTCACCAAGGACAATAGTCAGTTACTCTTGTAGAAAAATATTCTGGAATGTTTAGAGTAAAGCTTGTCACAAACTAGAAAGCATCCAGCTTTGCAAGTCTTGAAAATCTGACTTGACCCAGTTCTGGTGCTTTTTAGTTACAAGCCAAATTGTAACTAATTTTTCTATTCTGAATTGTCTAGACAGGCCAAGCTCTGATTCTACTCAGAAGTTTTAAACAACTAAATTTTTTTGTTTTGCACCTTTTAGATTGCGACGAGCGATGCTTGTCTGAAATGTCTGTCCAGGCCCAGCTCAGATTCTAGTTAGAATTTTTAGATAACTAAAATGATTCATTTTTCACCTTCTAGGCTGCGGCGTGCGATACTAGTTTGTAGAGACTACCTAGATACTTTTCTTGAAATCTACCGAACCGACTTTAAGATATCAAAAACCATCTAATTATTTATCTAAGAAACTAAACAAAAATTCCCCAAAAGTTAAGATTTCTTACACAAAATATCATCTACGGGAGATTGTTAAAAAACACATTATTTTTTTATTTTTAAGATAAATGTGTAGATATAAAAAATTACAAAGGATTCAAACAATAGTTTTCAATGTTTGTTGTCTAGAAAAAAACTTTATAAAGAGAATCCCGTTTGAATTTTTAATGTATGTTTACTAAGTGAACCAAAAGGTTTCTATATAGCAGAATTATTACTAAAACATTAATTAATTTTTTGTAAACAAGTATAATAATTAATAAATCCACTGTTTGAACAGTTATTTATAAAAAATGTTGCCGTAAATTAGCCTGAGCCTTAATTAAACATTAGGATCCGTACAGGATCCTTAGAGGATCACACACTTGATTTTATTAAGTTTCACTAGAGATATTCCTGGAACAGGATCCTATATAAGATTCTTCGCGTATTGGATTTATTTATTATTGTTAAAAATATGGTAGAAAAAGTGATATGCGAAAAGTCTGTTTAAAACATAAAAATTAATATTAATATGAAAGTTTTTTATTTGACTACAGGGCACTTAAAAAATAATTTTAATCCTGAAAACTAATACTTTATGCAAGTCACAAAATTTTACCGAACAATTCCTGAAAACTAACACTCTAGGCAAGTCAAGGAAGTTCTACCGAACTATTCCTGAAACGTTAGTGCCTATCAAGGAGGTATTCAAAATAAGCGTTAAAATTTTATTTAATTTATATTAAACGATCAGTTTAAATTTTGTTTTGCTTTTACAGTACTAGCTTGTAATGAATAAAGATATGACATTAAATTTTAAATATTTTTACTAAAAGAATAATTTAAAACTGATTAAAAATTACTATTATGACACTATATCCCAACTTTATTCAAAAGTTTGTTAAAATATAAGGAACAAATTTTCTAATGTTTCGAAAAAGAACAATTTAATAAGTATTGTCTGCGGTAAATTTAGTTTTACTACTTCACCCCTTCAAAAAGTTCTATCCGATTTCTATAAACGATTTTTCTGCCTGAAAAGATTTTTTTTACTTCAGTACTAAAACTAGGAAAATTATATAAAAAAATCCTACGAAAGCGGGAAACTTTTCACCTTTTGATCTTTCTGCCAGATGCATTGACCCCTCTTATCGAGAACGCGGCAAATGAGTTTTGCATCCTGACCAGGATTGACTTCCGTATACTGTGGTGTTTCTTCGAACTTCTGAATTCCGCTCGAAGCTGTAACAAGAATTTGAGAATAGTGTTAATTGAAATTCGTTTCCCTCTGTGAATCAGTCCTAGGCATTTCTATAACTAATCTTTCACCTAAAAACGTTTTTTAGTTAAGTAATAAAACTAGGAAAATTATATTTAAAAACATTCTTTCTTATATGTAGAGCATTCCACACCAAATGATCATTTGAAAACAAAATTACGTAAAAAACGTGATATTTAAAAAAAGCTGTATCTCTTAAATCGCTTTATGAAAAAATTTGAATAAAATCATGGTAGCTCATTTCAATTTTTATATGATTAATTAAATACGTTTATTTAAAACAATATGAAGAACTTGAGTCACAATTGTTTGTCCGTAATTGGTACATTACTTATCGACAAAACGTTGGTTTCCATTTTTTTTAAGTCGGTTCTTGGGAACGATCAACAGTTGGAATTACACTGGAATCTGGATCGGTGAGACTGATCGGGGATGGCTTCTCACCGATCCAGAGGATCAGTTGAGACTGAAAAGCAAAACAAACAGGGCCGTGCGAAGGATTTTATGCGTGCACGTTTCTTTTAAAATTTCATTATAATATTTATAATATTTATTTATAATATTTACGAAAGACACTGAATCACCAACACTCAGGGATGGAAATTGTTCCTCAGAAAATGTTTTCATTTTTTCTGCTTCTAATTTTTGACGTTTGAAACAGTCATTTTGAACTTCTCTCATCCGTTTTTTTCTCATGCTAAATGAGCAAATGAAGTTTTGCTCATTATTTGTCAATGGTTTACCGCAGTCATTATGAAGTTCCATTTCACAAGTTGAACGCCCTAAAATACTAGTCATTTTTATAGTTTTAAATCTAAAAATGCTATTTCTTTATACAAATTTAACATAAATACAACTTTTTAAGTTAATAGTATAAATTGGAAGCAAAATCGAACTAAAAATGTCAATACAAGAACAGAAAACAAATAAAAATGTAAACTCCAGTTCCAAATAAAAAATAGTAGGAAAAGTATTAAAAAAATATTTTTACACTAATTTATTAATGAAAATTGGAAAACAACACAAGAAAACATACTATTTGGGATAAACTTTCGAATGGAAGAAATAAAAACAAGATTAAAATAGACTTTTTGTGAAACAAACCATATTAAACTTCATAATTTCTATGTGGAGAATCGAGAAAACTGGACTTTTGGGTCATTTCTAATTAAGTCATAACTTTCGTTTAGAATTCAAAATTTTTTCGATTAAAATATTTATAAAAAAACATGCTGAATAATAATTATGAAAAGTTTGAAGCATATTAGAAAATAATTATTAAAGTTATTAAATAGGGAACAGTGGGGAAGCAAAAGTTCCCACTGAGTAAAGAATCATCCTAATTTTAATCGGCACAAATTTTCTGTGAACCGGCAATCACCTGTCACAGATTTTAGGGCTGTTAACATGCTGCTGAGGCGATCCCATGGTACGCATGACCTATATACGAGACCGAAGCAGGATGCCAATTTATCTAATTTCGATAGTTAGTGCCGGACTGCCGATTGGAACTTACGGCAATACCGCGGTTCAACCGAAGTCCTAGAAAAACTGGGATCCTAGGATACATCTTTCTCGTTATATTGGAAACAACGCCGGTGTACGGTGTGACAGAGAAATAACGCCGAGACGAAAGACCACCTGGCAAGCCGATAGGACGCCGCCGTTTTCATCGGCGTGTGGAATTCTCAGTTCTCATTCTCTTAAAGATAATTAAATTGTGTTTAAGAGTGCAGTCCCATGCTGGTAGAATAGTGGAGTAATATAATAGATTTAACCAATCAAAATAAGTGTTAAAAAAATCCAGTCATATGATTGGTCAAACTTTTTCACTATTCTACTAATCTACCACCATGGGACTGCACTCTAAAATAAAAGTGATTTATTTTATCACTTTCATGATTCAAGTTTATTAATTATGTGTTAATTCATTGTGTCTGTCTCCTCTATGTGCGCTACTAACTTCGCAAAAATAAAATATCATTATAATTTAAAAAAACGAATAAGCAAAATATAAAAAAATTTGACAAGTGCGAGTTGAACTCGCACTGCAATGGCGGGTTTCGTACACAAATATTAAAACAATAAAAATTAAAAAACAATTACCTCCATCACCTCCAATCACATTCTCTATATTTCTCCTGTTATCTATTTGTGAAAATACGTATCCGTACCAAATTTGAACTCTCTAGGTCAAATAGTTTAGCCGGTGGGGGGACACGGACACAAGAGTCTCACCAATAGGGTTCCGTCGGTACACCGTCGTACACCATACAACATTAATTAAACAAATTCTAAAATAGATAAATACATAGAAAAACTCCATACTATAATTTCTAATGAACTATATAAAGCAACACCTATTTATAAGTATAACTTATACTTATAATAAAAGATCAACACAACCAAAATAAGAAGCAGATTCGCGGTTCTTTTGCACTTATGAATCTGTCATAAAAATAGTTGAAAAATTTAACAATAAACGATCCTTCGGATTATATGAATTGGTAATAAATATCAAAATAACAAAATTTTTAAATGAGATTGTTCCTTACAAGAAGTTTTGATATAGATTGCAAAACTCAACCATTCACGCGATAACAAAACTTACCTCAGATGCCAAAGAGGTATTACTCTGGCACAAAGAGTTGATATTTAGACCCATAAAAAGAGTTTAGGGCGATATGGAGTATGGTAGTCGGAAGAGAAATGTATGTGAATCTCTTGGACTGGATGTCCTTTTCAATAGAGGATGATATAAATAGATAGTATAGAAAAGTGTGGTAAACCTTCGAGATAGAACCAGTGGAGGGGAATCATACTCCCTTGTTACATAAAAGGACAGTCAAATTTTTGGGCGAGTACATAGATGACGGGCTTAAGTATAACGACCATATAATAAAAACTTTAGATAAAACAAGAAAGACTTTTTTCAAACACGGAGATCTGTTTTTCTCCTCCAAAGTGGATATAAGGACGTTAGAAAAGGTCCTGTTTACGCCCGTAAAGTGTTTAAAATGATAAACAATTGAGAAAATAACATTAAGAAACCGCTCTGTAGATTCGAAAAATAAAGAGAAATTAATGAAAAAAAAGAATTTCTTTACATTGTTTTCTCTAATGAAAGATTTCAAAAATTAATCTTACTAATGAGTTGACAATTGTTTCGTGAAAAATTCTGGGATAAAAGTTAAATAATTTGTAGCAGAGGAATGCGAACCATCTTGATTACTGGATCGATAAGCTATGAGAATTTGTTGGATGTGGACCTCTGTAGCTCAGTGGAAGAGCAATCAACCGGCAATTGATAGGTCCTGGGTTTCGAGCCCCAGCAGAGTTAGTCCCCCATTTTTTCATAGCTTTAAATTTGTTTTTCAATTTATATTGTTTGACGGTGACGTCTAGGTTTAAAAATCGTTACTTCTTCTAGAATTTGAAACATGGTCGATATTGTAGGTTTCCGCTTCACGTTTAGTGAAGGGTCTTGCTAAATTGAGTTGACAATTGTTTCGTGAAAAATTCTGGGATAAAAGTTAAATAATTTCAAAAATTATTTAACGAAATTTTTAAACACCTAGTATTTTTAGCATTGTTGAACTATTTAAGGTGTTTAGTTCAAGGATGCTAGTCAAAAGTTCAAAAAAGAGTTTAATTTTATAATATAAAATAAAAAATTACTTTTTTAAGTAATATTCTTTATGTTACGACGTATAAATTTGTAAATAAGAGAAAATTAAAAAAAATAGTAATGATTTGAAGAAAGTAGTGTTTTGTAGTTAGAGACGTGGCAACACAGCAGTCGATTACTATGTGCTGATTTGTAAACTTGATTTTTGTTTAAATTTTCGCGCTACTCCATCGTTCACGCAGCTGTTGCGACGTTGCCACGTTTTTTATGTCACTCGGAATAAAAAAAATTTATATCTAACTTTAATTTTTAGATTAAAAATTCTCTGTAACTAAACGATAAATTGTACAGTATTTTAAGTATTATAATCCTTAAATATTAAATTAATTTTGTTTCAATTTTGAGATGAATCCTTATTGTGTGTCAAAAGTTATAAAGTGGTATATATCAAATAGTCAGTTTTTCGTTCGCAGCGGTCATTAGCACAATGCAAATATTAAGAAAAATACTAAATTTTGGACGACGATATCTCCAGAACCGTACGATAAAAAATTCTAATATTCAACAGTAATGTGCATTAATATGTTAATTAATTTTGCTGAAGTTTTCAAGCAATTCTCTATTATCATTGATTTTGAAATAACCACCTTAAATGTTTTCTGTTATTGTTATTATTTGAGAAGACAAAGGTTTTAGTAAAGTTTTGAGGTAAATAGTCGTATGAGTCTCTTTGTAACGTGAACGTTGTAAAATTTCTGTTTTTAAATGATCGAGAAATTTTTTCCTCAGGGTGTTAAAATCATCGAAATTAACTATTTTAAATTAGTAAAAATCGTTATAATTATCTTTATATATCGTACAATAATAATATCCCAAATGAATTTAATTAATACTGTGCTTTAAAAAATTTTTTATTAACGTTTAAAAAATTGTGTCTTGGCCCTAAGGTGGACACTTTTTTGGCCACAAGGTGGTCACTTTTGATTTTTTATGAAAATGTGTTTATACTCTATATTTATCAACATTTATCACTGTGAATGTGAATTTTATCAATTTTTAAGTTTTGTGATGAATAATAATGAAATAGAATTATTCTCAAAATTTTACGTGTCTAATGCATACACAAAAAGTATCATTTTTGACGAAAGGACAAAGTGCAAAAAATATGTAATATGTTTCTGTGATCATGAAAAATAATTAATATTAAATAAACAACTTAATAATACGTTTTTTACATTTTTTTATAACTTTTTTAGTTAATTTTCGTATGGTGACCACCTTGGGGCCACTTTTTCAAAAGTCGAATTTTCAAATTTTTTTAAAAAGTAACATAATTCCATTTGAAATCTATAGTCGTTCAAAAGATAGGTGACCACCTTAGGGCCCTCTCCCCTATATAAATTACAACTTTAACAAAAGAAATAGATTGTCGATGAGTTCTTTACATGGCTTTTGATAAGCCCGTCTTTGACATATATTTATTGTTGCTATTTTTGTACGACTTTTGGTCATTTTCGACATAGTTCAAATGTATTTACTTGTGTTGTTAAAATGAATGAAAAAAATAGACTATAAGTCCCTAGGTCGTAGGTTCGATTCCGCCATGTGTAGGTTTTTATTTATATTCTAGATTTGCGTTTTCTGAAGTTCTAAATATTAAAGTAGTTGCATATTATTTTTTTATTTATGTAAATTATTTCTATTCATTGCCAAATTATTCATCTGTACACTTGGGATCACTATTTAGTTTTGAAAAAAAATAATGTCTAAACAAAAAATTATTTTCAATAATATACATAAATATTTTGCGTTATTAATTAGTTATAATTTTTGATTTCAGAATGAAAAATCAAAAACTATAGTAATATTTTAATAGAACTGCGCCATTATTCCGGCAGTCAGTACCGTACCAGCGTTGGAAAGCAAGTTCTGATTATTGTTATCGTCCCGGTACTACTGGTTTACGGTGCAGCACCAGCACTGCGCCAGTTGTTAATATTTCATTGTGAAAAAGCAGATTAAATAGAGTGTTATTGTCTAGTTTTTATCTGTAAGTCAAAAGTGCCGTTAAAGTTGACATTAACTCTGAAGGAAGATCAGATCAGAGGGAATTTTGACGTCAATTTTTGACGTCGACGTCAAAACAGCTCTTAAAGTTTACCTAAATTTTGCGGGAGAAAAAATTGTTTGTCAATCTTTGACGTATAGGTCAAAACTGCCCTTGAAATTGACCTAAATTTTGACCATATATTTTGAAAATTTGATCTTATAAGTTGATATATTTTGACGAGTATCTTATTGTTCGAAGGAATTTAAAATTGAAACAATGTCCCTTTAAATGGAACAAAAGCTTTTTTATATTCATATTAATCAGCTGATGATATAATGAGAAGTGTCAAATACGTGTGTATGTGTGCAGGGGGCAATTAAATCAAAACAAGACGAATAAAAAAAAATATATATATACTTCCCTCGGTCTGTTAGCTATACACGAATATATCAACTGATTCTTGTGTACAAATTGTAATAAAACGTATCGATTCATGTATGTAAAATATATATTTCATCAATATTTATAAAATTAATATAATCTTATTTAGTGTTAGTTTCTTACAAAAAATTTAAATAAAATTGATCGGTAAATACATTGTTAAAAATAAAATTTTATTTTTAAAATTTTAAAATTCCATCGTAAATTATTTGAAAATTTTTTTCCATATTTTTATTAAAAATAACGTGTAAAAACAAAATTTGAAAACAACCAATTTGATAAATTTTTGGCTGAAACTATGGATATAATATTAATATATATTATCTTTAACATTAAATAACACTTATTAAGCATAATACAAATCATTTTCTGCAATTAAATTATAATAAAAAACAATATTAAAACCCCTGTTTAAAATTTAAAACACAATAGTTTAATTAACGAAAGTTGTTAGGAATTAAAATTTAGACTGAAAAGTAAGTTAATACATAATATTAAACTAAAATTTTTCATAATCAGTATTATAATACGAAATGAAAATTTATGTCCGACATAATAATATACATGTTCAGTATGTGTATAATATAATATCCAAAAGTTATTAAATTCAAGTGTGTACTTGGTAATGTAGGTCAGTTACAATTAGTATATACAGTGTCAGGACATGATTGCGTATGCAATAAATATAATGCAGTACTCTCAATGTCCATTGCATTTCTACTGCGAAAAATAACTATGATGCTTTTTGAAAAAAAAATTTTTTTCGTTCCAAAATATCGGACGTGTATTTTTTCTCTTTTTTTTTAATTTTTCAGTACTACTAGCTACGCTTTTTCCCCGACAGGTATAAAAGCTCTATACATCTGCCACAACTTGCTTTATTAATCATTGCCACTCTGTGAAAAATTGAATTTTTAAATCCGTTGAATCGACATTCGCCTACTATACACAACATCCTCTGCCTACTTTTATATTCTGTCAGTTTGCTATATACCAGATTTCTTTTTTTTCTCTCTCTCTCATTTTAATGTAATAATCTTATAGCACATTTTTTTCTTCCGTCTTTTTTTATTGATTTATTTCAATTGGAATAGAATTGAATCAAATTGTGGATGTTTTTTGGTTTAAAAAATTGAGGAGAAATGTTTTATTTTGGGTAGAGTGGGGTTAAAATGCCGAGGTGAAAAAAAGCTATTTGGTTTTTATGACAAATTATTAGTATAATATTGTTTATTTGCATATATTTAATCAATATAAGATATAGTTGAAAAATAAGAAAGATCAATTAATTATGAGAATAGAGTATTGTATGTTTAATAACATTAATAATATAATATAATAATAATAATGTATAAATACATTAAGTATACTTAATATTATTTAGCATTGCATATAGTCGAAAGTGTATAATAGTATATATTATAGGGTAAACCAGACAGTAGTCGGCCACTTTTCAAGTTTGAATAGCTATAAAACTGTACGAGATAAAAATATGTTCAAAGTTACTAATCATTTCTAAGGTGATCGTAAACAAATGTAAACTTTTGTAGTAGAAAAAAAAAATTTTTTTTGACGGTTTTTTAAAGCTTTTAAAAGTGGCCGATTACTGTCGGATTCTTACTTGTTTATTTACTAATTTTTTTTTACGAATAAAATTTTTTTTTCATGAACATGATTGGTTTAATAGTTTTGTGTGATCGTAAGAAACAACATCACATAAAAGAATTCAAAAAAAATATGAATTGCTCTTTTAAAACAGCGTTAATTAAAAAGATTGCTTTTAAATAGCCCACTACTGTCGGATTCTAACTTTTTTTGTGAATTTTTTTAACGAATAAGAACATTTTTTTTGTAAACATGGTTGGTATAATAGTTTTGTAGGAGCATTAGGAACAATTACTCAAGAAAGAAATTTTCCAAAAATTTTAATTGTAATGTTTAAACAACATTCATTAAAAAGATTTTCTCAAGTGGCCGACTACTGTCTGGTTTACCCTACTATAGAAGTAATTTTTTCTATATGTATATAAATAAAATCATATTATTTATATTGAAAACGTATTTAATTATCATAAATTCGAAAATACCTCAATTTTGAATAAGAAAAATGTTCTGCGAGTAGCATTTTTCCGAAAACCTTAATTCTTTAAATGTAAAAATTATAAATTAGTGTTGCTTTTATTATTCGAGAAGTTAAAAATAAAAAATTTGAAAAAAATGAATTAAAAAAACAAAAAAAAATTTTTTTAATTATAATTTTTTTTACCTTGTTTATAAATTTTTTAAAAAACAAATAGAAAATTCGAATTCCTGAGAAAAATTTTGCCCAGTTAAAAAAAAATGATCAAAATTCATCAATTTGTTTGAATGTTATGACAACTTTTACGAATTTGAAAGTTTGAATTCAACTTTAGCGCGAGCGACTGATGATTTCCCCCATTATGTAGCCTAGAGCAGCTAAGCTGCTCAAACTTTGCATTCAAACGTTGCATACTTTTTACGATTTTTTTACGAATAGATGTTTAAATTGATTTTTTTAAAATTAGTATGACTAATCAACTAAAAAAATATAATAAAAAAAATATTAATAATTAAAGGCTCAGAAATTTTTTGAAAAAAAATTACCTCCCCCCCCCCTTTTGACCTAGATCAAATTTTTTTTTGCAAAATTTGCAGGAAAGAATAAGTAGGGGAGACCGGGGTAAACCCGCGCACAGGGTAAACCCGCTCAATAGCGATTTGACGCTATAAACTCAACTTAAGATGGAGATATTTGTACTGTGAATAGTACTTAACATACAACTAATGTTAACGAACTTTCGTTTAGTTTCATGAATTCGTCATAGAATCAGAGACGGTCAAATATTTTTAGAAGTGCAAAAAAGAAAAAAATGATCTTCGGATTTTTAAGTTTTTCGATTATTATTATTGAGACTTAATTTATTCGACAATTTTTTTGATGCTATTGGATGTCCTTTTTCGAAATATATATACAGTTTTGTTTGATTGCAAAAAGATTTATTTAAATTTATTCTGAAATATGAGAAATACATTTGGGGTAAAGTCGCTCACATGAAGATGGGGTAAAGCCGCTCACTTATTAAATTTGTGTAGGAAGCCGAATCAGGTATTTGCGTTTTTTTGGCGATCTTAAAATTTTGAATATTAAAAATATTTATTAAACGAGAAATAATATTCATTTCCTATCAATGTTATTGAATTATTGGGTTATAAGTTGAATATTTAACATTTTGAATGTCCTGCATTTCACGATTTGTGACGATTTTTTTTTCAATAGATGGCGCTGAACTATCAATATTTGTTGGCAACATTCAGCGGAATCATGTCTATATCAGTCATTATTAGTGATTATTAGGTTATAACGGTTATAACAAACAACGCAAACAAATAATCAAAATTTGTCGCTGTCTTCTTCGGCAAAAAAAAGACATAAATCTAAGTTTGTTGTCTTCGTTTAGTTCACGGTTTATCATTGTTTATTTTTAAATTTAAAATTTCGAATTTCATTTGCTATATTTTATCAATAATAAAATCTATAACTTGTTACGTCAAAAATTGTAACTATATTTTAATTTTCTCTTAATAAAATATTATTTAAATTCACAGTTGCAATTCATGAAACCTATACTTATTATTTAATAAACCAATATTTATTGTTTATAGAACTCATAATTTATCATTAATAAATCATACTGAAGACGAAAAATAAGGAAAAATATAATATATACAAAATAAAACTGTCGGTATTACCTTAAATTCATAAAAAAATCAAGTGATCGGGTTTACCCCGAGGGGTGAGCGGATTTACCCTTGAAAATTGTGATTTAGAAATTTGGTATATGTGTATTAAAAATTTTCCCTAAGTAAAACTAAAACAGATAAATCAAAAATTAATTTTTTATTTTGTTAGTAAAAATCATAAGCTTCAAAATTATATAAATTAACTTGCATTTAGAGAATAATTTCCTATGTTTTTACCGTTCTAAAAAAAGAGCGGGTTCACCCCAGTCTCTCCTAATCAAATGGCGTTTATGCCAAATTGTTAAAGTAAAAATTGTTGATGTAGTGTTCTTTGTTTATAAACCAAAAATTTCTCCCCCCCCTAAAACCAGTTTTTTTGTAAAAATTCAATTTGCTACAAATTGTGATTGATAGATTGACATTTCTTGAAGAGAACCCACCAACAATATTGATTTTCATTGGGCCAAAAATGTAGAAATTACATATTAAAAAATCATGTTTTTAGTTAACAAATGGAATTTCTCATAAACTATTTATCGAATCGGATTCAAATTCGGTACGCATCTTGAGAATATCGAAAGAATTTGTTAACTTTTGTTCAAGTTATTAAACAAAAAAGAAAGTGCCATTTTTAGTGGTTTAAATTCATTTTCAAGTAAACAAATGAACCAATTTTAACATATGACCTATCATTATATTTGATCAAAATTAAAAAATTCAAAATGGCGGCTCCAAAATGGCGACCAAAAAAAATTTTAAAGTTTCCGGATTTAACAAAAAATGATCACTTAGGGGTTTTTGGGGTCACTGATTTTGAATATCTGGTTAATATTTAAAAATTTAAAATGAAGGTTTCAAAATGGCGACCGAAAAGATTTTGAAGTTTCCGGATTCAGCTAAAAATTCGCATTGGGGGGTTTTTGAAGTCACTGAATTAGAATATTTGGTAAAAATTTTATAATTCTAAATGTCGACATCAAGATGTCAACTAAAAATTTAAAAGTTCACGAATGTGGTTATAAATAGTTATTTGAGACTTTCAGTTTTAAGAACTGATTTGAGAACTTTAAATTATCTGGTCGATGTTTCGAAGTCACCATTCTGAATTTTTGACTAAATATTTGGATTTCGAGACCTCAAAAACCGCCCAATGAGCACTTTGAGCCAAATTCGTAAATTTAAAAAATTTTTTGTCGCCATTTTAAAGCCGCCATTTTGAATTTAAAAATTTCAATAACGGATTCGAATTCAGCGACCCCGAAAACTCTCTAGTGAAGATTTTTGGTCAAATCCGTAAACATTAAAAATTTTTGGAGCCGCCATTTTTAATTTTGGACTAAATATTCGAATCCAGCAACCCCAAAAACCCCCAAGTAAACATTTTTAGTCAAATCCGTAAACTTTTAAATTTTTTGGTCTCAATTTTGGAACCGCCATTTTGAATTTTGAATTTTCAATAACGGATTTCGATTCAGCGACCCCGAAAACCCCCGAGTAGGCATTTTTAGCAAGATTCGTTAACTTTTAAATATCTTTTTTTTCGATGCCGTTATAGCGGTCATATACACTGGGGGCACGAATTATTTTTGCCTCTATAGACGTCAAACACTGTGAAGGGGTTAAACTAGAAACTTTCACGAAAAATTCGTGTCGTGCCCGTGTCGTGCCTTGACATGACCATCTTAGAGGCAACTATTGACAGCTGTAAAATTACAATTCCTCACGATTAATGTAAAATTGATTAATAATTGTAAATTATTTATTTATAATTATTCAGAAAAGCTAAATTCAAAAATGCAAAATCTGTAAAAAGGATAGTGCTTTACATATGTTTATAGCAGCTTAATTCTTAAATATTTCTAGTCTTCAAACTAATTTTTCTATATAAAGTAGGAGTACATACTTAATTTTTAAATAATATTATTTTGCTTCCTCCTCATGAGGAAGCTATGCACTCGTGACGTTTTTTCGAAAGAAAACTATACGGACTCATTTTTGTCTAGAATACATGTATATGATGTTCTGAGCAAATGTCCAGATATTTGTGTGTGTATATCACAAAATATGGTGTACAAATTATCTCGAACACGTTTCAATGTATTTTTCTGAAATTTTATATGCACATTGCAACCATTGATATCTAGAATCTGACACAATGATTTCCAAATATATTTACAAATTTTTTTATACAATTTTTTCAAAATTAAAAGAAAGTTTTTGTATTGTTTGAAATAACTTTTTTTTATGTTTTTAATTCTTGTCGAAATTAGATTCCTGTACGGAAAAAAAGTTGGTGAATCAATCCTTGAAAGTGCTTGACTTTTGGATAGAACACAAAATACAAGGCGGTATCATATACTTTTTATTAGAAAATATAAGAAAAATCTAGAATTATTCTAGTACTAGTATGAGCCACAGTGCTTTTTAAATTTTAACCAAAAGTCATGTGTTTAGTTTTATAAAGTACGTGAAAGATTTGTTGACTGCGCTTGAAAATTCTGTAGAGCATGCGCAGTGTGCGTTGCGCGTTTCTATCCAAGGTGGAGTTCCGTTTGAACATTCGTGTCGAAGGCACGCGTTATCTTTGCCTACGATGTTTTGTACACTGTTTACATGTTATTGTGTGTTCAGTGGTGGTCAAATTGTTTCTCACCTGGCGCTGAGTCTACTAATATAAATTCCAGGACTGTTTGTACTACCTACTTTTATTTTGTGTGCTCTCTTTTAGGTTAACGCCAGCCACCGGGCTGTACGTGTGATATCGAAGCATGGATTCAGGCACGTCTGACATGCTCATCGTCGACGAACGGGCATCCGTTGACCCGGATATAGAAAGAGCTGCAAATGATATGTTCTTATCCAAAATAATAGTAAAAGTAGTAGATTGCGTCATAACTCAACGTCGACAAACCCAGACCCTTTGTCAAAACGTGTTTGCGATAGTAGTAAAATCTCAACCAAACCGAAAACATCGATTGATAAAACCGACGGTAAAACGCGTACCGAAATATGAAAACTCAAACAAGGGTAGCTGTCCGATTTTCATACGTGATCCAAATTTACCAGACGCATCAAATGATCTTAACCACGTGTCGGTTGGCAAGATGTTTCACACTTTTTACCCCGGTAAAATTGTAAGCATCCACCCGAGCGGTCGCGGTAAAGTTTGTGTTACAATGAACGGCGATAGAGCGGCTAATCAAATCGTGTCTGAGCCTTCTTTAAAATCAAAAGGCCTAATTGCTATAATTTCTTCTAGCTTCGTTAGGTGTCAAGGAATTATTAACGGTATCGGTCTATAGACATCTCAATCGACGAGATTCTTGAGAACGCGGAAATAGTAGGTCACAACAACAAAGATTGCAAAATCATCAATGCATTGAGATTTAACAGGAAAAAAATCGAAGAAGGAAAACCATCTTCCTATGAACCTTCGACAACAATCCTTCTCACTTTTCAGGGAACCACTCTCCCAGAGCGCGTTGCTATCTTTAAGGGTTTCAGCCTAGTTCGTCTATACATTTCTGCCCCTCGCATTTGTCGAAAATGCCTGCGTTTCGGACACATTGCCAAACACTGCCAATCTAAGACTAGATGCCGTGAATGTGGCAGCTCGACACCACATGACGAAGTAAATCATTGCACCCAAGCGTCAGGGCGTGAACTGCAATGCCCCTCAAAAAGCGACCTCAAAATTATGCCCGGAATTTATTTTTCAAAAAGAAGTCCGTTATTATGCAACATTTCACCAAACTTCTTTTGATGAGGCCAAACAAATTCTTCGACCGAAGAAAAACTCGGATTTGTCTAGCACCTTTAACTTCTCGAAAGTTACACACAATCCTCCACAAAAAAACACAGATCTGCAAAAAATACTAAAAACGCAACATCATCCTTTTTCGACACCAACTGGAACAATGGAATATCGCCAAGTCTCTTACCCAGAGGTTTTGCACTTTCCAACTTTGCTACTAACTCCTCAACTCACACACTCCCACCTTCATCTCCAGCTAATCCTTCTTCGTCCTCAGAATCTCTTTCTTTCTCTCATGGACTATTCATGATGATGCATTGGGCAGTGATCACTTCCTAATATTTATATCTCTAGGCATCTCAACACCAATTTCTACCTTTTCTTCGCATAAATAAATAAAAAAAAGCAATAAAAAAAATGGCCTGACTTCACTGAAAATCTTCGTTTATCAATAGAATCTAATCCTGATATTTTAAACACTTCAGATCCAATCTCTGACTATAATAATTTTACAGATCTTGTCAACAATTCAATTAGTAATGCTTGTCCCCAACGTAAACCTACTCACTCAACTCAGCGTAACAATTCTCTACGCAGAGACCCTTTATCCCCGCGCCTTGGTGAAACAGTGAATGCGATGAAGCAATTAAAAAATAATAATTAGCATTATCAAATTATAAAAAGTTTTCTAATTATACAAATTTCCTTGAATACAAAAAACGTTAAGCAATAGTTAAGCGCACGGTTAAAGAAGCAAAACGTCAATCTTTTAAAACATTTTGTGAATCTCTTAATAGACACACTTCACTTTCAAAAATTTGGTCAGTTATTAAAAGCTGTAAACATCGCTTTACTCAACCACCAATAGTTTCATGCTCAGCAGATAGGGAAGTAATAAGTAAACTCAATTCCTTAGTTGACGAAATCTATCCTCCCATAGTTTTCCTAACAATTTTGCCTCTAATACCGTCTTAGAAGCTCTTTTTTCTCTTGAAGAACTTAAAATAGTAATAGCTTCAGGTAAAACTAAATCATCATTATAATATTATTAAACACTTTCCAGATGAAGCCCTTCTAGCTCTTTTATCAATTCTTAATAGAATTATTTATAACTGCGCTTTTCCGCTCTCATGGAATAACTTTCTCATTCTTTTTCTCCCAAAATCCACACCTGGTAAATTCCGTCCGATCTCTTTAGCTTCCTGCCTCTTTAAAATAACTGAAAAAATCATTTACAATACATTAAGTTAGTTTGTTGAACGAAACAAGATCCTCAATCCATTTCAATTTGGTTTTAGAAAAGGAAAATCTTGTACAGATAACCTTTAATTAATTTCAACGGAAATATGGACCGGTCTAGCTGAGCATGAATATACAAGCGCAATCTCCCTTGACCTGAAAGGTGCCTTCCCAAGTGTCCATCATTTTGTGACTAACAATTATATGAATTTTTGGAAAATTCAACGTCTTTAAGCTACCCTGCTCTTCGGTTTCAACTTACAAGCTCGACATTTACATGCGCTGAAAGCTTGTTTCATTACCTTTCCAGTGATATATATTATTTTTTGTTTATGTTAATCCATGTTAGTTTTAATTAGCGATTTCGGACGGACTCACTTGAGTCTCTTTGGTCCTGCCGGAAGGACGTTGGACGTTCTATCATTAATAGCCTTCGAGAAATCGAATATTTAGAGCGAACTCAACAGAAGTAAGAATATTGATCCTTACTTCGAATTTCTCTTCGAGGATCATATATTTACTCTCCAGATCTTTTTTAAATGGGGCAAATCACACCAAGAATCATCTAATTCATCAGTATTGTTCAAAGACTTAATTGATTGTAATTTCCCGAATCATGCTCTATTCTTTACTGATGGCTCCAAATTAGACAGAAGCCCTTCAGCGGGTTGTGCTTTCGTATTCCCGACTTTAAATATAATTTCTAATTTTTAAATTTCCAATTTCGCAACCATATTTTCTCTCGAAGCATTTGCTATCCTTCTTACTCTCGATTATATAATTAATTCTAACCTTATTAATACAGTTATTTTCTCAGATTTGTGGTTATTTTAGATGTGAATATACTATTATTTTATGAAAAACAAATAGTGTTAATATATATTTGTCTTCAAGAATTGACTTTCAAATAAATATTTTTTATGTTGTGTTTTCAGTGAAATAGCATGTCTCTCAAGTCGTGACAAAATTTAACCATGTGGTATATAAGAACAATTCGACACGTAGTTTTTAGTGTTAAGTGTGTATTTATATTTAATTTATACGCGAATATATGTGTGTGTTATAGGTTAGTTCATAAGTGTTGATAAACGTCGAAAAGTGATACAATAATAATTCTTCTTTGTTTGTGTGATTAATTATCCAAATGTGTGAATGAATGAGTGAATTTCAGAAAAACTGTATGAACAAGTGCAAATTACTTTTTTTATTTTACAGAAATATACAATTTTTTTGAAAGTCAATGAAATTCTTAAGCAAGGTACTAGAAATTTTTATTAACTGCTTTTGAAACACTCATGCAAAAGTACTAGACTGTTTCTAGTATTTTGTGTCGTATCCAAAAGTCAAGTACCGAGTCAATGAAAATTTCACGTATTTTTTTTGTGTGACATGAAAACGAATCGATTGATGTATAAAATGTATACATTTTTTTGTAATTTATTAAATTAATTGATATGTATATTTAAAAGAAAAAATCCAAATTTTGTATTTTAAAGTTTATAAAATTTTACTGTAATATAATTATTCTATAATAAAAGATTAAGCAATTGTTCTAATAATCATATATATCATATAGTAACGACCTTGTCTATAAATTATTATCGTTGTTTATCAACATATTTCTATAAAACTTATTTTTCTATAATTATTCTCTGCATCTAACATTTTTGTATTATTAAATTTAAATCTGTGATTTTTGTTAAGTGGTAATCGATTGACTTGATAAGTTGAATCAAACAGATTAACAAGAAAATTTCTCTGAATAAACTAACAAATCATTCTTCATTTCTTCTTTTTTTGCAAGATTAGTTGACCAAGATCCATTTCCACACTAGGTAACGAAAATTTATAGTCCAAGGAGATGTTACAAAGCCACACGAACTTAAATTTATTACCTTTTAAAAAAAATGATCACAAAAAAGTGTTAAGAAACAAAAAGGAATAAGACAGAAGAAAAAGGTCACAAAAAGTATAAAAAATAAAAAGGGAGGGAAATAAAAAGGAGATTAAACAGAATAAAATATTCACAAAAAAGTATTTAAAGAACGAAAAAATTGTAGGGTCATTTGGGTAAATGTAAACGGAATATTTATGTTTCACCAAAAACATTAGTTTTTTGTTAAAACGTAAAATGGACAGATTTTTTTGTATGAACTTGTTACTTTACTTCCCTAGAAAAATTTTATGAAGTACAACAAAATATTAATGCACTTAAATCGCCTAAAACTGACTGTTTACATTTACCCCAAGTTTTTGAATTCTCGGGAGAAATGTTAACACCTAATTATTTATTAACTAAATTGACAAAAATCAAAGTCAACTTTTGTTAAGGCATTAAAAAGGAAGAATGAAAAATTTTAGTTTGATTTTTTAATTTTTTTATGCAAATGCGAAACAAAATACTGAAACAGTAAAATTTTAATTTTCAATCTTATTTGCATTAAAAGATAACTTACACTATGGCATTGCCAATTGTCAAAATAAAATATTTGCAATACTCAGAACATCTCGTAGGTCAGCTGAGGTAAAAATATTGACGTTGAACTTATTTTTAAATTTGTAAATTTAGCTGAAACATCTACTGTTTACATTTACCCCAAATGACCCTGTACAGTTTAAAATTAAATTGTTAAAAACAATCGAAAAAATATTTATCGTTCCAATTATCACAATATTATTAAATAAATCATGTCCATTTATTAATATCCTATAAAATAAAAGAGAATGCTCTCATTTACCTTCAATTGATAATTGCATCCATTTTAACATTTATTGATCTTTTAAAAAAGATTTTATTAATCATTTAAAAATTTTACTCAAATTTAGCAAAAAATAAGAGAGAGAAAAGCAGATACTACAATCAACTATATGGTTATAAACCAGAAATATATTCATTGTCAATATTAATTTACGATTTAACTATAAATATTAACATTTATGACAAATAGAGAATGAGATACTTAAAACTTTATTGTTATTTAATAGACGTTTCATATATGTAACCAAATTTTGCAATAATGTTCTCCTTTTGATTAATAAATAGACATACACGAACATAATGATGGTTAGGGAGATCTTTTTAATGCTACAAATAGGGACAGCTATCTAGATAGTATAACCGTTACCATCAAGAATAGAAGATAAGATTAGAAGTAAAATCTTGATACACTGTAAAAATTTATGAAGTTGACGGACTCGGAAGTTAGGAGTAAAATTTTGCGAGTTAAAAATCAATTCCAAAAGAGAGTTAGTTTACTAATTCTTTCATCGCAACACCCGCGCGAATTGTTTATTCCTTGGGGAGTTAGCATATGGGTTTAAAGATTTAACGTCCTTTAACCAACACCCTTGGCATTAACTCCCCAATAAATGCGATTTGTATAGAATTCCCTGGAAAGTTCAAATTTAACTCCCTTTTTCTAGTGCAGTACGAAGTAGTGTAACTACATTTTTTGTAACATCTGTGATGCACTGGGAAATTTGTTTATTAAAAATCTTAATAAACTAGATATTAAGAAAAGATGGTATTTCATAATGTCTAGATGTTATGGTTAAATATCTCAGATGTTAACAGATATAATCTACAAATTTGAGGTTATGTTTGAACATGCCTTTTCCAATATCTGTGGATATTAAATTTAAACATCTAAGATGTTTATGTATTTGGCTGTCACAGATATTGACCGTTAATATCTAGTAATGAAAGCTCAAAATCCATTTTCTCAGTGTGGTATCTAGTAGAATCATGATATTGTTGTGTAATATCACCTTTTCAACATCAAAGTCTAACTTTCTATAAACATCTTTTATATATATATATATATATATATATATATATATATATATATATATCTCTTATCTATATATATACTTTCTATAATATAAAAAGATATCGCCGCAGCCGCCGCTGTTTTAAGATTTTTTAGGTCAATTTTAAGTGCAGTTTTGACCTACGGGTAAAAAGAGGTCCACAAATGTCTGTTACATTACGTCGAAATCTACTTGTAATTTTAGATTCTTCTTTTACCTACATGTCATAAACGACCAAATAATGGCCCTTAATTTATATCAAAATTTATGGTAGTTTTGATTTATTGATAAAGCTTCAAGTAAAGTGTCCTAATAATGCCTTTGATGATACTGCAAAATCTATGCTAAATTTAATCAATTTTTTTACCTTTAGGTATAAAGAAGTGTCTATAAGGGCACCATAAGATCATAATCATGTCCGTAATGTAAAATTATTTTTAAGTGTTGTCTTTTAATATCGCCTGATATAATTTACTCTAACTTATTACTATGCGTTCATATTAAGAGAACATGATTTGAAAATAAAAATTAAAATAGATATAAGAAATAGTTAAAGGGTTTGCGCGCAGGGGAGCGAAGCCCTTCTAGTATATATATATATATATATATATATATATCCCTATTATATAAAAAAAATTTCGCCGACCGAGGAGGATTGCACAGTTTTAAAAAATGTGTTTTTCGTTTTTTCGCAGGTTAATTATCTGTCTATAATTCAAAATAAAAGGTCGTGGGCTCGTATCTCATCATGCTACCGCTTTTTCCTGAGTTCTTTGATAATTTTGAAATTATTAATTAATTTTGAAAATATTTTTCTGATTAAGCAGGTTTCTGCATTAGGGCAGCTGTGCTGTCCATACGTATATGAAGCCCATGAGCTTATAGAGATTTATTTAAGACTTAATTATTTGTTACATTTGATTCGGAAAATTGATAGCTTCTTTCTCATTTAATATTTGTAAACCGAATGATAAATTCACTTTCTGTAAATTATCTGTCTTTAAGTTGCAACAGTGTATTTTTAAATTACATGTAATACTTTTGTGTAATTTTAACTTTTTTGTTGAGACTTGGAGTGAGTAGGAAAGTATTACGTTATTACTTTCCTCCTCGTTTCAATATATTGTGCATACTTTATAAAATGAGTCAAGTAAATCATATTTAAAGTTATAGATTAACTTTTGTCTGTTAAATGTAGGGCCCTAAAGTTTTGAACGTTCATTTGAACGAAATTTTTTTTTTTAATTTGTCCATTTTTTTTTCATAATCCTGTTCAGAATAGTAAATAGAACCAATATCAGCCAAAAAATTATAAAAATTTTAATATTAGGGGTAAAAAACCACCCTTAATTAAATAACGTATATGCGTAATAATAAAGTACACCATATTACTATTATGCGTTCGGTTTTTTTTCTGAAAATATTTTTAAAAATTCTAGAAAAATATACCAAGCAATTTCCAAAAGGTTAGAATGCTCGCTCGCACCCCCAAAACCCACCCCTAATTTAACTTAATATTAATTTAAAACATAAACGTCCAAAAGTGAGAGAACGCGTTCGACGATTGACCTGAAAATATTTTTAAAAATTCCCTAAAAATATACCAAGCAATATCCAAAAGGTTAGAATGCTCGCTCGCACCCCCAAAACCCACCCCTAATTTAACTTAATATTAATTTAAAACATAAACGTCCAAAAGTGAGAGAACGCGTTCGACGATTTACCTGAAAATATTTTTAAAAATTCCCTAAAAATATACCAAGCAATATCCAAAAGGTTAGAATGCTCGCTCGCACCCCCAAAACCCACCCCTAATTTAACTTAATATTAATTTAAAACATAAACGTCCAAAAGTGAGAGAACGCGTTCGACGATTTACCTGAAAATATTTTTAAAAATTCCCTAAAAATATACCAAGCAATATCCAAAAGGTTAGAATGCTCGCTCGCACCCCCAAAACCCACCCCTAATTTAACTTAATATTAATTTAAAACATAAACGTCCAAAAGTGAGAGAACGCGTTCGACGATTTACCTGAAAATATTTTTAAAAATTCCCTAAAAATATACCAAGCAATATCCAAAAGGTTAGAATGCTCGCTCGCACCCCCAAAACCCACCCCTAATTTAACTTAATATTAATTTAAAACATAAACGTCCAAAAGTGAGAGAACGCGTTCGACGATTTACCTGAAAATATTTTTAAAAATTCCCTAAAAATATACCAAGCAATATCCAAAAGGTTAGAATGCTCGCTCGCACCCCTAAAACTCACCCCTAATTTAAAATACTCGTAAATAATATATAAAAATGCAAAATTGATAGAACGCGTTCGACGATTGACCTGAAAATATTTTTAAAAATTCCCTAAAAATATACCAAGCAATATCCAAAAGGTTAGAATGCTCGCTCGCACCCCTAAAACCCACCCCTAATTTAACTTAATATTAATTTAAAACATAAACGTCCAAAAGTGAGAGAACGCGTTCGACGATTTACCTGAAAATATTTTTAAAAATTCCCTAAAAATATACCAAGCAATATCCAAAAGGTTAGAATGCTCGCTCGCACCCCCAAAACCCACCCCTAATTTAACTTAATATTAATTTAAAACATAAACGTCCAAAAGTGAGAGAACGCGTTCGACGATTTACCTGAAAATATTTTTAAAAATTCCCTAAAAATATACCAAGCAATATCCAAAAGGTTAGAATGCTCGCTCGCACCCCTAAAACTCACCCCTAATTTAAAATACTCGTAAATAATATATAAAAATGCAAAATTGATAGAACGCGTTCGACGATTGACCTGAAAATATTTTTAAAAATTCCCTAAAAATATACCAAGCAATATCCAAAAGGTTAGAATGCTCGCTCGCACCCCTAAAACCCACCCCTAATTTAACTTAATATTAATTTAAAACATAAACGTCCAAAAGTGAGAGAACGCGTTCGACGATTTACCTGAAAATGATTTTAAAAATTCCCTAAAAATATACCAAGCAATATCCAAAAGGTTAGAATGCTCGCTCGCACCCCTAAAACTCACCCCTAATTTCAAATACTCGTAAATAATATATAAAAATGCAAAATTGATAGAACGCGTTCGACGATTGACCTGAAAATATTTTTAAAAATTCCCTAAAAATATACCAAGCAATATCCAAAAGGTTAGAATGCTCGCTCGCACCCCCAAAACCCACCCCTAATTTAAAATACTCGTAAATAATATATAAAAATGCAAAATTGATAGAACGCGTTCGACGATTGACCTGAAAATATTTTTAAAAATTCCCTAAAAATATACCAAGCAATATCCAAAAGGTTAGAATGCTCGCTCGCACCCCCAAAACCCACCCCTAATTTAACTTAATATTAATTTAAAACATAAACGTCCAAAAGTGAGAGAACGCGTTCGACGATTTACCTGAAAATATTTTTAAAAATTCCCTAAAAATATACCAAGCAATATCCAAAAGGTTAGAATGCTCGCTCGCACCCCCAAAACCCACCCCTAATTTAACTTAATATTAATTTAAAACATAAACGTCCAAAAGTGAGAGAACGCGTTCGACGATTTACCTGAAAATATTTTTAAAAATTCCCTAAAAATATACCAAGCAATATCCAAAAGGTTAGAATGCTCGCTCGCACCCCCAAAACCCACCCCTAATTTAACTTAATATTAATTTAAAACATAAACGTCCAAAAGTGAGAGAACGCGTTCGACGATTTACCTGAAAATATTTTTAAAAATTCCCTAAAAATATACCAAGCAATATCCAAAAGGTTAGAATGCTCGCTCGCACCCCTAAAACTCACCCCTAATTTAAAATACTCGTAAATAATATATAAAAATGCAAAATTGATAGAACGCGTTCGACGATTGACCTGAAAATATTTTTAAAAATTCCCTAAAAATATACCAAGCAATATCCAAAAGGTTAGAATGCTCGCTCGCACCCTCAAAACTCACCCCTAAATAATAATAATTATATATATTTAAAATTTTTTTTGTGCAAAAAAAATTTTTTTTCTTTTTTTTCATATAAGTACTTCTTTTTATGAGTATTTTGCAAAAAAGCATTTTAATCGGTAAATAAAAAAAGTTATGTGCTTTATTTCTAAAAACGGACTAAAATTTTGTGTAAGAGGTAACTTAAAAATTTTTGAAAAGACGTATACATTTTTATTTTATTCATATAAAGGAACACATTCAGAAAGTATTTTTAATATTGCTGAAATCATCCATAATTCTTATGATGATTTTTATTTTATTACAATTTTTTATGATCAAGTTTTACAAAACTTTATGTATGGAATAATTTTTAAATTAATGGAAATTACAAAATAAACATTGTCAAAATTATTTTACATTGAGAGGAGTAAATAATTAATAATAAGAAGAGTAAATAATAAGAATTATGTAGCGAGTGTCGCTCAGGCGATAGGCAATGCAAGCGTGATTTTCTCGGTGAGCCAATCTCCGTCGAACGTACGCGAAGTAGATTTCCTACACAATTCACTCAGCGTCGCCCGTTCTCTCTGCGAGCATGTGTGTGTTTCTATTGGGTCCGAGCTCGGGAACGTTCGGCAAAGCTCGGTTCACCTTGAGAACGAACGAAAAGAGAAAGGACTTTCCGAGTAACAACGATGCCAGGCGGCACACACAAACTATCCCCACTCTCGCAGTTCCATATGAGCGGCTGGATTCCAGAAGGGCACATAAATTGTTCTCGGCTAAAATCGAAGTCCCCTGGACACTCAAAATTCAACTTCTGAATTTAAATGTTTCAAATATATATCCTTATAGGTAATTTCATTGCGCATCTTTTTTTCTTTTAAATTTTTATTGTATCTATTACCGTTTTCAAAATATAAGGAAAAAACTGTTTTTTTAAAGAGCGAAATTTTTATTTTTTTTTCCACTTTAACTCGCGATAACTCAGTCAATTATACAAATTTTTTAATGAAACAAAAACGAAAATACGCGTTTTTTTACCTTACGAGTGACTAAAAAAGAAAAATGATGTTTTAATTATAAATGAAAAAGTTATTAATTTTTTATTGAGATATTTCAAAATTCGTAAACTAAAATTTTTACTAAGCGGGGAAGTTGAGGATATTTTGTGCAACAAAAAACTTCCAGCGAGAAAGTTGTTCATTTAGGTCTAAACAAGTTTTTCCCGAAAGTTACAGTTCAATCAAACCATTAGTTAACAAATGGCGAATGTTAAAAGTCGTTTGCGGCTGAACGCCCAGCGCACGTTTCTCACCCGTATTATGTATACGCAGAATAAAACTCTCCAGCTTGCTTTGAGCTGCCTCTACAATTAGAAAGTAATACGCGAAACGCGAGAAAATTTTTTTCCTAATTGTAGAGGCAGCTGTAAGGTGAGAAACGCGCGCTGGGCGTTCAGCCGCAAACGACTTTTAACATTCGCCATTTGTTAACTAATGGTTTGATTGAACTGTAACTTTCGGGAAAAACTTGTTTAGACCTAAATAAACAACTTTCTCGCTGGAAGCTTTTGTTGCTCAAAATTTCCTCAACTTCCCCGCTCAGTAAAAATTTTAGTTTACGAATTTTGCAATATCTAAATAAAAAATTAATAACTTTTTTATTGATAATTACAACATTATTTTTCTTTTTTAGTCACTCGTAGGATAAAATAACGCGTATTTTTGATTTTGTTTCATTAAAAAATATGTAAAATTGACTGAGTAATCGCGAGTTGAAATGAAATAAACAATAAAAATTTCGCTCTTTAAAAAAACAGTTTTTTCCTTATATTTTGAAAACGGTAATAGATACAATAAAAATTTAAAAGAAAAAAAGATGCGCAATGAAATTTCCTATAAGGATATATATTTGAAACATTTAAATTCAGAAGTTGAATTTTGAGTGTCCAGGGGACTTCGATTTCGGCCGAGAAAAATTTATGTGCCCTTATGGAATCCAGTCGCTCAATTTTTTTCGATTTTTAATTTGGTTTTCAGCGGGAAAAACCACATAGAAGTATACTACTGTAGTGTTAAAATCAAATTTTTTGTTTTTACTTTTAATTCGGTTTTTTGAGTTTATCTCACAATTTTGAGCAAATCTATTAATTCTGAAGTCAAATTCGGATTCAGCGTCAAAAAAGCATGGAAAAATACTACTATAGTGTCATAAAAAAAATTTTTATTTTTTTTTATTTTGATTTGGTTTTTGAGACATTTTTTGAGTATAACTAAATAAAGAACCAATTTGGCAATTCTAACTTTGGATTCGGATTCAGCGGGCCAAAATACATGGGAATATACTATTGTAGTGTCTCGGCCAAAAAACATTTTTTTTTGAGTGCCTGTGTAATGAATGAGTTATTTGAAACTATTCATTCATTCCTTTTATCAAAATAATTGGATGTTATGTATGAATACAAACTATTTTTTTTAATTAATGATAGAACGTCCAAGTGCCCGTCCTGCCGGAACTCCATGGGATTAAAGTAGACAAAAAGACGAAAAAATCCATATATTTGACTTTTTAAAATAATAATATTAAACCATTTTTCAAAGCCCTCAAACTTGCTGTTTCTAAAAAGTAAAAAACAACATTTTTTCGTAAATTTAATGTAAAGTAATAATACCAATTTAATTTATTTGTATCATTATAAACTGAATAATAAAATTTTTGCAGTACTGAACTTTAGATAATATGATAATCAAAAGTAAAATATTAGTAAATAAAGCAAATACATAAAAATAACTTTTATCCTAAAAAATTAAAATTAATTTATTGATATAGAAACTATTTAATTATGTCAATTAATTAATTACATTTATTAAATATTAATTTTCTTATAATAGTCTTGAAAGTAATACTTCTCGGAGAAGTATTATTTTCAAATTTCGCGCCACATTTTTCGAGCAAGCCGAGAAAAACGAAAAAGAGGCTCACCGGCGAAAGCAGAAACCGGACGTATGAATGAGACGCATGATTTTCCCCTAATCACCAAGTGGTCGAATGTTCAAATGGTCGAATACCAAATCGTCGAATCGTCATTTGATCGAATGCTTAAAACGTCGAATTGTCAACAAGTCGAATGCTCAAAACGTCGAATCGTCAAAAAGTCGAAAAATTTGTTTGATGTAAGTTAACATTAACTTAAACCAAGCAAATTTTTCGACTTTTTGACGATTCGACGTTTTGAGCATTCGACGAAATGACCATTCGACGTTTTGAACATTCGACCATTTGCTGATTCGATGTTTTTAGCATTCGACTTGTTGACAATTCGACGTTTTGAGCATTCGACGAAATGACCATTCGACGTTTTGAACATTCGACCATTTGCTGATTCGATGTTTTTAGCATTCGATCATTTGAGAATTCGACGTTTTTAGCATTCGACCATTTGACGATTCGATGTTTTGAACATTCGACCATTTGGAGATTCGATGTTTTTAGCATTCGACTTGTTGACAATTTGACGTTTTAAGCATTCGATCAAATGACGATTCGACGATTTGGTATTCGACCATTTGAACATTCGACAACTTGGTGATTAGGGGAAAATCATGCGTCTCGTATGAATGTGTGTGCCATCATATGGAACTGTGAGAGTGGGGATAGTTTGTGTGTGCCGCCTGGCATCGTTGTTACTCGGAAAGTCCTTTCTCTTTTCGTTCGTTCTCAAGGTGAACCGAGCTTTGCCGAACGTTCCCGAGCTCGAACCCAATAGAAACACACACATGCTCGCAGAGAGAACGGGCGACGCTGAGTGAATTGTGTAGGAAATCTACTTCGCGTACGTTCGACGGAGATTGGCTCACCGAGAAAATCACGCTTGCATTGCCTATCGCCTGAGCGACACTCGCTACATAATTCTTATTATTTACTCTTCTTATTATTAATTATTTACTCCTCTCAATGTAAAATAATTTTGACAATGTTTATTTTGTAATTTCCATTAATTTAAAAATTATTCCATACATAAAGTTTTGTAAAACTTGATCATAAAAAATTGTAATAAAATAAAAATCATCATAAGAATTATGGATGATTTCAGCAATATTAAAAATACTTTCTGAATGTGTTCCTTTATATGAATAAAATAAAAATGTATACGTCTTTTCAAAAATTTTTGAGTTACCTCATACACAAAATTTTAGTCCGTTTTTAGAAATAAAGCACATAACGTTTTTTATTTACCGATTAACATGCTTTTTTGCAAAATACTCATAAAAAGAAGTACTTATATGAAAAAAAAGAAAAAAAATTTTTTTTGCACAAAAAAAATTTTAAATATATATAATTATTATTATTTAGGGGTGAGTTTTGAGGGTGCGAGCGAGCATTCTAACCTTTTGGATATTGCTTGGTATATTTTTAGGGATATTTTAAAAATATTTTCAGATCAATCGACGAACGCATTCTCTCAATTTTGGACTTTTATGTTTTAAATTAATATTAAGTTAAATTAGGGGTGGGTTTTGGGGGTGCGAGCGAGCATTCTAACCTTTTGGAAATTGCTTGATATATTTTTCTAAATTTTCTAAAAAAAACCGAACGCATAATAGTAATATGGTGTACTTTATTATTACGCATATACGTTATTTAATTAAGGGTGGTTTTTTACCCCTAATATTAAAATTTTTATAATTTTTTGGCTGATATTGGTTCTATTTACTATTCTGAACAGGATTATGAAAAAAAAATGGACAAATTAAAAAAAAAAAATTTCGTTCAAATGAACGTTCAAAACTTTAGGGTCCTGTTAAATGTAATGAATTATAAGTTTAATTGACTTTCATTTTGACATATTAACATAATCTAAAAATGGTTTATTGAACAAGGCAGGTTTTAATTCTGTGTATCTGTTTTGTTTTATTCAATGTTTCCCATAATTGTTCATTTTTGTTTTAAACTTTAGATAAAGTTATTTTCATGTTTTAAAGATTAATGTTTTATATTTAATTTTTTATATGTCAAAAATATAAAACATATGAAAAATTTGGCAATTTTTCTTAAGTAACGAAAGCTATTACGTTATTATTAATTATTAATTTAACTTAAAATATAAAAATAGTACTTTTGTTTCACATTTTAATAATTTAATATTATATATACGCTAAGTTTAAAATTAATTTTTTTGTCCAGTTTTGACGTATAGGTCAAAACTGGCCTTAAAATTGACCTAAATTTTGAGGACAGAGGGAATACATGTCATTTTTAGACGTGTAGGTCAAAATTATTTTAGTAAATGTAGTGTAGGTCAAATTAAACATAGATTTTTACGTAATGTAGGGTAGTTATTAGGTTTGACCTTTAGGTAAAAAAATTAGTCAAATTAGATGTAGATGGTTTATCAATATATCGCACCACGAAATTATAGAATCAACCGGTATACCATCTGTGACAAACGCAGGGCGGACAACTTAGGCCCACGGCCAACTTAGGACCACTATCCCCTATACTGCCGTACTAATGAAAAACTTAGGTAAGCGACATTTTGACGAAAAATGAGTTTTTAATATCAATGGATTCGTTGAAAAAAACTGCATCTGATAGATATAGTTTAAATTATTTTAAAAAATTATTTGTTGTAAAAAAATTGTTATTAAAATCTGAGAAACTCCAGAAAATAAAAGAATAAATGACAAAAACTTAAGGAAAGTACTTTACGTAGTCCAAAAATCGTACGAGGCTTTAAGCTCGAATATAAGATAAGAAGGAAAAACTCCGCCAAAGTCACTTACGTAGTTTTTCTATCGAAAACGTGGTCGAAGCTGAGCGCTGGCTACGAGATAAAAACCTCGGATTTGATTTGCTTGGATATACCGAAGTTCTTCCATCAAAAAGTGAGCCGAGCGCACTACGTAAGCGCCATTCGGCTAAACTCGGATTGCCTTCGTGTCAGGTGAGTTGTAGCACGAAGTAACCATGCGACGTCAATGGCGTTTACGTGGTTCTTCCATCTGATCAACGGTCCGAGCTCGCCTACCTATTTGGTAGAAACTACGCAAAGGACTTTCCTTAACTTTTTACTTCGTATTTGCATTCAGAAAAACACGCATGTCCATTTTTCCATATAATTTGTTTAAATAATGAACTTTTTATTACATAAATAAATAGAGCACTATCACTTTACCCAGTATGTGAAGTTAAATTAAACAATTTTTTAGTTTATATTAGGGTTCTTAATACAAACAGTTTTTCTTGATTTTCTCAGTTTGATCGAAATGGCGCTTACCTAAGTTCTTCCTTAGTACGGCAGTATATATGGGGCATTCCACGCCGAGTCGGATATAATTTTGTTTTTGCATCCCGAGTCGAAACTTAAGCCCTATTTTAATCCTGAATTTTCAGAGTTTTTTGAGAGTTAGGAGTAGTAAAGGAGGTTCTAATTTTAATGAAATTTAGACCCTACTTTGACTACCAAAACCGGCGGAAAATTCCAAATCTTACATTTGGAGAAGTAAAGGAGGGCCTATTTCGAATTCAGCAAACCCTACATTCATTCTCTTACGACCTACATTGTAAAACCTTTTATTCCCTACTTTCATACTTGTAGATCCTACAAAGCCATAATAATAATAATAATAATAATTAGGGTTGGTGCATAAATTTCTATCTAATTTAATTTTGACCAATTTTTAAATAAAAAAATACCTTTTTAGAAAAGGGTAATTCCATGTTTTAATTATTATTTATTTTATAAACAAGACTTTAATAAAGTTATTTTTTCAAACGAAAAATTGATTTATTAAAATCTTAATTAAGTATTAAAGTAAACGATCACTCCGAGTCAAGTCAACGGAAAAAAATAAAACAATTCCTTAAACGTTTTCAACATCCTCTTCAGGAACTATAATTTTATTAAATTAATTTAGACAATATGTTCATTGCAATATTAAAATTATAGTTTCTAAAATGTACAGTTTTGCTTTGGAAAACGTTAAAAGAATTGTTTTAATTTCTTAAATTGTATTGACTCGGAGTGATCGTCAACTTTAACACTTAATTAATTTGGAAATCCAGTGATAGAATCATTATTTTTATTATTATTAAAATGTTGTTTCAAACGAAAATAAATATTGAAACATGAAATTACCCTTTCCTTAAAAAGGTATTCGTTTATTTAAAAATTGGTTAAAGTTTCTGAAAAATATTCGAAAATACTTTTTTACAAGATTAAATAATTACTAAAAATATTCACTAAGTGAATTATAATTTATTAAATCGTTCACTCCAAGTATAATGTACAGTCGGGCCGCCGAACTGCACGGTACCCCAGAAATAACCCCTCCACTTGATTTCAAACTGCACGCTGACGAATTCATCCCCACTTTCTAATTTTTAGGACCGTACTTACATATTTATTAAGGGGGATTTTAATTGCGATCATAGAAAAAATATATTTCGCGTTGATGACAGATGTTTTATTTAAACAATTTTTACTTCAATTTAAAACTTCACTAATCACTTCATATATTCCAGATTCAATTTAAAACTGTCACTAAAAGTTATTTGAATGATAGCACTTTCAATTAAACTTTGAAAGATAATTTTTGTAAACAAAACAATATTTGCAGATATTACTATTTTAATTATAAGTATTAATAATAGCACTCTCTAAATTTGAATTAGTAAAAATGTTTACTAATTTGAATTAGTGACTGTTTTTTGCTTTTGAATTAGTAAGAATTACTAATAAATAGTCATTTCTACTAATATATTATTATTTGAGCGTCTTAAATGAAAAACATAATCTCCAAATACATGCATTTTAGAAGGCAAATAAGACGCTTATAAACGTCTTAGAAATGATCACGTAAACGTCTTAAACCAAGACGCTCTTTTTTACAGTGAAATCATTTAAATAAATCAGTAAATTTATTTTTAGTTTTAAGAGGCAAAATATTCATAAGAATTACTTTTAAATTTATAAGTAACATTTAATTTATATTATAAATATAAATAAATTCCTATAAAAATAAATATATTATTGTAGTATACATATTATATAAATATGTACATATTTATATGTATCTACAATTATAAAAAAAGTTACATACATTCAACAATTTATATAAGCATACCGTCTTTGTTTTTTATTTTTTAACTTTCAAATATACGGCACTGACTTTAGTAGCGCCACCGTACACTGTGGAGGACTTGGAAACTAAAGCCAGCGTGCAGTTTGGCGACAGCGTTCAATTTAAAAGCGTGCAGTTCGGAGGCCCGACTGTACTTATGTTTGAAAACCATTTTGGAAGTTACCTATCTTCCACGTTTGTTCCGTGTAGAAACTACGCAACTCTGACAGTCGCTTTAGAGGCTCTACTTTGTATTATTATTACTATTATTTTAAAGTTAATATTTTGTTGTCTAAAGCTGCAGTCACAGTTGCGTAGTTTCTACACGGAACAAGAGGATACGCAGTTTCCAAAACAATCCTCTAACTTACGAGATTTCTAAAACAAACGTGGAAGATAGGTAACTTCCAAAATGGTTTTTAAACATAAGTACATTGTACTTGGAGTGAACGAAATATTTTTTCAATTATAGTAATTTATGAATGTAGAGAGAGCAGATTAAAAGTAGGGCCTTATAGACACAATTAATAAATGTAGGCTGAGAGGATTGAATGTAGGGTTTTACAGGTTGAATAAATGAATGTAAGGTGAACGGATTGAAAGTAGGGTTTTAAAGATTTAATAAATGTAGGGTGAACATATTAAAAAAAGGGTCTAATAGGTTAAACGAGAGTCAAAGTAGGTTCTGGATTATAAGTTTCTTGAAACATGATAGACTTGTAGGTTAAAATATCAGTAAAAAAGATGCTAAAGGCTTTAATAGCAACAATTTTTAAGTCTTGTCTGATTGTGGGCAAACGATGGGATCAATTTATTTCAAATTGTTTTATGTCAACGTACGCAGTGAATACGGTATGCCTAACTTGCCATTTGATCAAGACACAATTTTAAACAATAAGAATGTTCAGTTCACAAGGACTCAGTTTGAAAACAGTTTTGTGGAGAAGAATATAAAAAATTTCGAAATAATTAGATCCCATATAATGATAAAGATATGATAAAAAGATTAACTCTGAACGAAGTTCAACACTGATTACAATATATGAAAAAACTAAAAATTTCGAATTTTTGAAAAAGGTGATAATTTCTGTTGACATTTATATTTTTTAATCTACTATAGCAAGGATTTTAAGTTAGGCAAATACCGAAAGAACTGCCAATTTTCACTTCAATCGGTCAAACCATTTTTCCGTGATGCGCGGTCAAAATTTTGCGGACACTATTTTGCATACACTGTATGTATGGTCACATACATACACATAATGATGTACATTGAAACGAGATTTTCAGATATCTCATCGATCTCGATAAATTATGAAGTATTCTCATAATAAAAAAATCTCGTCTTTTATTAATAATTCTCGTCTCATTTTGTCCCATTTCTCGTTTAAAGTCAACAATAACTGACAATTAAAAAAGTTATTTTATTTTTAAATAGGTTTATTTCAAATCCAAATAAATAACTACTTATCTACACCCAGAAAAAATTATTATTTAAATCAAATATATTTTATTTGACTTAAATAAACGTATGTTTGTCTCAGAACCAACTAGACTTTTTATTTGTTTTAAATAAAATTTATTTTTGACATAAATAAAACATATATTTGAGTTAAATAAAATTTATTAGAAACAAATAAAAAGTCTAGTTGGTTCTGAGATAAATATACTATTTCTCTGGGTGTAACCTAACTATCTTTAATAAGTTAACATTTAAAAAAATAGTTTAAAAAATTATTCCTTTAAACACAATTTATTTAATTTATATTCAATATATCTTAACATCATTCAAAAAACAGTTCATATTTAATAAAGTACTTAGAATAGTTATTTAAAAAAAAACATTAATAAAAGTTTTTGGTTTAAAAACAATTTATTTAATGACAATAAAAAAAATTTGATTAAAATAAATTTTTTCATCAAAAGTTGGAAAGTATTATTTTTTTCTATTTATTTGCAAAATAATAAAATAATATAAATAAATCCTAAATTAACAAAGGAAATTAATTAATTATTGTTAGAAATATTGATGAACGAAAAATAATATTTGAATAGTTTACTATATAATATATATGTACAATTTATATGCATTTTTATATTACAAAATGCTTTTAATTTATTACTCTCATTATTTAGAAAGAAAAAATTAGATTTATACCATTTTATCAACAAACAAAAATATAGCAAAAGAAAATATTTAACTGTGAAAAAATTCAGCACAGTCGTTTTAATTAAAGCTCAGCAATTTCATTATCTCTTAACTGGTAATCCCTTTCAAATGCTATGATAAAAGAATTATTTAATATGAAAAAAATTTTTTTTAATAGATGTTGCATGAATTTTTTTCGCGCATAATATTTTAATTAATAAATACGACTTGATAATCCTTCACTTAAATTGAGAGAAACGTTTCTCTCCGAATTCCCAACAATATTTAACATATGTATACTAATAAATACTGATTATAGAATATAAATGTTTTCAACGATTTTTTTATTTTTATATTGATATTCTAAATGCAATTTTATTATTTTATTTTTTTACTTTGTTTATTTCATTTCATTTATTTAAAAGGATGTCTAAATTATTTTTTATTATTTTATATACTTGAATGTTACTTTTGTTTAAATTATATATTTATTATGAATGATTTATTTACTATTTTAATAAATGAAAAAAATTAAAATATACAAACAATTACTTATAGTTATAATTATTAGATTATTATAATACTTATAATTATATTAATATTATTAGAATTTAAGCGTTTTGTGCAGAAACAGTATAAATCCATAAATCAAAATTGTTCAGGAATCAATAAAAACTCTTTTACATGTAAATGTTGAGCCCATATAACCTTCTTTTGAAAAATTGAAAGTAGTCATGAATGCAAAGCATCCTTTCGAGGAGGAAGCAAAAATTGAAGTTTTTACATGTAAACTTGTTGTAAATTTGGAATTTGTTAATAACAATGGTTTTTAAAGTTGTTAAATAATTCTGGTAAAAAATTTTTATTTCAATGATTCATTAAGAGAACAGTAGAAAAATCTATGAAAGAAAACGCTTTTTTTCAGCTTCAATTATTATCTATTTTTAATTTGTTTATAAAATTGTGTATAACATTGTTAAATAACAATGTTAAATAGATTTTAACTTCAACATTCAAATAAGAAATACAAAATCAAATATTAAAATAAGAGCTATATATACAAAACAAACAAATTTTTTGCAACTTTTATGACTTTCAAAAAAACAATTTGTTTATAAAAATTGTAAAAAATATTGTTAAATTCGTAATAGTGATAAAATTTTATCGTAGAAATTAGTTTTATTCTAATTTTAGACATTTGTAACAAGAAAAACTGTTTGCAAATTTGATTTTTTGGCTATTCAAAATTTTAGATATTTGGGCCGCTATTTTGAATTTCGAAAAAATAAAAATTTATCATAATGTCTAAATGAAAGGTCATACATTTTAAAGGCGATATTTTGTCATCCCGAATTTTTCCTGTAGCGGTCCCCAAGAAAAAATATAGTTTAAATGAAACGAAAACAAAAAAATAGTGTGTTTCTTTTGTTAAACAACCATAACTTTTAATCCTTAAGACAAAAGTTAAATTTTCTTGCAGATTCTAAAGAGAATTAAAAAAAACATAGGAAACACTATGTGTCAATTTTTTAAACCCACCATTTTTGAAAACGGTAAGTACAAATGTGATTGCAAAAAACGAACTTTCCTTACGAAATGGGTTAAAGTATAATGCCGTCCTGATGAAGAAAATGGTTACTTGCAGTCAGAGTGATTTCGAGATATTTAAGGAAACGCGTTTCTAACGAGCTCCACTAATATTTAAAAGTTTTTTTAATATTTACAATTGCTTTTAACTAAATTTAATATGCTCTATTTAATGGCGTTGAAATAATTTAAAAATTTTAATTTATTATAAACAATACGTCGAATACTGTTAAAAATTAATTTTGAAATCGTCAAAATACTGCCTTAAAAGCGTAAGTGCACTCACGGCCTGAGAATAGGTGTGTTATACGGTTCAACGCCTTAGTTTTTTGGGTTTAGACGAGCTACATTTCCAAGCCGCACTCGCCGATACGGTTCGACCTCCAATGAAAGTTCTCATCTACGTCATCATTTTGACGAATCTTTGCAAGTACGGTTAAATTTTCTGCAAGTACGGTTCTATAAATAAGTATTTTACGAAAATCTCTGCGAGTACGATAATTAGGGTCTCATTATCTTTAAAATTAATTAATATCGGTAAAATGTAATACTGTAGATAGATTCTAAATTTTATAACGAATCCAACGGTATAAAAATCTCATTTTTCATAAAAATGTCACTTAACCACTTTCTTCATCAGGACGGCAGTATAATTTTAAAAACTTCAAAAAATACAAAATTTGAATATTTTGTGAACGATATAAATAGCGATTAATTTACTAAATTGTGATAAAATAATATACATTTAATAAATCAATGAGGAGGAAGCAAAAATCACAGAAGAGTGATTGATGATTTTTAGTAAATAACATTTACTAAAAATGTTGATTTCGGATAACATTTTCTAGTAACATTTTATAAATAACAATTTTTAAGAAAATATTTAACCAATTTTCAATATTTTCTAATTTTGAATTAATTCAGTAGGGGAGACTGGGGTAAACCCGCTCACTTTTTTTCAGAACGGTAAAAACCGAGGAAATTATTCTCTAAATCCAAGTTAATTTATATAATTTGCAAGCTTATGATTTCTACTAACAAAATAAAAAAGAATTTTTGATTTATCTTTCTTAGTTTTACTTAGGGAAAATTTTTAATACACATATACTAAATTTCTAAATCACAATTTTCCAGGGTAAATCCGCTCACCCCTCGGGGTAAGCCCGATCACTTGTTTTTTTTAAGAATTTAAGGTAATCCCGACAGTTTTATTTTATATATATTAAATTTCTCCTTATTTCCGTCTTTAGTATGATTTATTAATGATAAATTATGAGTTCTATAAACAAAAAATATTGGTTTATTAAATAACACAAACCAACAAAATTTAATTCAATTTACTTTACAAGAATCAGACAATATTTTTCCGAAGGATTTCGACGTGCTGAATCCGAATCCGACCTCAAAAAGGACCCATCACGTCAGGTTTTCGAGATATTTTAACCTGAAAGTGCAAAAAACTGATTTTAGTTATATTTGATGTCATGTAACATCATGAGATAATAATTTTCTCTTAAAGGTCAATCTTGCTACTAAAAGTGCTACTCTTCCCCTTTAATATCCATTTTGAAATTTTCAAAAATCTTCATTTTTCTCTGAGTAATCGTTCATTGAATTTCCTGAGTTTGGAGAATTCTTCGAAAATTGAGCAGAAACAAAAAAATTTTGATAATTAAGCAGAATTTAACTACAAACATCTAAATTTTAAATAGTTCTGAGGATTTTCGATATAACTGAATAGGAATTCAATATCAGATTCACAAAATTAAAAATGGCGTATACAATATGGCAGACGATTTATTTAAAATTAATTGTATTTCCCTAAAATGCAAATTTCAATGATACTGAAAGATGCTAAACATTAAGACCTTTGAAAAACTTACATTACGGGAAAACTATCTTGTAAATCAAGTCATTGTGACTGTAAAAACAAAAAGACTCTAATACGTCTACACTGCGAATACCATTAAACATAGTTAAAATTATCAAACTTATTCATGTTCAGTGATTGTTAGTCGAGAAATATAAAATTCAAATAAACATTAATCTGATCAACAACTTTGTGAATTTAAACCACGTGAGTGGACAACTGATAACTACATCCCAATTTCAACACAACTTCTGGAGAACCATTTTGAAGGCAGAGGACTTAAAGTAAGTCAAAAGAACTCATCTCTTTCCATTTATCCTTCAATCTTTAAATATTTCCGTTATTATTGTGTTGAATATTTCTATGAAAATTTAATATGGCTGATGAACAACTTAAATTACTTAAAAAACAACGCGGAAATATTAAACGTTTGTTAACATGTTCGGAAACTGTATTAACTTCGATAAATGAAACCTTAGATTTAGATTCACTTCATTTAGAAGAACGTTTAAAGAAACATACTCCTCTTTGGGAATCATTTGATAAAATTCAATCCGAGATTGAAACTATTTTAGATGATGAGACAGAAACTGTTGGTCACGAAACAGAACGCACGTCATTTGAAAACAGATATTATGAAATGAGCGGTTCATTCAAGAAATTTATTAAAAAACAAAAAACCGCCATAATAAATAATTCCTCTCAAATTCTTAATGTAGTCGACGAGACAAATTCTGAATCTAATCAAGAACAAAATAGTAGTACATTAGTACCAATTCAATCAGCATCCACATCGGTAACTAATGAATTTCAAACAAGGTTTCCATCACGCTTTGAGCTTCCTAAACTTCAAACTCCAACTTTTCAGGGTGGTTATGACACATGGTTAACATTTCATGATTCATTTAAATCAATGTGTCATGACAACCCTACACTTTCATCGATTCAAAAATTTCATTACCTGAAAGCACGTTTAAAAGATGAAGCAGCGGAACTCATTGCGTCCATTGAAACCACTAGTCAAAATTATTTTGTCGCTCGGGAATTATTAAAAAATAGATATTACAACAGAAAATACATTGTAGAGAGTCACATAAAAGCCTTGTTTGATATTCAAAATGTTTCTAAAAAAGTGTCAATCCGTGCACTCTTAGATAACGTTCAAAAAAGAGTTCGAGCTTTAAGAGCTTTAGAGCAGCCTGTGGATCAGTGGGATTCTCTGTTGATTCACATAGTAAAAGAAAAATTAAATAATTATACGTGCGAAAAGTGGGAAGAGTCCATTGGCAGTACTAAACTTCCGACATTTCCAGAGATGATATCTTTTTTAGAATGAAAGTCTTTGATCGAAAATTCTCAATCAGTTCAAAAATCAATTCAAAATCTTAAGGTTAATAATACTAAAAACAATTCCAATCGATCAAATGTTCGCGGTACAACAACTTCTTGCATGTCTGTTACGGTTAATTCTAACAAGACGAAAACACAATCACAAGCTCAATCATGCCCTCTTTCCTCAAAAAATCATATGCTTAGGCAATGCGATCAATTTTTAAATATGTCTCTTTCACAACGCTATAAGAAGGTAAAAACATTATCAATTTGCCATAACTGCTTTTTTAGCAACCATCGCACTTTAGGGTGCCGTCGATCTGTTTGTCGTAAATGTCATAAGCGACACAATACCCTTCTGCATTTTGATACAAACAAATCAGAACAAGAGCAGGAAGTAATGCCTGAAATTATTACAATCGCTGCTACTACATATCAACCTTCCTTTCAGTCACAAGTTGTGTTAGGTACAGCAATTGTTAAAATTTTGGACGCTTCCGGAAATTATAAAACATGTCGAGCATTTTTAGGCTCAAGTTCCCAATGTTGTTCAATTTCAGAACGCTTTGCTGAATCCCTCAATCTCAAAAGGTCAAATGTTAATGTCAGATTAAAAGGTGTTGAAAATATTCAATTAAACATCAAATATATGACGTCAACAAAAATTCAATCCTTATATAATAATGATGTCAATCTTGATGTATCATTTCTTATATTTTCAAAAATTTCTTCGCCAATGCCAGCCATGCCAATTGACAGAAATTCTTTAAATATTCCAACACAAATCTTTTTAGCAGATCCTCAATTTCATCAACCATCTGAAATTGAGATTTTGATTGGTGCTGAATATTTTTATTACCTCATGAGAGCGGGAAAAATTAATGTTAGCGGTCAAAGGGCAATTCTCCAAGAAACTGATTTAGGTTGGGTATTTTCAGGTTTATACAACAAACCAAATCAAGGTCATTTAAAGTCAGGTCATTTTTGACAAATGAAATTCAATGTAATTTAATTAAATTTCAAAAATTACCTATTTTATAAGAATTAGGAAATGAAGACATATCTCAAAAGTTGTCAAAGGAAGAAAAGGTAGTTGAAAATCATTATATTGAAACAACGAAGCGAACTGAAGCAGGTAATTATCAGGTAACTTTACCTTTTAACGAAAAAAAGAAATTTTAGGAGATTCGCGTATTTTCGCCTTTCAACGATTTTATGTTCTTGAAAGAAGATTCTCTAAAAATTCAAAGTTTTATTCTGAGTATTCTCAATGCATAGGAGATTATTTAGAAAAGGGTCACATGACATTAAGTGATAATAATGATAATTTAAAGTCGGGATATTTTTTACCCCACCATGCAGTGATAAAAGAAGATAGCTGCACCTCTAGAACTAGAGTTGTTTTCGACGGTTCTTCTAAAACTTCAAGCGGAATTTCATTAAACGATGCTCTTAGAGTTGGTCCCACTATTCAGGAAAATATTTATTCAACTATCGCTCGTTTCAGGTCATATCCTTATGCTCTTACAGCTGATATCCAACAAATGTATCGTCAAGTCTTGGTATCAGAACAAGATGAACAGTATCAAAAAATTATGTGGCGATCAAATCCAGAAGAATTAATCAAAAGTTATTCGCTAAATAGAGTCACATTCGGCACAGCCAGTGCCCCTTATCTCGCAATTCGCACTTTTCACCAGCTCGCGAACGATGAACAAGAAATCCTTCTAATCGCTTCCGAGATACTAAAGAGTGATTTTTATGTCGATGATTTGTTAACAAGCACAAAAACTTTCGAAGAAGCTCTTGAACGTAGGGACTAATTAATTTCTCTTTTATCGAAGGGTGGTTTCACATTAAGAAAATGGGTTTCAAATAACCCTAATCTATGTGTCAATTTTGCAACCGATGTTACGGATGAGCATATGACTTTAGATCCATCAAGTATCATTGAAACACTAGGATTGCGTTGGGACCCAACCACTGATGAATTTTTATATTTTGTAAATTTAGACAATTTCAATGAAATACCAACAAAAAGGTCGGTGCTTTCGAAATGCGCAAAATTGTATGATCCGTTAGGACTGTTAGGACCGGTAATTGTTATCGGAAAATTGTTTATTCAAGAACTTTGGAAACTTAATTTAGATTGGGACACGGTTCTTCCTGTCGATTTACAAAAATCATGGTTAGAATATTTAAAACAATTACCTTCTTTAAATGACTTGCGTTTTAACCGATGCATTACTGTAGAAAGCTTTACAGAAGTTCAGTTACATGGGTTTTGTGACGCCAGTAAAAAGGCATATGGCGCGTGCTTATACCTGCGGTCAACTGACCCCAAGGGTGAAAATCATGTCTCTTTAGTGTGTTCAAAATCTCAAGTCGCTCCAATAAAATCAACATCGCTTCCTAGATTGGAGTTATGCTCAGCTCATCTGTTAGCAGAATTATGTGAAAACACAATACATTGCTTAAAAATTCCAATTTTAAAAATGTATTTATGGTCCGATTCAATGATTACATTAAGTTGGATAAATACTCCCTCTTATTTATTAGAAACTTTTGTCGCAAATAGAGTTGCTAAAATACAAAATTTAACAAAAATAAAAAATTGGAAACATGTGCCCACAGAAAGTAATTCTGCTGATATTCTTTCACGGGGTGTAAGTCCTTCCGAATTCGTTCACAATTCAATGTGGAGTCACGGACCTTCATGATTAAATGAAAATGAATGGCCTGAAAAGGCTATTCCACTCAATGAGACCTCTGGTCTTCGCAAGCCAAAACCCATATTTTCATTTAAATTAACACAGGATGAAATAAACATATTGACAAAGTACAGTAGATGGCAAAAAACAATAAGGATTGTAGTTTATTGTTTACGGTTCGTATCAAATAGCAAAATCAAAGATGTAAGTTTGCGACGGAAAACAAATCTGTCTCTAGCAGAACTGAATGCAGCTAAAGATAAGATTATTAGATTAATTCAAAAAGAAGTATTTTCAAATGAAATACACGCTCTTGAGAATAATCAGTCTATTTCTAAAAATAGTAGTCTCATCTCATTAAACCCATTTCTCGATCAAAGTATCATTAAGATAGGCGGACGTTTGGTTCTGGCTGATATTCCTGAGAATCAAAAATACCCGATCGTATTACCGAAAAATCATCACGTAACAAAATTAATAATTAAAAATGAACATCTCAATCGTTTGCACGCAGGTGTAAATGCAACGTTATGCGGTGTTAGAGAATCTTACTGGCTCATAGATGGTCGTAACACTACACCACATATTGTACAACAATGTACAACATGCTTTCGCGCAAAACCTCGCGATATTCAATATTTAATGGGAAATTTACCCAAAAATTGATCGACTTTCTCTCGTCCATTTTTAAATGTGGGTGTTGATTTTTGCGGACCGTTTTACATAAAAGAACACAGACATAGAAATCGAACAAAACTAAAAACTTACATGGCGATGTTCGTTTGTTTCGCGTCTAAAGCTGTTCATCTCGAATTAGCGGGTGATCTTTCAACAGAAGCATTTCTTGCATGCTTAAAAAGATTTTTTGCACGAAGAGGACTCTCTCAATCTATTCATTCCGACAATGCGACAAATTTCGTTGGAACGAATAATGAAATTAAAGAGCTTTTTAAAACAATACATGAAACAATAACGGACAAAAATATCGGGAATTATTTATCGAATAAAACAGTTTCTTGGCATTTTATTCCTCCTCGAGCTCCCCACTTTGGAGGACTCTGGGAGACAGCGGTAAAATCATTTAAATTTCATTTTGTCAGAATTGCGGGAAATTCTCTATTAACATATGAACAACTAAACACATATATGTAACGGAAATTGAGTCCATCCTAAATTCCCGACCATTAACACCATTGTCTCCTGATCCTAATGATCTCAATCCATTAACACCTGGTCACTTCCTCATTGGTGGTTCTTTGACAAGCTTACCAGAGGAAGATTTTCGCAACACATCCGACAATCGATTGAGCTGTTGGCAACTTGCTCAAAAAATGCGTCATCATTTTTGGAATCGATTGAGCTGTTGGCAACTTGCTCAAAAAATGCGTCATCATTTTTGGAATCGATTGAGCTGTTGGCAACTTGCTCAAAAAATGCGTCATCATTTTTGGGATCGATGGTACAAGGAGTACCTTAATGAATTGATGTCTAGGAGTAAATGGCAAGCAGCTACAGACCAAACAACCATAAAATCCGGCACTCTCATATTGGTTAAAGAAAATAATCAACCACCTATGAAGTGGCCTCTTGGTCGCATTTCGGAAATTCATCCAGGATCTGATGGCATAGTGCGTACGGTGACGATAAAAACCGGGGAAGGCATTTACAAACGAGCCTTAAAAAATGTGTGTCTTCTTCCAATGGACAAAAATGATATGAACATTAATCAGTAGTGTAAATTATTATATTCAATTTGCTTTTTCTTTTGAACATTATCCGTTCAAGGGGGCCGGCATGTTACGGTGTAACAATATAAAATGTATTAGTAACACACAAAATTATTAAAACTTTCATCTACCTTTTTTTACAACATCTCTTAAGGGATTAAAGATAGAATAGAGAGTAGCATGTGTTTGCAAAGGAAAAACCCAAATTTGTATTTTACTACAAGATTAACGTGTAACAAACAGTTTTGTACTTATCAAGATTCTATCCTCAATATAGTTTATATCTTTATTTGGGTCTTAAAATAACTCTAATAAAAATGCACAAATATAGCATTCAGAGCAATTCACTTAAAATTGTATTGAAAATATACTTAGGGTCTATTTCATTGTACTCGTAGATGGTCAGTTGAACCATCCTTCAACTAACAGAGAAGGGGAAGTTTTTACCCCACCACTTTGAAAATACAGGTAATGAGGAAAGAGATAGGAACCCTTAAGAGATTTTTTCATTTACTAATTTTCTCTCGAACTAAACACAACATTTTCCAAGCAGTATCTTTTAAGTTAGACGAATTTGTATTAGGAGTATTTGAAAATAAATTAATTTAACTTATTTAAACAAGAATAACTTCTAATTTTTATACCAGCACAATACACAACAGGGACATTAAAAAAACGCAAATACTATTAATACTGATTCGGCTTTCTACACAAATTTAATAAGTGAGCGGCTTAACCCTAACTTTATGTGAGCGACTGTATCCTGAATGTATTTCTGTCAGTTCAGAATAAATGTAAATAAATCATTTTGCAATCAAACAAAACTACATATACATTTCAAAAAAGGACATCCAATAGCATCAAAAAAAATTGTCGACTAAATTAAGTCTAAAAAATAATAATCCAAAAACTTAAAAATCCGAAGATCATTTTTTCTTTTTTGCACTTCGAAAAACAATTGACCGTCTCTGATTCTATGACGAATACATGAAACTAAACGAAAGTTCGTTAACATTAGTTGTATGTTAAGTACTATTCACAGTACAAATATCTCCATCTTAAGTTGAGTTTATAGCGTCAAAGGGGCCGTTCAAAAAATACGTAACGCGTTTTGGGGGGACGGGAGGTTCAAGCAATTTGTTATGGTAAAGAGAAAAAATGGCGCTAATCGCTAATGTATACAACATTGTGTTACATGGGGGAAGGGGGGTCCAAATTTCCAAAAAATAGCGTTACGTATTTTTTGAACGGCCCGAAATCGTTAGTGAGCGCGTTTACCCTGTGCTCGGGTTTACCCCGGTCTCCCCTAATCACTATCACTTTTGCTTTCCTGGAGTGCATTTTATTTATAATATAAACTGTTTAACATAAATTACTAAAACACGTCAAGAGTATTACAAAAAAATTAAATTTATTAAAGAATATCACAAGTTTCTGTATGAAACGATAATTTAATTATTTTTTTATGGGTTTAGAGTTTAATCAATTATGTAATATTTTACCAGATTTTAGAGTTTCATTGAAAGGTTTCTGCACAATACGCTTCAATTACAATTACTTAAAATTTTTTCCAACTTCCCTTAAAAATTGATAACTATTAATTAATTAATAATTAGCAGTCCTTTATGGACTGCAAATAATTATAAATCAATAAACAATATTAACAATTAAAAAAATAATATATAAAAATAGCAACATAATTATGATATCAAATAAATAAAACAGGTGAAATAATATCTAAAAATTAAATAATAAATTAAAAAAAACTAGTGGAATAAAAAAGTGGAGAAAATAAATTAAAAACGAAAGAAAAAAAGATGAAAAGAATAATAAATAATGAAAAGAATAATTAAGTGTAGTTTCTCTAATTAAGAGTCTTGCTTGAGCAGTTTAAAAACTTTCTTAAATCGTTGAAGTGCATTTTATGCGTTTCTCTCACAGTTGGTAATGATGAATTTTTTCCTTATTATTATTATTAATTTTTTTATTTTATTTTCTTTTTTTTTTAATTTTACAGTTATGAAAGTAGGCAAGGCGTAGGGTCGTTAATTTTTGCACGTCCGCGAAACCTTTTCTTCTTTATAAGAAATAGAAAGACGAGAGAGAACGCTGTCCAACCAACTTCTCTTTCCTTCCTGCCTTTTCTCAGTTCTTTTGTCACAGTACTTTACAAGAAACGCTTAAGGCACTTGCCGCTTAAGGAAGTTCTTGAAAAACTTTTCAGTCACATCATGAGATGACATAATATGGACCGTGTCGTGTTCATCTATACACATATCAAGATTTACCTCTTTTTGCCTTAATTTTTTTTACCTCTCTTTGAAACTCATCCCAATTACGATTATCATTTCATGTTTATTTTTTTAGATGTACGTTTAATTTTTTAAATGGTAGATAATTTTCTTCACTTTTAATGTCATTTTTCTTTTCATTCAATTTTATTTTTTTTCTGTTTTCTCCTTTTTTCTCCCGCTTTTATTTCATTATTTTTTGTTCTTTTCTTTTTTACACCGTAAATAAATTTTTTATAGTCAAATTCTCCAAGAAAGTGTAATTTAAATAATGAATCAGTTTAAATTTCATGCCATTAGTTCTAAAATTTACTGTCCAGATGTCATCAAAACTCTCTCACAATCGAGATGCAGCTGATGAGGTATAAGGGACATTCTATGGCTCCGTGCACTGACGAAATTTTGATTTTGCTTATACTATGTAATTTAATAGCTTTTAGAATCCTAAGAAACCGTGCAAAAAAGTTTTGCAAAATTTTTTGTATATGTTGTTCCCACGATAACTCTTGAAAAACTTATCAGAACGTTTTTTAATTTAATACACTCACAGTTAGTGTAAAAATCTAGGCTGTTCGTTAACCAGGCTTTTTCGCCAAAAACTACAAAAACAACGATAATTTCAAAATTTTGAAAATTCAATTTTTTTAAATTTCAGAATTATTAATTTTATATTATTTTAGATTAGGATAATACATACAACTTTCCTCTAGAACATTACTTGATAAAAACTCAATTTTCAAAGTTATAGTTCATTAAATGGTAAAAAAAACTTAAAAAATCCCAAAATAACACTGAAAATCGAATTTTTTTTAAAGGAATAAAAGTTAGTCCATTGATTTTAACCTATTTTCACTCTAATATACTTGAAAAACATACTTATACACAAACAAGACGTAATTTCCAGAAAATTCACACTCTATAATAATATATATCTCGAACAATTTTGCATATGCAAAAGTTTTCGAGTTATTTTTCGTAAATTTTTTTTAAAGTTTTTGGGCCCGACCAATCTTAAAGCTTTTAGAAAAATCTGTATTTTATAATAAAACGAAAGGACAATTTTAACTATCCAATTCGGTTGTATAAGGGGGTCAATTTGTTTTGTAAACTGTATATTTTTTTGGTTATCACTACTTTTAAGTTGGATAATGCAATTATTTTCTAATAGTGAAATAACTATTTACATTTTACATAATTAATTAAATATACACATGAATATTAATAAAATCATTTGTTTATTTAATTTTACCTTTTTTATGTTTCATTAATCTATGAATGTGACGCTCCACGGTGAAAGATGCCTAACGTGGAAAAAACTTCAGGTTTTATCTTGATTAAAAAGCATTTTTTGTATTCTGTAAAGCCAAAAGTAATTCTTATTGAATGTTTTAGATATAATTAAGATTTAAATATCATTAGTCATCAATGAAAATTAATTCTCTTTATGATTTTTTACTTTAAAATGAACACACATAACCTAAAATAATTTTCCGCGTTAAGTATTTCTCATCGTGGAGCGTCACAAATAAATCAATTTATCAAAATCATATTCTCATTAAGAGATAATAGTGTTTGATAATCTATTAGGTTATCTGTAAAAACTTTCGTTCATCAATGTTATTAAATATTCACAGTTTGTTGGCGCGATTATTTTCAAAAATTTTATCATGTTTTCGTCCATTATAGTTTTTTGACTTGACAGTTTATGTTCACGTACGAAATTGTCGGAATCGAGTAGTAACTTATTGACAGCACATGCACATCGTAGGAATCGGAACTTACAAATTTCAGTTAGCTGCTACATCCAACTCGTTGGACATTTTTAAAAATAATCAAAATTTTTCGATTTTTTGAGTCCCAAAAAAGAAAATAACCCCTTAAGGCGGTGTCAAAGTCGATTGGATTTTTGCATTGAGCTTCAATGGGAAAATCGCATCGACTTTGACATTCCGTTAAGTATAATTTCACAATCTTACTCAACAACATCGAAAACACACATTTAAGTCTACTTAATCTCGCAATCATGATAAAATATGTCATTATGTACTAAACCGATTATGTAAATATAAAAATGGTGTTTTTTACTTTTTTTGAGAAATGTTTTCTTGAAATTTTTACTGCGCTATTCGCACGCGAATCACCGTCAACAGCTTCGACATATTACCCAAACTTTTAATGTAAATAATTTATTATTGATATTTTTGATTAATTACCTACATACTGTTTAAAAAAAATATTTATATTTTCAAAAATAAAAATAATTTTTTACATTTTCTAACCACTATACGTTTTTAATTTTGCAAATATAACAGCTCCGATTTAGGAAAGTATATTTATATCGTTTATAGTCTAAGGGCCAGTTTTTTTTCTAGGATCAGTAGTTGACGAGATAAAAATTCTTGAAAAAAGTGTCGAAATTATATGTTATACGTATCTCTAAACCATAGCGTTTCACTTTTAGTTTTAATTACAAACAATTCATAATTATATTTGGTGAATAATAATAAAAATTAAAAAAAATAATAGTAATAATAATAATATAAAAATAGTATGAAAATAATAACAATAAGAATATGAAAAAAGTAATATAATAGAACATTAGTAGTAAAATAATAGTAAAATTGTTAAACTAAAATAATAATAAAGAAATACATTTAATAAAAATCGATGAGAATAAACACTCAAGAAAAAAGTAGAATTTTTTAAAATTAATTATTTCCTGAAAATATTAATGAGAGTTCTTTTTAAATTGAGTAAAAAAGAAGAAACTTTTTTCACCCCCTATACGCACTTTGTCTCTTAAAATGCAGCTTCCGCCTCGCGTTATTTGTACTACGATGGGGTTGTCAGAGTAGAAAAAGCTTCTACAGTGATTAACAAAAGGGTTTTTTTATTTCTTGCTAGAAGACCTCCAAACTTTTAGTTAGAGTGACAACCCTTCTGTCTTTCTCTTTCATGTGACTTTAGAAACGAAACTATGTGAATCCATTAATCATGACGTTGGTGTGCTCATCTCATATAGAAATGTATGAAAAGTTCGTCACCCGTGACCAAGGATCCGTTGTCGTTATAGACATCAACCAGGGTTTCAAAATCTTTCCACGAATATCTACAACGCGGATTTTGGTAGGTATTATAGTGTACCTACTTGATTTTCGCACGCCTTCATTATGGGAGGGAAAAAATGAGTATACCTATCTATATTGCCCTCAGGGAAGAAAAAAGTTAGGAAACGTAATTTTAAATGTAAAATGAGCTATTTTAACGCTTGGGAGTAATGAGGATTTCTCGAAAAGCCAGAATTGAAATCAGCGGTGGGATTAAAAGTAAAATACATATAAATGTTCGACTTGATTTACGTCAATTCTCGCCATACAAATTTATTATTCGTTTCATTTAATTTTTTATTTTAGGTCATTCACTTTTCGTTTTCCGAAAATTTCTTTTATTTTTCGATAACTTCTCAGTTTTTCATTATATATATATATATGAGCGTTATTTCCCAAACGTTCCAGCCCAAAATTGAAAGTCTTGGGATTGGCTTGGTATTTTGGGAAATTGTTGTCCTATATGAAAGTAATAAATGTGTAAAATATCAGCTCTTTAAAAAAAAAATTGTAGAAAGTAGTGGGGGTTAAACTTTTGGCATTTTAAGTAACACTGCCATTTTCAAAACCATACAACTTTTATAAAACATTATCGATTTTAATGTATCTATAATGAATTTAACGCATTTTTCATCTACTTTCTAACAATTTTACAAAAAAATTAAAAAAAAATTTTAACCCCATTTTTTAAAAAAGTAAAGTAAAATAATAGCTACTAGAGTTAATGTTTTTTTGGTTCCTCTTCTTAAAAAATAAACAATTTTCCTTCATGGGTTCAGGTGATAATTTCAGAGATACAAAATTGACATTACAGTGGGAGATAAAATTTTTGCTTTCCGCGAATATTTCTTCTTCCTCTTCTTTTTTTTATTACGATGAAGGAAGAGATTTTATTGCCGTGAGGGAAAATGCAAAGTGGCATTTCTGAGATTTGCCCGAGGGTACTCAAAACACCTCCGCAGCGATCTTCATATCTCTCTTCACCTATACTAATGAAGGTATATATCAGCTGTAGATATTTTTTTCTTATTTCATTTTCACCGTAATTTTAAATTAACCTAACCAAATGTGACAAGTTAAGTACTAGAAAATATTTGCATTAAAAAGGAGACATTTTTTCTAAACTAATATAATTTTTATTCTAATTTTCATATTCGTAGATATTTAATATTGTACTAATAATGCAGTCATCTCTCAATAAATTAAAATGTTGATAAATTCAAGTTGGTTTTGTGTCCCTTAAAAAAAATTTAAATATAAAGTCCTCGATGATATGAATTTTTCTGTTCCTTGAGATTAAGTTTATTAATAATCGACTGTATTGTAATAATAAATGTATTATTGTAATAGTAATAAAATAAAAAAAATAACAGTAACGAAAATAATAATAATAATAATTGTTATTAATTAAAGGTAGAAGAAGTAAACAATCTACCCGAATGATTTTTCACGTAAAGCTTCATTAAAATTTCATGTACGCAGTAAAAAGAAAGTCTTATTTTAAGTCAGAAAGGCAGTTAGACAATGCTAAGTCTAAGACTGATCTTAAAGTTTTTGTCTAAATTTTATATCCTTAGAAAAACTCTGATTTAAAAAAAAGGTTTTTGTTTTGTTGTTTTGGATAAAAAAATTCAAACAACTAAACAAACTTTTTAATTAATAACCTCTCATCTAGAATAGTTTGTTATCAAATAAAATTAAATACATTTTAAATAAAGGAAAGCAAGGAATTTATTGAAGCACGATAAAATATCTGAGGTTGATGCGAAAGTTATGTTGAATAACCCAAAAGTTCAAGTATTTTATGCTTCGAAAAGTTTACGGATTTTAATTACCTTTTTCATTACAATCAGTTTCATTAACTCTCCATATACGCTGTTAATAAAAAAGGAAAATTTTAAAAATGAAATAACCATTTAAATTTGTTTTGACATTTTTGTTTTATTAGAAACAATAAGATTATAATTTGTTTTGGAAAATGTGTTTTAAAATTGCTTATTGACTAAAAATTTGTATATTCAATAATCTCAAACTTTTATGTAAATAATACTAAATACTAAATTAGTTCTTAATGTTGCCGTCTAGATGTCATGGAAACTTTATCACAATCAAGAAAATAGACACGAAATACAACAATAAATTAAAAATTAACTAAATGAGAAAAAGAGAATCTTGTTACAAAAGAAATAAATAAAATTAAAATTATAAACAGACGATAACTAAAATTGACGAGGAATAAATAATAAACGAATAAACAAAAAAATTCTAAAATGATCGTAATATAAAACGAAAAAAAATATTTGTCAACATTATTATTGTATATTTTACAAGTAGCTTAATCGCAATTCGTCAAAGCAATGGGCTTTAAAAAAAATATATAAAATTTGCTTTAACGATCTATTCGCATATTCATGAATTTTCCTCGAGATACTTGTATTGTTCTTTTGTATTTTTAATATTTCGCAAAGTATATACATATTTATGCCACAGCATGCTCTCTACAAGCAAAAATCTTATTTATCCTTATATTTTCACGAATGTCCACAGTTTGTTTTGCAAAATCTGAATAACAAACAGAGAAAATTTTCACCGCTCCAAAAATTCAAAGTCGCACAGCGCTAATATAATTTACCCAAAAAAAGGTGAATAATAATTTTACGAATAAAAAAACAACTTTTTTGAATTTTAAAACTAGTTTTTTATTTATCTCAAAAAACAAATCGTTATTTACATGATTCAAAGAAATTTTGAAAAAAATATAATTTAATTTTTTTATAAAGTTTATCTTTAACTATAAATTTTGTTCCAACTTTTGCTCTTATTTTTAAATTTTCAATTATATAAACAATTATTTCTCTTATTTATGCTCTTTTATTTGTTATCTATTTTTTTAATTTTTAACCTTTCTTATCGAAAAAAATAATAAAAATTTGTATTGCAGTAAAAAAAATATATTTTCTTTAATATATTTATCGTTTATTCAATTTCAAATTCAATTTTTCCCCTCCAATGCTGTTAAGCAGATCATAAAAAGAAACGATCATATGCGAGATTTCGATTTTCACTATGGCAGTGAATCTCTGAATGAAATATAGATATGTAACCGGAGCTTGAAAAATAGACACTTTCACAGAGTTTATTTCTTTGATATGAAAAAATATTCAGTGTACGAGAAAATATAACTTTGTTGATAAAAATGATACAAGTAAAATAAAAAAAAATGTTGATGCCTCCTGAAAACTATTGGAATTTCTACTTTTCATAGTCATCAGGAAAGAAAAGTTGTCCATTTGTTTTTAAATTCACGAAATTTTCATTATAACTTAAAAAGGAAAAACAAAAAAAAATTTGTAGCTACAAATATTTGTATATTAAAAAAAAATTTTTATTATTTCAATTTTTGAAAAACAATTGATTTTTGTATTTTTTTTCAAATAAAGATACAAATACAAAAGAAGTACTTTATTTACTTACTTTATCTATTTACTTTATTTTTAATTTTTTGACAACAATATAATGATGACATAAACCATTATTTGTTATTTCATTCCTTACAATGATAGAACTTCTAATTAATTTCAAATATATAAATATTTGAAGGGAATTTTATCTATTTACAAAATAAAACTTCTTCTTGTTTGTATTTATAATCTCATACAACAAGAATTTAATAAATTAAAAAAATTATTCCATGTTTTGTATAGTTATTTGATACCACCCCTTTTTGCACCACGAGAGGGGAAAAATGGGGTTTTTGCACTCTCTCAGAAAATACGATACAAGTTCTTTCACAATTTTTTCTCCACTATTGCCCCATTTTGCCCCACTCTCTCGTACTATACTTGATTTGTAAAAACAATAATTGATTCTAAGAAATTCGTAAGTTGACGCAAAATTATAATATTTATAGTAAAAATAAAAACATATACAAAAAATTAAATTTTAAGAAATTTACTTCGTGACGTTGCAACATTTTAACATAATAACATTTGCAGTCTTTCATAATAAATTTTAATGTTGTCGATCACAAACAAATTATTTTTATAAACAATAATAATAATAATCACAACAAAGTTCTAAATTTATTTATGAACAAATACGGAAGAATTTTCTTGTCATTTTTTTGGCGTAGTGAAAACTTCTTGGTACTCAGACCCGAATTAATCGTTGCTAAAGGCCCGCTCTGATTTTTGTATTTTGATCAATTTGTTTGGATTATTTGGTTCTTTTATTTAGTTTTGAGTCAGAGTAGCAACAAATAAGAAACTAATTCCTTGAAGCAGTTGACGGCGAGATAGGCACGGGTCAAGATACCGGGATTTGGACAACCCCTCAAGATTTTTATTATTATTAATTAATTAAAATACCTCTTAGCTCACCCCAGTTTCCCTCTTCGTTACCCTTTTAGGCCCCCTTTTTTAAAATTTGTTGGCTGAATATTTTATTTACTTTTGATATTTATGTGAATTTTGTTTAGTACTTGTTTATTTATTTAGCTGTTATATATATATATATATATTTGATGTGCGTGAAGTGTTATTTTGAACTGATTTATTACCCTGAAAACAAATTTTTAATTGTTGCCCTTGACATGTATTGGTTTAAAATTTTGTAACAATATATATTTTGTAAAAATGGAGTATAATTTCTTCGAGCCACGACACTTCCTTTGATCTTTTGGTCCTAACTAACCGGCAAAAATTCTTTATATTTTATTCATTACTTGACATCCTTTTTTTATTTCGCTCTTTGTTTCGGAATTTTGTAGATTCAAGTTTGTTATTAAATTTGGAATTTGATCAATTTTAAGGTTAAGTTTTATCTTAATTTGGGTTTCTTAAAAACGACGATTAATAGAGACTTGATGGTCTCATCTCTCTATAATCTAGGTACTTGATTTTCTTTATAATTTGACTAAAGTTCTTTTTTTTAAATTTGTTTATTTGAAGTGACGATTGCTAAGAAGCTAACTGGATGGTAGTTTTGTTTCTTTTGAATCTAGGTACTTGTTTGTTTTCTTTATTTTGTTAATAATTTTCGAAATCTCTAATATTCTTTTATAAGAAAATGTCCCTATAAAGGACTGGTGCTCAACAAATTGTTTGAGTTGTGAAATGTATAAAGTATTCCTCTCTGCTTCTTTCCAATTGTATTGGGTAGAAAGACTCTGGCATAATTATATATATATATATATATATATATATACATTTTTTTTATTTTGTGAATTTGTAATTTTTTTTGTTAATATTTATGGTATTTGATCAGGATGGATATTTTAACTGGTTATGATGCTATGTTGTTTATAAATAATTTTTTTTGTTTATAATAAAAATTTTATATTAATAAAATTTTTTTTGTTTATATTTATTTATAAATAATATTATTTACCCTTGTGGAAAAACCCATTACAACTTATATCCATAAATAATAAAATTAAAAGAAAACACCGGCAATTGAAAGAAAAAGGCAAACAAACAATTTCATAACACAGAACAAAATAAATTTTGTAATATAAATATATGACTTTGTAACGAAATTAATGTTTGTTTTCTATTATTCGTGTATTGTTGAGAGGAAACACGAGTAAGAATTTTAATTGCAAAAAATGCAGTCATAGTGGACCATATGGCGCGTGTGAAAACAAGGAGTAAAGAAAAAAAAGCGGATAAAAATTATGAAAACGTGAAACAAAAGATAGCGAAGAGCGTCGATTTAAATCGTGAGTCCTTTCAGACAAAATAAATGAGGAGGAAGAATCGTTTTCTGTGAAATTTTTTTTCTCTTATTTTTGCAGAGGCGCATGATGTAGACACAGAGAGAAAGACTAGGAAAAAAAATTCAGAATCTCTCGTTAGCACGTGTATCATTCTTTGCATGCATCCGACAAGTTTTCAAAGTAAAATTCCAATGGTTTACGTTTACTTTTATTGTTGCTTGATATATTATCATTTCACATACACAAAAAGGCATAGCAAAAAAATCAAAACAAACTATTCTTAAAAAGTAAAAGAAAAACAATGTATATATGATTATTTTTCACATTTTTTTCAGAGAAAAGCAGAAAATATTTTGCCTAGAAGGAGAAAAAAGAGAAAGAAAGGGAGAAAGAATAAAATGGAGAGAAAACATTGAAAAAATGAGATTGAGGAAAAGGGCGATAATTTAGTTTTGGTTACAGGCTCAGGGAATGAAGTCACTTGGCTGTCGGGCGACTACGGGCTATAAATGGGTTTGTATCCTCGATGAAGAGCAAATTAGTTTACCGTTAAACAACCTATATGACGAAGGTGACTAGTTCAGGTGACACACATAAGTTAAAGGAACTCAATTATGTTTCTCTTATGGAGTTTATTAAAAAAAAATTTGCAGTAAGCATTAAATATTTTTTTCATAAATTTTCATTTAATATCGGCTTCTCTTTTATGTCGAGATTGTAATTTAATTTGTTTTTATTTTCATATCTATACATATATACTTTTTTATTATAGAGAAATTTCGAATTTATAACAAAACACGATTTATTTTATCGATTCTAGAAGCAATTTTGTATCTAGATTGGAAAATAAAAATTTTAATTTTGTGCATTGTTTGTTTGACTAAGGCAGAAAATTACTACTTCTTTTACTATGTATAGGCAATTCCACGTGAAATTTCAGTCGACCTGTTAAAAGCGGCCAAAAATATTTTTTTTGTAGAGTTTTGAAAAGTTAATTGTAAAAAAATCCCCTTGTTAGGCTTGCACATAATTTAAAAAAAAAATTTAACTCACTAAACGCATCAGGCCTATTCCGGGTCCTTGTGGAAAATCTTCTGTATATGTGACAGTCCACAAAAACACGTGCCTTAGTTCCCGAATGTGAATTTTACGGGAAACGTATAAGAAGCTGGGCCTTCCAGATTGGTTCAAATTATGCGCATGTTTGAACATTAATAACAAAAAATCTATAAGTAAAAAGTATTTTTCACTTTTGTACCTGAAAAAGGAACTCAAAACCTATAAAGTACTATTAAAATTCGACATTAATTTTTTGGGAGCTAAGGCACGTTTTGTCGTGAACCGTCACATATTATAAGGTATAAATTTAAGATGAACCATTTTTAAGACTGCCTTTACTTAATTTCAAATCAAATTTTTTTGCTGCATTTAAAGATCCAAACAAGCTGATTATTAGCACTGAATGAGCTGAATTTAAGCCAATCATTACGTTAAAATATTAACAGCTGTACACTTTTTACATCTAAATATTGAAAATTCTATTATGCATAGCACGGTAAATCGTTAGGTATTAAAATAACACCAAAAAGGATTAAAATAATCCAATTTAGTGTTATTTTAATCCATTTTGGTGTTATTTTAATACCTAACGATTTACCGTGATGTAGTTACTTATTTTCCAAAATTTATTTACACTATTTTTGCATTAAGCATATTATTTATAATGATTTCTAAATATTTATTACATGTAACAAAATTTGACACTTTGAGGTTACACATTTTGTTTTTTTTTTTTGTTTTTTGTTGTCAGCGCTCGGACTATTCTATGGCCAGTTTCGAAATTACTACTTTTTATTCGTATTTTAGTCGACTTATAATAAGAAAAACAATTGCTATGAAAAAATTCTTAGTAAATTTTACTTCTTTTTAACTACTTTCCTCAGTTCAATAAGTCCCCAAAGATATTATTGAACTTAAATTAATTATAAAAGAAGACAAGCCTCTGCTGCAAGTGCTGGTTGAGTAAAGAAAAATTGTCCACAACGCTCTTTGCCAACATTACTTTTTATTACATAAACTTGAAATAAATGATAAAAAAGTTTATAAATGTTCATAAACATTGCATGAAAATATTCCAATGCGAAAAATTAAGCATTTTTAAAGAAAAAAATCAAATTTCTCAAAAAGGGACCGATGGATAATTTCCATTTTTTCTGGAAATATCTTCCTTTTTTGATAGAAAATATTCCAAAAAAGAAATCTTGATTGTTTTAACTTTTCATAATAATCGGTTTAAACTCACCGTGTTCTTTAAATAAACATTAATTGAGCCGCTGGATCGTAGAAGGGCACGTAAATTTTTTTTCACTAAAATCAGAATCCTTCCAGACACTCAAAACTTTACTTTTAACTTTAAATATTTTATTTGCGTAACGGTTTTTCCTATAACTATATGCATTCAAAATATTTAAACTCAAAAGTTGAATTTTGAGTGTCCAGGAGAGCTTTGATTTCGGTCAAGAAAATTGTACGTGCCCTTCTATGATCCAGTTGCTCAATTAAAATAGAAATATAAAAAAATGTAGTTTCTTGGAACAAAAATTAACTAATTGTTAACTAATATTGTTTATAGCAATTAAAATGAATTATTTATTAATCACAAAGAATATATAATTGTTTATAACAATTGAAATAAATTTGTTTACTTTTATTATTCGTCTGAAGATCATATTAGATTGTTTTGAACTAAAATTCTAGTCATGTATAGTAACAGAGTAACAAATTATTCGTTCTTTTTGAAATAAATGTTACTTTGTTAACTTTAATTACATAAAATAATTATAAACAATTAAAAATTCAAAAATTTGCCAGGAGTGATTTCTTAATAATTTATTCTTCTTTAATTAAAAACAAACAACATTTAAAGCAGTTGAAAATTTTAAGCTGTAGAACTTTTTGAACATTAAATTTTAAAAAATCCTACTTTTTAGGTCCCTAAGAATCTGCTTATTTTATTTTGCTTACAAATAATTTTTTTTATTATAATTATAATTATTTTTTATTATCATAAGTATTAGAAACATTCTGTATCATATTATTATAACATTCAAATTCTTTCTATTGAATTACAAAAAAATATCTCTGACTCTAATAGTTTCTTTTTTCACGCAGTTACAACAATCTTAAAAAACAATGCAGTAAAAAGTAAATTTTATTTTAAAAACGAGGTAAAATTAAACAAGTCTTAAAAGTAACACTGATCTTAATTTAAGCTTGGCTTGCGTGAAGATAAAGATAGTCAATTTGAATTGACAGTTCTGATTACAAAAAATATAATACATGTGGTCAGTTTTAGAAATGTCTAAATATTGAATTTTCTTTACCGACAGTCGAACGCTCCCAATGAATTTATTTTTTCTTATTATAAATCGACTAAAATACGAATAAAAAGTAATTTCGAAACTGGCCGTAAATGGTCCGAGCGCTGATAATAAAAAAACCAAAAGGCTATCTTAAAAATGTTGCATCTTAAATTAAGGTACCTTTTATGCCTTAAAATAAGACGTTCTTTTAATTGTGTAAGGTAATGTATTATGAAAACTGACTGACACTGCTGTTTTGTCTAAAATAAAACCAAATTGAAAACACCTTTAAAATACCGTTTTTAATTAAAATTGACATTTACTACTGATTATATTGTTTTCCATATCAATTACATTTTTTTTTTGTTATCAAACCAATTTCATAGGAGCATAATAACTATCAGAAACGTTTTAACTATACAAAAAAGCAATTTGATATTTAACCATTATGTGTACATTAAAAATTTATAATCTAACCACGTATATATCGAGAAAAACGAAGTAGATTATAAAATATACACATATAAATGTCTTTTATTGATGCAAGAGAAAATAGAATGTAAAAAACATTTATTGACAAATGGCATCATTGTAAAAAGTGTACAAAGTACGGAAAAAAGTTTAAAAAGACAAAGTAAAAAAATTTATTTATTTCGCTAATATTTTAGTAGTAAAAATGTTATACTTTACACTTATGAGAAATTTGACTAATGCTTTTTTATTTATTAACCCTAACATTTTTTATTTATTACCTACATATTCCGCTAATATTTTTTAGTGTAAAATTTTTAAATTTATGTATTAAAAATTTCCCTAATATTCTACATGAAACGAATTATAATTTATAATTTTACAATGATATACATTTATTTTTAAAATAAATAAAAATATTAAATATGAGAAAAAATTCTATGCAAACTAATATATATATATATATATATATATATATATATATATAGATATATATATATATATACCTATATAAGCAACCGGTTATATAACGTGACCAATATTATAATTGGAAATTTGGTTAGTATTTCAGTTTTCAAATTTAATATTTAACTAATATTCCATTATATAATGCTTCAATACAAGTGGATCGACAAATCCTGCATTATCAGAGTTTCTATACTCAACTGATATTAACTACAAATAGATTAATCTATTTAATCTCTTCTACTTTATATATATATATATATATATATATATATATATATATATATATATATATATATATATATATATAAACGTAACAGAATAGGAAATGGCAAAAGCAGTTCATCACCGATCCGGTTTGTATGTTTCATTCATTCGACCAAATGTTATATATATATACATATATATTTCTTCATTTCTTCCGCCAGTTTTCTTTTGTTGAATGGCAGCCTCTGAAATTGTGCGGAGCTATTGGCAAACCTCGCTTAATGGAGCGCTATAATGAAATGGCGGTCTAGAGTGGATATAGCGCAACAAGGGTTTTGAAAGTGGAAAGCCCTCCTCCTCTCTGTATAGTGTATAGTATTATACTTGAATGGAAGTGTAAGAGCGAATGAATTTCTCAAAAACAAACGCGTGTCAGTTTCAATTAACAATATACCAACAGTTAAATATTATATCCGGTTAAAAAGTATTTATAGAAAATTGCAACCAAAAAATAATAATTTATTTGTACGTAGAGTAAACCAGACAGTAGTAAGACATTTTTCAATTTTGAATTGCTATAAAACCATACGAGATAAAAAATTTTGTTTGTTGCTAATCATTTCTAAGTTTATAATAAAAAAATCTAATCTTTTGCAATTGAAAACAAAATTTTCGTAAGTTTTTTGAAAGCTTTTTTAAGTGACCGAATACTGTCGATTTAGGTGTCCAATTACTGTCGTATTTTTTCTTGTTATTTTTTCATTTTTTTAATGATTAAAAAAATTTGTTTCATAAATATGACTGGTTTTAACTGGTTTTCTTTGATTGTAAGCAACAATATCATATGAAAGAAATTGGAAAAATATAAATTGCACTTTTTAAACAAGGTTAATTAAAAAAGATTGCTTTAAGTAGTTGTCTACTGTAGGATTCTTTCTTGTTTATTTGCAAATTTTTTTAACAAATAAGAGATTTTCTTTGTAAACATGATGCTTAAAAAGATTTTCTTAAGTTGCCGACTAGTGTCTGGCTTACCCTATAATAAACAAAATGTTCATAAAAATTAATAACGACAGCTATATTTCTTTTGATGTTTTTTCAGTTACTTGTGATATTTTTTTACGTAATTTCCCTAAAATAAATCTATATATCTATAGGGGAGTGTGGTCCTATCCGTGTGGAAATTTGTCACGTATCTGTAGCGTAACGGTATAGTTTTACTATTTACTGTATAATTCCGGTAAATGGCCGCCTACACTGCAAAAAGAAGTATCTTAATTAAGATGTTTTGGTAGTCATTTCTAAGATGTTATTGTAGTCACTTTTTAGTCATTAAAAATATCTTAATTTAAGATGTTTAAAGTATCTTCGTACACATTTTCCAACATATTTTTTCGGGAAAAAGTTTTGAGGTTAACTATGGGCTTATATGTAAGATATTTTATGCATCTTAGGTTTTAGTAACTTAAATTTTTTTCGTATCTTACAATTCACAAGTAACTTATCGCTAAACATCTTATTGAGACAGAAACATCTTAATTTAAGATACTTTAAAAAACTTACAGAAGTATCTTACTTTTTTAAGATAGAAAAAATATCTAAGACGTATGAAGCATCTTAAAAATCTGTAAGATACTTTCGAAAACATCTTATTTTAAGATGTATAAGATACCATTTTTCCATATCTTACATCTTATGTTAAGATATCAAATAAGATTCTTATTTTTGCAGTGTAAGCGAATTAGTTGAAAATAGTAACGAGATGAAATTTAATTAAGTCAGCAAGTATATAAATGAAAATGTTTTACTAAATTTTGATTATTTTGAAGGTATTATTATCTAAACTCTTAAATCACTTTTTTCAACAATTTTTTGTTGAAATCTATGATATAGTTACACTACAATCCACGAGTATTATTGTATTTGGATCGTTGTTTTTTAATAATTACACTTTATTATAAAAATTTACATAATAATAATATAATAATAATTTTATTTTAAAAAATATATTTCGAAAAATTATAAAATTTTACAGAAATTATTTTAAAAGTATCAGGATCACTAAAAAAATAATTTTTTGAATATTTTTGTTTTTTGTAAAATATAAGCATATAAATTATAAAAGATCTGAAAAATTGTCACTTTTTCATGAATTATAAAATAGGGGAGACCGGGGCGTATAATGGATCACTTTTCACTTTTTGTTGCTTAACTTCGTCATTCTTGCTTTAATAAAAATTTCATAATGTGGAAAACTTAGTCTAACATATCAGCTTTCAATTAAAGAAAGTATGCCCTAATATCACTTATACTTTTTTTCTAGAACAATGTTTTTGGAGAAATGCAAGGTGAGAAATTTTGCCTCGGACCGGGGAAAAAATTTGCTATGGTGTTTTTTTTTAATATTTTCTAATAGATGAAAAAGTTACAATTTTCGAGATTTTTTAATTTATACGGTTATTTTACAATGAATATTAGAAACATTTCAAAAATTATTTTTGTTTAGTGATTCTAATACCAGTAAAATAATTTTTGAAAAAAATAATTTTTTTAAATTCTAGCTGAGAACAACTTTAGTCGAAATATAATGATATAGATCATTTATTAATACAATTTTTATTACCTTATACTAAACTACAAAAGAAAGAACAATATTTAGTTTAGACCTATTATAGGTCTAAACTAAATATTGTTCTTTCTTCCCTATAATTTCTTTCCCTATAATAGGGAATACAACATTTTTGAAATAGGGGAGACCGGGGTTAAACCGAACACGGGGCTAAACCGGACAAGTCAAATATTTCCGAAACTGTGAAGAATTTAAAATCATGTAAATAACCTATGAACGCGCAATTTCGTGATGCATATGCTGCATGAGGTTTTAGAGACGTGTCACTTTTCTTATAATAATAGTTGCCGTTAATATATAAAAATGTCTTTTTTTGAGGTAAAAGTAAAAAAAAATTTTTCTCATTTTTTTGGGATTTTATCGTTAATTAGCCGTGTCCGATTTAGCCCCACCAATTTTCGTATTTTCGTTTTCGAGGTAGTCACCTTCGAAGCAATATAACTCCAAAGGTACTGTAGTTTTTTAAAATCGAACAAGTGCGATTTGTAGGTGAAGGTACAAGCTTCAAAACGGTATATTACTCTTTAGCAAAAAATATGTTTTTGCATGAGTTTTCTGGTCAAAGACCAAATCCGTCCGGTGTAGCCCCGGTCTCCCCTATATTTTTAAAAAACACGCCAATGACTGGGAGGTGAGAAATTGAGTAAACATTTTTATAATAAATTGCAATTAATAAAAAAATAACGATGCAAATATAAAGATATTCATCTAAATTTATCATCCAGCATGATTCAACTCTATTTTACAACGAAACATAGTTCCTTCAATTTTTACATGTAAAATTTTTTTGTAACTATCATAGATTTCAATATAAAAATTGTTGAAAAAAGTACCTTAAAAGTTTAGATAACAATATAGTTATGGGTGAAACCATGCCTAAAATACCAATGTTGTCCCCTAGTTCTTCGATTTTAATAAAACTTGATAAAATGATAAAGGAATATATGTAGATGAAATGCCTGGAAGTTATTTTTGAAAATATCACCAATTTTTTTATTTACGGGATTTTCAGAATTTTTTTCAAAATTTTGAAATCGTTATATCTCACAGAAAAGTGAATGGATTTTAATGATTTTTACACAAATTACTTATCATATACAGACATATAACAAAATGATATAGCCAAGAAAAAAAATTGTTTAAACAAAAAATAGTTTATTTTTAATTGTTTAAACAAATACGATTGTTATTAAAGTTTAATAATAGCAAACCCCGAAAATCATCTATATGATAACACAAGTATTTTGCAAAAAAATCAAAAATCGGTTAAGAATTATGGTCTCTATCGACTTTGAAACATCATGTGTCATTGCAGAAATTCGCATTTTGTTCCTGCACGCAATGACAAAAAATTCAATATTTCCGAAAGTTATAGACATACTATAGATTTTGAGGTCTTGAAAGAATCGTGGAATCATGCGGAATCGAAAAATCAACATTAGAAAAAAATAAAAACTACAATTTTAAACAAAAAATTTGTTTAAACAATTAAAAATAAATTTTTTTTTGTTTAAACAATTTTTTTTCTTGGTTATATAATTTTTAATATGTCTCTATATAATAAGTAATGTGTGTAAAAATCATTAAAATCCATTCACTTTTCTGTGAGATATAACGATTTCAAAAGTTTGAAAAAAATTTTGAAAATCCCGTAAATAAGAAAATTGGTGATATTTTCAAAAATAACTTTCAGGCATTTCATCTACATATATTCCTTTATCATTTTATCAAGTTTTATTAAAATCGAAGAACTAGGGGACAACATTGGTATTTAGGCATAGTTTCACCCTTATATAAGACTTATTAGAATTTAAAAATAGCAAATTGAATAATTGAAATAAATGATTTCAAGAATCCCTATATTTATCCCATAGTATGGCAAAACTGGCGGTGAAATTTTATCAAGTGTTTGACTCATATAAACTGACAAAACCCATACTTAAGCCATTTTGGCCTAACTATGGGTAAAATCTTAAAAAATTTTAATCCTTCCACATGAATACTGCAAATTATATAATAATTCGATAAAAAAATTTTAATTCTAGTCAGACAAAACTTTCCTCATTTTTCTATTCTGATAGATTCGAATTCTTCTTTTACTATTTTACAAAATCAGACTGATTACTTTAATTGGGTTATAGTTGTAAGCACCAGTTTAAGGGACAGTTTCATCAATACCGATTAAAAGTTAATTAATGATTAAATTCTCAATCAACCAATCATAAGCCGTTAAAATCGCTTTAATCATTGATTAACCTCAATTAAAATTGAGGTTTATGAATTTAGTCCTAAGTCAGAATTTTTTGTTCTGATCTCAGGAGTTAAAGATAAATTATTATTGGAGAAACAGATTACGTTTGCTGCAAGTAGTAAAAAGTAGTTTTAGCCAGATAATTTCTTAAATTTCTATAAATTCGAGTAAAAAATTTGTTAATCAACTTTTTTTAATTATTTTTCATTAATACTTTTTTAATTTTTTTTAATTTAAAACTTATTTATTAAGAATCAATTTAGATTTACGAAAAGCTAGTTTTTTTAAAGATAAATGAGATTTATTTTTATTATTAATATTATTTTCGTCCATACTTTCCCGTATTTTTTAAAACTTGTGGCATGAATTTTTCACAAAATTTTCTACTTACTAATATACTAAACGTTTATAAACACTTAACAATAATGAGATAGTAGCTAAACTATGTATAATTAAAATTTAGAGAGTAAATGAAAGAGATTTAATGACGACATAAATTATTCACTCAGAATTACAAATTAGCGGTGAAGTATGAAAATTTTGTTTGTCTCAGAATTCACGATGAGTGAAAAGGAAAGAAGATGTACTGATATTTCAGCATTAATTACTTTTGTGGCCACTAATATACGACTAAAGTGTTTTAATTGATATTAAGTATCAAAGTCGTAGGAAAGCTATGAGAGTTGCAACTCTAGCACGCATGTCGCTACTAATAAGGTTATAATAGCATACTCGGAGAGATACGATCGGATACTCGAGTTCCTAGTTTAGCTATTAGTCTACTGTCGCACAGGTGCATTGTATGGCTTGCGTCGACGTATATCTATACCTATATGTGCAAATTTATATAAATATATACATATATATAGAAGGTGACATTATTGGTTTTCGAAGTAGGGTGCCATGCATGTAAAATAATTTTAATTTTCAATATGTCATACACATTTAATAATCCATTCCTTTGTTCCCGATTTCAATGCGATTTAATAAAAAATTCTTAATAATGAAATGAAATTCATTATCGTTACTTTATCCTGTTGTTTAATTTTAGTTATTATTAATTGCAATTATCAATTAAATTATTTCTGTCGTGGTATAAATTATACTAACAGTTATTACAGTTAATATCTTTGGTGGAATTTTAAAAAAGATGTAGGTTAAAAAAGTAGTTCCTAAAAATAAATCTTTGAATTGAAAAACTATTTATAAAATCGACTCTTGATGAATTAAATATTTAGTGTCATAGAAAAATTTAAATTAAAAAAGTTTTTCTTTTCTTCAATGTTTTAAGTAGCAAAATTTTTTTAAGTGACCAGATTTCAATTACAGTAGTAGAAGTTAGTTTTATCTAAACTGCATTTTTTGGTATCTGCAATAAAAATAAACTTTTAGGTAAGAAATATATTACAATTTATTATAATATTTATTCAGAAAGATTTTTTGAGTTTGATAAAGTAGCAGTAGTAGTAGTCAGTTATACTTAGACGTTTTTAGTACCGATAAATAAGTCAGTTTAAGTAAGACTGAGTTTTATTTGCATTAGTCGTAAATACAATGTTTTATAAATAAATAAAATATTGAATAAAAGAAAATTTTAATAAGTAGCAAAAGTCAGTCAGTTTGAGATAGACTTTTTTATCTTTGTGGTGACAGCAATGTATATTATATACACGGAAAGAAAGGAATTGGCTGCAGCAGTAAACAAATGTTTGCTGTGAAATCTCTGAAAATTAGCTACTACAGCTAAAAAGTTCGCACTGGCAGCGAACATTTTCGCTGTCACAGCAAACATCAGTAAAAATTTATGCGAGTTTGCTGCAGAGCTGCCAGGTACCCTCACCAAACGCAAGTGCGCATGCCTCGCGCTTCTATTTTAATTGGTGGACATTTGTGTTCTTCTTAAAAATGTCTTGTAAACTAAAACTTCCAAAATTTCCACCAATTAAAATTAGAGACACGAGGCATGCGCATTTGCGCTTGGTGAGGGTACCTGGCAGCTCTGGTTTGCTGTCATAGCGAACTTGTTTGATCTCACAGCGAACTTTTTCGCTGTCCCTATTTCAACGAACAAGGTTTGCTGTGTCAGCGAAGAGTTTGCTGCCACAGCAAACCCTTTCTATGCGTGTTGAAAACGTTATTTTACTATGATAGTAGTAAAAGGCTATTATAGTCAGACATATTTTTTAACTTGATAACAGTAGTGAAAGCAAGTTTTAGTTGGCCTAAACTTTTTTTAAATTAATAAAAAATATACGGATTGATAAAGAATTACTAACACTGTAAAAAAGTGAGTTAAATTTTAACTTCTCAGGGGATTCTATAAAAGTCACACCCATTTGAGAGTTAACACAGAAAAAAAGAAGTGTTGTTTTAACACTAAAAGTAGTGTTAAAACAACACGCAACATTTTTAACCAAAACGAGGTGATTTTAACCTAAATTTTGTGTTAAATTAACTCCATGAGTGTGTTAAAATTAATGCACATTTTTAATGGCTGTTAAAACAACACCATCTTGAAAACTACACGCAACAAATTTAACACTTATTTTTTTGTGTGAAAACGAAGAAAGTTAGATGAAGAGAGTTAAAATTTACACGGTAAAATTAACAAGTTTTTAAATTAACTCCCATCTAGAGTGGATTTTTATCTCACAAAATTTCACTCCTAACTCCCGAGACCGTCAACTCCCTGAATTTTTTACAGTTTAATATATACTATAAAGCGATTTTAGTCATACATATTGAAGCTTAATAGCAGTAGTAAAAGTTCGTTTTGCTGAATATCTTCTTCTTCATCATTTTTAGTAACAAGAATGAATATGAAAAAACTAGTATTTCACTATAACAGTAGTAACAAACGATTTTAGTGGTACAAAATGTTGTTAGTGAGCAATATTTTTGATTCGTTTTTTATCTCAATTTAATATCCTCAGGAAAACTGTGTTGGCATCAATAGCAAAAGTAAATTTTCAAGAAAAAAAAAATTAACTGAAGCAGTCAAAGACGATTTCCGTCAGTCAAAATGATTTATATTGAATAACAGTGACAGATACTTTTTTTCTAGAACAATTTTTTTAGAGAAATACAAGGTAAGCCATTACGTCTTGGGGCGGGGCGTATTGAATCAGGAATCCCGAGTCGAAATTTAAACCCTACTTTGAGGATTTAAACACTGAATAGAGTCTCCTTTACTGCTATTAAAGCTTTTAGCATCTATATTTCTGATATTTTAACCTACAGGTCTATCATGTTTCAAGAAACTTATAATCCAGAACCTACTTTGACTCTCTTTTAACCTATTAGACCCTCTTTTTCATATGTTCACCCTACATTTATTAAACCTCTAAAACCCTACTTGCAATCCGTTCACCCTACATTCATTTATTCAACCTGTAAAACCCTACATTCAATCCTCTCAACCTACATTTATTAATTTTGTCTTTAAGGCCCTACTTTTAATCTGCTCTCTCTACATTTATAAATTACTATAATTGAAAAAATATTTCGTTCACTCCAAGTAAAATGTACTTATGTTTAAAAACCATTTTGGAAGTTACCTATCTTCCACGTTTGTTTTAGAAATCTCGTAAGTTAGAGGATTGTTTTGGAAACTCTGTATCCTTTTGTTCCTTGTAGAAACTACGTAACTGTGACTGTAGCTTTAGAACGTCTGCTCTGCCGTACTAAGGAAAAACTTACATAAGTGCAATCCCTGTCAAACTGAGAAAATAGAGAAAAACTGTTTGCTTCAAGAACTCCGTTTTAGAAATAATAATTTAATAATTAATTAACACTTCTCTAATGAAAGTGTATGCGCTGATTCTAATTTTGCAAAAAAAAATTAATTATTTAAACAAATTCTATGCAAAATGTGACTTACGATGTCTACTTTTTGAAAATATGAAGGAAAAACTTACACATAGTCACTTGCGTTGTTTCTCTCGCACGGGCACTCGAGCTAGGCACGACGATCAGAATTAAAAACTTACACATTTTCTAAGTCGCTTGGTATGGAGCAGTACATGGTGATGGAAATAAAATTAATAAAATGTAGCTAACATTATAGGCCTACAGTAATATTCGTTTGCATAGGAAAATATTATTATTTAGGAAATACTTTTTAAACTGAAAATAATGTATTATATTTAAGTGGTTTTCATTTATTGCCTAGTTATATATGCAATAAAAACTACTGTATAAATAATGGCGAATGTAACCGAAGTGCAGTTACGTGGTGCCTCGGCCAACTTTACGATAGAAGAACTTACACATGTTTCGGGTAATGCAGATGCGTGGTTTTCATTTCGTACGCAACCGTCGTGCTCGACCATGTGTTCGATTGAAAAAGAACATATACCACTTTGTGTATGTTTTTCCTACGGATTTGATAGTCGAGTTTGATGATTCGTACGATTTTCAGAGCACGCAAAGTACTTCGTATCACTTTTTATCAAGTATTTCTTGATTTTCTTCATATTCCTCGATTTTTAATTATCGTTTTTTGCAGTCATTAATTATTATATTTAATTTTTATTAACACAGTTAAATGCGGTTTTTCTTTCCGAGTTGATTGATACCAAAAACTAAAATTTCACAAAATTGTTAGTTATGTAAGTTTTTCCTTAGTACGGCAGTGCTATTGTACTAAATAATATAATAATTTTATTTAAAAAATTGCATTATTATTAAACATATAGGGGAGAGTGGGGCAAACCGGACCCCCCTCAATATTTCCGAAATGGCGAATTTGTCAAAAGTGCTATTTGGAAATTTGAAACAACCATGTGTAGTATACCTTATTTTTTCAATTTGACATTTTTTACTTTTGTTAGTGCAACGCTGGGAGCAAAAGTTTTTTTTTCTAGTTTTTTTCTACACTTCTACGAATTTTTTCTTAAGGAAATTCTGAGGAAATCGTGTAATATTTCCAAATATTAGGTCTTGGGTTTTGAAGGGACACACCTCAGGAATATTTACCACCAAAAACTTTGATGAATTTGCAAAGCGTTTCTTTTTGACAAACATTTATTCTCAAAATGGGCCAGTGGGGCAAACCGGACCGTTTTCGGTGGGGCAAACCGTCCATAGGATATTTCCATTGAATTAAAGTTTCATAAAAATTATTTTTAAATAAAATGTTTCTTTCATTAAAATATTAACTTTCAATGAAAAATAATTGTCTTTCAATGATAATTGGACCCATTAATATTGTTTCTCTGATAATGAGAAACATTTTTATTTACTTATTAAAAAAACATTTATTTAATTAAAATCCAATCCCGAATTAGATTGAAAAAATTACTTTATAAAATAAATAATAATTAAAACATAAAATTATCCTTTTCTAAAAAGGTATTTTTTTATTTAAAAATTGGTCAAAATTAAATTATATAGAAATTTATGCATCAACCCTAATTATTATTATTACGGCTTTGTAGGGTCTAGGAGTATGATAGTAGGTTATAAAAGGTTTTACAATGTAGGGCGTAGGAGAATGAATGTAGGGTTTACTGAATTCGAAATAGGCCCTCCTTTACTTCTCCAAATGGAAGATTTGTAATTTTCCGCCCGTTTTGGGAGTTAAAGTAGGGTCTAAATTTCATTAAAATTAGAACCTCCTTTACTACTTCTAACTCTCAACAAACCCTTAAAATTCAGGGTTAAAGTAGGGCTTAAATTTCGACTCGGGATGAAATTATAATTTAGATCATGAAATCCTTATTATATTAATTCCTTGTTGGTTTCGTTCTTCGTCTGACCATGCGCAGTAGCGTCCTAACCAACTATTACTTTTTTCTTATAAACATGCATACTTTTTACATGCACAATTATCCTTAAATCATAATCACTCACTGGTTATGTGTTACACATACACTCACACATGTCATATACATAAAATATTTCCCATATACTCACACATATGCACTCAATTAACACACATGTATACTCACACATATACCCTCAATTCATACACATGTATACTCACACATATACACACAATACATACACATGTATACTCACACATACTAAACACATACACATGTACACTCACACATATGTACTAAACACATACACATGTATACTCACACATATACACACAATACATACACAAGTATACATACACATATACACACAATACATACACATGTATACTCACATATGCACTCAATTCATACACATGTATACTCACACATATACACACAATACATACACATGTATACTCACACATATGCACTCAATTCATACACATGTATACTCACACATATACACACAATACATACACATGTATACTCACACATATGCACTCAATTCATACACATGTATACTCACACATATACACACAATACATACACATGTATACTCACACATATTCACTAAACACATACACATGAATACTCACACATATACACTAAACACATACACATGTATACTCACACATATATTTATATACTTAATAAATAAATAATAATTTATTAATATATATATACTTAATATATTATGTATATAATACATAACATATTATACATACATATTATGTACATAATAATATATAAATATATATATAGTTTATATATACTTAATACATGGAAAAATTTTAATTAGGTATCTTCAACATTTTTTTAAAATCTGTTCAAAATTTCAATTATTATTATAAATAATAAAATTCTTTTCCAAAATTCGATTATTTAAAAAAATTTAAATAAAATTTTTGAATGTAATTAAATTTTTGCGAAGAATTTTATTAGTTTTGAAAATAAATTAATTTCAGAGAAAAATTTTATTATTTATAAAGATAATTCAAATTATGATTCTCGTCAAAATATTATAAATAATAAAATTCATCATGGAAATTCAATTATTTTCAAAAGTAATAAAATACTCCGCAGAATTTCAATTATTTTCAAATTTTTTTTAATTTCTCGTCAAATTATCATTATCTTCAAAAAATAAGAAAATTCATCATGGAAATTTAATTATTTTCAAAAGTTCAGATAACATACTTCGCAGAAATTCAATTATTTTCAAAACTTTTTTTACATTTTCAAAATTTCAATTATCTTTGTAAATATCAAAATTCAATTGCTTTTAAACATTTCGAAAAAAAATCTGTTCGAAAATTCAATTATCTTTATAAATAATAAAAGTCTTCTCTGTTATTCAATTATTTTCAAAGAATTTTAATAAAATTTTTGTCACTTGTCAGAATTTCAATTATTTATATATTTCTGTACATTTGTAATTATCTTTATAAATAATAAAATTCAACCTAGAAGTTCATTTATTTTCAAAAGTAATAAAATTCTTCGCAGAAATTCAATTATTGTCAACATTTTTTTTAAATTCTCATCACAACTTCAACTATTTTTAAAAATATCAAAATTCTTCTTCAATTTTCAATAACTTTTAAACATTTTTAAAACAAATCTGTTCAAAATTTCAATTATCATTATAAATAATAAAATTCTTCTCTGAAATTTAATTTTTTGCAAAGAATTTTAATAAAATTCTTGGCAGAATTTTAATTATCTTTATAAATAAAAAAATTATCCTAGAAATTCAATTATTTTCTAACATTTTTTTATAAAATCTTATAATATAAAATAATGATTTTATCACTCGGTCGTCTTTAATTAGACTCTTCGACTAGGAGTAATCGATGTCTTGATGTTTTATAACAATTTTTTATAAGTAGTTAAATTTCAAAATGTTTGAATTTGAATCTTTTGATGAATTTTAATTATTATGGAAAAAAATAATAATTAAATATTTATTTAAATAAGAAGTTATTGATGCTTTATGAAAAATTTGAATGAAATCTGTAAATAAACTTATCAGAAAATTTTATTGACTACTGTTTCCTATAACTTTAATTTTCTAAAATCTCTAAATGTAAAATTTTAGTCCCGGCTTTTTCCCGGTTTCCTCCCTATTGATTTTTCTCCCGGGTTTTTCCCGGTTGGGCGGACACTCTGTGTATTTATATATATATAAATTGTAAATATTTAAAAGAATAACTAATAACTGTATAATAATTTTTAATTTTTATCAATTTTCAATAAGATAATTGTTGATTATAAAAAAAGTAACGAATTAATTTTGTTAAAAGTTATTTAAATAAAAGTTATAAACAATTAAATATTCATAGGTTTGCACAAAATTATTAACTTTTGCTCATCTTTTTAGACAGGTCACATACACTGAAAAAAATGATAATGTTAATTTTGACATACAAGTATGGTTAGGATGTATAGCTGAAACAGCAATACCGTGTATTGCTGTACTTAAAATACAGTATTCGTGTTCTCCGCATACATATTATTGTCTCTCAAATACATATTGCTGTTCTACACTGCGTATGCCTGAAACAACAATACTGTATGGCAGTATCATATCTACTAATATAATATGTCAGAATTGGCTATATTTATGGCAGTACTATAAATATATTTTTTTCAGTGTATGTATTTGATTTTTTAGAGTAATAATTTAACAAAGTTGTAGGTAATGTTTTTTTTATTTTGTTCTGTACAAAATATTACATACATTAAAGAAAATGTTAAACAAACAAAATATTATCTTAACAAGCACAAGCATAACTGTTAACAAATTATAAAGATCAAACACATACACTGAGAAAAAAATTATTTGATTCAAACAAATTTTGTTTAAATCAAACTTAAAATTTGTTCAGTTTAAGGGGAGGTACCACCCCCAACTTTGACCCCATTAAATTTGAATTATTAAAGTGGGTTATATTTTTTTCTGGCACCATTTTTAACCCTAAAATATATAGGATGATCAAAAATTTGAAATTTTAATTTTTGAAGAGGTTAGAATTTTTATCTTTCCACTAATTGCATATTTTTGGTAATCCATGCGAGAGGTTGTTTAGAGTTATAAAATAAGATTAGAAAAAAATGCGTTAAAAAATATTGAAAAATGTAAGAGAAGATTAATTTTGAATGTTCAAATTTTACAACTTTTGACATATTTCCAAAGTCCTGGACCAATAATCTTTTTGAGAATATCAGTGTTTGCAAAAATGTATTCCCTATATGCAAAAACCATGTCGAATAACTTATTTCCCACATGAAAATGTTCTCGGGAATCGGTCCCGCGAAATTACCGAGAGTCACTACCGGAAAATTCCCGGTACTTACTCCCGATTATAAAATAACCTTAATTTTTAATAAAATTGTAATAGCAAAAATTGTTTTAACTTTGAATTATTGTTATTATTTACATGAATAACAATTCAATTCGAGAATTTGTGTATTGCTTGATTTCAAAACAATCACTTAATAAATAATTTTTTGTTGAGATAAAACTCTTTAAAAATTTACTTTTATCCATTTACTTTTTTAATCCTATAATATGAAAAAGGGTATATTTTTTAATATAAAAAATATCATTAAATTAAAATTAAATTCGTTAAATCGTTAATTTTTATCAATGAAATTTTTCTTCTAGATTAAGCAATACACAAATTCTCGAATTGAATTGTTATTCATGTAAATAATAACAATAATTCAAAGTTAAAACAATTTTTGCTATTACAATTTTGTTAAAAATTAAGGTTATTTTATAATTCTAATTTTCATTGAAAACTGTCTAAAAACTCAATAAAATAGAAAATTTTTAATGAAAATGTGTAAATAGTTACTTATTTCTTAAATGGGAAAATCATAATTTAAAAAATTGGTGCTTAAACCCTTTTGTTATGATGTCCATTAATTTTTCTCCCTTAAGTGTCGAAATCCGTTGAATATGTTGATAGTAGATTTTCAATTTGTATGCTTAACGTGACTATTATAATAAACAAAAAGTCATTTCAATCACGAATACGATCCTGAAGATTTTATAGTGGTATATTTTTATTCTTGAGGTTAAATTCTCTGAGAAATATGGAGACAAATGTCAAAAGATTTTACAGGGAATTTCTCGGGAGTAAGTACCAGGAATTTTCCGGTAGTGACTCTCGGTAATTTCCCGGGACCGATTCCCGAGAACATTTTCACGTGAGTTACTAGGTTAAAATTTTAACATCTGTCAAAATTTTAACTCAGAAAATAAAAAAATTTTGACAGATGTTAAAATTTTAATAATCAAAAATAATTAAATAATAACTCAATAATTAAATTTACTAACTAAATTAAAAAAAAAATCTTTTTATAAGAATTTTTTTACCTAATTTTTTTTAAATTAGTTCATTACCCTTAATAATTAAATTTACTAACTAAATTTAAAAAAAATAATATATTTAAATATCCCTGGGACGTATAATGGATATCATTTTAAATTTGGCTATTTGGATATCGGAATAATTTTTCAAATTCAATAAGTTTATATAAATAGAACTGATTATTGTTACCCGAGGTTTCATTGGGAAGCTGAATGCGAATACAAGGTCATAATTTAGAAATCCAAAATAGCGGATTCAATATGGGGAAGATTTTTTTTTGAAATTGATAAAATCAGCTAAATATTGTTACGTGGGGCTTTTAAGGTAGCTGAATACGAATCCAAGGTAATAATTTAAAAAATTAAAATGCTAGATTCAATATAGCGGAGAAATATTAATTAAAAATTAATAAAATCATCTGAATATTGTTACTCAGGGGTTTTTTGGGTCGCCGAATGAATAATAAGTCCTAAAAAGGACTTATTGAAAATTATTAATTACAATTACAATTACAATTACAGTTTATTAATTACATTATTTAATTTTTTTTTAAATAAAAACTTACTTGAAATGATATGGTTATATTAAATGAGAAATCAATAAAATTTTGATGCTAAAACACTTCTCTCGTAGATTTGTTTTAACTTGCACAACTTTTGACTGTCATAGCACAACTGCGTTGAGAGAAATTAGGAACAACTAATATTTATCATTTTTATCTTTTCAAGTTCACTTTATTTCGAAAAAAAACTTTTCAAAACAAAATACTGCTCAGCTACTTACTCATTAGTTCGACATTCAAAGATTTTAATATAATGGATACTACAATGTTTTTATACTTTGCAGAAATAAAATAATAAAATAAAAATTTACTATAAATAAAAAAATTATAATTAAAAAATAAGTTAAAAAAAAATTTATAATTACGTACTATTTGGGTATTATATATTATTAAAATAAATAAAAATATTTATTCTTTAAAACAACTATAGAAATTGTTTAATGTCCTAACAGTAACAAAAAGATTATTATTCAAATAAATGTTTCATAATTTAATATGTATTTTAAATTCTTCAAATCTAATCAACTTTGTTTCTAAATTGTACAAAACAATTTCTACTTATAATACTATTTCAAATTATTCTTTTTTAAATTATTAATTATAAAATTGTGTTATCACATTAAAAATTTAAAAATTCTTGATATCAATTTTTTCAATAAGAAATGAAAAACAACATTTTTTAATTTCATTTAATAAATGAACAATTTAATATTTTTTGTAAATGACAATTTGAAAAGACAATAATTACGTATTTATAATATATGGGCATATCTCTAGAACTTTTAAACTTTATGTTTCCGTTTATTATTATATTTTAAAAATTATAAAAATAATTTTGCAGTACCATAATTTGATAAATTATTCTGCTTTTTAAATATACCTTGTGTATAATAATCATTTTAATTAGGTAGGGAACGACAAAAGTGAGTAAAAGTGTCGAAATCGACAGTTTCTCGTGTGTGACATTGAACGTTTTTTTCAGTTTATATGGTATAAAATTTTTAACGAGTCATTATATACTTTGTGACTTATAGTAGATGTAATGGGGAGTATAAGGAACCAAAAAATCATTGAGACAATGATGTGCCTCAATTAAAATAAAAATGGTGTACCTTCAAACTTGCGAGACAACTTTTCTTAAATTTCTACAACATAGTAATCAATTTGAGATAACTTTTTTAACGAAGATTTTTAAGTAACCATAAAACGGAGTTACATTGTCTACATAATAAGAAGTAATTTAAACTTTTCCAGGAATATGTGCCACTTATACATTAGGAATGCAGTGACTTCAAAAGTTAAATTTAAAAACGAAACTCCTAATAAAAACCTACATTTTTGAAGGGCACATGATGAATTTTAGTTCTAATCACTTTTAACTCCCTGTAATCTCTTCTCGTGTATTATAAATGTATACAAAACAAGTTGTTCATTTCATGACCATTTAGCTTCCTCAATATATATTAGGGGAGAATGGGGAGTTATGAAGCACGCTTTGTTTATGAGTTGTAACTTCAAAAAGAAATTTTTATTTCAAATTTTCTCCACTTGAATCTCTAGAAGGTCTTCAAATATGCTTACTGGTTGAAGAATTTGCATGAAATAAAATAAAATCGACAATTTTTTTCAGTTGGACTAAAAAGCTGCTTTTTCAAGTTTTTAAAAATCATGGGGAGTTGTGAAGCACTACTAAAAATCGCTCAAAATTATATTTTTTGGTAAATATTCTTTATTGCGATTTTGCATAAATCGTTTTAAATTTCGAGAACCTAATCATTGCTGGGTATTATATGGGTGAACTTATCTTTTTGATTTGTTCGCGAATTTTGTAAGAATTCTGCAAAATGGAGCACACAAAAAAACTTTATAAACGAAAAATTGAACACATTGTCTTGAAAGATATGCAAAATATCTTCTATCGGAATGAATCCAATTACAAAACGAAGATATTAGGTGAAAAAATATTCAGAGTAAGTGACATCTATCAAAACAATTACTATGCGAGATCTATGGCCGTGCTTCACAACTCCCCATGCTTCATAACTCCCCATTCTCCCCTATTATATATAATTTTATTAAAAGTTAAATAATTATAATAGTTTATTAAATATAATTAATAAATCTTCTTTTTAATAAATTAAAAAAAAATTAATGATATAAAGTTTATCATTAATTTTACTAATTTTCAAAATTATCTTAATATTTAAAATAACAAAATTTAAAACACAAAATTTTTAAATTCTTATACTTATTTTAATTTTAAAATCAGATACATTTTATCTACATTATTAAAACATTTGTTATATTTCTTCTGGAAAATTACTAGGAGCTTCGTCTTTTAATATTTTCAAAAAATGTTTTCTCATCAATTTTACATTTAGCGAATAACATATATTACTTGGATTTTTATTTAAAATAATTGATGTAGCAAAAGCTGCTGCATATACTCCACATGATATAAGGTCAGGTTGAATTACATTAATTTTTTCAATAATTATATCATTACTATTACATATTCCATAACGGTATAGTATATATTCTTTTTCATCTTAACATAAATCATCATATTTTAAAGTTCTCCAGTATAAACTATCATAAATGTGTAAATCTTTATTATAAATTCTCATTTATTTTATAAAAACATTTAATAATTACAATTTACAATAAATAAAAATATAGAATAATTATTTAAAGTGTTATGATAAAATGTCAAAAAATACAAATTTTAATTTTTTGTGAAAAATTAAAATATTTATTAATTCTATAAATTTTGATAAAATATATACTTTATATACATGAATCGATTCGTTTTTATGTCAGGAATGCAATTTTGACAATAATTAATAAAAATTTTAATATAGAAAAAAGTTATTTCAAAAAATCCAAAAATTTATTTTTTCAAAAATTCAAAAATTGTTGAAAAAAATTTATTTTTTCAAAAATTCAAAAATTGTTGAAAAAAATTTTTTTTTTATATATTTTTGAAAATCCTTCTGTCTGATTCTTGGTATTCATGAGCGTAATACACCTACAAAATCTTATCAAAATCCATCAAGATGTGTAAGAGAAAGTTTGTCCACAAGAATCGGTGACATACACACACACATACACACATACATCCGGACATTTGTTCCTCTCGACGAATTATGTATACTACACTTGAAAATTTGTAAAAATAATTGATTTTAAAAAATTCGGAAATCGACATCACTATAAGGCTTCCTTTATGAGGAAGCAAAAATCGTTAACCTCTACACTATTCCTAAAAAGAATTTATCTAAGAAAGAATATGAGCTTCTACGGCCATAATCATTGCTGCATGGAAAAAGAAAGCATTAAACTCGTAAGTTTCCCTAAAATTTATTATTTATAGTTTTCTGGGGTCCTCTGATTACAAATCTGAGGTTAGTTAAAAAAATTTTTAATGGCGAATCCAAAATGGCAGACGAAATTTTAGAAAAATTATCAGATTTTAATATCTTTTGACATTTAAGAGTTTCCTGTTTTGCTGATTACGGATTTGAAATAATTTTAAAAAAATTTAAAATAGAGAATCCAATATGGTGGATGCATTTCGGAAAAATCAAATCTTTTTGCAGGATTTTTTTGGACTTCTGGTTGTTATATAGGTTGAATCCATTTCAAATCAGGCAAACCGAATAACTTTAAGTCATAAAATTACCTGTCGATGAAATATGTTATTTTATATGAAAAATAAAGAGACACGTATTTTTTTATTTTTCATAAAAATGTTTTTTAACGAAACTTTGAGCTGTAAAACCCTAAAAATCGGTGAAAAAATGGTTTTACTTGTAATTTTTTTTTCTACTGTGTGTTAATAAATTTTTCTTCTTGATTTTTTAGGGTTCTACCGCTCAAAGTTCAAATGTGGCTAACTTCGTAAAAAACATTTTTATGAAAAATAAAAAAATACGTGTCTCTTTATTTTTCATATAAAATAACATATTTCATCGACAGGTAATTTTACGACTTAAAGTTATTCGGCTTGCCTGACTTGAAATGGATTCAACCTATAATGATTTGAATGTAATTCAAGAATTGTTAAAAAAAATTTTACTAGAATTTTGTAGATAAGAGGACTTTAAATTTTGGAAATTTTAACAGTATTAAAGAATTTTAAAGATAACAAGAATTAATCAATTTTAAATTTAATTTTATTTTTATGAACTTAATTTAATTTAAAATTATTCATTTAATTTATTATTTATATTTTATTCTGTTTTTAGAATTGTAAACTTCTTTTTTTCTTAGTTTCCATGGTACTATTATTTTTAATGTGTCAAAATATTTTGATTGCCGAATGTAGATATTATGTATTTTATTTAAATAATATTAATTATGGATAAAGAAAGAGAAATAAAACTTTCAATTAAATGTTATTCATTTTTTGTTCATACTGTTTGTACTTTTAATATAAAATAAAACTAGAAATTTTTTTAGAATATTAAAATAATTATATCTCGATCGTGGTTATTTATTTATTTACTTCTATTGCTTTTTAATTATAGTTAATCCCAAAATATTTTAAAAACCGTATTTAAAATATCAATAATTTTTATGACATTTTGAAACCACTTTTAAAATTTTTAAAAACTAAATTCAGATTCATAACAATTAGCGACCCCAAAAACCCCTTCATACCCACTTTTGTGAAAATTAATTATTTTTTAATTTTCATCCGACATATTGGATATGCCATTTGGAATTTTCGAAATCCGACTACAGAATCATAATCAGCGACCCCAAAACCCCCTAAATATCCAATGCTGTGGAATTCCAATAATTTTTTAAAAATTTCGTGCGCCATATTGGATCCGCTATTTTGAATTTTGAAAAATTAACATCATATTCATAATCAGCTACCCTAAAAACCTCAAGATACCGATTGATGTGAAAATTCAACTTTATGAAAAATCAATGCATTAAGAAACATTTTCTTGGGGTTAAATTTATACACAGGGGGGTTAACAATGTGTAGAAATGAGTATCGCAAGGTTTTTTCTACTATTTGATCAATGCACAAAACAATAAAATTCATTTCAAGATTGTGCCTTGAAAAGAAAAATTAAGTTTTCTAATACCTGAATGTTTAAAAGTTCTAGAAATATGCCCATATATCAATTCTATTTTAATGTATTATTATTATTTTTTGTTTTATAAAACTTAAATATATAAATTAATAATTTTAATAAAATTAATAAAAAAAATTCATTAATTAAAATTAATAATTTCCTAAAAGTATAGTGCTATACAACATACATTAGTAATTAAAAAATTAACAGTACAATAGTATCCGAGCGAGCGTTAGCGAGCGCGGAATTCATCGCTAGTGTTATTTAATATTGACAATTTTGGTTTCTATTGTAAATTTAATAAAAAATATTGAAAAGGAAAAATATTTAATTTAAACTTTAAACATTTTCGTGGAATATTCAAATTTTAAAAAGTTGTAGCAAAATACAAAAACTATTTAATTAAAAAAATATATTCTCAAGTTATTGTTGTAAGGCATACTTACGTTTGCGAAGGCAAAAAATAGGCCCCCTTTACTATTTTTTTCTCAGTTATTTTAATTAAAATATAAAAAACTTTTTTACACCTTAAAATACATTGTCAAAACTATAAAAAGAAAAAATTATTTTGTTTTTAAATATTATTTTGCAATACGTAGATGGCGCCAAAGTCGAGGTCTAAAATTTGTAGAGGTTTGCGGTGCCCCTTCTAGAGCCGCTCCTGATAATCAAAAATCGAAAAATGTACATTTATTTTAAAGTATACATCAATACCTAGTGGACGTATATCATAGAATTGAATAAAATGAAAATAAAAAATAAAAATAAACTAATTTTTACCGTGAAAACAATGCTTTGGCACGAGCGTCCAGATCAATGAATTAAAACGTTTAGATCCTATGAATTCTACTTAAAGTCTACTAAGGCCTAGTACAGGATATTCAAACACTTTTAAACTCTGCTACGTCCAAAAGCATATTTAGAATTATTTCTCCCTAACCCAGGCAGAAAAGTCGATGGTGTGCCGATGCCTACGACCGGTTCGACACCGGCCCGGTGGTAAAGTCGGACAATAACCGGTGCCGGCACTGTGGTACCGGGCCGGTTTCTAAAAGACAACCGGCCCGGCACCGGCCCGGTTTCGGCATTCGATACCGTTTTTACACCGGCGATGGAGTTTTGCCGGCATAATATTTTTGTGTCTTAAAAAGTCTAAATTTTTAATTTTTTGAAATTTTTTTACACTATTCGGAAGAATAGGAAAATCAAATCTCTCGAAATCAAATGTTTTTTAAAATCTTTTTTTATATAGTTGGAAAAATTACATTTCATTAAACTCTATTAATTCAGCTTTAAATTGTCTGGGAAAATCACTCAAAAATCCGGGAATTTGTTACTGCCGAATTTCTAGACACCCTATAATAACTTTATTCATTTTAAATAATTTTGGTCAGGTTTTATCTGATTTATTGTTATAAAATTTTGATAATCTAACAAGGTATTATAATTATTTCATTATACTAAGTTTCTGCAAGTTGTTTCTATAAAGCTGGTACCGGGCCGGTACCATGCCAGCGTTTTTTCTTTAGCCTTAGTCCCAACGTATAATGACATTAACAAATGTTATTATAATTATTAACTTTGACATTACATTATTCAAACTGTCTTTTAGAAAAGGTTTTTTCTATTAATTTAGAACATTTTGTAATTAGTCCTGGTGTCACAGTTCATATATAAACTTTCCATTCACTTTTCATAAGCAGGTTTAGGTTAGCGGATGCGGCGTCGACTTTGCAGCCCGAGGGTCCTGAGTTCAATTCCTCATGTCTTCAGATTTTTCGTTAATAATTAATAATAATTTATATGTTTCAGCATTCTATTTAGTGTTTACAATTAAATTAATTAATAAATAATATTGTTTAACGTTTAATATATGTAAAAATGTGTTGTTGATAAAATATACTAATCTGACACCGTGCCAGCATAAAGCCGGCAGAAAAGTAACAAAATAATTTTTTTTTACTACCGGCCCGGTACCAAGCCGGTCGTTGATTTCTGCCTGGGAAGATCTAACAAGTCCTGAAACAACATTTTATATTCTTTCAGATACTTTCAAGATTTTTTCATATTCTGCATTCGGCAGTTAAGACTTGCGTCTGTGCCTTATGTTCAAAGTAAAAAGGAACTATTTGTTAAATGTTAGACTTGAGTTCATTTTACAACTACAAACATATTTTTTATAGTAGAGATAGTTTGAAAATATATAAATGCAAAAGCAAATAGTTATATTTACTTCTATAATGTTTTTAATCAATTTTAACTGCACAAATTGACATTAAATTAATGAAAATATTAATTTCTTGTGTAAAAAAATTCTATGCTAATATTATTATAATATTTTGCTATATTTTTAAGGTATAGATTAAAATTAAGATGTTTATAGTGAATTTAAAAAACATTAGATTTTAGTGTTTATAATAAAATTTAAAATTAATTTAATAATATTAATATTGTATTATGTTTATTATATATATATATACTTAGTAAGAAAGAAATTTACAAACATTTCTATGAGAAATATATTTTTTTTATTGTTTATGCTGAATTAATAATCCAATTTCGTTGTTATGATCAGTTTTTTGTTGTCCTGACAATTAGTTTTGTTATAAAATTAAGGTTCAAAAAAATTTTGTGTCTATAAAACATTCTAATTGTTAAGAGAACATAAAATTTAATAAAACAAATTGGATTCTTTGTTCAATATTAACAGTACTTTTTTTATTGTTTGCGCAAGCGCGAATTCTAAACACTAAAGTCAGTAGTGGTTAAAAGGCTCTAAAGAGGCTTTAAATTTAGACCTCTTTAACGCCTTATAGACAGCGAAAACGGTCTTATGTAGACCCTATACGATCTAAAATCGAACCATTAAGAACATAACTAAAGCTTGGTGTAATGATGTAGATCGACAAAACATTTCTAAAATCCCTTGCACCTCCATTCCGCCACTGCTACCTTCATAGTTTGCATCACAGTTTTCACTGTGCTCGGTTTCAAACCAGATCAAATATTCTGTGGCGGTTTTCGTTATTTTTGCAGTTTCGCACACTTGGCATTTTTTTGAAGAAACAAAAACGTCGAGAACTTTACCTGTGAATTTCCCAATTATTGTAGTTACACCTACAAGTGAAGAAAATCCTCAGCTACAGATTTCACTGCAGTATGGATATTATTTATAACATTATAGTACATCGTGGTGGATATTATATGACTGAAGTCCATGAGAGAGCAAAATAATTTCAAGCATTGGTATCCGACCCCAACAAATCGCATTAATAAAATTATTTTTTTATTGATCTCTTAAGATTTTCCATTTTGCTTACACGAATCAATTTTCACTTCACCACAATTACACCTCAATAATAATCTAAATCCGAGACCCACTTCACGGCTTCCTTTACTTGAAATTTTACTTCTTCGCAAGTTGTCCATTTCACATAATCAGAAAGAAAAAAAATCTGTCACAGATTCAAAATGGCGTAACTTCAACAAATTTCAAAATTTTCAAAAAATTTTTGTCACACTTGTTTCTAGTATCCAATACTACAATTTCACCAAATTACAGCCTAATCCAAAAACCCCATGCAAATCGCATATTTGCTGACGGAGTCTTACCCTATTATTTTAAAGTTAATAATTTTGTTGTAAAGTGAATTTTTTTGAAAGTTGATGCATTAAAATGTATATTTTTAATATTGAAGTAATTTTTTAAATAAAATTATTATATTATTTAGTACAATAGTAGACGTTCTAAATAGACTGTCAAAGTTACGTAGTTTCCAAAACATTCCTCTAACTTATGCGATTTCTAAAACAAACGTAGAAGACAGGTTACTTCCAAAATGATTTTTAATGATTTTTAAAGATAAGTACTTGGAGTGAACGAAATGTTTTTTCAATTATAGTCATTTATAAATGTAGGGTGAGCAGATTAAAAGTAGGGTCTTATAGACAAAATTAATAAATGTAGGCTGAGAGGATTGAATGTAGGGTGAACGGATTGAAAGTAGGGTTTGTTTAATAAATGTAGGGTGAACATATTAAAAAGAGGGTCTAATAGGTTAGTAGAGAGTCAAAGTAGGTTCTGGATTATAAGTTTCTTGGAACTTGAAAGACCTGTAGGTTAAAATGTCTGTGAAGCAGATGCTAAAGGCGTTAATAGCAGTAAAGGAGACTCTATTCAGTGTTTAAATCCTGAAAGTAGGGTTTAAATTTCGACTCAGGATGGGCCCATAGATGACATGAAGTAGGTACAGACCTCTCTTTTCGGTATATTTTGTTATTTTTTATCAATACCGTAAATATTAGTCGAAAATTGACAATTTTTCACGGACTTATCCTAACAAAAAGCAAAGACTTTAAAAATTTACTTTCAAATGTTAAAATTACATGCTCTACTATATGTTGTACAATAATGAATGAATAACCATAAAATTTGGTACAAACTTTCAGTATACCAAGTACATTATTTTGATCGGAGACTAAAATCACTCTGATTTATCACTTTTGAATAAATTGAAGTGATTTATTACGCCCCTGAAATGTGCAGAACTATTTGACAGTATAGATTTTACTATGAATGTTGTAAATGTTACTTTCTTATTTTTCTCCGTATAGCTAAATGTTTAGTTATTTTTTTTTAAATTTTCACTATGCTAGAGAAACTTACTTCTGTTTCCAGTGAACATCTTTTTCTATATGTAATCTTCAACAGCATTTCCATATTTTCAAGTTGTCAAATGTTTTAAATATTTTTATACGGATAGAAAAGAGAAAAAATTTTATAGACTCTAAGAATTGAGTAACTACAAATAAAAAAGGGAAAAGAATAAAAAAGTACTGAAGTGCTTTTAGAATATACATTCTGTAAATTCTAGTGACTGAATACAATACATTGTATATGCCTTTGAGTCGTAATCTTATATATGCCTCAGAGTATATGTATATACTATACATATGTTCACATATATTCATTTTTATATATATTTCTCTATATTACAAACAGATATCGCCACCGCTGTTTTAGGATTCTATCACCCCCCCGTCCTCCCTCTACCCCTCTCCACTCCTACTCTAACACCAAATAGCGGCCTTACATTTCTTAAAAATCTATGTGTAATTTGATTTATTTTTTACCTGTAGGTTAAAAATAGGTTCAACAACGGTCGTATATTACGTCAATATCATGAACGACTTGACCTACTTTTGACCTACAGATCAAAAGACGGCTGAATAAAAGCCTTTACAATACGTCAAAATTTATGTTAAATTTGACCTACAGGTAAAAACGTCTTTTTCAATAACCCATGTGGAAAATGAAAACTGATCCTAACCAGGTCCTACCTAGTTCGTCACGTTACTAGCTTGGTCCTAAGTTGGCAGTATAGGTTGGATCTACAATGGCTGGTGATGCAATTATAGTTTGGACCTAACTACACGAAAAAAAGTATCTTATTCCGGTACAATGCTTAGTTTGATAATTTTTTACTCTTAAACAATTAAATATAAAAATTTGGCAAAGTGCAGTTTTGAAAGGTTTTTTCATGCTCTTTCGATTGGAAATAAGCGGAAAGTAAGCTTTTTCGGCCCGCCTACCAACAGCGGGCGGAAAGTAAGTTTTTCCACCCGCTGCTTTAGCAGTATTAAATAAATATTACTAAATATTATTAATTTATATTACTTATTCTGTTGTTATTTTATCACATCACTATTTAATGTGTTTTTATTAAGATTATTATTATTTGTAATTACAATGTTTAATATTAAGATATATTATTTAACTGATTACAAAATTAGTATTTTATCGGTGTTTCAGAAGATATCAAGTTTTGAAATAATATTTTATTGGTAAATTTATCAAAAATATTCGGATTCGTCTTAAGCTTAATAAAAATAATTCATACACATTTAATAATTAGTGCATATTCATTTTTGAATTTACGGATGCGTCTTGTTTATCGCGCAATTGGACAAAAAATATCGTGTGCAACTCGGGCGGAAATGGCAATTCCTGATCTCGTATGATTGCCGCCCTCGCTTCGCTCGTGCGGCAATTTTCGAACTCGGTCAAGAATTGACAACTTTCCGCCCTTGCCACACAATATACTATTTTTCAAAATGTTTATTTCCAATCGAAAGAACATGAAAAAAAAACCTTTTGAAACTGTACTTTGACAAATTTTTATATTTAATTCTTTAAGAGTAAAAAACTATTAAAATAAACATTACTATGGGGGCCCCATAGTACATTTATATGTTTATATATCAACAAGCACTTGCGAGAGAGCAATGTCGATAAGTTAGACGCTTGCGAGCTTTCAGTTCTCCTGTGCTTTTGTCTTGATTTCCTTGAAAGTGACTCTCTCCCTCCCATCCTCTCTCTCTCTCTCTCTGTATATATTGCAGAATACAAACTCTCTGTGAATTTTCAAGGGGGTAAAATGTTGGTGACTTGTTTGACATTGACTTGCGGGGGAAGTTTCGAAAGCAGTCGCGCGCATTTCTGCAAATGCCACGCTATAGTATAGAGAGTACGATACCAGAGAGAGAGAGAGAGAGACCAACAAATAAAATAAAAATATAACATTAACGCACAACCCTCTCTACTGCTGTTGTCAGCTTTTAAGCATTATTCGGCTTCTATAAAGCTTTTTCGTCCCACTTTCTCTCCCGCGACCAGCACTTTACAGCCTTTTACGCGTGCACTACGACCTCGACGTGTGTGATTTCATGTAAAGTGATCAAGGTAAAGAAAAATTTTTCTTCAATAGAGCCTAAACTAGTGGCTTTTTTTAGTACTGATAAATAATAATTTTAATGAAAATATTTTTTCACTTAATCCAATATTTTCTGAGGGAGAGAGGGTGAAAGTTTTGGTGATTCACGGTACAATATCTATTTTGATAATTAAAAAAAAAATGGTTTTTGTCAAAACCATTTTTGCCTTAAAAAGAGGTAATTTTTGCCTTAATTAAGGCAAAAATTGTTTTTTTAAAGAAACAACTGCTTTTCGTGAATTGGTGGATTCCACGTCAGTTCAACACACTTATTTTCATGACTTGTTGGGATTTGGCTGTACTTTTGTAAATTTATTACTTTTATAATGATAAACAATTTCACCAAATATTTTTCCAAAATTTTAAAAATTACCAAAAATATGGCATTTTCAAAATTTTTGTCTTTTTTTTAAAAAGTGCTATAACTTCGGTTCTAATGAACCGATTTTGGATTTTAAAAATAGTATTTCTTTGGTTTTAAGTATATTTTAAGATACAATTAATATAAAAAAGAAAAATTCAAAAAAAAATTTTTTTTGAAATTTTGAAAAATTAAAAATCCGTTTTTGAAAAAACATCGTCTTTGATTTTTTTCAAAATTTTACTAAATGTTGTAGCAAATGTGCTTTAAATGTCCTGTAAGTTTTATCTTGGGATCTCAAAGGGATTCGAAGTAATAAAATAAAACGTAACCACAAATTACGAACATATGGGGCAAAATTCCTTAACTGCCCAGGTAAAAAAATGAATTTTCTCTAAACTTTGCTAAAATGTTACTATTATTAGTGTAAATATAAACATTAATTTTTTTTAATTTGATAAAATATTTTTTGAGATATGGAGTGTCAAAATTTGGATTTTTTTGAAAATATCTTTTTTTCGATTTAATATATTGATAAGTAAAATTAATCAAATTGAAAGTATGAATAGTGATTTTTAAAGGGGTTTTCACGGGCTAGAAGCTGGTGACCTTTTTTCTATAGGCCATTGAAAAATCAGAGTGGGCCCATGAGAATTTTTGAGGAAAATAATAATTTATCATTATTTTACATAGAAAATAATGATTTATAATTAATTTCTTCAAAAAGTTCCAGTGTCCCACTCTAATTTTTTACAAGGCTTATATGAAAAAAAGTAAGCTTTCGATTGGGATAGGTTACGAAAAAATAAAAATCACCGATTTTGAGATACAGTAGAACTTGGTTAATACAATTTTGTAGGACCCGTACTAAGAATGCGTCTTATGCTGGAAAACGTATTAGGTGGGATATAAAATGTATAATGTTTAATTGCAGAGACTACCATAAACGAGCGTCTTAAGCGGAAAATCGTATTAAACGGGATCGTATTAACCGGGATCTACTATGTATGGAAATTAAGATTTTGACCTTGAATTTTAAGGTTAAATTCACAGAAAACAACTTTTTTTCATCACCAGCTTCTAGCCCGTGAAAACCTCTTTAAAAATCACTATTCATACTTTCAATTTGATTAATTTTACTTATCAATATATTAAATCGAAAAAAGATATTTTTAAAAAATCCAAATTTTAAAACTCCATAACTCAACAAATATTTTATCAAATTAAAAAAAAAATTAATATTTACATTTCCACTAATAGTAGTAACATTTTAGCAAAGTTAAGAGAAAATTCATTTTTTTACCTGGGCAGTTAAGGAATTTTGCCCCATATGTTCGTAATTTGTGGTTACGTTTTATTTTTTTACTCCAAATCCCTTTGAGATTCCAAGATAAAACTTACAGGATATGTAGAGCACATTTGCCCTAACATTTAGTAAAATTTTGAAAAAATCAAAGACGATGTTTTTTCAAAAACGGATTTTTAATTTTTCAAAATTTCAAAAAAAAATTTTTTTGAATTTTTCTTTTTTATATTAATTGTATCTTAAAATATACTTAAAACCAAAGAAATCCTATTTTTAAAATCCAAAATCGGTTAATTAGAACCGAAGTTATAGCACTTTTTAAAAAAAAGACAAAAATTTTGAAAATGCCATATTTTTGGTAATTTTTAAAATTTTGGAAAAATATTTGGTGAAATTGTTTATCATTATAAAAGTAATAAATTTACAAAAGTACAGCCAAATCCCAATAAGTCATGAAAATAAGTGTGTTGAACTGACGTGGAATCCACCAATTGCTTTTATTCTAAGGCAAAAATTGCGCAAGTGAAAAGAAAATTCTCGCTATTTTTTTAAGTACAGTTTTGATAGATTTTTTGACCAATAACATAGGTTTTTTCTTTTAAATCGGATTACTTTCGGTATTTGTTTTTATTAAAAACTTTATTAGCATTAAATAATTTAATTTACTTAAAGCCACAAAGATTATTAATTGAGCCAAATAATTTGTATTAATATCAAATATTTAATTAATTGAGTGAAAGAAATATAAATTAAATATTTTAAATAAATCATTAATTGTATTAAGTAAACTCATTTATTAAAGTCAATTAATTATTTGACGTATTTAAACAGATATTATTCTTAATTAAAATAATTAATTATGAAAAATAATTGCATATTTGATACAGATAAGTATTTTGTTATGTAAAAAATTATTTTATTTATGTAAATAAACATTTATTTCAATCAAAATCCAAGTATTATTGAATCAAGTAATTTTTATAATTAACTTAAAGCAAATTTTATTAGACACAATTATTCCAGTAATTTGACTAAAGTAATTCGAATTTGCTACAAATAACTTGTATTTATTATTTATTAAGGAGGTAGTCCGGTGTTTGAGTCTGATTTGAAAGCATGCTTCGAGAATTTTCTTATTGCAAAATAAAATTTAATAACATCAAATCTTTTTACATCTTTTTATTATTATTGTAAATTGTTGGAAAAAATTATTTTACTATTTTAAACTTGATATTGTTTTAGATATTTACAGTTAATGTTTATAACAAAAAAAAGATGTAGGAGACTGGTGCAGGTGATAACATCCGTTGGCGTTGTTTAAATAAAAAATATCAAATTAATTATTGTTCTGTATGTCTTTGGTCATTGGTCCAATAGTGGAAACTAAAATATCATAGAACTATTAAATAACAAAATTATAGAAAATAACAAAAAAAAATATTATTAATGTGATAACACGCTATAAAAATCGAAGAGGTTTTAATTAAATGTAAGTTTTCCCTATCTATATAAAAAGGTTGATTTGTTTCCGTTAATAATCGTGGTATTCTAAAGTTAATTACTTCTAACAATTTTTGACAATCAAATTGGTATATTTTTACTGTGATCAAAATCTATTGAACCGTGGCCAAATTGCAAAAATATTTCAAACCCACAAAATTTTGATATTTTGATTATATGGTCACTCTCTAAAACTGAAGCAGTAAAATTTGACTGAAGATTAGTTAAAAAGAATTGAAATTTCAGGCATTTGTCACTGATTGGTCAATTAAACAATAACTGAAATTTTCAATATTAGTAAAAGAAATTTTTAATAATTTTTGAATTGTCAAATCAGTGAAATTCCTGTGAATTTACCGAGAGAGGCCAGAGAATTTTTCGAGAGTGAGTACCGGGAACTTTCACCTGGGTCTATATTTTGACTATACACGTAGAAAATTTGTTCCTTATATTTTACCAAACTTTAAATAAAGTTGGAATACAGTGTAATAATAGTAATTTTTTAACAGTTTTAAATTATTCTTTCAGTAATAATATTAAAAATTTAATGTCATATTATTATTCATTACAAGCTAGTACTGTAAAAGCAAAACAAAATATAAACTGAACGTTTAATATAAATTAAATAAAATTTTAACGTTTACTTTGAATACCTCCTTGATGGGCACAATCTTTTCAGGAATAGTTTGGTAAAACTTCCTTGACTTGCCTAGAGAGTAAGTTTTCAGGAATTGTTCGGTAAAACTTTCTGGATTTGCATAAAGTGTTAGTTTTCAGGATTAAAATTATTTTTTAAGTGCCCCGTAGTGAAATAAAAAACTTTCATATTAATATTAGTTTTTTCCAACTTATTTGTACTAATTAATTTATAATTAATAATAATTTTATTATTATATAAATTAAAATTCAATTAATTCATTATAATTAAGCAAACAATTAGGTAAGAAAATAAGCAAGAAGAAAATAATAAAGTAATTAAACAAGAAGAAAGTAAGCAAGTAAGAAGGTAAGTAAGTAAGTAAAGAAGTAAGCAAATAAGCAGAAAGGAAATAAGAAAGTAAGTAAGAAAATAAGTAAGTTGGGGTGGGGTGGTGCCAAGCTGTGTGTGGCGAAATGTGGAAAAAAAATTTTTTTATATGTAAAAAATGTGATGAAGGGGGGGAGGGGGTCAAAAATAGTCTGAAAAAGCGTGACGTAGTTTGTGAATGACCCCAAGGGAGAAACTTGCTTGCTTACTTATTTCCTATTTGCTCCCTTGCTTACCTTCTTACTTGCTTATTTCTGCTACGCTTTTTAATATCTCACAATTTTCTGTGATAAAAATTTGAGAATAATAAGAATTTCAATTAATTATTGTTTTATTGTATAAAGAACAAATTTAAACACTTTTCTTTATAACAATAAAAGCATAATGAGTATCTTTGTCTTTTTCTAATATTAACCATATTCTATAATATTCTTTCTTCCTCGGGGGTTAGAAGGAAAGTAAAAAATGCAGTGTCGTGAAAAAGTCATGCTGTAAACTGGTTATTTAACCTAAACGTCTAATTCAAATTTTATTTAGCAGGTGTAAGTCCAAGCTTTCAATTAACATATTAACAAAAACCCATGTAAAAATTAAGATTGGAATTTGATGGGGTTCTAGTCAGAAGTCCCTATCTGCAGTGGGGAACTGATTAGGGAAAATAGTTGGAATCCAATTACTTTCATAACGGTCGTCAGAGGTCGTCAGATCGTGTACTAGTCTAAAATTTCTAGTCGGGAACTAGCAAGTAAAACTAGCTGCTACCCTACAAGTGTAAAATAAACGGATCCTTTTAGAGATTTGTTATTGGTGTTAATTATAACTATATGTAAATTAAAATTATATTAGTTTTAATCATATCTCGTGTAGAAAATTTGTTCGCTCGTTTATGTACCTATCCTATTATTAACTTAACACGCACCGTCGACACACTGCATTACCGACGTGATACTACACATATACCGAATCGCTCTTATATACTAACTTCTCACTTTTTCTGCGCTTGTGAGAATCGTTATAAATTAATATTCTACACGAGGAGTAAGTTTTCAAAACCAGATAAATCCAAATTTTGTCATTTCGAGAAATTTAAACAAATGACAGTTCTCACATAATCATTAAAATTATCTTTAATGTAGAAGAATTGTAATAAATTATTCATTTTCTAATATTTTTTCTATTTAAAATGCTATGTTTGTAATTAAATTAAATTGTAATAAGGAATTTAAAGGTTAGGCCAAAATATTTTTTAAACTAAAAATTTTTTATTAATAAATTTTTTTTCCTAAATTGAACAGTGATAAATGGATTTCTAAGGATTTTAATATTTAAAATATGTGTTTATCTTAATTTTTTTTAAAATGGATTTATCAACTTTTGAAAAATTGCTTCTCATATTAATTAATCATCTTTTAACAAAATTTCATCTTTAATTATTACACTGAAAAAAATCTTTATGGTATTAAAACTATAAACCCAGGGTTAATCTTAACCTAGTAAAGTTAATTAGGATTCCCAGTAAATTCAACCAGTTCCCCTGATTAATTCCATAAATTCAAACTTTGCAAAAGTAACTCTGCATTTCCTGGTCAAATCAACTAGGATAATTAGTTATTTTGAAAATTTTCTGAACTGCGCATGCGTCTATTTATTTTTTGACAGTATTCAGCCCTGTGTCTTTTATGATTCATGATTATTATTTCGTAAAACGATTTTTATATTCGTTAATCGTAGTTATTTTTTGTGCAAAAAATATCTTTTCTGCGTATTTCACATTTACCGCTTTCATCGAGTAAATCGAAACAGATAATTAAAATTAAGCTATTATATATTTGATAATTTAATTCGTTCAAACTTTATAGCTAACCTAAAAAGCCTGAAATTTCACACAAGTGGAATCAAAATTTTTTAGTTTTTTAATAACTGTGCTTAAGTGTTGTACCGTTATAATAATGCTTGCATTTTTATGTTATAATTTATTGTTTGTTAATTTTTTATTAATTACTAATAACACCGTCCTACAAAATTGAACTTTTCTTTTCACACACAATAAAACCAAACATTTTTGGAAACTAGGACCAAAAAAAATACCCGTGTCTGGCCGTTTTGCTGGATCAAGTCGTTTGTGGCTTCTAGGAGTGAAAACAACCCTTAAATGAAATGTGACAAGTTATATTTTAAAAATAGATTCAATTTGCCTAAAACTCGTCGCTCGGGGGTTTTTGGGGTCGCTGATCACGAATTCGATGTCCGTTTTTAAAAATTCAAAATGGCGGATCCAATATCGCGGCTGTCAAAATAAAAAATTGATCGGATTCGCTTGAAACTTGTTACTCTGGGGTTTCTGGGGTCGCTGATTACAAATCTGATGTCAGTTTTTCAAAATTCAAAATGGCGGATCCAATATGTCGCACAACTTTTAAGAAAATTATTTTATTTGCCTGAAACTCGTTGCTTGGGGTTTTTTTATCTGACATTTTGAAAAACTGACATCGGATTCGAGATCAGCGACCCCAAAAACCCCCGAGTGACGAGTTTTAGGCAAATTGAATCTATTTTTAAAATATAACTTGTTACATTTCATTTAAGGGTTGTTTTCACCCCTAGAAGACACAAACGACTTTATCCAGCAAAACGGCCAGACAGGGGTATTTTTTTGTCCTAGTTTCCAAAAATGTTTGGTTTTTTTGCATGTGAAAAATCGTGTCGGACGGTGTAACATATAAATGTCATAAATAAATAAAAGTGAATAGTTCTTGACGAGCAAGTTAAATTGTATTTTTAAATGAATAAAATATCTGATTAAATATTACATTTTGATTGGAAATTCTAATATCTGATAAAAAATGTAGTACAACACGTGCGTGTGTATAGTGTAGTGGTTAGCATTCCGAGTTTCAATGTGCGTTAGTGTTAGGTGTTCGCGTCCTCCCGTGTTAAATATTTATTTCATAAGTTTGTGTTAATTCTAAGACGTATACATATAAGGTGAATTATGAATGTGTTCTAAACAATATTATTTATTTTTTTTATTTAATCTTTACTTTTTGGTTCTTATCGGATAATAGAAATTCGATTAAGAATCCTAGTCAATTTGACTATTTTTCTTATCCACATTAACTAATTTTCTAGTCACTTTGACTATACTTGACCTTAGTCTATGCCTCTCGTAATTAGGCAAACTAGTCAATTCCTGGTATACAGGTGCCGGAAATTTTTTTCAGTGTACCTATTATTTCCGTGTACTTGAGGTCAATTTTTAAATTAACACAAAATGCCATAATTTAATTAAAGAATCAGAACAAAAAAATTAAAAAACACTGAAAAATAATTTAAGTCCGACTCCGAGCATCTGTGACTATAATTTAGCAAGTGTCTGATCTGTGATTTCTAATCTAAGTTAGCTCTCTAGATTTTATGCGTAATCTAGCTAGATATTTCTAGTCCGAATTTCCTCACAAGAATCTAAACAGGTTCTAGTCAGACTTTTCCAAACTAGATTTTCTAGCGTGATTCTAATCAGAATCCGAGATTTGATAGGGACACGTAGGGAAATTTCTACATGGGAATTATTCGTTAAATAATTTGAATGCTAAAATAAAAAACTGGCTTTTGTTACTTTCCTCCTCAGTCTCCCCTAGGTATGGTTGTGTGTAAATGACGAACTGTTTGTAGCAATACATATATAGCTATAGACATATGTGCAACTGCTCTGTAACCTGGATGTAAGCCCTGGACGAAGAGACTGACAGACAGACGACTTTTGCCCCTTTTTCTACTTTATTTCCTTTACGGTCGTGGGGAACGACATTTTTCACTAGTGCAAAAAGAGAGAGAGAGAGAAAGAGAAAAAAACAGAAACAGTTCACTCGTGTGTATGTGCTTTCAACTGTTATTTCAGCAAAAATTCACCGAGACCCCGGCTTTACTATTGTCGCTCGTTTTCAACTCATGTTGCAAAGATTTTTCTTCGCGCCCTCCCATCTGCCCTTTATTTTTCTTTTTCTACTTTCAGGTATACATAACTTTTACTGTATCAAAGGATTTTTTCTTTTTTTTTTAATATCAGGTTACGTTTGTGAAATTTTAGAAATTATTCATTTAATTGTAAATATAAATAGGTGCATTTCTAGTGGAATATTTCACTTATACAGAATTACTGCAAAATTTATTATAATTAAACAAAAAAACTAATATGTATCAACTTTTTGCATTGCAAGCGAATAATAAATTTTTTCCACTTCCAACTATAAAAGCTGATTAGCACTATAAAAAAGGAAATTTAATTAACTTCCCGCAAGTACATGTCGGCGAAATGAAATAATTTAAAAACTTTATTCACAAGATAAAATTTTTGATAATTTAAAATATGTTTTTTTCAGTAAAGTATAACAATTCTTTTTTATTTTTCTCCTTTTCTAAAAAAATACTTCTCAGGATGAATACATTTTTTAACACAAATATTTATTAATTATTGAAAAACTTAATTCACCACATTTGGTGAAATTTGTGGAAATATTTTTACATTTAAATTTTCAACAAATTCATAAGTAAAAACGAATATAAAAATAATTAAAACTATTTTTGAAATGTCATTTTTTCTACTCTTTTTCTTTCTGGAAAAAATATTTCCACAGAGTAAAGTATAACGATTTGTTATATAATTTGTTTTCAAACAATTTTTTAGAAAAATAGAACTTTTTTTTTAATATAGTTTGAAATTTAAAAAAATTACCTTAGATTAAAGGCAAAAAGAAAAAACAACAAAATTTTCATTTATTTTTTTCCACCTCTTCAAAGCTTCGCTTTTTGTGAAATATAAAAAAGAGAAAAGAATCCAAATGCAATTTTTACACTGCGCTTGAAGTGTAATTCGTGCAGTCTCAAAAAGCACAGAACGAAACATGACGTTGAAAACAATTGAAGTAATGAAAGGACTTTTTATACATACAATATTCGTAAAAAAAGTTTTTATATAAAAAATTTCGAGTCACAAAGAATGCAAGGTTATTTCTTTTCTTTTTTTAAAACAAATTTAATATTGTTGGAATAAAAAATAATAATGTACCTTAAAAAAATCGAAAACAATCTAATAATAAAAAAATACATAATAATATAAATAAGATTATATTAATTACAATAATAATAATAATAATAATAATAATAATAATAATAATAATAATAATAATAATAATAATAATACTAACATAAATATTATAAATAAATAATTTATTTATGAATTAATTTTTACAATTTTTTTCACTACTCTTAAAATAAGAATTAACATCTAAATGGTTTATTTCCTCCTTTCAGCAAAAAATGTTTTGTATTTTTTTCGTAGGAAAAAATTTTACGTGAAATAAAGTCATTTGATGAGAACTATTTAAACGTTAGAAGACGAGTGGTTAGTTGTTGAAAACAGATTAAAAAATAAATAAAAGGAAAACTAGTGTGAAAAACGAATTTTTATTTTATTTGTGTGTTTTTTATTTGTGAAATAGAGTTTCGCGTGCACTTTCAACCAAATGAAAAACCTGTGAAAACACAGAAGCGTACACTGATAAGGGATCGCTGTACCTTCGGCCTGATATAACGTCACTTCTTTTTTTCTCTCTTTTGTTTTTTGTTTGAATTTTTTTTAATCTTTTTTTTACAAAGTAATTCCAGGCGCAACTGAAAGTTTACGTATCGAAACTCAATAACGTGAGGATAGACTTAGACGCTTTCATTTGCACACGTGGCTTAAATGCTTTTTTATTTCTTTCTTTATTTTGAGAAAGCTAACCATATTGTATCTGACACTGTTTGTTTTATTCGATTTAAAATTTTTAATATTTCTTGTTTAATTTAATAGTTCTTATTTGTTGGCATATTCTTGCTTTAAATTTAAATTATTAAATATTCATCGACTAGTTTTAAAAATTGTAGTAAGAACGTTTTTGATAACATTTTAGTAATATTTTTCGCTCAAAGTTTATAGGTTCAAGGTCGTCCACCCTTGACTATGTTTCTCTATTTTTAATTATTTATGTAATTAACAAAAAAAATGTTTAAATTCAAAAATAAGGCCAACTAAAAAAAATATTTTAATTAAAAATATTTTATATAACTGAATTCAAAGTAATTTTTATTGAATCAAACTTATTATGTATTCAGGGCTCGAATGAGTGAAAGTACAGTAGGATCTTCCAATAGTGCAGTTCTGAGTAGTGCAGTCATTAGTGAGTGAAATAGACGAGGGGTTCCAGGAGGCAAAAGGAATGGGAATCTGTGACGTCAAATACAATACACGGACTTGAAATATTTTGGTTTATGCACTCTTCCAACAGTGCACAATATTTCCGACGACTGCACTATTCAAAGATCCTACTGTATTTAAAAATATGGATTTTACGGACAAGAAATGAAAAGTTATGGACCGATCCTAAAGGTTTCTAACCTTCTTTTCGAGATCGCTCGCTCGTTCGTGTTGATTATTACTATTTTTATTTATTTCGAGATTGCTCGTGTGAAAAATTCCGTTTTTATTCTTTAATGATATTATTTTTATTAATACGTCTAAGTACACTACTAGGTTTAGGTATACGACGCGACCGGTGGATTGAGGTATTATAAAATGCGATTCTTTAAAATGTCGAAAATTATTATTATCCTTTTGAGTTGGTTTTATTGTAGCCGAACCCCCCCGCGCGATCAGCTAGTAAGTACGCTTGACAGTGGTTCTGTGTTCCGAATTTTATGTACGCGTTTCTCAACATTCTTTTCAGTTATGTGTGTTTTTCAGTGTCAACGCCTTTTTATGATTTTGTTATAAAAAGTCGAGGGGAAATTCACTTGAGAAGTCAGAAATCGCTAGTAGCAGTCGTTGTAAGATTCTCATATTGATTTCTAAAACTTCTTGAGATTTCTACGCGACTACCTGCGATTTCTAGGGACTGCCGGTGACTGCTTACATACTCGCGCGCAATATATCGAAATATAGCTTAGGATGAGCATGAGCTAGGTAAAAATCGGTTTTTAGAAATCACAAAAAAATTCACATTTAAATAAATAATGTTTGTTGATTTTAATTTTTCATAATTTATTGAATATTAATTGTCATTAAAATAAATGTTAAAAATTGAATTAATTAAAATAAATTATTTGCTACAAAATAAAAATGAACCATTAGCTGCTCTTTTAAATAAATTTAAAATTAGGATTAAAAAAAAGATTAATACAGATGAATTTTTTCAATTTTAAAAATATTAAAAAATACAGTAATTTCTCAAAATCAAAGGTGCTGTATTTTTCATTGAAAACATAAAACATAACCTTTAACGAAAACACGAAATCATTTGTCAAGAAACACTTCGGGCGCATACGGCAGTTATCGGTTGACGTGCCAACTGCTCTGTGAGTATAGACTTCGGTTGAGACTCCCTACGATTTCGATTGAGAATCCCAATAATTTCTATAAAATGCTAAAATTTCTTGACTATTTTCTGACTTCCAAAACAAGGAAATCGTGATTTCTAAAGTGAATTTCCCCTCGTAAAAAGTATCGTGCGCTCGTTCCAAAAAGGCCGCTAGTTCACACTTGTTACGCAATGTACTATATTATTATCAAGAATTTTCAACTAAAATTCTTTTTTAAATCGATTATTTTTAATAACTTTCGAAAAAGTTATTTGAGAATTTTCAAATTCATTTGAATAAAAAAAAACAATGAAACTTATTAAAAAAAAATTTTTTTTTAAATTCAATTATTTCTAAATATTCACGCCATATATTACTTTTAATATTAAATTATTAGGTAGGATTTTATTAAAATTTTTTTTAATAATTAAATTTTTTTGGAATATTTTATTAAAATTAATTTAAATTAAAAATCATTAAGTTTAAGAAAAATTTTTAAAATGATTAAAATTTTACTAAAAATGTTATTAAAATGTTTTTAAGTTATTGAATTTCGGAGAAGAATTTCATTATTTCTTAAGATAATTTAATTTTTGACGAGAATATTTAAAAATTGTTTGAAAACAATTGAATTTTTTCAATCATTTGTAGTTTCTCTAAAATTCTCTAAATACCTAGGTCGAGCCCTGTGTGTATTGATTAAAAATGATTTATTATTTTTATTTTACAATTGATTTCAACGTAATTTTTACACATTGAATTAAATTTGTAATGTATCGAATCAAAATTATAATATTTGATTGAAATAAATTGTTTTCTCAGTATTTATTGAATTGTTTATTTAACTTAACAATATATGAATATACATTATATAAATAGTTAATTTACTGTTAAAATTAAAATAATGAAGAATATTAATAAAAAATTATTATATAATAAACGCAGTTCGTGAATTATATTGATAAACTAAAAATATAAAATAACATTTTTTTATTTTCACTCTTTCTCAAAATATTTTACTAATAGCTTTTAAAAATATTTGAAAGATAAAAGAAAATATTTTTTCCAGTTATTTTTTGTGACAAAGTAATGTTAAATAAAAAACAAAAAATAGCTGTCACAAATTCTGAATGTTCAAAAGCTTTAATGCGATTTTAGGATATAATGGATCGTTTGAAGCATAACAAAAGTGCGAAGGACTGCGGACATTACTTGCATTTGAAAGCCGGGAGATATGACGTTTAGGACGTAGAGTGAACATTAAGTGATAATATTACCCAAACTATATATATTAAAGCATTTGTATTGGAAGAACCGGCATTCAAGCATCGATTCAATACACGATGGGTCACGTTTAAGTCGGGTTGCGCGCTCGGTTTGATAACGTAACACCTGGGAAAATGTTTTCCGCCAAAAACTTTTTCGCTATACCATATCCCAATTTTTTATTTTAGTTTTTTATCTTCCTTTTTTGTCTATTATTTTTCAATTTTTTCTTTTTTTGTCTTCTATTTATTCTTACATTTTTTTAAAATGTTTCTCTTATTCATTCATTTTTATTCATTTTTTCTGTTATTGTTGAAGAATTTTCGTATTAAAATTGGAGTGGTAATGGCTGCAACAAATGCATCAGTATTGCGCCAATATCGTTGTGCCAGTAAAGGAAGTCCAGTACTGACCCAATGTTGGCGCAGTACTGAGAAAAAAATATTGAAATTACTTTGTGAGAAAATGAATTTTATTAAATTAGAATAATTATAATAATTATTATTTTTTTGAGTAAAATTAAAATTGTATATATGTGACGCGTCGCGGTGAAAGGCACCTAAGAAGCATTACGTCAATTTTACAGGAGGAAGAAAAATGAAAGAGAATCAACTTTAGCACAAATTGCTCTTTTTTAAATCATTATTACTAAAGTATTTTATAAAATTTAGTTTTGAATTTAAATAAATAAAAAGTAATCTTTAATTTATATGAACACGGTAAATCATTAGGTATTAACTCCTTGACAGTCCATGGCCCATATGTGGCCACAAAAAGTCGTGCCACCTTTACGTCTGTGGCCATATATGTCCATCTCAAAAATAAAATACTAAACATAATTCGATTTGAATGAAAAAATGAGGTTTTTGGGGTCGCTGAATCCGAATTTCAAATCAGATTTTCAAAATTCAAAATGGTGGACCTAAAATGGCGACTATGAAGATTTAAAAATTTATCAAATACGCTTGAAACTCGTTACTTGGGGGTTTTCGGGGTCGCTGATTACGAATATGATGTCAGATTTACAAAATTAAAATGGTGAATCCAATATGGCGGATAATTTCAAGATTCATGCAATTTGATCGAATTTTAGGTCCGCCATTTTGGATTTTAAAATCTGACATCGGATTCGTAATCAGCGACCCCGAAAACCCCCGAGTAACAAGTTTTAAACAAATCAATTGGATTTTTTATTTTCTCGACCGCCATATTGGATCCGCCATTTTGAATTTTGAAAATCTGACATTAGATATCGTAATCAGAGACCCCGAAAACCACCGAGTAACAAGTTTCAAGCAAATCTGATAAAATTTAAAACTTTCTAATTCGACATTTTGGGTCCGCCATTTAGAATCCGCCATTTTAAATTTTGAAAAACTGACTTCAAATTCGAATTTTGCGACTCCAAGAACCTTAATTACAATGAAATCACATTTTTTAGAAACTTTTTTTTCTTGGACCGTTTTTGGACCACAAGCGATTCTTAGCTGGACTGGGAAGGGGTTAAAATAACACCAAAACGGATTAAAATAACACTAAATTGGATTATTTTAATCCTTTTTGGTGTTATTTTAATACCTAACGATTTACCGTGAAACAATCATAATCCGAAAATCGATGTTTTGTTTCTTAGATGAATAACTTGAACAAATTTTAATAGATTTTCATTTAACTTGGTAAAAAGAAGTTTTTAAGGTTGCAGAATAAAAATTTAAAATTGAATTTTTAAATTTCAAAATGGTGGATCCAATATGGCGGTTAAACAGAAAATATTTACAGTTTTCTCGAAAGTATCAAATTGATACTAAAGTGGATCAAATTGATGCCAAAAATGTGGATTAATATTTTATTTGATATAGATTTTTGGTATCAATTCGTTGCCATTTGATACTTTCGAGTTAACAGTGTTGTTAAAAATTGGTCAAATTTTATATTTTCAAAATGTCTATACCTGCAACTGACTAACACGAAGGAGGTACGAAAGAAGACCTAATTTCCTTTTCTATGAAATTTTACATTGCCAAAGTAATGAAATTGTGAAATAGAAGCAAATTTATTCAATTATTTTCTTTTAAAATGTAGTTCAAGTTCTGTTTACATTTACCCCGAGTTTTCGAATTCTCGGGGTAAATGTAAACACTTAATTACACAGCCACACAAAAAAAGTACCCGAGTTGAAGAATGAGACTACCCATTCCTTATGTATTTTGATGCGCTGAACACGAATCTGAAGTCTGTTTTGCTCCATCAGGTCTCAGTTTTGCATAACCTCAAAAAACATGGCGGATTTTATGTGACAGACAAAATTTTTTAAATAACGAGGGATTTGCTTGAATCTTGTTACTCGGGGGTTTTTGGGGGTCGCTGATTACAAATTTCAAGTCAGACTTTCAAAATTCAAAATGGCGGATCCACTATGGCGGACAAATTTTTGAAAATTCTTTGGATTTTTACAAAACTTAGTATCTGGGGTTTTTTGGGGTCGCTGATTACGAATTTCATGTCAAATTTTTATAATTTAAAATGGCGGATTCAATATGGCTGACCAATATTTTAAAAATTGGTGGATTTTTGCGACCCCAAAAAACCCCAGATACTAAGTTTCGTAAAAGTCCAAAAAAATTTCAAAAATTTGTCTGCCATTTTGAATTTTGAAAGTCTGACTTCAAATTCGTAATCAGCGACCCCAAAAACCCCCGTGTAACAAGATTCAAGCAAATCCCTCGTTATTTAAAAAAGTTTGTCTGTCACATAAAATCCGCGATGTTTTTTGAGGTTATGTCAAAACTGAGACCTGATGGATCAAAACAGACTTCCGATTCGTGTTCAGCGCATCAAAATACATAACGAATGGGTAGTCTCATTCCCCAACTCAGGTACTTTTTTTGTGTGGCTGTGTTATTTATTAACTGAATTGGCAAAAATCAAAAACCAAAGTCAATTTTTGTTAAGGCATTAATAAGGAAGAATTACAAATTTTAGTTTAATTTTTCAATTTATTTTTATGCGAATGCGAGACAAAATAATGAAACAGTAAAACTTTGATTTTCAATCTTTTTTGCACTAAAAGATAACTTACACTATAGCATTGTGAATTGTCAAAATAAAATAGTGTCAATACTCAGAACATCTTGTAGGTGAGTTGAGTTAAAAATATTGACCTCGTACTTATTTTTAAATTACTAAAATTAACTGAAACATCTGTTTACATTTACCCCTTGTTTACCCTACATGACCCTACATATTTTTTAAAATTCTTTTCTCAGAATTTAAAAAAAATTTATTGGGATACCTTTTTTGAAACAAAGAAGTTAACAATTTTTATATTGTTCACAATATTAATAATAATAATAATACAGCATGATACTTTTACATAAACATAAATAATAATTAATATAAAATAATAATTAAAAACTACAAATTATTAATAAAAAATTATTAAAGTATTTTTATTAACTTTAGGACATTTGTACTCTTAAAAATAGTATATTCTATACTGTAGTTTGTAAAAAAGTTGATGAAGGTGATTTTTATTTTTTTACGAAATCTAGACAACTGACTGAAGCATTATATTCGTGGGACATTGGTTATTAGAACCTAAAACAATTACTTTTTGAAGATAGAACCTCCCCTTGATACAACTTTTTAAAAAAATTTAAATTTAAACTAAAATATAGGGTCACACAGACGCTCTATGTGATCCGAGGGTTATATAATTGGTAAATAAAAATATTAATAAAAAAATTCATAATATCCTAAACAATAAAATTACTGTCAATTTATAAAATAATTATTTAATAACTTGAAGTTTATAATTTTTTATTTTATAATAAAAAATCAAAAACCATATCAATATTTAAATATAACTGCGCCATTATTCGATCATTATGCGCCTATAACGTCAGTCAGTACTATGCCGGAGTTGAAAAGCCAGTTGTCGATTTTTCATTGGGACATCTTAAACACCTTTCTTGTCTCCATTTTTTCGGTTCCATTTTTTTTTATTTTGACATTATTTTATACTTTTTGTAGGGGAGAGTGGGGCAAAATGGGGTAGGCGGGTCAAATGGGGTACCTCTGTTTCTCCATGATAGGTACTTTTAATTTTTTTATCCTCGATACATATTATTCATATTGATAAGAAAATGTTATTAATTATGAGAACACCATGAAAAAATTTTTTTTTGAAAGTTATACAACTTTAAAGTTTTGACAAAAAAATAACGATTTTTTGCGAAATTAAAGTGCATATAAAACTGTTTGGGATAATTTATTTAATTTGGCAAGTGTGGGATCTTTTTCAGCACTTATTCTAGAGTAATTTCCAATAGGATAGATTGTTAAATTGTTTACAATAATTTGTAAACATTACATTTTGTTGTAACATACACTGCGGGGCAAAATCAGGTACCTACGTGCTGGGCCATACAAAGTTGTATTTAATATTAATTGAACTACTTAAAAACATTATATTATGCATATTAACAACTTTCCGCAGAAAAGTCAATATTTTTGTTTCGGGGTATTATGCTATCGATGTTTCACTATCGATATATCGATATTTTTCATTATCGACGTTTTTTTGTTAAATTCTAATAAATATTGCTTGTTTTTTTCATAATAATAAAGAATCTTACTCATTGTTTGTATTTATAATCTCTTACAACAAGAATTTAACAAATTTTGAAAAAATATTCCAAGTTTTGTATGGTAATTTGATACCCCACCCATGGGGCAAAATGGGGTTTTTGCACCTTCTCAGAAAATAGGATAGAAGTTCATTCAAAAATTTTTTTCTCTGCTATGATCATAATTTTCTCAAACCTAAGAGTACAAAGAAGAATTCTAATGATTAGTTAAATCGATTTATTCATTTGGTTCTCTGTAAACAGCCAATTACAGAAAGGTACCCCAATTTGCTCCACTCTCTCCTATACATTTTTTCAGTCCTTGTTTTCGTTTCCATTTTTTTATAATTATTCATTTCTTTTTCTGGTTTCCATTTTTTTTTAAATTTCTTTCTTTCTATTTTTTCTCTTCCTTTTTCTTCTTTCACTTTTTTTCCTTTCTTAAAAATAATTTTTTCCCCAGATCAAAGACTTAATATTTTTCCAATTGCTGATAATAAAAAAAGAGAGATAAAAAGAGAGGGAAAAAACGAGAAACAGAATATCTCGAAGAAACTAGTTCGAGAATCACTCCCTCGAAACGATAAAAAATGATGGTCATTGTAGAGAGAAGAAAGGAGAAGGGGGGGGGAAGCACAAGAAATATTAAAACCTCGAGGTCAATAAAGTTTTATGGTAAGGTTATTTTTTCGCTTAAGTGTGGCAATAATACCATCAATAAAAGAATATCCCAGCGAGTTAAAATGTGACAATTATTTTTCTTTTTTTTACCACCTCGCTCTGCTTGTTTTTGCTATTTTTTTTAAACACTAGATCATATATTTCTCTATATATGAGAGAAAAATACTGTTTGGTATGAAAAAGTACTGAGTCGTATTTTTCGAACCAAAGGAGTAAAAAAACTATTTTTTCCATGTGAAAAAAGCATTTTAATTGGTGCTTTTTTTAGCACACAAACTCTCAGTATTTTTATAAAGAGAAAAAATATTCAGAGTGCTAAAGGCGTAAAAAAAGAAAATATCAAATTTTCGTTAGAATGGATTACGGAAAAATTTCGTACAAAAATATTTTCAATTTTTTTTCTATATAATTGATCCAGAATTTTTTTGAATGATTAATTTTAAACTTACAAAAAAAGAAACTCGAATTTCAAAAAGCTAAAGTTTTTTAAAATTGTTATTTCGTATCTTCATTTTTTTATTCTTATTTTATTTAATGTTTTTTTAAATTATTTTGTTGTACGAAAAGGAAATTTTGTTAAAACTGTTGATTTATTCATTTACTTATTTATTTAAAAACAAATTTTTTTCTAAATATAAAAATTGATTTTTATCTAAATTTATTTTTAAAAAACTTTTTTCAAGTTATTATATAACGGTAAAAAATAAATAATTGAAGTTATTAAAAAAGTTATTTTACTAACTACATATTTTTCGCAATCTTCCGTAATAAATCGGATATTCCCTGTATAAAATACTTAAAATTGGAGTTAATTTAAAAAAGTACAAAGACAATTTAAGCTTTTTCAAGTTAATGTATAATAAAAAATGGATAAAATCTTTTTCTTAAGAAGAAAAAATATTTGATGTAGATTATGTATATAAAGAAAAAGATGAGAAATGAAGAGAAGATAAATACATTATTCCGGGTGACACTATAAATTTTTCCATGCAGATATGCGCAATGCCTTTCATGGTGATTGCTAACTGGCGAATGAAATGGAGCGGAATTTAAATTTGTGATAAGCTGCTTTTCCACATCGTCGAAATTTTCTTCTATTCTGAAAAATTTTAAATAATATTTTTCCCCTATTCTTGATTTTTCAATACGGGTCAATGGTTTATAATGTGCTACTATTTTGCAATGCGTACAAAAAGACATTTATTTTGAAGAATGTGTACAAAAATTTGCCTATTATAAAAATGTTCAGAAATTATTTTTTATTTATTTATTTGTTTAGAAATTTTATACACTGATGAAAATGTTCAGAAATTTTAAGCCTCGCTCTCATTAATTGATTTTAAAACAGTAAAAAAGATAGCTTTAAGACCGAAAAAGTAGTAAAAAAACTATTTTAAAAATCCTAAAAACTCAATTTTGCATTTTCTTCTAATTTTCACCAAAGAAATTCACTTTTTTCATACACTGTAAAAGAAGCAGGGACCGTAAAGGAATAAAATCAAAATTAAAATATACAATATTCGGATATGGGTAACAGAATCTAAAGTAGTCTCTATTGATTCAAATAACCAAATCAAAAATAAATGTTGTTTATGTTCTGATTCCTACATCAAAATAAAAATTTCACTTTATTTAGTTTTGTTTCCAATATCAGAATCAAAATTAATTTTTGTTTTAATTTTGATATTGACACCTGAATCGAAATGAAAACTTTAAGTTTTGATTTCGATATTGAAAGTAAAATTAAGGGAAATAATGTTTTATGTATTGATGTAGGGTCATTTAAGGTAAATGTAAACTTTTTTTACCAAGTTGAATGAAAATCTATTAAAATTTGTTCAAGTTATTTAAGTTTTACATTTCTAATTTTGTAATGGTTGATTGTTTATTTTATATGATACATTATCAGTAAACTGGTTGATTTACTATACGTCTAGGAATAATTTTTTTTCAGTTTTTCCATCCCTTAAGACAGTAGTATGCTTGAAATAACTTGTTTTTTAAACCTCGCTTAACTACAGAGGTGTTTCCATTTACCCTGAATTTTAGGCAAATTTCAAAATCTCGGGGTAAATGTAAACAGTCAGTTGTAGACGATTCAGGTGCATCAATATTTGTTTGAACCTCATAAAATTTTTCTAGGGAGCTCTAGTAACAAGTTCATGCAAAAAAAATCCGTCCATTTTATCGTTTACCAAAAAAAACTGATGTTTTTCGTAAAAAATAGATAAACCGTTTACATTTACCCCAAATGACCCGAATGTTTTTTACTCTATAAACGAGCGCAGTAATGTTTATAATTTTGTATTTACTTAAAATATGCGCAGTTATGTTCGGTGTACATTTTACATGCGCAACTAACTAAAATAACTTAACTAACGACACTTACGTAACTTACGTAGGTAGGGTAAGTTAGTAATTAAAGTGAGTTATGTAAATAGAGTAAGTTAGTAATTAAAATGAGTTATTTAAATAGAGTAAGTTAGTAATTAAAGTGAGTTATGTAAATAGAGTAAGTTACGTAATTAAAGTGAGTGACGTAAATTGCCTAACTTACGTAACTAAAGTGAGTTTTCAGTAAAACTTACGTAACTTGCATAAGTTACGTTACGTATGTTGCCAGCGTAAATTACGTAATTTGCGAAACGTAAGTAAGTAATTTACTTTCTTAGTTAGCTTAGTTAGTTTATTTAGTTTGGTTAGTTCAACACCTTTGCACATGTCTAAAGTACACTCTCTGAAAAAAAGGGAGTTAAATTTTAACTCCCGAGGGGGTTCTATAAAAGTCGCACCTATTGGGGAGTTAATGCCAGGGGAAATAAATAAAGAGAGTTAAAATTTAACACCCAAATGCTAACTCCCCATGGAATAAATAATTCGCGCGGCTGTTGATGAAGGGGTGTTATAAATTAACTCTCTTTTAGTTGATTTTTAACTCGAAAAATTTCACTCCAAACTCCCGAGTCCGTTAACTCCCTAAATTTTTTGCAGTGTATACAGTGTCAGGATTGATTGAGGCTGGGTAAGACAGTCGATGCGAGGTTGCTTGAGTTTATAAACACGGTAAATCGTTAGGTATTAAAATAACACCGAAATGGATTAAAATAACACTAAATTGGATTATTTTAATCCTTTTTGGTGTTATTTTAATACCTAACGATTTACCGCGAATGTAACATCGATTTCAGCCTAACGCGCAGTCTTTATTGAAGATTGGCGTTTGATCTTCAATCAATGCTGCGAAGCCTATAATTCTGGAATGAAACAAGACTGCTTCCACTGTTCCCAAATTTACGCGTTTCTCGCGCTCATTCAATATAATATGAAAATATCAATTAAAAAATTTATTTGGTATAAATTTAATTGCAATATACAATTAGAACAATTATATTATTTTCATGTAAATAATATATTACTAAAAATAAATGTCATTTGAAATAGTAACATTAAAAAAATTATTTTAGTAAAAAAAGATCATTTTTCTGTTAATCAGTACATTTTTTTCTTGATTTTTTAACAAACTTTTAATATTATTTACAAACATGTTAAGATTTTTTATCCACAACACAACACACAATTTTATTATTTTATATATCACTTTGAAACGAAAACTGAAAAATATTTGCTCGCATGTGGGATCGAACACCCCGACGCATACCCGACACCCTTTAAACGCACCTATTTAAACCGCACGGCCATCGAAGATTGGAAGGGATCCTGCTTAATCTACTATACCACTGCCAGAGCCATTGATTCATTCTCGATTCAAGACTCGGTCAATCTTCGAGAGCGAAGATACAATATTCACTTTGTTTATTACCGTGTGCACTGAACAATATTAAATATAAATATTTATAAATTATTTAATATTACAAAATTTTTTTTTATAATATGTTTAATTTTATTACATATTATTTTTTTCTTACACGGTGTCAAATTATTGTTTTTAAAATTAAAGGTATTTTCATATGTATCGACAGCGCAGCTGTCCTAATACAGAAACCTGCTTTTTCTGAAAATAATTTTTTCGAAATTAATTAATAACTTCAAAATTATTAAAGAACTCAGAAAAAATTGGTTAGCATGGTGGGTTCTTTGATAATTTTGAAATTATTAATTAATTTAGAAAAAATGATTTTCAGAAAAAGCAGGTTTCTGTATTAGGACAGCTGCGCTGTCGATACATATGAAAAATATATTGTATTTTCATAACGAAATCTAGTGCTTACTCAAGAAATTTATTTTTGAGAGAATTGATTCGGAATAATTGTTAAATTCTTTCACCTTTAATATTAATACTACCGAATGATAAATTCACTTTCTTCAATTCTATTGTTTTTAAAGCTCAAGAGTTTCGTTTGTCTGAAAAACGAAACTCTTGAACTTTGAAAATAATAATTTGACACTGTGTAAGAAAAAATAATATATAATTTAACTTTATTTATATGAATCTTATATAATTAACATAAATATTATACACTAAAACTAAATAAATATTTATATTTATTTATCCATTGACATCTTAATGTTAAATAAATTATTATGGTTTTAAATAATAATAATTAATTATAATTTTTAAATAAAGTAATATAAAAAATTACAAATAAATTATCATACAATATATTATAGTACTAAATAATTTATACACATTTATATTCAAATTAAGCGCACTCGGTAATAAATAAACTGAATATTTTCTCATGATTGATTTAAGCTTGAATTAAGATTAGATGTTCAAGCTTCACTCACGAAGGTTGACCGACTCTTGAATCGAGCATGGGACGAACGTTGGTGTCCCATGATGAACCAATATTAAGTGACAATGGTATAAAGACTGCTTGAACTCTTGGTTACCCGCGCTGTGCGTTCAGGGCTCAGTCAAGCTTCAATGTAGTTTCCTTTCTTGAAATTATTATTCCTCTTTTTAATTAAACTGTATTAAAGATGACGACAAACATTAAGCAATAGATTTAGTAAACAAAGTCAAAGGGGAATCGAATGCACACGAAAAAAATAAATGTTATCAATATTACAGAATTAGTTCAATAATGAATAATCTTAGATATATTGTTTTACGTAGTTGAGTTTCCAACTCTTTACCCAATTTTCTGCATTTAATGCGTAACTGTTCTAAACAATTTACAAAATATTTCGTATTTTTTAAAAAATATGTTTGTAGAAAATATTTCAGCAATTCTTAAAGAACTAATAAGGAAAAAGTTTAGAATTCTTCTATATAAATAATACATAAAGCTTCAGTTATTCCAACTGTTTTACTGAATCCTAAGTTGAAATTTCAACTTATTGAAAAATATTGAAACTCAGGGAATTTGTTGTTCTATCAAGTAGAAATGTGACCCAAAAAATATTTTTGACTTTTTCGAAAATTTGAAGGGGGTAGAGGGGGGCCAATTTTACCAATTTTTCTAACACAGGCTACTTTGTGAATTTTTTCTGAACATACTTTTAATGGCACTGAGCCGCGTGCTACCCAGAGTGACCGATTTTTGGGAAATAGAAAATTAAACATTAATTATCAAAAATTGGGGTAAATTTTTAAAATATTAAAAAATAAAATTCACCATTAGAAAGAGAACGCAAAAACCTTTCTGAAACATATTCTAAAAAAATTTTCCCATTAAAAGTATGTTCAGAAAAAATTCACAAAGTAGCCGGTGTTAGCAAAACTGATAAAATTGGTCCCCCTCTCCCCCTTCAAATTTTCGAAAAAGTCAAAAATATTTTTTGGGTCACACTTTTACTTGATAGAACAACAAATTCCCCGAGTTTCAATTTTTTTCAAGAAGTTGTAATTTCAACTTAGGACATTACACGTAATATGCTTGAGGTGGGGGCAAGATGAGGTAGGGGAGAGTCGGGAAAGACGGGGTTCACAAATCAAGCAAAAGAAAAAGGAAATAAGATAAGTTAAGGGGACATTCCAGTTCAAAATGTCAAAAAAATCGATTTTTTTTGTTTTTATTTTCGGATTTATTATAGTGTTCTTATAGTCTCGAGTTCTTTTAAAGCGATTTTAAAAAGTCAAACGGCTTTTTATTCAGCGTCATAATGCCTATAAGTGGAGATTTTGAGGTTCCACACCTAAAAAATATCTAACGAAGAGAATGTCACTTCGTTTTTGATTTTATCTGTTTTAAAAACTTTAAAATCGATCTTACCACCGAAAATGGGCATTTTCGAAAATGGCTTATATCGCCGCTATTTTGAAATAAAAATTAAAAATATTTTTTTACAAATTCTTAAATGAATAATTTATTACATGTAAAAGAAATTTTTTAAATAAATGTCATAGTTATTTTAATAATATATACTATAAAAGCCATGTTTTTGCCTGTTTTGAACTGGAATGTCCCCTTAAGAAAACTACTTAAATCAAGACTGAATAAAATAAGAGTGACCAAAAAGAAAAAAGCTTGTCAGGTTAAATCATGAATTAGCGATGGTAAAGTGGTTCATACAACTTGTGTCTATTGTAATGGTTATTATTTAGATTCAAATGAAAGCTGGGCTGCTTGTTCTGTCTGCAGCCAATGGGTTCACTGCAGTTTTGCTCTGGTGTCGATGACGAAGATAAAAATGCAACCTTTTTCTTGTGAAATTTGTCGACAGAAATAGATTGTTTTCTTGAGTACCCCACCTTACCCCTTAGGGTACCCTTTTTTCCGCCGGTGGGGCAAGATGGGAGATTTGCAACATTTTACATATTATTAATTTCATGCTTTTTTAAGAAACAGATGGCCTTTGTACGCCTTTGATACGAAAGATTGATTCCCAAAGATGGTTATTAAAAAAAATAATAAAGTATATATTCAATAATTTGGTTTTTTTGCTCATTAAACCTTAAGTACCCCGTCTTACCCCACTCCCCCCTAATGTTTTTACTAAAATTTTAAAGAAACATCGATAATGCAATATATAGATATATCGATCGTAAAACATCGATAGTATAAGGGCAAATCCATGAAACTGTTAACTTTTTTGATACTCCAATCGAACACTTAAAAGTCCGCATTATTTTAGAATGAAACTTATTGTTTAATCATATTAATCTCAGAAAAGTATATATTTTTAACGTTTTTATATTGGCGGCGTGTAAAGTATTAATTCAGCTACAAGGAAAATAGCTAAAAGACGTATGTTTTCAAACTTTTTTCACTATCCCATTAGTGTGCTACGACTGTAAAAAAATATTTGAAGGTTTAATTGAATGATGACACTTCTTAAGAAACTTGAATTAAACGTCTTCTTATGAAAATACCTAGTGCGGCGTAGAATAAAAATAAAAGTTCAATAAGTTTCTAAATAGTCAATAAAAAATCGATTTTGAAAACTATCAATTTTATTAAGTTAAGAATATGCTTAAAATTTCAGAAGAAATCAAAATCAAAAACTTCAATTACTCATTTTAAATTCGTAATCAGCGACCTCAAAAACCCCCGAGTAACGAGTTTCAATCAAATTCAACTATTTTAATTTGTCATTCGTCATAATGGAGCCGCCATTTTGAATTTTGAAAAACCGACTTCAGATTGTCCAGCGGCGACCCCAAAAGCCTCAGAGTTAAAAGTTTTAACTGATTTAATTGATGTGTCTTACACATTTTTGGTTCACTTTATAATATTTCAGTTCCAGAAGGGGTTAATAAAATAAGTGTTAAACAATGGGCACATGAGTTAAAAATGAATCACGCATACGAATTTGTGGTGCTAAAACATTCTTTAACACGTATGTAAAGTGACATCTATGTGCATACAAATTAATAAAAAAAAATTTTTTTCTTAAAAGTTAAAGTTTTATGGTTTTGCCCATAAATGACTTGAAAGAGAAATATCGATTCTTTCGCGGGTAATATGCATAATATATAGTTTTTAAATAGTTGAATGAATCGGCGTAGTATCGGATATCCCTTTTCATAGCGCCTTCATATTTAATAACATTTTCTTATATTAATATGAATGATATATGTGACTCGTTCTGAAGAAAGGTACCTAAGAAGCAAACGAATTATAGGTTAGTGTCGTGTTAGATTTCTCTTGATTAAAAGTTTATTTTTAATTATTTGAAATTGAAACCAATTTTTATTGTCTATTTTGGATTTAATGAAGACTTGAAGATCAATAATTTAAAATTAATAATTGATTTTCTTTATATATTTTTACTTAAAAATTAAAAACATAACCTCAAATTTTTTGCTTCTTAGGTACCTTTCTTCGGAGCATGACACATATATCGAAGATGAAAAAATTCAAGGAACCTATCACTATCATGGAAAAACTGGGGTACCTCATTTGACCCGCATACCCATTTTGGTTTTTCCATGATAGGTACTTTTTATCTTTTTATTCTCGATATATATCATTCATATTAATAATAAAATGTTATTAAATATGAAGGCACTAAGAAAAAAATTTGTTTTTTGAAAGTTCAAAACTTTAAAGTTTTAAGCAAAAAAAATATGAATATTTATATACATTAAAGCGCTTAAAAACTTTTTGGAACAATGTATTTATTTTAGCAAATATGGGATATTTTTTTTGTTAAATTGTTTACAATAACTTGGAAACATTACATTTTGTTTTAATATGCAGTGTGGGGCAGAATGGGGTACCTATAAGTGTGGGGCATACTAGATTATTGATCTCATACAACAAGAATTTAATAAATTTTGAAAAATTATTCCATATTTGGAAAATACGATATAAGTTCGCTAAAAAATTTTGTTCTCCGCTATTATCATAATTTTCAAACCTAAATGTACAAAGAAGAATTCTGGTGTTTAGTTGAATTGCTTTATTCGATTGATTCTCTGTAAACAACTAATTACAAAAAGGTACGCCATTTTTCCCACTCTCCCCTACTGAGACTATTATTTATAATAGACTCCTTTTCACGTTTTCAGAAAAAATAACATAATTTCTTATAAAAAATGTTCTTCCTCCAATTCGAATTCCTTCGAATTACCGAGAGCAGGTAACAATTACAAGGCAACCCCATTTTGCTCCTCTTTCCTCCATATATATTATAACTTTTGTCAGCAGGTAACTTTCTGGTTAACAACATATAAATATACTCTTGGAAAGCCATCACATGAATACTGATTCCATGCAGCTGTATATGAACATGTATATAATATATATATATATATATGTATGTAAGGACGATGGATGTCTGACGGTAGAGCTTCAATGTATAGATATCTTCGTATTAAGCTTTGGATTACGTGACTCATCGCACAGAGAGAAGCTTAATGTCAGAGCTTGTTAATTACATTCCTTGATAACGTCTCGCATATAGGAAAGCAAAACGCGTACAAACATCGCAGACGTTACACCTAGACAGATGCTAAAGTGCTCTGATTGCATTGTAATTGGAACAGCTTGTAATTTAAAAAAAAGATATTTAATTAAATGTAAACAAGCTAAAAGAGGATGAAAATCTCCATTTTGCACTTTTAGTAATAATAAAAATACAATCAAAGTTCAATATCCAAAGGGAATGGGGAATTTCAGTCGTTTTTATTTTTATTTCTCAATTTTCATAATTCTTATCAGATATTTTTATTCTTGTATACACTATGTCAGGAATTATCGGTATGGCTGCACGCGCACGACCCAAAACATACCAATCCTTAAATCATGATTTTTTGTAAATACAAATCTTATACAGTTAATTAAAACGTATTTTTGAATTGAATATAATTATATCTACGCTTAAGGATGTCACACCCAATGTGTTGGGTACAAAAAATTGAATTTTTTAAAAATAAATCACATCTATAATTGTGTAGAGTAAGTGGGTATAAAGAGAATTTTCTATATTTGACATCCTAAGAAAGTTTCAGCACTGAGAAGGCAAGGAGTTGCCAAGCGAACAATATGTATTACTTTCAAACTTTGACAGACGTTTTCTCAAAACTGTTTTTCAAACTGGCGACCATGATATCTCAAAATTGAATTGACCAATATCGCTCAAATTTTTAGGGCATGTTCAGCACATATGTGGTTATCGCCCGAACTAGGATAGTAGTACACGTAAAAAATAGTTTGCCGATTATTCGGGAACTTCGTTCGTAACTCTTGGATACGACAAGTAGTTCCCAGAAAACTAAACGTTGCCTTGTTTAAATATGTCATTTACTATTTTACCACTTCTCGGCAAACTGTTCTTGAAAAAGTCGGGAACTGTTTAAGAAAATCGAAAAGTTAGACGAATGCAAGAAAAACTCTATTCTGCTGCTTCTCCTTGACATGTGCGCGCACACACTCACACACACATTTATCCTTGAAAATCACATACAATTTGTGACGAATAAAAAGAAAAAGTATGTAAAATAAACAAAACAAAAAAAGAAACCGAATATAAAATTGAAAAATGACAGGAGATCGCGAGCGTGCACAAGCTAGCAACGGTGCGCGTCAACTAACGAATTTTGAGTAGGCGCCGCGCAACTTCTGAGATTTTCCCCCACTACGTTCGAAGACCGAGACTCCGTTTACCCCCACCAGGCACGCAACAAAGGAGCAACTATAAATATACGCGCTCATCCGACGAGAGCACATTACTCGCTGGTTTAGCGTATGAAGAGGGTCTTACCTTCGCTTCTGAGTTTTACTCGGAGAAGACGCTGCTATCCTGCTACGACTAAGAAGCTACGGTGTGCCATGGTCGGCACATTGAGAAATACGATTCACGCCTACTAGCAGATTCGAGGAAAGAAAAACAAATCCACTATGACGAGAAATAACGAAACGTTCAACGACGACCAGAAGAAGAAGCGAAGAAATATTTGACAGTATTGAATCGACCAACGACGAAATAACGAAAGAATAATTAATAATAATAGAAGTATTATTCCTATTTCACTACGGTTAATGAATGCTGATTCAGTATTTATTATTCATTTTAAGAATGAAGAATATATGAAGAATGTAAGAATACTCGAGTATTACTCGAAGAATATACGTAAGAATATTCGAGTGTTACTCGAATACTCATAAACTATAAATATTATTCATAGCTAAAGGAATATTTTTGTTCAAAATATACCGCGCATTAATTTCTACCCGCCCGTGTCGCGTACCCCTAGATTATATAGCGTTGCGTTAAAAGAAAAGAAAATAATTCGTTCGTGTCACGATTTTTTTTCTCACGGTCTCGAGGTACGTAAATAGTTTTTATTAGTATTATTCGTTTATTTCACATTATTAATCTTAGTTTCTTTGTTTTAGTTTCTTTCGATCAATTGTAAATAATAAATTTCGTTCACTAATAAATAAATAGATATGTAAACGACTGTTAAACGATTATTTTGTTGAAAGAACCTTGATGCGACGAGCTAATCCATACTTTAATTTTCTTGACAATCGTTACATATTTTTGGCGCCCGAACTAAGGACTTAATTTTAAAATTTTATTTGAATTATTAAAATGGCAGATGATAGACATCCACTCACTCGGTCACGCATTTAGGCAATGAATAAAACCGCGTTAGAAAATGAATTGCGTGAAAGAAACGAGCCTTTTCCACTAGATGCAAACCGCGACCAATTGAGAGAGATTTTGAGAAACTCTCTCGCTTTTGAAAGAGATAGACAAAACTATCAAGATAGAATAATTGACGATGATAACAGATCTGTACACTCGGACAATAATAGATATTTGAACGAACAAAACAACGGACCACAGAATAACGATAACGGCGCGAATGAAATCGGTGACGATCATCTTTTACATAATGGACCTCCTAATGAACAAGCAATTCACGTTGAACAAATTTATCGAGACCCAAGAAACGTTGAGATTAATGAAAGACAACTAATAGATTTTGACGTAGGTGATAACGGTAGACGTAATGTAATAGATCATAGGGAAGAAAATCGAGGCTTAGATAATCAAAACAGAGATGATCGTAACCGCGCCCGAGTTAGAACACGAAGCGTTGTAAGCAGTCTTAATAGCAGTCGAACCGAATTAATATATATAGATCGACCTCGGCAGGAAAATTTTAACCCTTATCCTCGGAATAACGGACTCACGCGACAAGAAGCTCGAAGCGCACCTAGAAACTTACAATACGAACGAGAATATGAACGATATAATGATCGAACGGACGATAGACATCGAGATACTCTTGCGGAACGTATAAGGAAATGGGGTATATCTTTCGAAGGCAACCGTGACCTATTAGATTTCATAGAACACGTAGAAGAACTCAGCATTACTTACGAAATCCCTTTAGATAATATAATTCCGTGTCTACCAATGCTTTTAAAAAGCAAGGGCATCTTATGGTACAGAAACAATCGCAAAAATTGGCAAATCTGGGACGATTGCGTGTTCGATATTAAAACAATTTTTCTTACCGGTTAATATTGATAGGCAACTCGAGGAAGAAATCATAAATCGTACTCAAGGTCAAAAGGAGAGGGCGCACGATTTCATTACGGTATTACAAACGCTTATCCGACGCCATGGTTAGATGAGCAGAGAAAATGAAATTGAGCGACTCTACAGGAACTTGAGACCAGAGTATCGTAGATATATCAGGCGTCATGAAATTAGAAACGTTTCAGATCTAATTCGTTTAACAAATGAATTTGAATTGATTGTAGTCGCAGAAAAGTCTTATAAACCCAAACGTCATCGACGCCGGAAAACAATTTCGAAAATAAACCAAAAGAACATTTGTATAGTGTAGAAAATTATAATCGGTTTGAACATTGTTGTCGATGTAAACGACGTGGACACCGCCGTGATCAATGTAAAGCCCCACCGAAAAAATTTTGTTCATGGTGTGGACAAGACGGAATATTTTACCGCGATTGTAAATGTAAAGAATCGGAAAACTTTCGTGGGGCCGATCAAAAACCGACGACGTCTCGGTCCGAGAATCAGATTCTCAAGGTCGGAAAACAACAAGCGGAATCATAATGAAAAACGTTCCAAATGACGCACGAATTTACGAACCGATTAAATTGTCCGATAAAATCTTTTTCGCTCTTTTAGACACTGGAGCGAGTCGCTCTTTTATCAGTGAAAAAGTTTTAAACGAAATCTATAAACACGACATTGCAGACATGAAACCCTCCGAATTAATGTTTAGATTCGCGGATGGACGACGATCGAATATTTTAGGGACAATTGATTTAAAAATTGTGTTTTACGGTAAAACTATCGATGTAAATTTTCGTGTATTGCCGAATTTAGATTCAGATCTTTTATTTGGAATTGATATCTTAAGCGCCGTCGGATACCGTTTCGATTATGATAACGTAGCATCTTTCTCAAACGAAAAAATCGAAGAAAATCAAATTAACGAGGCTTTACAACTTATAAACAAAGATTTAAAAACGTTCGACGAAATTAATTGCCCTACTACCGCCGGAAAACACGTGATAAAATTAAAAGAAAATACCGAACCGATTAATTTCAATTACACGCCGTGTAACCCGAAAATGTTAAAAATAATGAACGACGAAATGGACGAAATGATTAAAAAGGATATAATAGAACATTCGAGCGGTCCTTGGTGTTCCCCCATAGTACTCGTAAAACGTAAAGATGGAACATATCGGTTTTGTGTCGATTTTCGTAAAATTAATGCAGTGTCCGAAAAAGATATTTATCCAATTCCGCATATTAACGCGACGCTGGATAGACTCCGAGACTCGAAATATTTTTCTACCATTGACTTACGTAGTGGATACTGGAACGTTCCATTAGCTGAGGAGAGTCGACCTATTACGGCTTTTATCGTGCCAGGACGGGGATTATACCAATTCAAAGTAATGCCGTTCAGTCTAAACTCTTCGTCGGCGACGTTCCAAAGAACGATTGAAAAAGTGTTGGCACCTGTAATTGGCGTAAGCGCTGTAGTGTATTTGGACGACGTTATCATTCTCGGGAAAACCGTCGAAGAACATCTCGAGAATGTTAGGCGTGTTTTGAAGCTGCTGCATGACGCAAACTTGTGTGTAAACAAAGACAAATCACACTTTTTCAAACGAAAAATCCATTATTTGGGGCATGAAGTCGACGAAACCGGTATCCATACTGACCCGGAAAAAGTCAAGTCCATGGTAGAAATTCAAACTCCTAAAAATTGGACTGAACTCGACCTTTGACGTGCCTTTTACAAAAAAAACGGCGTTAGGAATGGGGACCTGAACAAACGCAAGCTTTTGAGACAATAAAGGGACTCTTGTCGTCGGCTCCAGTTCTGGCTGTACCAGATTTTAACATCCCTTTTTGCCTCCAGACAGACGCGAGTCAATACGGACTTGGGGCTGTTTTGTCCCAAGAACAAAATGGTAAAAAAGTCGTCATCGTATACGCGAGTCGTACATTAAATAAAGCCGAATCAAATTATTCCGTGACCGAAAAAGAATGTTTGGCCGTCGTGTGGAGAATCGCAAAGATGCGATATTATTTAGAAGGCTATACGTTTACCGTAATAACAGACCACGCTTCTCTCCTTTGGTTACAAACAATATCAAGCCCGACAGGAAGAATAGCGCGTTGGAACGTATATCTTCAATAATTTGATTTCACAATAAAATATCGAAAAGGAAGTTTGAATAAAGTCGCTGACGCATTATCATAGATAATGCATAGAAAAGTGCTTGTTGAGAATCATGACGTCCCGACGGCCGGCCACCTTGGAATCGCCAAGACAATCTCACGTATCGCCGAGAATTATTTCTGGCCGGGCATGAATGGTGACATTTCCCGATACGTGCGAAGTTGCGTGTCGTGCCAAGAACATAAATATTCCCAAAACGCGGCATACGAAAAAATGGGGACGTGTAATGCTTCCCAGCCATGGGAATACGTATCGCACTAACAGATAAAATAATATTACGTTTCGGTTGCCCGCGTGTTTTAATCACCGATAACGGTACACAATTCCGCGCAAGAGATTTCAAAATATTGGTCGAAAAATTCGGAATTAACCATCAGAGAACACCACCGTACTTACCACAATGTAACCCGGTGGAAAGAACAAACAAGACAATCAAAACAATGATCGCCCAATTCGTTAAAACAAATAAAAAATTATGGGATAATTTAATATCGGAATTTCAATTTGCTTTAAATACCGTGAAGCACGATTCTACCCAGTTTTCTGGGTAAAAAAGATAGACCGCGACAAAATCATAATTTAGAAAAATTAAAAGAAACCGAACAACTCGTTCGTGTTAATTTAGCTCGTGCTTTCACGCGACATTGTTTTCATTATGATAAAAAACGGAAAAACTGGCTGCCGAAAGTTGGAGAAAAAGTAGCTAAACTTGAGAGACCTCTATCATCTGCTATAGATAATTTCGCGGCAAAATTAGCTCCTCGTTTCACAGGAAACTACATTATAGATAAAGTCGTAAGTCCCACCGTCGTCGAATTAAAAGATGTAAATGGAACAATTATAATATGCCATGTAAAAGATCTAAAACCGTTTCATTGTAAATGACAAGAATCTTCGTAAAATACGTCGTACGAGAGAAGCAGCATGATGTTCGACGAGAGTAACTTCTATCCCCACCACTACTAAACCTACCAATCGAGACCGCCCAAAGTTCGCATAAATAAGCTGGTTAATTATCAATCCGGAACAGTCCACAGCCAACCTTCTTGACGTTACTACGAGAAAAAAAATGGCATCATTATACGATCTTTTTGATTCGGACAGTGACGACGACCTTAGGGTGGAAAATATACCAACACACCCGGCAGTAAACAACTCGTCATTGACGGAGAAAATCCAGACAGATTCGACAACCGTCGACGAAAAATCGCCGATGGACGTGGACTTGTCAGCAAATACAGTTGTCAAACATATAGACGAATTTCTTCAATGCGTACCTGTTCCTAATGATAAAAATTATCCTTTTTCGAAATATCCTGTTAATCCTAAAGAATTACTTCCGGCTACAAATCTTCGAGAAATAAAAACACAACACGATCAAATCAAAGAAATGAAAGAATTTGAAGAGTTTTACGCCGCAGTTACTGAATCTATGGAGGAAAGTAATATGTGCCCGATCTAGGATAGTAGTACACGTTAATAAAGTTTGCCGATTATTCGGGAACTTCGTTCGTAACTCCTGAATACGACAAGTCGGGAACTGTTTAAGAAAATCGAAAAGTTATACGAATGGAAGAAAAACTCTATTCTGCTTCTCCTCCTTGACATGTGCGCGCACACACTCACACACACTTTTATCCTTAAAGGTCACATACAATTTGTGACGAATAAAAAGAAAAATGATGTAAAATAAACGAAATAAAAAAAGAAACCGAATATAAAATTGAAAAATGACAGGAGATAGCGAGCGTGCACAAGCTAGCAACGGTGCGCGTCAACTGACGAATTTTGAGTAGGCGCCGCGCAACTTCTAAGATTTTCCCCCACTACGTTCGAAGACCGAGACTCCGTTTACCCCCACCACGCACGCAACAATGGAGCAACTATAAATATACGCGCTCATCCAACGAGAGCATATTACTCGCTGGTTCAGCGTACGAAAAGGGTCTTACCTTCGCTTCTGAGTTTTACTCGGAGAAGACGCCGCTGTCCTGCTACGACGAAGAAGCTACGGTGTGCCATGGTCGGCACATTGAGAAATACGATTCACGCCTACTAGCAGATTCGAGGAAAGAAAAACAAATCCACTACGACGAGAAATAACGAAACGTTCAACAACGACCAGAAGAAGAAGCGAAGAAACATTTGACAGTATTGAGTCGACCAACGACGAAATAACGAAAGAATAATTAATAATAATAGGAGTATTATTCCTATTTCATTACGGTTAATGAATGCTGATTCAGTATTTATTATTCATTTTAAGAATGAAGAATATATGAAGAATGTAAGAATACTCGAGTATTACTCGAAGAATATACGTAAGAATATTCGAGTGTTACTCGAATACTCATAAACGATGAATATTATTCATAGTTAAAGGAATATTTTTGTTCAAAACATACCGCGCATTAATTCCTACCCGCCTGTGTCGCGTACCCCTAGATTATATAGCGTTGCGTTAAAAGAAAAGAAAATAATTTGTTCGTGTCACATTTTTTTTTCTAACGGTCTCGAGGTACGTAAATAGTTTTTATTAGTATTATTCGTTTATTTCATATTATTAATCTTAGTTTCTTTGTTTTATTTTCTTTCGATCAATTATAAATAATAAATTTCGTTCACTAATAAATAAATAGATATGTAAACGACTGTTAAACGATTATTTTGTAGAAAGAACCTTGATCCGACGAGCTAATCCATACTTTAATTTTCTTGACAATCGTTACAAATTTTTATTAAGTTTCTGAAAAAAACCTTATTGTGAAAAATCGACGGCGGCGGCTGGAATAGAACTCGCGTACCCAAGGATAAAAGCCCAGCGTCTTACCCAGCTGAGCTAAACAGGCGAATTAAATACTTTAGTATAAAATAAATCTAAAAGGGACGCAAGTCTTACTGGCTGTGAGACTTGTTGAGACTGGTGCTCACTGGGTTTATGCGGACCAAGATTCCTTGATGAGTTCCCGAAACTTTCAGAAACAGTTACGGCAATGGCCATGAGCTTTACATGAGAAAGTAATGAAAAAAAAAACTATTGGACTATTTATAGTTTTTTCTAATACAGTTCCCGAATTTCTATCAAACATTCATTGATTACACAGCCACACAAAAAAGAGTACCCGAGTTGGGGAATGAGACTACCCATTCTTTACGTATTTTGATGCTCTGAACACGAATCTGAAGTCAGTTTTGCTCCATCAGGTATCAGTTTTGACATAACCTCAAAAAACATGGCGGATTTTATGTGACAAACAAACTTTTTTAAATAACGAGGAATTTGCTTGAATCTTGTTACTCGGGGGTTTTTGGTGTCGCTGATTACAAATTTCAAGTCAGTCATTCAAAATGGCAGACAAATTTTTGAAATTTTTTTGGACTTTTACGAAACTTGGTATCTACCCCCAACTTTTCTGACTTAATTAGAAAATTATAATCTAGAGATACTAGCGATCCTAGCAGGAAAGCGACATACTACAGATCACGTGGTGATACGTGGCTACAGTTCCTGTTGTTTTGAAATATACATTTGTCATTATCACGTTTTTATAAGCCGGTTAATTTTATTTTAAAAATTTTAAAATCTTATCAGAAATTATTTTTAAACAATTTTTAAATATTTTTATTAAAAACTACGTGTGAAAACAAAACTTTTCATTATAAAAACGTCCAATTTGATCAATTTTTGACCGAGTTATAAGCATATAAAAAATTTATTAAAAAAATGTCATTTTTCATAAATCTGTATCTCCTGAACCACTTTATGAAAAAATTTTAAATTTTAATTTTAATTTGAAATTCAAAAAAAAAATGTTTAAAAAAATTTGAGATGCAAAAGCAAAATAATTTCCGATTTGGCCTGCAGTGCCCCATATATAGTTATTTTTTTAATAAGTATGTTACATTTTAATTTATAATTTTAGCGCTGCACATAACGGTCCCACAATTCAAAAGGAAGTTGAAGTAAAATCACTTCCAAGCTTGCGTGGCTATGCGGTATGCGTATTCGACTTGTGTCCTCTAGGTCTAGGTTTCGAATCCCGTGCGTGCGAAATTTTTCATTCTTAGTTTTAAGTGTTCTGTGTATAATTCTGAATATTGTTACATAAAGTATAAGTTCAAATAATTAATAACAATGATAATAATAATTTAGTCATTAATTTGAATAAATAAGATAGCGTGTTTAAATTATTTAAGAAAATAAGAAAAATATTTTTTAAAAACTTATTGCAAAAAAGATATTCTATTAATTATTCATATTTTTATTCATTCTCATAAATATTTATTTGTTCTATGCAACTATTAAATTTCTGCTTGGGTATTATTTATGATAAATCGTTTTTGTTATAGAATTGTTATATATTTGTTCTAAAACAATGTTCTAGTTTTGTTCTAGAATTGTTACAGACTTTTGTTCCTATTTTGTGCCTCTAGGGGGACGACATTTTGACCTGCCAGTTCCTTACCAGTTACAGAACTTGTTCTTTTTGTTCTGGAATAGTTATAGAATTATTCTGTAACTTTGCACACTGGGTTTAATACTAACCTAGAAATTACCAAGAAAGTTTTAGAAATAAATGAGATGTTAAAATTCTATTTACATGAAGTATTTTTACTCTCTAAATCTGAATTAGTAGAAATTTTACTTTTTCAATTAGTAGTTTAATATTTTACTAATAAATTAGTAGAATTATCAACTTTTACTAATGAATTAATAGAATTCCTATGTAATGCATATTACTAATTCAAATTAGTAAGAATTTTCACTATTTCAATAAGTAGTTTTTACTAATTCAATTAGTAAAATAGTCATGTGACGCAGAAGGTACCGTTCCTTGTGTTCGCTTTAGATAAATACCAAAATGGTGTATAATCAAGTAACTCGAATATTGTTGAAAACTTTTTGAAAGTGTTAAGTGCTAGAAAAAGACTGTTGTGCTAAATTTGTTAAAATTGTTTTGTTCTTGCAGTGATAATCTAGAGAAATTGTCATTCATTTGAGAACTTTGCAAGTAGTAATAATACAATTTTGTGCAATTTTTTTGGTTATGTCCGTTTGACAATATTATTATGTATAATAATATTATTATCTATGTTCTAAATTGAACAAAATTTTTGTTTAAAATTTAATGTTATCAATTTATTCTTTATTTTGTTCTTGTAGATTAATGTGTTTTTAAAAAATAAATAATGCAAAATATTATAGATTTCTAATAATAATTATTATTCTACTAATTCAATTAGTAATAACAGTTAATATGGCGCCAATATGCAATATTAATATGCCAATATGTACCTTTTGCTTTTATCATTTTACTAATTCAATTCGTTCAAAAAATACGTCACGCTATTTTTCGGAAATTTGGACTCCTCCTTCACCTCCCTCCAAAACGCGTTACGTATTTTTTGAACGGCTCCTAGTAAGGGCATAATATTCCATTAGTAATATTCTACTAAGAATTAGTAGAATATTACTTATTCAGATTTAGACAGTACCCAGTGGGCACAAAAACATAAAACGTTCTTTAAACGTCTGTAGAACGTTTAATGTCTGCCAATTTATGTTCTAAGAACGTCCGAACGTTCCAAAAATGTTTCGGAACGTTCATACATTCTTAGAACGTAAATTGGCAGACATTAACTCCTTGACAGTCCATGGCCCATATGTGGCCACAAAAAGTCGTGCCACCTTTACGTCTGTGGCCATATATGTCCATCTCAAAAATAAAATACTAAACATAATTCGATTTTAATGACCAAGTGCATACCAAGGTTTTTGGGGTCGCTGAATCCGAATTTCAAATCAGATTTTCAAAATTCAAAATGGTGGACCTAAAATGGCGACTATGAAGATTTAAAAATTTATCAAATACGCTTGAAACTCGTTACTTGGGGGTTTTCGGGGTCGCTGATTACGAATATAATGTCAGATTTACAAAATTAAAATGGTGAATCCAATATGGCGAACAATTTCAAGATTCATGCAATTTGATCGAATTTTAGGTCCTTCATTTTGGATTTAAAAATCTGAAATCGGATTCGTAATCAGCGACCCCGAAAACCCCCGAGTAACAAGTTTTAAACAAATCCGTTGGATTTTTTATTTTCTCGTCCGCCATATTGGATCCGCCATTTTGAATTTTGAAAATCTGACATTAGATTCGTAATCAGAGACCCCGAAAACCCCCGAGTAACAAATTTCAAGCAAATCTGATAAAATTTAAAATTTTCGAATTTGCCATTTTTGGTCCGCCATTTTAAATTTTGAAAAACTGACTTCAAATTCGAATTTTGCGACTCCAAAAACCTTAATTATAATGAAATCACATTTTTTAGAAACTTTTTTTTCTTGGACCGTTTTTGGACCACAAGCTATTTTTAGCTGGACTGCGAAGAAGTTAAACGTTCTACAGACGTTCAAAGAACGTTTTTTGTCTTTGTGCCCGCTGGGTATTTTATGTAAATAAAAAACTATTAATTATTTTAAAATTTACTAATTTACAGTACACACTTTTAAATAATACAAAACAACTCATTTAAATACAGTGGAACCTCGATTATCCGAACTAACCTAGGCAAGGCCTGATTCGGATAATCGAAAATTCGGATAATAGAGGTTTTAATGTTTTTCATAATTAAAGTAAAAAAATTGGACAGTTGAACTATATGCATTTAATTTAATACATTTTTTAAAGATATATAAATATATATATGTAAATATATATTAATTTATAATAATATATTAATAAAATACAGAATATAAGATTTTTTTAAAACGTTTTTGGCATAAACATAAATAATAAAATAAATAGAGAAAATAAATTTTAAAATTCAGATAGCCAAAAAAATGTTCGGATAATAGAAATTCGGATAAAATGATTTTCGGTTCGGATAATAGAGGTTTCGGATAACAGAGGTTCGGATAATCGAGGTTCCACTGTATATACAATTATTTATTCATACAAATAAATTTTAACTTACCACTTTTTCAATATGTTTTAACACAATTCTTTTCAAAAAATTAAAATTTTTTGCTTTTAAACTTATATTTTCACAATTTTATTTAAATTTATCATCACTTCACAAAAAAAGTTAAAGTTAAAAAAAAGAAAATTAAAAAAAATTTTTTTAACGTTAAAGTTTATGTGAGACGTTACTAGACGCAGGCATTTTAAAAACTGTGAAGTACACGGCTTTTCCGCTAGTGGCGTTGCAATTGTTAGATGATAATTTTCTACACGGAAAAAAATAGTTCACGAATCTCTCGTGAACTAGTATATCACTTTTGGATGGGACACAAAATTTCAAAATTTTCATTCACTTTTGATTAGAAATGGCGAACGTCAACGAAAAACTGAAACAAAGTTAATGAATTTTTGATGAACGTGTTAAGGATGAGTAGTTCGTCAAAAGTAGAGGTACAAGTTGACGAAAAAGTCGTGAACTCGCGAGTCTCAGTAGTATGCGCAGTTCGCAATGCGCATCAAATATGGCTGATCAAGAATTCATCTGTCATAATTCAGTCGGTGTCATCAGTGTTTACACTCGGACAAATTCTTTGTTTGATTAAATTTATTATTTAGAATCAATGTTTTTATTATTCATTGAATATTTTTGTGTGCTAATTTCTTTTGTGAAACAAATAATTCATAAAATAAATTAGAAGTTACGACAAGGATCGTTTTATACTTTGCACGGTCCTGAGTTTTGTAGCAGACAACAGCAGACAAAGATAATCGTGTCGTTTGCAGGAGTACTGTCAGTGTATATAGATTTAGCCGTGTCGGTTAGTTGTTAGGAATATTATTAGGGTACTACGTTCGAATCCCGTGAAGCGAGTTGCGAATTTTAATAGCGATAAAATTGTGTATTCTGTGTAGTTGAGTGCGTATAGGCATCAAGTTATCAAATTAAGTGAAATACTATCAAAAAAGTAGTGTCTAGAAATTATTTTTTTTGTTTTTAACATTTTTTAAAAGTTCACGAATTTTTCGTCAACTTTGACGAAAAGTTCAGAAACCGTACTAAGTTTCTAGTGAAGGAGTTGATGAAATTTTGATGAACTGTGTTTATAGATTTTGAAGAATTTTGTGTCCCATCCAAAAGTGATATACTAGTTCACGAGAGATTCGTGAACTTTTTTTTTCCGTGTACTTGATTCTTAAAGGAGAGTCCAGAAAAGAGTGGAAGTCTATTCTGGACTCTCGTTCAAGAAGAGTCCAGAATAAGGTTAAAAACGCGTTGGTATGTATTGTATATGGAAATCACGTGACCAACGCGCTTCTATAACGCGTTACAAACCCTATTCTGGACTCTCCTTAAAAGCTGTAGGGGGTCGTCCATATACCACGTGGACACTTTTGGGGGGAGGGGGGGGGGTTAAAAAAAGTCTAAAAATGTCCACGATCCCATGTATTTATGTATCCACAAGGGGGGAGAGGGGGTCAAAAATCTGTGAAAAATTGTCCACGTGGTATATGGACGACTCCTAGCCATGTGCTAAGCTACAGTGAGTGCTCCTTATAACTATTTTAAAATAGCAGGTATTATTTTCAATAAAAAAATTTTAACAAAAAGTAAGCATATCTTAAAAGCTATTTTAGGACAACATTGTTAGTAAAATTTCGTTCCGGGTGTTAATCGTAAAAATAGTAAGTATAAAAAGAAAAAATATTTTAAAATAAGAAATAAAATCATTTATTGATATTATAATAAAAATGGTATTAATATTTAATAAGAATAATATTAATATTAGTATTTAATAATAGAAATAGAGATAATATTAACAGTGATAATAATAACAAAAAATATTTTTTTTTAACAATTATAGAAGTGATAGTGATAAAAAATAATTAAAACAACAAAAAAAATAAAAAAAAAATGACAAAATAAAAATATTCAATTTACTATATGTCTTGTCTAGAAAGCAAACTAAGGCAATTAAAATCTCCTCATAATTATATCTTCATCTATGCGTTATTGAAACGGCATGATGATACTATATATGAGTCATAATTAGAAAATAATTAATTCAATCTGCAATATATAGATAATATTATCAGCTCTAATATATTGCCGAATCGACACACACCGTGAGTATATATATATATACAATATAAATTAAGGGAGAGATCTCTAACTAAAATGAAACCATGTGGTGAGTGAAAATGGAACATTGAATTCAATCATAAGCGGGAATGCAGGTCACGAAACAGTAAACCGATACTATTAATATCTATAATTAAATTAAAAAATTGGATGTCCATATATATTGCCTGTTTTATAATTGAAAATTTATTTCATTAAAAATGGAATCGTGTAATTTCATTTGGACGAAAAATTTTTATTATTTCACCATGAGTATAAAAATTAATATTCGGTATTAATTTATGTAAAGTGAAGTGAAAAATTGTAAATAAAAATAATCAAAATGAAAATTAAATATAAGTAGAAAAATTAGAAATGGTAATGCAGAAAAGATAAATATTAAAAAGAGAAAGAGTTAAAAGGTAAATAAAAAAAAGTAGAACATTAATAAACTAGAACTAAAAATAATAATAAAATTACATAGTATAAATTTTAATTAAGAATAAGTAAACATGAAGATAAAAAAAGTAAAAATTTCGGTATAAAAGAAAATGTGTAAATATTCTGAATGAAAAAGTAAAAATTTAAGGGAAGAATAATAAAAAATGAAAATACACTACCGTCCGAAATTGTGCGAACGCTAACATCTCTAGCTATTAAAAAACACACCCGCACAGAAACAGTGATATCTCGGTTAAAAATGACGCTAGATAGTTTTCTTTAATTGCATTGGAAAGCTTATTAAATTTCCTATAAAATGCCACTATTTTAAGTTGTATTGCATAAATAGGAAGCGAGATATCATGTTATAAAGACAAAAAAATAATTTTATTTTTTTCGGAATTTCTTACTCTGACTTTGACTCCTGGCACAGCTAAGCAAAGTTTATGAAAAAAATTGTTACTTCTACAGACTATTCCTTGTAACCTAAGCTTTAAATAGAGACCAAGAACAGCAAAAAATATTTACGGGTTCCCGAGATATTACAAAAAGAGTCGGACCGTGCCAAGCAGAATTTTCAATCATCGATTTCTCTAATTCGCCGTTGAGTCAATTACTTGTCTGTAAAAAAAGTGTCGAAAATTAATTTTACCAAGTACATTCTTACTGGGATCCATTTTTTAATTTAATTTATTATATATCGATATTTAAAAAGTGGATCCAAGTAAAAATGTACTTGGTAAAATTAATTTTCGATACTTTTTTCACAGACAAGTAATTGACTCAACGGCGAATTAGAGAAATCGATGATTGAAAATTCTGCTTGGCACGGTCCGATTCTTTTTGTAATATCTCGGGAACCCGTAAATATTTTTTGCTGTTCTTGGTCTCTATTTAAAGCTTAGGTTACAAGGAATAGTCTGTAGAAGTAACAATTTTTTTCATAAACTTTGCTTAGCTGTGCCAGGAGTCAAAGTCAGAGTAAGAAATTCCGAAAAAAATAAAATTATTTTTTTGTCTTTATAACATGATATCTCGCTTCCTATTTATGCAATACAACTTAAAATAGTGGCATTTTATAGGAAATTTAATAAGCTTTCCAATGCAATTAAAGAAAACTATCTAGCGTCATTTTTAACCGAGATATCACTGTTTCTGTGCGGGTGTGTTTTTTAATAGCTAGAAATGTTAGCGTTCGCACAATTTCGGACGGTAGTGTAAAAAATGTAAAAATTTAGATAAAAAATGTGTAAATTTCCTCTTTTTTTGACAGAAACATGAAATTACAATTTAAATGCAAAAAATGATTAAAATTATGCTTATTAAGTGTCATGAATGTTATAATATAATATATTAATGTTATATCCACAAATAATTTTTACATGTAATAGTTATGTAATAGCTGGAAAATTTGGTGTATTAGAGTGTACACGTTTTTAACCAGTAATTACCCCCCTCGGGTTTAATTAAATTAAATATTGAAGTAATAAATAGTAAAAATGTAAAATAAAAATATTGCATAAAAAACAAACAAAATAAAATTCTGTCACAAATTATTTGCACATGATTTAGAATCGTAAAATCAGAAAATTGGAAAATATTATTCAGTCATTCGCACATCGCCGAATCAGACGGTTTTGGTTATGCGACTGGAAGAATTCAATTTTTTTACGTGAATTAAACAGTAAAAGCTTTGTAAAATTAGAAAAAAACATTTCGGCAATAATCGAGAATTAAATGCCATATTGCATTGGTCTTTTGCTCAATAAATTATGTTTTTTAATTTTTTTCTGAAAAAAATATTATTACTTCATCTAATTGTCAATATTGATCCAAGATTGATTTTTGATAATTTTTTCTCTCTCAACAACTTTTTTAGTTAAATTTTATATACTTATATTCTTTTCTATTAATTTTCTTTTTCACTGAGAAAACATTATATTTAAATGAAACACAAAAATAATGTTAGACGATTTTGTTTAATTGAAATTAGTTTGTAAGTTTAATCTCAATATATAAAAAATATCTACTGCATTGATTCAAAAGTATTATTTGCTTGAAAAATTATATTTAATTCAAACATATTTTCTGTTACGGTTTAAACAAAAATTATGTTTAAAAATTTTATGTTTGAATCACACTTAAAAGTTAACTACAGATAATTTAAAATCAATCACAATTTATGTTTGATTTCAATATATTATCTCTTAAACTGAACTACATTTATTTTTTTCTAGAAATTTAATAAAAATAATAACTAACTTATCTTGGGACAATATTAGCTGATTTCGTCTTTATAAATGTTACTGTTACTTACAAAAAAAGTTTTTTTTAGTTAAAAATGATTGGAATTTCAGTCATTTTTCACTGATTGGACAATTAAAAAATAATTTAAATTTTTAATATACGTGACAGAAATTTCTAGCAATTTTTTAATTGACTATTCAGTGAAATTTCACTTTCAATAAAGCCACTGATTTTCAATTAAATTTCACTGATCTTCAGTGAATTTTCACTGATTCTGTCTTAGAGAGTACCTTGGATCAATATTGAAAAAATCACTTATTTAAAATTCTTATTTTTCGGAGCTATTAATATTTCTCTTTTATTTACTTTTCTTTCTATTGCAATATTATTTAAATTTTTTAAATTTATTTTTACCTAATAACTAATTTGTTTAAAATTTTGAAACAAAGAAATAGTGGAGTTACCTTGGGCCAATATTGGCATAAAACATAAATTAAATTTAACACAAATCACAAAGGATTAATTAATCTTCATTTTAACAGCGTCAACTGTTTTAGAAAATATGTGAAATATGAAATTATTAATTCTATATATATATACACATTTAAACACACAGTTGATTATATAATTATGCATAGAAATGTTAAAGACATAAAGGACTGTATACAAACAGAGCGAACTGTACTTGGTAATGAGTGCAAAGTAAACGATAAAATATTGCGGCAGAACAGAAGGGTCGCTGGTGGCTCATTAAACCTCATTTGGAAAGCGAGGAGGACGGTCTCTCTTTCTCTCTCCCCGAACGACCTTCTTCGTTCTTCTCTCAAAAGAGACAATTCACGTCGCGGAAGACTTGTAAGGGTCGCTTTATGTTCCCATTAGCGGAACCAAGGAAGAGAATAAATCGTCTTCATTTCACGCTTCTCTACGAGAGAGAAGCTCTTATATCAATCCAAAGAATAGGTATATGTGTATATGTATGTGATAGAAAAGAAGAGTTCATCTGATCTTATGAACTTTCAGACTGTGATATTAAATTAGAAAGAAGAAGGAAAAAACGCTCATTACATATAATATCGTGCGCACAAGAGAAAAAAATTTATCCAAATGCTTTCAAAGCTCAAGGGAAAAAATTGTTAAAATTAATAAAAAGTTCGTCTGACTAAAAGTTTTCTTTTACCACTGTGACATAAATAAAACCAAATTCAAAAATTTACCTAAAGTCAAAAAATCTGATTTACAAGCTAACTTTTTATAACTTATATCAGACGTTTTCTATATTAAAGGCATATAAATTAATTTCTATTAGAAACGTTCGTAATAATACAGGTATACAACTAGATTAAAGCATTCAACACCTTATGCCTGACTAAAATCATTTTTACTACTTGTATCAAAATTTGTAGGTACTCTCTAAATTCAAATTAGTAAAATCATTATATTAATTTGATTTACTGACTGACTTTTTGTTTCTACTAATTTTACTAACAGTAATATTTACCAAATTATTACTTTTCAAATTGAGTGGTGCGACATTGCAGTAATACCGACATGATAACGCTAATCAGTACTGACTCTCCAACTGTGGCACAGTACTGAGTGCCGTTATAGGCGCATAATGACAGAATAATTGCGCAGTTCTATTTAAATATTTTAACTAATTAATTACGTAGAAATAAATATGTATATTATTAAAAACAATTTTTTCTGTAGACTTTACTTTTTTAGAATTAAATAGTAATCCCAAGTGAACTAATAGATGGAAATGTAAGAAATGTAAGATTCCTTTCTCAGAAATTATCGACTGTACTAAATTTGTATTTAACAACACCTATTTTTCTCTTGGTAAAAAATTTTATCGACAAATTTATAGTACACCGATGGGTTCACCAATTTCAGCCTTCGTATCAGACATTGTCATGGATAATATGGAAACTGATTGTATAACAAAATAAAATAAGGAGTTCAATTGTGTTCCCCCTTTTATTTTAGATATGTTGACGACACAATATTAGCTGTAAGAAAAGAACATGTCAACTTAGTCATCAATACTTTTAATACATACAATCAAAAATTACAATTTACAATTGAGAAAGAAAAGGATAACTCAATTAATTTTCTTGACTAAAAACGTACTAGAAAAAACAACATTGTCACAAATTGGTATCAAAAGCCAACTTCATCAGATAAACTCAATAATTATTTTTTAGATCATCCAATCCAACAAAAAAAGAATATTGTATACAATCTGGTTAATAGAGAAATTTCATTGTTAAACAAAAATTTTCATTTTGATAAACTTAAAGAAAATAAGATCCATCTTAGAAAACAATAACTACCCTGAAAAAAATATATTTATGGTACTGCCATAAATATAGCCAATTCTGACTTATTATATTGGTATATATGATACTGCCATACAGTATTGCTGTTTTAGCCATACGCAGTGTAGAACAGCAATATGTATTTGAGAGACAATAATATGTATGCGGAGAACACGAATACTGTATTTTAAGAACAGCAATACGGTATTGCTGTTTCAGCTATACATCCTAACCATACTTGTATGTCAAAGTTAACATTATCATTTTTTTCAGTGTGTCCTTTGGGTTTTATTGATAAACATATAAAAATTTGTACAAACCATATAAAATTTTCTCATGTTAAAAATAATAATAATCCAAATAAAATTAGTATTTACAGTCAAATACCGAAAGTTTGTTTACCGTTCAATGAAAAATCAATCTTTAAGTTGTAAAATATTCTCAAGGAGTTTCATTGTACTGCGATTCCACTTATTAATAAAACCTCCAAGTCTATATTTAGACTTGGTAAAGATGCATCTAAAAAATGGGGTAGAACAAATGTTGTATACAAGTTTGACTGTAAAGATAAAAAATTATAATAATTAATTATTATTTTTAACTCATATGGGTGAAACAAAACGGTCATTGATAACTCGCATAAATGAACATAAAAAAGTAAATGATAACTCTGTAGTTTACCGCCATCGAATTAATTGTAATCATGACTTCGATTGGGAAAATGCCAAAATTTTGGACAATGAACCAAATTTTATAAAATCCTTTCATATAAAGAAATTTTTAATTTGGACATATGTAGAAATTGTTATATTTTTTTCAATGAAATCTTTTTTATATTGACGAGTTAGAACGCGATTTTTATGTTTTAACGAATCTGGTAGAATGTTCTTAAACATATTTTCAGCATAGTGTATAATATTGTTTTTAGACCTTCATAAATGTTGAAGTGTTCTTCTGTTTAAATAAATTGAGCCAGATGTGGTTGGCAAACCTTAGTCAACAAACCGTCGCAATTTTGACGATACATTGAATTTTTTCAATTCTTCACCTTCCCATAATCATTTATTTTACTACTAACAATTGAACTAATAGATGATCTGATAATGAAGAAAAATAATTTACACAAATAAAATACATAATAATACGCATAGAGAGAATATATGTGTAGGCATATAAAGTAAAAAACAAGAGACAAGCTGGTTAGAGACCATCTGAATTCAATGGTGGGAGAGCAAATGAAATTATAAGGTCGTCGCAGTATGCTGCTTTCGTGTTGGATGCCGGAAATAGTAAGGTTGATGCTGAGGGAGGGGATGAGGAAAAGAGGGGTCGGAGGGAAGGTTTCAACGAAGCTCGAAGTTCGAAGGTTGGAGGTGGCTTAATTGGCCGGTAATTGCTACTGTCTGCGCCCGCGACAATAGAACGCGAAGATTGGAACTTTACCAAATGACACAGTCGCGTGCGGAATACGTTAACGATTCAGTAATAGTTCGATCGAGCGTGTGAAAGTCATTTTTAAAAGCCTTTTTAGAACACCAACAACCTGTGCATTAAAAACTCTCTCTCTCACCCCTAAATCGAGTGGATCGCAACCAATTTTCTTTATCATTCTACAATGTTAATGAGAAATCGAAAAGCAAGATTGAAGCTGTTCCATATTCTCTATACCTTTATATTCAATCGCCATTATCTATACTTTTTTAGTACTTTCCTTTCACGAAAAATTACTACAATTATTAATGAAAATTGTTATTAATAACCATTTCTTGAACATTCGTTTTTATAACGATTAATTAGAATTTAAACATCAACTAAGATTATTATTTAAATAAGAAAATTGATAATTATGTAGATAATCATGACATTCTAGGATACCCAAAAGCCATGAGCTGTAACTTACACTTTTAAGCTTAATTTTTCAAACAACTCCAATACCTTTTACTTCTTTAACAGTTCAACCATTTTATTTTGGAAATGTCACAGGTATATTGGTAAAATTATGTTTTTTAAAATTTTGGGCTTTTAAACTTTTGTAGTGTGGAAAAATAAATTTTGGATCATTTGATTTTTGAAGTTTTCGATTAGAACTTCCGTTTTGGAACTTTTGTACCCCAATTATTTATTATTGTTGTTGTTTTTTAGATACTACACTGTAAAGGTTTTCAAAAATATCAAATTGCAATAAACTTTAAGAACTTGTTATTTTTACTGTGTAAATTTTAACTCCCTTTATTTAAATCTCAAATTTTAACTCTCCCTTTTTTTACAATATAATAATTACAAAAATAATGGTAGGGGATTACTTTTCCCAAACTCATTTTCCCAATGCAGATTTTTTCCAAAAAATTGTATTCTCAAAAAAGTGTCATTCCCAAAGTACTTTGTTGACAAAAAATTTTTTTTTCCAAAAGTCATATTTTCTTAAAATAAAATTATTCATTACTTATAATGTGAACTATTTTTTTATTATGTCCAGTGTATAAAAATAAATAAAACAATTATAAAATAATAACGAACAAATACAATTTCATTGAAATAATATAAAAATATCCAGTCATATAATTTCTATTTTAAGAAAATTTCACAAAACAATTCAATTCTTTAAAAAAAATTTTTATAAAATTTGTTTTAAGAATTTAATTATTTTCAAAAGTAATATAAATTCTTAGCAAAAATCTATAATTATTTTCAAAAAAATTCATAAAAATCGGCGTCAAAAATTTAATTATCTTTGTAAATAATAAAAAAATTTTCTCCGAAATTGAATTATTATATGATTAATATGATTGTCCAAGAGAATTCAATTTTTTTTTAAATTTAATAAAATTCTATAGCAAACACTTAATTATTTTTATAAAACAAAATTTGCAAAGGAACTTTTATTATTAACAAATTTTTGGTCAATTTCTTCGCAATCCTTCAATTGCTTTAATAAATAATAAAATTCTTTTTAGGAATTCAATTTTTTTCAAAAATCATAAAACTGATTGAGTGATTGCAGAGTTTTAATTATTTGTAATAAAATTTTAACAGAATTTTTTGTCAAAATTTTAATTATAAAGATAATTATAATATAAATTATAATATTATAATATATATATATATATATATATATATATATATATATATATATATATATATATATATATATATATATATATATATATATATATATATATTATAAATTATAATATAAATAATATAATATTTTTTTTTGAAATTAATTTATTCTTGTCAGAATTTCAAATACTTTAAATACATGTACAATTTTTTTCAATTTTTTGAGAAATAGAAATTATTCTTAAAAATTTTATTAATATTTATCAATGGAACTAAATACTTGCACCAATATATATTAATTTGGGAATATCTGATTTTGGGAAAAATGTACTTTGGAAACCACTATTGTTTGGGAATCTTAATTTCGGGAAAAATATCCTCTGAAAAATCGTATTTCGGGAAAAATGTAGGGGAGTCTGGGGTAAACCCGCTCACTTTTTTTCAGAACGATAAAAACCTAGGAAATTATTCTCTAAATCCAGGTTAAATTATATAATTCGACAGCTTACGATTTCTACTAACAAAATAACAAGAATTTTTTGATTTATAATTCTTAGTTTTACTTAGGGAAAATTTTTAATACAAATATACCAAATTTCAAAATCACAATTTTCCAGGGTAAATCCGCCCACCCCTCGGGGTAATCCCGATCACTTGATTTTTTAAAGAATTTAAGATAATCCCGACAGTTTTATTTTGTATATATTAAATTTCTCCTTATCTCCGTCTTCAGTATGATTTATTAATGATAAATTATGAGTTCTATAAACAATAAATATTGGTTTAATAAATAATAAGTATAGGTTTCATGAATTGCAACTGTGAATTTAAATATTTTATTAAGAGAAAATTAAAATATAGTTACAATTTTTGATGTAACAAGTTATAGATTTTATTATTGATAAAATATAACAAATTAAATTCGAAATTTTAAATTTAAAAATAAACAATGATAAAGCGTGAACTAAACGAAGACAACAAACTTAAATTTATGTCTTTTTTTAGCCGAAAAAGATAGCGACAAATTTTGATTATTTGTTTGTGTTGTTTCTTAGACCCATTATTAGCCAATAATGACTAATATAGACATGATTCCGCTCAATGTTGTCAACAAATATTGATAATTTGGCGCCATCTGTTGAAAAAAATCGCCACAAATCGCGAAATGCGGGACATTCAAAATGTTAAATATTCAACTAATTACCCAATAATTCAATAATATTGTTAGAAAATGAATATTATTTATCTTTTAATAAATATTTTTAATATTAAAAATTTTAAGATCGCTAAACAATAATTAATACTGTTAATACTGATTCGGCTTCCTACACAAATTGAATAAGTGAGCGGCTTTACCCCGACTTCATGTAAGCGACTTTACCCCGATTGTATTTCTCAAATTTCAAAATAAATTTAAATAAATATTTTTGAAATCAAACAAAACTACATATATTTCGAAAAAGGACATCCAAAAGCATAAAAAAAATTTGTCGAATAAATTAAGTCTCAATAATAATAATCGAAAAACTTAAAATTCCGATGATCATTTTTCTTTTTTTGCACTTCTAAAAACAATTGACCACCTCAGATTCTATGACGAATTCATGAAACTAAACGAAAGTTCGTCAACATTAGTTGTATGTTAAGTACTATTCACAGGACAAATATTCCCATCTTAAGTTGAGTTTATAGCGCCAAATCGATAGTAAGCGGGTTTACCCCAGTCTCCCCTACTTCAATAAAAAAAATAAATGAATTGTAAAATATATACAAAGACGAAAACTGATTTTGTTTTAATTGCTTTTTTCAGTTGTATAATTAAATGTAAAAAAAGGATGGTAAGGGCTTTGAGTTTTCAATATTGCAAAAATTTTTTTCATTTTCAAGTTAGGAAATGCTTATGAGTAAAATGGATTATGATGAAAGAAGATGGAGTACACATTAGAGTAACTTTATTTTCTTGTACTTAAGTCCATCTATTTTTATGAAAGATGTCCCGTAAAATTGTTATAACACTGGCAAATAAAATTTCCTAGCGCGTTTTATTACAAATGGTTATGATTTTATACGGTAATCACTTAATATTCTTTTCAATTTAAAATATTGCTCGTTTCTCGATATTTATATATACATATATTTGTATATATATATATATATATATATATATATATATATATATATATATATATATATATATATATTTATATATATATATATATATATATATATATATATATATATATATATATATATATATATATATATATAAATATATAAACAGCAAGAGAGAAAAGCGGGGAGAGAGAAAAAATATAATAAAAGATATAAATTTTCAATATACGAGTATAAATAAATAAATTAATTAATTATTCCGCAATTATGATGCAATATTGTTATTATTTACTAAAGGAAAAGAGTTGTAAATATTTTTATGTTATCCAAAATATTTTATAATTAATTTTTATAAGTAAAAAAAATAATTTAAATTCTTTTAGTAAAATATTGAATAAATATATTAATCCATTTATTAAATTAGTTACCATATTAATTAAATATTTTACTTATAACCTTAATTGAATTACAAATTATTTATAATATAATATAAAAATAATAAAATGTTATAGTGTAAAATGAAAATTAGCGTCTGTTATTATCATAGTAAATTGTGAGGCATTAAAAAGCGTCGCAAATTAAAAATAATAACACCAGAAAAGATTAAAATAATGCATTGTGGTGTTATTTTTGACTATGCATAAACATTCACTTTAAATCATAACCAAATCAACGATTTGTCAAAATTTTACAACTTTAGCTTCACTAGGGATAAAAATTACTGACCTGCGTGTTGTCAAAAGGTCAGGAAATTATGTTTTCTATTAAATAATTATGTTTCCAGTTTAACATTAAAGAACACCAGGATTCAATTGCATTATCCTTAAAAACTTTGTTTTTACTTTTACAGCGAAAAACGACATTTGCATAAATTGACGGTTTCTATTATTACTAGAAAAATGACAGATCCCTAAAACCTCATGCTGCATATGGGCAATTCCACATGAGTTTTTAGTCGACCTCTTAAAATCGGCCAAAAATATTAAGAGGTGGACTAAAATCTCACGTGGAATTGTCTATATGGACAAATCTCTGGAAACTTTAACATTTGAATTTGAATTTAAAAAAAAAAATTTTTGTTTGCACAATTTTGATATTACATCTTCTACCAAAATAAATTTCATTTTTATTATTGTACAACCATTATTTGGTTGCCTTGTACTTTAAAATATAAATTTTTCGAAAGAAAATAATGTTAGGTTATCTAAATCTGTAACAAGATATTGTCACGTCATCGCGACGCATTTTTGTACTTATAATCAATATTTTGTAAAGTTAGAATCTGAATCCTCACTTTTTCTTGTAAACCAAACAAATCAATTGAAATGTGTGTCGTCTTGGACTGACCTTTCTTTATATGGTCATCCACGAGTTTCACCCTTCTAAGGTTACTGAACTGCCTAAAACAGTGATGAATCAACGCGTTCTTATTGATCAGAAGATGTCTTTGTCTAAGTAGCAGATGCCGAAAATTGGTCATCTGCACATTGTCAATCTTTTCTATTGGTTCCCCACTCAAATGTAAGTTATTCAAGAAGAATTTTATCAAGGAGATAATTTCTATTGCGAGGCACATTACTAAAAACTGCATCATTTCGACTTCAACGTCAAATCAATAATTTGACACCTGGACTCCGGACCTTTCACTTTGACTGGCCCGAAAACATTCAAAGGAAATCTACTGCATATTCAGTTTTCGCAAGACAACGTCATTTCTTCGATCTCATACTGAAGGAGATATCACCTGTTGGGTCTACGAATCTAATAATAATTTTAAAAGGTAAGTTACTAATACTTTAAAATCTTGTCCCTTTCAAATTCTCGATCGATCTCACAAAGTAATAATTTGTTACAGTATCTCTCAAGACATCTGGATCTACTCTTTTTCTTGGTTATAATTGTAAAGGATTCAAATAAATAACTTTAATAATTTAACTTCAATTAAACAGTTACTCTTTCTTAAAACCTGTCCCTTAATATCAGAGTTTACTGCTCTGTGAATAAATCAGGTTGAATCACCGATGCCGGCCGAATTGAATATGTAAATTATTATTATGTTTAGTTTCAATACTTTGAGACGTAACAATATACATAAACATTTTATCTCCTACACTTAAGTAAGTTATTTCTCAGTATCACAAAAACATAATTAAACATGAAAATAAATATAATAAACGTCTAATACAACTAATAAGGACAAAATTACAATAAAAAAAATTAATGAAAATTTTTTACGTATAATTATTTGAATTAGTAACATGAACTTTTCTAATTATTTGATTGGCTGAATTGTTTTGAAAAAATATCGAGGATCTTAATATAACCTTGAAAAAACACTAACAGTTTCATGAACGTTTAATAAAAAATAAATAAATATTACTTAAGTGCCTTCCCTTTCATTCCGCGTTTCCTTTTTCTTGCTTTTTATTTTCTTTTCTTTGATTTTCTTTCATTTTGTCACTTTTTATTATATTTTTGGTTACTTCGTGATAAATAACATGGAACAAATAAATGCGAAACTTCAGATTGATTTGACCAAGCGACATATTTGACGAGCGACAATTTGAATATCCACGTCAAAAAAATAATTAAATGAGAATTAGAATAAATAAAAACATATGCACAGTTTTAAATACATCTAAAGCAATATATGCCCCAATTTTGGAGCAAATTAAATAAGAAACTTTGGAGAAATTAATGATTTGACCAGCGACATATTTTTCGCACTACACCAGTATCACAAGTATCCAACAATTATTTTGATTAAAATACAGTTGAATATAAAAATAAAAATCACGCACATAAAATTTGAATTACAATTCAATTGTACCTCTTATTTCAAATTTTTTCATTTAGTTTTTTAATGTTTAATTTATAAAACCATTTTGATTTGACCGGCGACACAAAAACTGAGGGACACTTTTTAGAAGATTATATCTTTTATAATTTCTACTTTTCATTTTTTTTTTTAAGTTTGTTTATGGAATTCTTAAGATATTTTAAAATAGTTTATAACAGTAAAATACGTGTTTTCCAAAAAAATCTTATTTAAACAGTTAAAATACTTTTAGAAAAAGTGAAAGTGACACTTGCAAAATAATGGTATTGTGAACTTTAATAAAGAAAAACATAGAAAAAATAAACAAAATAATTTATATCAATGGTTAAATCATAATCCTTATTTTCTTTTTAAAAACATGTAAATATTTAAAAATCATTAGTTTTTATATTTAGGCTGTTTAAGTGAAAATAATGTGAGGGACATAAAGGTTAAAAGTTCCAGAGATTCGCCCATATGCATCACGTAATAGTGCGTTCACAGGGTTATTTACATTATTTGACATTCTTCATGGTTTCGGATTTGCATGTTTTTTATAATTTTTTAACATTCATGGACTCAATTTAATCGTTATTTAATTTAGAATTAAATCTATTAATAGGTATTTTGGTAAATGTTTTGTTTATAAGGTGCAAGCAGTGAAAGTCATCATGAAATTTTAAAAATTAAGAAACACTTTTACAATGAAAAAATAATTTTTTAAAATCAAATAGATACATTGATAAAAAGTTTTATTGCATTTTTACGAATCTATAAAATATAAATATTTTGCTTAAGCATTTTTGACATCTTATTACTAATAATAACTTTTTCATTTCTCTTATTCAAGTTTCACGTCTTGCACCTAGTAAAGAAAAATATTTACCAAAATACCGATAAATAAATTTGTTGACTGTAATTTAAAAATCAGAAGAAAAATCCAGTTTCAATCAGACAATACAAGTACCGCCATTTAGTCAAAACATTTTAAATAAAACAGTAATATCTGAGTTTATTTAAACAATGGTTTTAAAAAGTTTTTTATTTGCTTATGAGTAGTAGCATTTTTTTAGAAATTTTTTAATTTTTGAAAAGTCGATTTTTTTTAAATAACTTTTTTCTTTATTAAAATTTGCATTAATTCTTGTCAAAATTGTATTCCTGGCATGAAAACGAATCTGTAAGTTATATTTTTTTAGCCCTGTGTATATTAAATTAAAACCAAGGTTGTTTATGAATTTTTCCGTAAAATATAATTATAGAAAAAAAGTTTTCTTATTCTTTTTTTCGGCTGGGTGGGAGGATTTTTTTCATTTCTTTTGAAAAAGTTTCATATCTCTCTCCCTTATCGGAAAATTTTTCCTCAAAGAAAATATATGAGAATGAAGTATACATATATGTACGACAATGCATCAATTCATGAGAAAGTAACTTTCGCATTTGTTGACCATGTTTTTTTTAAGGAAAAGAATATCGTCCCTTCGAATACTGGGAACTATGTATCATACAAGTTTTGACTCTATCGTTCCTTTCCGATTGCAACACAAATCAGTTGAAATCCAGAAACGAGTCTCTTATACATATATATGGGGAAAAAATATTGACTTTGAAAATTAAGTTTGTTACTCAAATTATATTCTGACTTATTATCCTTTCTTACATCAACGTAAATTAAGAATACACTTTTTTAATTTCTTTTTTTTCCTTTTTCTATAATTTATATTATTAATTTTATTATTATTATTATTATTATTATTATTTATGCATATTTAAAAATTAGTAAATTGATAAATTTGTTATAATAATCATTGGCAGTTTTGCTTATTTTACGTATTTTGATGTGTAGATTTCAAGAAAAATATAGCGAACATGATTGAAATGGATCTTTATATTTTTTCAACCAAAAACTCAAAGTTCTCACAATTATTAGTCTAGTAGACTGACATTGAGCATTTTTATTTATTTTCGATTTATCTCTAATTTTACCTGACTTTTTCTACTTATTTTTCAAATTAGGGGAATTAACATTCAACTTATGTTAACGAACTTTCGTTTAGTTTCATGAATTCAACAATGAATCAGAGGCGATCAAGTGTTTTTAGAGGTGTCAGAACAAAATGTTCTTTGGATTTTTATGTTTTTCGATTACGAGAGGGTGGGGTAAGATGGGGTACTTAAGATTTAATGATCAAAAAATCGAAAATTATTGAATAATAAAATTGAATAATAAAATAAAATTATTAAACTTTATTATTTTTTTAATAACCATCTTTAGTACAACAAAGGCCACAACTGCAGTGAACCCATTGGCTGCAGACAGAACAAGCAGCCCAGCCTTGATTTGAGTCTAAATAATAACCATTACAATAGAGACAAGGTGTATGAACCACTTTACCATCGCTAATTCATGATTTAACCTGACAAGCTTTTTTCTTTTTGGTCACTCTTATTTTATTTAGTCTTAATTCAAGTAGTTTTCTTAACTTCACTTATTTCTCTTTTCTTTTGCTTAATTTGTGAACCCCCCAAGTAGCACGTAACATTACTGGAATGTTGCAGCAATGTTACATGTAATGTTAGTAATATTGCAGTGTAACATTGCAGTAACATTCCAGTAATATTAAAATGTCCGTCCCAAGGCAATATTACATGTAATATTCCAGCAACATTACATGGTAATGTTACTGCAATGTTACAGTAATGTTACTGCAATGTTACAAAGAAAGATCGAAAAATTCCTTATAATAATAGTTTTATAAAATTTCTTTGTAACATTTATGCAATATTCATGCAACATTGCAGTAACATTACTGTAACATTGAAGTAACATTACCATGTAATGTTGCTGGAATATTACATGTAATATTGCCTTGGGGCGGACATTTTAATATTACTGGAATGTTACTGCAATATTACACTGCGATGTTACTAACATTACATGTAACATTGCTGCAACATTCCAGTAATGTTACGTGCTACTTGGGCCCTCTTGCCCCTACCTACGAAATTGAATAAAAAAATTAATTACTACAATTTACGATTCAACGAAGAAAAAAAACATATGCTTCCCTTCTCCTGTAACCCTTGCTAGTTAGAAAAAAATGTATGCAGTTCATTAACCGTTATTATTAAGTAATAAACACCTATTAAAAAAGTGAAAAAATGACAAGAAAATCGTCAAAAACAGTTTTTTTAGTAAAACAGATAAAAGATTTCTCCTCATGGCTTTTAAATTTTGTAAACAAGAAACTATCGTCTCGGTGCAGTATTATGTAAAAAATAATCGCGATTGATTAATTCGTTTGTTAAATAAGACCGGTACCCCGTCTTGCCCCCCACCCCATCTTGCCACACCCTCCCCCATTACTTTCTTTTTACTGTGAAATGTGAGAAATACATTCGGGGTAAAGCCGGTCATTTAATTTAAAATTCAGAATAAATATTCCCGGTAGACGCTATTTTTAATTAAATAAAAAAAGGAAAGATTATATTCAGTTGTAAGACTGTAATAAAACATTAGTAATAGAAAATGCTCAAGTTTTTTTATTTTAAATATCTCAGGGAACTCAAATAAAAATTCAATACAATGAACAAAATCTTAATTTTAATCGTAATAAATAAATTACCACAAAAAATAAAATAAAAACCACAAGACAGAGGTTTAATAATTTAACACCTTGTCGTTATCTTTATGATATTTCAATTTGAACTTTTTATTAAGTCACTCTATTTAACACAAGAAAAACTCGTAATTAATTATCTTATTTTATTCCTCTTTTTATAAATCACTTTAAACTCTCTTTCTTTTTTTCATAATCACTTTTTGTACACGGAAAAACTTTTTTCAAGAGTATTTCCTAAACTTATTCAAGAACTCAGGATATGGAAATAATACAAGAAATGCTACGAAACCATAAATTGAAACATTATTTTAAGCTGTTCAGGGATAACTGTAGTAAATTTCTGGACTACTTGTTGAGTTTTCTTGAAAAAGTCCTGAACTTGTTCAAGAATAGAAAAATGTAAAATTAGCGAAAAAAATTTGCCCGCGTGAGTAGTCGAACCTGAGACCTCGACACTCAAGGTCGCTCCGCCTTATGACACTCGGCTGCAGGGACGCGTTACGATACTTTAGTTTTAGATCGTTTTAAAGTGTTTAAAGCCAAGTGGCGCTGTATACCTATTGGTTACGCTACGCCTTCTTTCTTAAATAGTTCTAGACTTTTTCAGCGCGCAGTGACTGAAGAACTCAGTCGCAGCGTCAAGAACAATTATTTCCAAGCCATTAGAAAAACACCTGAAAATTCTTTAATGAATATTGAACTTTTCTAAAAGGAGTTCTAAATTTTTCCCATATCCTGAGTTCCTGAATAAATTTAGTAATGACTCTTGAAAAAAGTTTTTCCGTGTATTTTATATTCTTTTTATTAATTATTTTCAAATAATATTATTTCACACAATTATCAATAATTCACAATTCGATTTATTTACTTCAATTAATTCAATTATGAAAAATCAACCCTTATTCAAGGGGAATAATATAAAATAAACCTCGTCCTTTTCCTAACAATAGAACACAATATATATAACCTTCCGCTCTGCGGGAAAAACAAATTAAAACTCTACCGATTTTCATGAAAACTACACTAATTCTACGCACCTTTACTGCAAGAGGGACAAATTTGGACTCATTAGTTAAAACGATTGAAGATAAGGATCACACCTTAAAATTAATATAAGCGGTAGAATGGGGAAAAAACCAATACAATTAAGAGTATTTTCTATAAGAAATAATTTTTAACAAAGTAGACAAATTCTTTTTGAAATAAGAGTGATATGATGTTAATATTCCTTCGATAATTTTTTTAAAATTATAATTTTTAAAATAGTATTGAATATTATTTGCAATAATTTAAAAATTCAAAAATTAACGAAATAGATTTTATTTATATTACTATATTAATAATAATAGTGAAACTAGTTTTAAGAAAAATATTCTTAATTGACTCACGTTTGCCTTCCAGTGCATTAACATATAGACTTTACACGCATTTCTAAACATGTACTTTGTCTAAAGTCAAGAAAATGTACTGTAATTCCATTAATAGAGGAATGAACTCAAAAGGCAAAGCTCCTATAAAGCCTCGTAACTATAACGTTGCTTTAGAATGTACAATATTCAAGCACCATTTACTGCATAGTTACTGTAAAGCTACCGAAACACAGAGCATATTTCCCGGAGCATATTGAGAGTCAAAATGAGGAGATAACAGTTATATAATTAATTATCATAGTCATATTATATATATATATATATATATATATATATATATATATATATATATATATATATATATATATATATATATATATATATATATATATATATATATATATATATATATATATATATATATGCATGCCTATTATAAATACTAGAAAAAAGAGAATGGGAGGGTTACCATTCTTTTAAAGGGAACAATAGACGATGATGAAATATTTCTTGTGCAAGTAAATATTAAATGAACCACATAGAAAAAACGAGACATAGAAATATGAGAGAGAGAGAGAGAGAGAGAGTAATTAAACACTCTTCCTTTGCTTTTGAAATATAAAATAACATTTCATGTTGTTTTCCATTTGAAAATGTCTTTTACCTTTTAACCATTTACATTCACAGCCTTAAAAACCGACTAATTGGTCCTGGCATTACAAAATTATGAGGGAAAACTTCATTTTCAACGATTCACCGTTTCTCAAAAAGGACCGACGATAAATAAACTTTATTTGCCTTCTCATAATTCTCATAGAGTTATTAAGAAATTTATATACTCACAAAAAACCTAGGTTTATTTTTATTGACACTCAAATATTTTTGTTGAACACTATAAAACGTGGCGCGACCTGCGTGGTTCAAATTGAGTAGCGTTTAGAATACTCAATTTGAACCTGAGATTTTTCTGTGTAATCCTTTTCTTTTGTTACGTTGATTATATAATTATTACAAACTATGATTTTTTATTATTTTTTTTCCTCTTTCGCATTTTAATGAGCACGGAAAAAGTTAAGACTAACATGGTCTTTCCCCTTAAATCTTAATCGTTTAAACGCGTGCGGCGTCTTAGGAATATAGCACGAAATCGTTCATAGTTCAGTTGCAAGACCATCACGGTATTCCGCTAAGATGTTTCTGCACTTACCACATAGGAAGGGATAAATAATTTCTCTAAAAACGTTTAAAGTTTTTAATTTATAAACTCTGTTCATTTGCTTCTATTTCTAATGTTATAATACTAAAAAGTGCTGTGAAATTCGAATAATATTTTTTATTTATATATTTGCAGCAAATATGTATTGACTTAATTAAGCTAAATGAAAAAGAATAAAAGATTAAAATTGAATCTACAAAATAATTAAGGATAAATTTTACAGAAAATGAAATATTTCAATTTGAAAAAATACACGGAGAGAAATTCTGTTTTAATATTTCGTATTATTATATTAGTATTTAGTAAAACCGATTGCAGTTTTGGGAAAACGTGCACTTTTATTAATTAATATTACCATTTTTAAGAAAGTTTATAATCAAATTATTACTTTGTATTATTCTGAAGTAACAGAAACTAGAATAGTCAGTAAGAAATTTTAATATTATAAGTAAGAAAGTCTACATAATAGTAAAAAGTATTACTAGAGAATTATACTAAATACTATCGAAGTATTGCATAAATTGTAAATTTAGTAACGAATAGTGTTATCGACTATATTAAAAATTATGACCAGCCTAATAGCAGGCTTTCGGCTGTCGAAGAGTGGTTACGAAACTGTCCGAGATTAGCCGAACATTTTAGTCGACCAGTTCCGAAATTATCCGAGCCAAACTTCGTGGCATTTCAGACATTTAAGTTTAATTTCTCTTTAAATATAAATAAATAAAAATTTACGATTAGATTAGTGGAAACGTCTATTTATTAGTAAAATCTGCTAATTCAAAAGCAAAAAGTCAGTTGCCAATTCAAATTAGTACATATTTTTACTAATTAATTAAGAGAGTTTTCAATTATTATTTAAAATTTTAACTGAAATATTCATATTTAAATTAATTTTTATTAAAAAATTCTACAAAAATTCAATTATTTAAATACAAAAATAAATAATTCATTGAATAATTGAATGTTTGTTAAAGTTGTTGAACTCTCAAAAAATTATTTTGACGAATTTTAATAAAATTTTTAAGAATAACTTCATTTTTAGAGAAACTTTGATGAAAATTATATAAAAAATAATTGAATCTTTTTAAAAAATTATTGAATTCTTATTAAATTTTTATTATTTATGAAAACAATTAAATATTTGCGTAGAATAGATAAAAACAATTATTTAATCATTGAATTCTTTTGGAAATTTTATTAAAGTACTGGATATTAAAAACTCTTTATTTGAGAACAGTTTTTGAAAATAATTCAATTTTGGAGAAAAATGGTATTATTTATAAAAATAAATAAAATTTTGATGAGAAGTTTTTTAATTTTTTGACTGTAACTAAATTTCTGCGAAGGAATTTATCTTTTGCTTTGAAAAATAATATTAAATTCTTAAGACGAATTTTAATAATATATTTCTTTCTAAATAATGGGTTTCTTTTGTGAAATTTTATTGAAATAGTAGATATTGAAAATAATTGGATTTTGATAAATTATTAAAATTTCTACGAAGAATTTTATTAGAACTGTATAAAAAATAATTGAAATTCTGTGATGAGTTTTATTATTTATAAAAATGGTTTTACTACTTTGAAAATAATTTAATTTTTGCAATCATTTGTGACTTCTTCAAAATTCAATTTCTTTTAGAGTTTTTAACTAAACTAGTTCATTGGAAGATATTAAAAAATGATTTAAGAAATGCTACATTTTATATTAAATGCATAAAAATTCTTATGTCAATAAATTAAATGATGAGTTTTTTTAAATAACGTAAAATTGGATGTAACTTTAATAGAAATCAGTTTCCAGAAACAAACAATTTTAAAAACAATATTATGAGAAACATTTCGCAATAAAATTTTGACCCAGCATACAACATTATTTATTTATAACTTAAAATAAGTTAAGAACTTTGTTAAACAAAATATTGAAATATTGGTATTCTTTCGATACTTTCTCGGACTATGATTTTAATATAGTCAGTTTTAAAGATTATAATTCTTTTACTAATTTTTCTAAAATATATTAAGAGCTGCCTACTAATAAGCACAATATTAATTTTTAATATAAAACACGATTTCCCTAAATTAAAAAAGAATATATTAAATTCTATTACCAATTTTAACAAATATTAATAAAAAATCTCTCTCCGTGTATAAATTTTAAGAAGAAATATATTAATAATGACTACAAAATTAGTTAATTTTTATTTATTAAAAACCTTTCAATTTTATTTGTATCAAAGAAAATCATACACTCTGTATGATTAACTAATAAAAAAATCTTTTACAGTATAACCATAGTAAATAAAATAGTTCGTTATGACAATTATTGACAAGTAAAAGTATATAATAATTCTTTATAGGACTAAAAATGGAGAGAAGCAAAAAATATTTAAAAAAGTGTCACTTCAAAAGTACGTTTACAGAAGACTTTCCTTGGGTACAATCTGTTACTACTAACAATAAATACGCAAAATGCACTCTATGCAACCACACTTTCAATTTAAGCAACATGGGGAGACAAGCATTATTATTAAGTCATGAAAAATCGAAAAAGCAAAGTGAAATAATTCGAGTAAAAAATAGTACACCATCGATTGTAGCAACTTTTTTTGCTATACAGAAGATATGCCCAAGGCAAAAATAATATGGATTCTACATCATATGTTTCTCGTCGTAATTCCTGTGCTTGCCAAAATGTTTCCCGAAAATGAAAAAATTAAAAATCTGAAATTATGTAAATCGAGGTCCTCTTGTATAACAAATATTATGGATTACATAATTATTACTTTCGGGAAGAATTATTGAATCAAATTGAAAATTTTGAGGCAGCTGTGATAGGATTTGATGAAACATTCAACAAAATATGTAAGAAGCAGGAACCGAATATTATCCTTGGGTTTTGGAACGACGTATCCAACGAAGTATCAACCCGTTGTTTAATTTCAGTATTTTTTACTTAAGAGCGTTGTTTAATTTATTTGATTTTGCTCCTGCGTGTAAAGAATACTATATGAGAATTACTGGTTCTGACTTATTTCCCAAAAATTTTTGTGATGTTCGATAGTTAGAAAATGTACCAGTGGCTAAAAGAAATAGAAAAATCTTACCCCATATCTCAAAGAACGTTAAACATGTCAAAGGCACAAAAAATGAACCAACGTGTAAAAGTTTCAAAATTATAGAAATAGGTTTTGATGATGATTTTCTTGACGCGCAACTAGCTTTTTTCAAGCTTTTGCATGTGAATGCGCAGCTTTCTTAACCGAGTTTTAAACAAATGATCCAGAGGTCCCTTTAATATACAATTCGCTATTGGTACTATATTCTGATATTGTAAAAACAGATTGAATAAGTAAGTTAAATAATTATATCCTAAAAACAGATATCCAAAAAGATGAAAACTTATTAACAGCGAATAAATTTAATGAAAGCTATGTAACCAAAGACACATTAAATGCTTTAAAAAACAAAAGATTGTCGTTCGATTCTAAAGCCGTTTTTAATTAAAATGAAAGATAAATCGAGAATAAAATTTTATATTTTAAAAAGTTTATCGTGTTTTGACCCTCTGGTCGTTTTAAATAAAAAGTAACAATAACAAGAATTGCAATCGTTTTAGAAAAGTTTGTTCTTAACAAACTTTTGATTGCTGCTAAAACCGAAAAAGTAGAAAAGGAATATGATAATATTATTTATTTTACAATTACTGTAAACAAATTAAAATCGTTTAAAGAGTAAGATCGTTTATTATCAAATAAGCATCATAATTTCTGGATTAGTATTGTAGATTTACAATTTTGCATAGAACTGATAACTTAAAAAATTTGTTAGATTTTATAAAACGTGTAATGATCCTTTCACATGGGAATGCTTTGATAGAAAGGCGGTTCTCAATGAACAGAGAATGTTTATCAGACAATCAACATGAAAAATCATTGATAGCACAACGTGTTGTATGTGATGTTGCTAAAGTTAAAACAAAATGAACACTGCAAAAAGAAGTATCTTAATTTAAGATGTTTTGATTATATAAAGCATCTTATACATCAGTAAGATATACTTTAGAAAACATCTTATTTTAAGATGTCAAAAAAGAGACATATTTTTGCAGTGAATCAAACAATTTTATACTCTTTCTTTTTTACAAAATCAAACAAACAGAGATTTAAAATTGTTTTAATTAAATTTTACTCCAAAAAGAAAAAAAGTGAGTTCAAAATTAAAATACATATAAAAAAGAAATCGTGCAATAAATATTGAAGAATTTAATATGAAAAGGGATAAATTTTGAAAATGAGCTAATCTTATTTAAAGAGTTTATTGCGTTGCATAATTAAAAAGCAAAATAACTCGTTAACGTGCATGATATTTATTGCGAAACGTTAATAAATTTGATGCAATTTTCCAAAAAGTAATTTACCGCAGTTTATAACAGCGAGAGATGTGTCTGCCGAAGTTTAATTTCGGAAAATGAAAAAAAGAAAACAGTAAAATGAACTTTTTTCTTCATTTTTTTTCTTTTAATAAGCGTTATCCCGCGTGACTTCAGCGTAATGAATGTTCTCGCATCGCTTGGTTAATATATATATATATATATATATATATATATATATATATATATATATATATATATATATATATATATATAGAATACGACGACGAATCTTGGATGCTATGAATCAGAAACGTGCTGCGGTTTATTATTCTTGAAATTTTAAGTGTATACTTATAGAACTTAAAGTTCTATCACGAAATATATATTTTTTATTTTATATATATATATATATATATATATATATATATATATAAAATATATATGTATAAATAAATAAATAAATATATATATATATATATATAAAATTATAAAAGAGCGAAAGAGAGGCTATTCAGATGCAAAGTTTTATCTTTTTCTTTTTTTGAGAAGTTTGTTAGAAACTTCTTGGCTCGACACAGAGAATACATATTTTCTCATGATATCTTTTTTTGGAGAATGCTGTTTTCATGTACAATTTCGTTTGACAAAACAAAAGAAGTTCAAAAGAGTTCAAAGTATTGCATAGTTCGTTGTCAGAAATTTTGTTCTCTTTTTTAAATTACAATTTTGCAATTAAAAAATTATAAAGCTGGATATTTAAATATAAAATCACGAATTATTAATTAAATTTTTTTTATTTCAAAAATTATCAAACAATGAATTTATAATTTAAGAAAATTGGAAAATACAAATTAATTGAAGAAATTAATTAAAATATAACTAATTATTAGGTACATTAAAGTCATAATGGAACAAACTTGATATTTAATCAACAATTAATTAAAACTCTCTTAAATATTAAAATAATGCAAATTAGGAAAGAAGTTGATTAATAAAACCATCATTTATAAAATTACTCAGATTAAACTAAATAAATAAAACACATTAGGGGAGACCGCGGGGCTGTTTGGCGCAAGGGTTACCTGGGGCACTCGAGTTTATTCGAAAGTTTTAAGTTGAATAAATTTTTCTCTCCACTCAAGTTAAAGTACTTGATGAACTGTAAGTTTGTACACAGTTTCATTTTTCTTCATCGATTATTGTGGAGTATAGATTAAAATGATTAATTTTAAAGAAACGATTTTTAAAAAAGTTCAATTACACTGGCACACAAAAAAAATTGATGCTCTGAGATTTTAATCAGATTATGACTACTTTATGTTTTTGGGGTCGCTGAATTTGAAACTGAAGTTTATTTAACCCCATCACGTCAGGGTTTTAAGCTAACCTTAAAAACCCAAAAATAGACCCCAAAATTTTTTAATAAAAAAAATTTTTTATTTTCAAGTCTAAATATGACTACTTTATATATTTGGGGTCTCTGAAATCGAAACTGAATTTCATTTAACCCCATCACGTCAGAGTTTTGAGCTAACCTTAAAAAACTCAAAATTTGACCCCAAAATTTTTTAATTAAAAAAAATTTTTATTTTCAAGTCTTAATATGACTACTTTATATTTTTGGGGTCGCTAAAACCAATACTGAAGTTTATTTAACCCCATCACGTCAGGGTTTTAAGATAACTTCAAAAAACCCAAAATTTGACTTCAAAATTTTTTAATCACAAAAATTTTTATTTTTAAGTCTTACTATGACTACTTTATGTTTTTGGAGTCGCTGAAACAAAAACTAAAGTTAATTTAACCCCATCACGTCAGGATTTTAAGATAACTATGAAAAATTAATTTGGGGTCAAAATTGGACCCCGAAATTAATTAATGAACAAAAATTTTTATTTTTACCGCAAAAAAACCGCGATACTGCGGTAAAAATAAAAATTTTGTAGTGATAGTAAACTTAAAAATAAAAATTTTTGTTGATTAACAAATTTTGGGGTCAAATTTTGAGTTCTTTTTTAAGGTTAGCTCAAAACCCTGACGTGATGGGGTTAAATAAACTTCAGTTTCGGTTTCAGCGACCCCAAAAACATAAAATAGTCATAGTCTGATCAAATGCTCAGAGTATCAATTTTTTTTGTGTGCCAGTGTTATCAAGTTTTGAGTTCTAAACATTTATTTTCAAGGGACAATAAACAATTTTTGATTTAAATGAATATTGTTAATAAACAATTAATAAATATATAAAAAGTACCTTCGGGGTACTTTTTATTATATTTAAATATGTTTTTTATTATAAATTAATTAAAAATATAATTATTTTGTTTAAAAGTGAAGTAAGATTTCATTATTATTATTATTAAGTACCAAAAATTTTCTATAATTTTACAATTACACAGAAAATTGTAACTAAATGTGATCCTTTTTTAAATACTTCTATTGTAAAATGATAGTAGAAATCTTATTTTACTATATCATATATTGTTTAAACTTTAAGTGGTATCACTTAATTAATTTCACTAATACGCCAGGCAACCCCAGGCCGGGGTTACTGGCGCACTTTGCACGGCTTTAAATAATGTAGTACAAAAAATGTGCTAAATGGTTTGAAACTTTTTTTTAATTAATGCTGAGATGGAACAATAAGTTTTCCATGCAATAAGAATTTAAATAAAGTAAAAATGTTTGAGTTAAACAACAAACAGTGAAAAGTGCGCCACCTAACCCCGGTCTCCCCTAATTGAAATCAGCTAAATTAGTAAATAAATTAATATCAATTAATCAAATTTGAAAATAGATAAAATTTTGACACCTAAATGAAAATTAAAAAATAAATTACTTTCAATTAAAAAAAAAAAAGAATTAATGATAATAATCATAAAATAATTAATAATAGTAAATAGTAATAATAATAATATTGATAATAATAAAACAATAATAGTGCCTAATAGTAAAAATAAATAGTTATTATTTTATATAATATTATATTATTAATATATGGGTAGTTCTACAAAAGAGGGAATATATGATGTCGAAAGTTGTTTTTTACATTAATTTTGCAAAAAATAAAATTATTTTTAATGGGAATTGTAAAACTTAATGGTTTCTATTATGCCACAAAACGTAACCCGATTTCGAAAATTTTTTTTTGATAAAAAAGTATTTAAAGAAAAAGAATAATTAGTATTGTTAATAGTATTAAAAAACCAATAAAATTAGAAAAAGGAAGAAAACAATTGAATTGAAAATAAAAATTCAGAGGAAATGCATTGAAATGAAATATTATAAATTTTTGAAGAATGTTGTTGCATATTCGATTTTAAATCATTTAAATACTAATAGAAGAATTTTTAAAGTTTCAGTAAATGATTTTCGTTTTCGATGGGAAAATTTAATATTCGTAATAAGAGGTGAAGGATGCAAGGAGAATTGTGTAATAATGAAAATATTATATTACAAGTATCAGAGCTTTAACCTTTGCTATCTAAAATGTTCCTTCAAGTGGAAAGACTTCTTAATTGCCAAGAACCTCTTGAAGGATATTTATTCTATATATTTGAAAATTGTCTATAAACGACGATGAAAATAGCTCATGAAAATTATTTTTTTTATTTATCACCAAAAATTTTATTTTATTCCAAAAAGAAGTAAATTAAAGTTATTTGTTTCTTTCTATTAATTTTGTCCAGGTGGAAAAGTTAACATTAGTTAAAGTTAGGCCAACGATATTTTTTGGTCACCAATATCACATTATAACGTTATAGGTAGCATTAGCTATGGTTAACTTTTCCACCTGCATGGGTTTTTTCTTGGGTTTTTCACCTGGGTTGCAAAAATGTTTGCAAAAATAATTATTTTTTCTTTGCTTTCAGTTTTTGATTCTTTTAATTTTTGTTTCTAACAATCTGTTTCTTATCAAGTAAACAGAAAAATGTTTATTTATATTCTTCTCGTTAGTAAAAATCCTTCTTAAAATATTAAAAAACAAATAGAATGTAAATAATAATTTAAACAAATAATAAAAAAAAGAAAATAAAAGATAGTATAAAAATGAATCCTGAGATTGGCCATTATTATTAATAATTTAATGTTTATCATCGAAATTCCATTTACACAATTAAAAAAAATAAAAAGTTTAAATCACCAATTCGCATTTGTAAATAAATTTTCAGTAGCCGCACATGAACCCTGAAACATATTCTTGGGAAATATGCATATACATTCTAATTAGTAAAATTTATATTCACAGCCGATTCTCGTTGGGAATTTTCGACATCCCCTGTCCATGTTAATAAACTTTTTTTAGAGCGAGAGTAATTTTCTCTGTTTACCGCGAATTTTTTTTTCAATTTTTTTTACATTCGTAACTTTTAATCCCACACACCTGCCTGAAAGATATGGTCTCTTTCTCTTTCTGTCTATATTATAAAAAATGTATGATATATAGATTTTCACATTTCTCATTTTTCAACTGAAAATTATTATTATATTTTGAATATTTGTTTAAATTGTCTGTTAATTATTATTTTCCGTGACTAATAAATAAAAAAATTAAATAAGTATTGATTAAATAATTTTAGTTAAAATTTTAGAAAATATTTGAAGAATTTGAAGAATTGCAGTTCTAACTTTTGAAAATAATTTAATTTCAAAATTAAATAACAATGAGTATTTAAATACATATGAAACTAAAATAAAAAAATTATTAAATTAAAGTAAGTTAATTCATCATTTGGTAATTTATTATTAAAAATGTAAGAAGTTATCAATTTTTTAAATCAAACTCTCAAAATAGATCTCTTACATAAGCAGTAATACAGTAATGTTCTTTTTCTGAAAATTATTTTTTCGAAATTAATTAATAATTTTAAAATTATTAAAGAACTCAGAAAAAAGGTGCTGAGTTGTCGGTACATATGAAATTCAAGAGCTTATTCAAGAGATTGATTCGGAAAATTGATAACTTCTTACATCTTTAAAATAAAAGAAATTTGAAATATTTTTTACTTATTTTGTTAACCCTTTAACATTGGGAAGGACACATATTTTACATAACTTTTAGAGCCATCGTTCTTAACGATTTCGAAAGTTAAAAGTTTGGTAGGTATCCATCCCTATAGAGTTTTTATCGCTCTTTCAGAATCTGAAGATTTAATTTAAAAAAACTTTCATTTGAAAATGTTGTGAACATTTTTTCGACAAAAAACAAAATTTTTTACTTTTTTTTAGAAAAATGAATTTTTTTTAAGGTAGCAAGTAAGAATGCATGCGTAAAAACTACAAATATCGCGTCCGCAAAAACCAACCATCAACATGGCGAAATGTACGTTTAAAAATTTCAAAATGGCGGCATAAAAATGGCAATAGAAGACATTTTTTTAAATAAACATCAAAGTCTAGTGTACGAATTAAAAACATATTTGGATAATATTGTCATTTTGTATTTAGGGGTTTTTGAGGTTGCTGATTACGAATCTGATATTAGTTTTCCAAAATTCAAAATGGCGGATCCAATATGGCGATTGAATTATATCGTTAAAAAACATTAACATTTTATGTGAATTAAGAAGTTGATACTTTTGATATGTTCTTGTACAAAAATAATATACAAAATTTGGAAACTTTTACTTTGAAGACAATCCTATCAAATATAGATTTTTCTAAAAACCATCAAGTTTTGCATGTCATACTAATTCTACCATTTTAAATTTATAATAATTCACAACATATTTTAAGTTACAAATTTCAACAATATCTAACGATTTTTTAAATTTACGATCACCATATTGGATCCACCATCTTGAATTTTGGAAAACTAATATGAGATTCGTAATCAGCGACGCCGAAAACCCCTGAGAATAAGGAGGTTCCAAAAATATTTTATCAAATTTGAAAAAATATATTTCGTCATATTGGATCCGCCATTTTGAATTTTGGAAAACTAATATCAGATTTGTCATCAGCAACCTCAAAAACCCCTAAATAAAAAAAGTAAAAAATTTTCAGTTTTTTGTCGAAAAAATGTTCACAACATTCTCAAATTAAAGTTTTTTTTAAATTGGAACTTCAGATTCAACACATGTATGTTTATTATTACTTTCACAGCTGTCAAGGCTTTATTTTATATTGCTAATGCACAAAACTGTCAATTTCAGATAGCAGACGACAGGGAGTAAAAGTCTTTCACTTGTTCGACTTGTATGAAAATGACGTTCGTTTTTACACCAGGTCTGAAAAAACGCATGGGAACAGCTCTGCCGTTTTGATTTAAAAACACCATGTCTACACCTTTTATCAAAAATGATTAATTTTCGAGTTAATTAGAAGTTAATTTTACTAAAAAACACTATCTACATCGCTTTCCGTCAAATCCTGATCCTAAATAGCCTATCTACAGGTTTATGAGAATTTCAGGTCGTTTGACCAGTGATTTCCTGATGAACATAGCCTAACTACGTAGATAGGTTATTTGAGATAAGGAACTCGAGCTTTGTAGAAGCAACTTTGCTGATGGACTTTAGCCCAAGTACAAAGCGTGTTTCAGAGTCAGGAATCTCATTGAAATGAAGCAAGAAGATTTTCAATTTTAATATATTTTTTATTAAATAAACTTTCAATAATACATATAGCTATTTTTAACAATTTTCATTTTTAATAAAATTTTTGAAGGTGAATTAATTGAAAAAAGATTCTTAAAGAGTTTTTGTTATTTTAGTCTAATAATTATTAGTTATTAGAAATAATTCAATAAAGAAAATTGGCTGTATTTATAAATTCAGAAGATTATTTAAACAAATTAAATAAATAGTTAATTAATAATTGACATGAAGATAAGTGCTTACTTTAAATTACACACATCTCCTCAAAATAGAATCAAGAGTATTTAAACATTTTAATCTTTGAATGGGATTTTTAAAAAATTGTTAAGGTTCTCAAAATTAATCATTTATTTAAAGGGGAGAGTCACTACGGTCGGGACACTTTTTGACTTGCGCCCATAACTTCCGTTCTAGGCCGAATTTCACGTTTTCAGACATATGGTTGGAAAGATCTTCTTAAGATTCTACGCATATCTGCGTAGATATGCTTCTTAGTAAGGATTCGCCGCGATTTTTCACTTAGGGTAAGTCCGGGGGAGATAGTAATAGTTTTTTTCTCTCTCGGAATGTCCGGTTGAGATTGAGATGGCCAATAGGTAATTCTCTTTGGCTATTTTAACTTATTTTTAAGTCAATTACATTAATTCTCTCTTCTTACCGCATTCTGAACACTTGCCAATGTATTCAGTGCAGTTATCATGTAATTTTTTAAAATTATATATTTAACTGATTATAAAATTTGAAACATTGAAAATTATTTTTACATTGTGTTAAGCAATATTTTAACTTAAATAACATGGCCATCTTACACCCACCAAACATGGACATCTCACCCGATAATATATGTCAAAAGTAAACATTAATGATTAAATAAATAAAATATTTTGGTCTTTGATTTTTAGGTTATATCAAAGCGTGCGTTATGTACTTCTCAAAAAATCTTGAATTTTAGAAACAGGTTAAAAAATAAGAATGCAACAATGAGAAATGTGAATTTCTTCAATTTTTTTAGAACCACCAAAAAAAATGAAGAAGGTTTACTATTACTTTTTCATTCTTTTTCAACAATTTTTCGTTTATGTTTACCTTTTGTCACGAAATGCACGAGAATAACCTAAAATAAGCGACATCTGCAAGCAAATTTTGTAAAATATTCGAATTGGCTATCTCCCCCGGACTTACCCTAATTAATTAGCACATTTACAGTTTTGCATATAACACCTTTTTGAAACCCGAGAATTTTCTATTAAATGAATAAATTGTTCAAATTCCAAATATTTTATTTACATCTTCTTAAAAAATTAGGTTTTTAAAATGTCGGAATTAAAAATAATAATTTTGTTGTTTTCTGAATATTATTGTATTTTTTTGGAGAATTGTAATTAAGCATTTGGAAAATAATTAAATTTTACAAAAAAATTAGTCGACTGAAGCTGGCAGTCGCGTTCAGCACCCTCCTTTAGGCGTTTTGTGGATGTTGGCTATTGTTTTCAACAATTTTGTTTGTTTTATTTATAAAAATTCATGAAAATTAATATTTACGGCCTCAAATCTTATTATATATTGTAAATTAAGGTTTGTGAATTAAATTTGATATAAAAAATATTATAAATATAATTATTGTATAGAAAAAATGATCAAAAAATATAAATACAATTATTTTCTAAAGACGTATTCTTCGGTTTTTTTATTAAAATTAATATTACAAAATTACAGATCAGAAGTTTCACTTTCTCTTTTATCTTTAATAAAAGTAAGTAATTTTATAGTAAATTTAATTTAATTCATAAAATGATAACAATTAAATAAGGATTTTTAAAATACTTTTTCTGTCTTAAGTAAACAAGCAAAATTATTTGCTTTTACAGTACTCACAAATGAAAAAAAAATATTCTTTGGTTATTTTTTAAAATTAATATAATAAAATTACAAATCAAAAGTTTAACTTCTTTAGTAATCTTTAAGAAAAGTAAGTAACTGTATAGTAAATTTATTTTAATTTATAAAATAATAACAATTAAATAAGAATTTTCGAAATACTTTTCTTGTCTAGTAATAAATCAGAAAAAAGCGCAGAAGTCATATTTTTTTAGGTTATATTTTGCAAGACAAAAAAAAGAATAATTAAAAAAGAATTTTACTTTACCTGGTTTCTACTTATACAGAGCGCGGTGCATTATCCATCGCGCCCCGGGAAAAACTAGCCATTACGCCCCAGGGGTACTTGGCCAATATTTTGTAATTTTCTATCAATACAGAAAGTGTAAATGAAAAATCTCCAATTGGCCCTTAAAAACAAATCTATCAAGCTCAAAACCCAATTTGATTTTTGTTTCTAAAGCTATTTTTGAAAGAATGAGAACAAAAAAATGAAAATTTTGAAAAGTTACTTTCGTATGTCAAAAAAAGTTTTTCAACTATATTTCTTACAATAGTGAATGAATATTATCAAAACTTCGTACAAAATTGTAGTATACCAAATACAATAACTTGTCTATAGAGCGAAATTATTTCGATTTACCAATTTTAAATAAATTACAATTATCCATTACACCCCATAGCCATTACGCCCCGGTCTCCCCTATGCAGTTACAGTAGTGAATATTAATTTAAAAAATTTTAATCAAAGGGCGTTTTTATTTTCTACATAGATATATTTATATATTTAAAAGTCATAAAATAAAACAGGCAAAAGTACACGTTTTTGATGAAAAAAAAAATATTTAGTAAATGCAAATTAGAAATAACGTGTAGAGAAATAAATTACGACTGTTTTTATTTCTTGGCGGAAAAAAATATGACTGTCGTGATATAAGACGGGAAATAAAATCACCTCGGGTGTAAAAAAAAGAATGAAGAAAAAAACAAGAAAAAAAAGAAAATGTTGCTCGGGGTTGACTACATCTCGCTGGTTGCAGTCAAGAAGAATATTAAATTTTTATTAAAGGACGTGTTTTACTTGCTCGCCGTATATTACCGCCCACTGAATTAAAGTCGGACGGTTGGCGCAAGCAAAGCAATCATGTAAGCATGTATAATGTACTTATGGCCTGCCATAACGAGTAAAACTCTCACTGTACCCATATAGAAATTTTACGTTAATGATTCTTTCCGCTTTTTCAATTGAAAAAAAAGAATTTAAACAAAAAAAATTATTAATAAAATTAAAATTTTTGATTCGCGTAAAATTTTTTTTTATTTTCCAAGACACAAACACTTGAGACGAGATAAAAAAGAAATATTACGAGTCTAATAGAAATGAGCGAAAAATATGGAGTATAAATTAATTAAATCTTTGTGATGAATTCTTTCGGAAATAAAATCTACGGATAAAATCAGTTTCAAGGAGCGATTTTTTATTTCTTTCTTTTCACTGAATTTGATAATTGAGAATGAGAAAAAGAAAAAAAAAAATATATATATATATATATTAAATCTGGTGTAAATGAAGCCGAATTCTCTTGCGGTTGTGTTACGATCCAGACGCGGAAAACTAGTTACTTGGACCGACGTTTCCTCTCTGTTATTAATTGGAAAAAAAACTTGAGGCCGTCTGTACTGAAAGCAGCTGCGAGTGGTTCAAGCCAGGAAAAGCGAGCTCATTAAAGCGATAAAATTCATTTAAAAAAACAACCCCCGTAGGTACAATCTAATTATTTTTACCGGCTCAGCGACTCGTACTGCGCTTCGACACGCGTAACTTTGAATTCGTGCAACGGATTAGGAATGACGCTAATTCCCGTACACTGTAGTTATGTTGCCTCTACCCATTGCTAGGCTAATTGTATTTTATCAATGTCTCCATGAATGGACCGCACAAGCTAGTTACGAAAAAGAAGGAAAACATTTTTTTACCTACCTTGGCAAGTAAATTATGATCGATATCGAGAAAAGGGAATCAGGACAAAATTAGTAGGAATGTATTTTGCTACTAGATTTGTTGCAAAAAAAATTATATTTAAATTTAGAATTCATAAATTTTTAAATTAAATAAATTTCTTAAAAATTACTTTTTAAAAAATAAGACTAAAATATATCATTATTATTATTATTATTATTATTATTATTATTATTATTATTATTATTAATATTTAAAAAAAAATGAAAGAGATTTTCCATCAAAGAACCGATTATAATTTTTGACACTGCAAAAACTGGTATCTCACTCGTGTCTTAAAATGAATTGCTTTAAACGTTTAAAACTTCAAGATTCAAAATCTGTTTTATATTGAGACATTTAATTTCGTCTCGTGCTTCATTTTAAAACATTAAAGGTTACACAATGCATATAATGTCTTATATATGCATAATCCGTCATCTTACTGTGAGAAGGATACTCGAAACACATAACGTGTCTCAAAATGCAGTGCTAAATGTGTGAAACACTTTGTAACGTCTTAAAATGAGACACATATCTGTTTCAAATATATGGACACTAAACATCTCATGTGTTTCAAATATGGGGACAAAACGTCCCCAAAAATGGTGATTTAAAACTTTTTTATTTTTTACATTCTCATCACATGAGGAGGTATTAGTTCTGGTCAAAAAATGACTTTTGCTAATTTCAGGAATTCTTTATATTTTGAGGTCTCCTGAACCCGAAAAGCATGGTCCGGCGATGGTGTCTGTCCGTCTGTCTGTAGACACAAAATGTTGTGACCACGATAACTATTGAAAAACTTATCGGATCGTTATTAAATTTAACACACTTAAAGTTAGTTACGTCTGACTTATGAAAACACAGACATACCTGAAAATTATGCCAGACTAAAATAAGTTCGTACTACTTGGAAAGAACTGCAAACGTACCTGAAACAAAGAAAAAAGGAAGTGTTATTTACTTTCTGTTGTTTGAATCATAAGTCACTTAGTCTGATTAAATCCAAAGATATAAGTGATTTATACTACTTATTATAAGACTTGAAAACCCTTTACAAGTATTGTCTTACGAAACTGACAATAACTATTTACACTACAAAAACAAGTGTCTCATGTTGAGACGTTTGGTTCCAATTAAGAATAGAAATACAGTTAAAACACCTAATTATTAATCAGTTCACGAGTGCGAATAGGACACTCTTATGCGGCGTTCAATGAGACCTCACTCGCACTCATGCTTAGGAGTGATTCAAAGGCAAGTATTTTTACTATGTTTCTCTCAAAGGCAACGTTCTGCCTGACTAAAACGAATTTTTACTGATAATTTCGAGCCATTTCATTCCTGAAAAGTAATTTGCGATTGAAAAACCAAATTGCAAGAACAAAGAAAGAAAGAAATTTGCAAGAAAATTTCTAAAATGAAAAGGGTAGTAAAATTAATTAAGCACATTCCTCTATGGTGTCGTTAGGCGACATAGAAACGTCGTTATTAACGAAATCATAGTTTCGCATCCTTTTGTTACACGAAAACAACAGATAGAGCTTTTATTCAATAGTAACAGCCTTTGTGAACCAGATTCCATTCGAAATGCGGGCTATTTTTTCCTCCCCTTTTAAAAAAAACTAATGCTACCTTTTGTTGGTTAAAAAAATTCCTTTTTAAATTAGTTTTCCCCGAAATGAAATCAAAATCTCCATATAGAGAAAAAAAATTTTCTATACCTAATGCTTATAAGAATATTTTTTAACAGCAAAATATATTTTTATATTCACAGAAAAAAAATTAGCTACAGCAATAAACAAATGTTTGCTGTAAAATTTCTAAAAATTAGCTACAACAGCTAACAACAAACCCCGTGTAGAAATTCAACCGTGGCCCAAATAGGGACCAGATCTTTTGATCATTGTGTAGGCCATATCATGGCATGAAACACCTTCCCAAATCAGGCCCAAGTCTGGCCAGCCTTGGGCCAGATCTGGGAAGGTGTTTCATGCCATGTTATGGCCTAGTTATGGCAATTTCTACACGGCACCGTTTGATTTTTTAAAAGGGCTTCAGAACAACTCGAGATATCAGTCATATAAAGTTTTTGTTCATAAGTTTCGACATTTTTTCTTTAAATCATCGGATTTGCTTCAAAATCGTTACTCGGGGGTTCCCGTGTAGAAATTTCGCTATGGTCCAGGTCAGGTACAGATCGGGCCTTACCTATTAGGGAATGAAACACAATATGACAGACATTTTTTTTAAATCATTGGATTTGCTTGAAAATCGTTATGGTGGCTGCAATATGCTGGACGAAAAAAAATTAAACAAAAAAAATTAAAATAAAAAAATTTTCTTATCCACCATATTGGATCCGCCATTTTGAATTTTGAAAATTTGATATCTAATTTGTGATCAGCAACAACAAATACATTTTTGTTTGTCTTTTTTAAAAAATGCAAATGAGAAAACATTTAAATCATTCCATTGCTTATCTTTGACATGGTGAAGAATAAAAATGTATAACTTTTGTTTTACTTTGAATTTTGCAATAATATTTTAGGAGAGTATTCTTGACACTATAAGAAATCCGAAAAAAAACTCGATTTTTTTGACATTTTGAACTGGCATGTCCCCTTAATAAAAAAAGTTAAGTAAAATTATAATGATTTGATTTTTTATTGTTTTTTATTTTACTCTGAAAAATTAAGCATTGATTACAAGAGCTCTCTTTTGTAAATTGAAAATTTTGTTAAATATTTGCGCATCATTAACGGTAACTCACACAGTGGATGGCAATTTATTGTACAAGAGCCGAATCAAGTTAATCGTATACATTATTATTGCATTCAATCTCAATATGCTTATAATTTTGCGGTCAGGCATTTATCGTTTCTCTTCTCAATATTGTTACATATCATATTAATATAAATATATATTACATATATTTATATTATATTAAATATATATATATATATAGTTATACAAAATTCCGAAACGTTATCACATTTTGCAAGTAAATGAAAATGCGAAATATTTTTAATTTTCTATATTTACACACATATATCCAACAAATGGATATATAAATGTTGAATGGAAATTAGGTCAAATATTCATTTGACTTTCAATGAAAATTTACTTATTCAATTTGACAAATCAATTTAAATAATTAACATTTAAATCTTTCTACATTATTCAATTTAATTTAATAAGTAATCAAAATTAATTAAATATAAGTAAATCCAGAGTTTTTGTTTTTGTCAAAGAGAAATTAAAATTAAAAATGCAATTTTATTCTCAATAAAAGTTCTTGCTGAAATAAAATAAAATGTTTCCTTATGAACATTGAACGAAAATATTTTTCAACCATTTCCCAACTGTGAGTAAAATTCTTATAGAAAATTCATATTTCTGTTTATACATTTTTTGTGAGGAAATGTTTATTCAAAAAAACTCACTTAATAAACTGGCGAATAGCGTTTTCTTTTGATGTGTAAATTTTTCTTGTTAATTTTTTTGTACTGCATTATATCCAATGTGAGTTTGTAAATAACGTGTCGGTAAAATTTTTAATTTAATTGTTATTTTTTTTTGTTTCTCTTTATAATTTTTAATGTAAACTTTTTAATATTTAAATTAAATTTTAGAATTATACAACTAAACGACAATTCAATTTTTAAGCTTAACATTTAGTTTTTCCATATTACCTTTTTCTCTTTTAACCCTACTTTTAAATTTACAATGTGAAACTTTTTACTTTTCAAATCATTTAGTTTTCAATATAAAATTTTTAATTTTAAGTGTAAAATTTTATTTTCCTAACAAAACTTCTTAAATTTGAAAGAAAATTATATTATTTTTACTTTAAAATTTCAATTCTTTAATTTTTAATACTCCTATAATCATTATTTATAATATAATTTTAATACATATTTTTTTAACGCTATAATAAAAATTTTTTATTTTCCAACATAAAATTTTTAATTAACTAAAGAAACTTCACAATGTTTAATGTAAAAATTTCCATTTTTAAAGGATTTAAATAAAAAATAATAAACGTTAAATATAGAAATTTTGAAAATAAAATAATAGTGCAAAATGATGATTTTTGAATTTTTTGACGATCGATTCATTAACTGTGTCGGCATGAAATGTTCAAATTTGCCTCCGGATTGGACAGCTTGCAAAATTAACGTCCATCCGACGGAAATCACTATTATGTTCGTACATATGTACCAAAGGGCATGTGTATACAATGAAACAGGCATTCACTATATACACCTATATGCATGTGTGCAATAAACTGAGAACCATGCCTGTTCAAATTGTTCGATATGATGTTCATATTCCTTTAAAAATGACAGTCAATATTGAATTTCGAAGAATCAAACTAATATGGTAATTAAAGCCATAAATGGAGGGTTTCGCAAACTCATCCACATCCATATAGAAAATTTCAATAGATTTATTTATAATCTGACGAGCGAAGCATTTTTTATTTTTACGTTAAATAATTCTCTCTTTTGTTCCCACATATATGCGATAATAAAGAGATGGTGGTATTATATATTATTCACAGGAGAAAAATTTTTAGTTACATATTATTTCCATTCAAGTTCGCAATAATTAGAGAATCTAATATTCGTTAATAAGAAATGATTTTCATTAAAGAAAATTTTAACACCTCACGATTTACTGTGTATTAAATAATAAATACTTAAGGTTTTTGCTTATTTTATTGAAAACACTGTTATTAACTACACTGCAAAAATTGGTATCACACTCGTGTCTTAAAATGAGTTGCTTTAAGTGTTTAAACCTTAAACCCTGTCTTTTAGTTTGTCCCTGACATACTCTTTTTTAATAATCCATGGAGTATTGCGCATCAATACATGGTTATTTAATCTTTCAAAAACATTGAGAAGAATCTTCAATTTGCAATTGTTTAAAAGAATTGCTAATAACAATTAAATAAAATTATTTTTTAGTAATCGCTTTATTTTATCGTCAAATTATACATTTCAGGCTTCATTTTTAAAAAAGTTTACTTAATTATCATTATTCGTATATCTACCGAAAATCATAAATTACTTAAAAATTAGACACAAAATTTTCTTAAGTGGTCGATTTCACTTATTTTGACCCTATATAAAAAAAATCTCTATGAATTCAGAACTATGTTCATGTTACTTCCAAAAGTTTTCAGTATTGAAGATAAAGAAAAAACTTGTTTTCATGCCATACAAGTTCCTAAAAAAGGTGAATTTTTATTTTCCTCGCCAAAATATCTCAAAAAATGTGAATTTTAATATTTTTTTTTAATATACGTATCAAAGCAAAAATTTAATTGAAATGGAAAAATAGAAAAAAAACAAGTATTTATAAAAATAGTAAAAGTTAAAAAATACAAAATAAAATAAAAAAAAATTAGAACAATAAAATAAAATTCTCTAAACTGAAAATACTGATTAATGGAGTTTCTCAGGTATGTTATGTAATTATATTTTGATTAAAAGTTACGAGTATAAGAATGGAGAACCAAGATTTTCAGTTTTCGAAAATTTCGACTTCGGTTTTCTTGCTAAAAGTAAATGAAATTTAAGATGAAAATAGAGTGAACGAGGAGAGAAATACATCTGACATAATTTTCGGACAATAGCAAGTGAACACAAGGAAACTCCTCGAGGCAACGCCAGGTTTACTAATTGATTTAGCGCAGTCAAACGGTCCTAATCTGAAATTGCATTACTTTCCCACTAAGTTTTGGTTTATGATTCAAAGGTCTGTGCGCTGGTTTCTGTAGTCCTGCTGCTAACTAATTTAACTTTGTTTAAAAGTACCATTCTGAGTGTCGACTTTCTGCTAATACATTAGACTATTTCGCCAGTGAATTGTATTATCGACTGAAAAACTTTTCTTTTTATCTTTTTTTTTGCTCAAGAAAAATTTCATTAAAATTAAAATTAGAGACTGTATCAAATAATTAAAAATGGAAAATAGAATTTAGGCTGTTTTGTTATTGTTATTTTTATTAAAAACGAGTTTAAAAAACAATTCACAAGAAAATCCTTTTACAGGAGTGTGTAAATGAATTTACTTGATTTTTTTTAAATCTCAATTTCGAAAAATTGTGACTTAACCTCTTTTGTCATACTACACTTCAAATATGCTTTATATAGGCAATAAATGCTTTTGACCATTCATGAAGATTCGTTTTCCTACTTTAACTTTTTTTGAAAAACATAAATAGCGATTACATTTACAAATGTTTTTAAATATCACAAATATCTAGAAATTGTGCCCAAGTGAGAGTTTTCTTATTCGTTTACTACTTATTCCTAATTGTTGGAACACAGTAAAAAGTAAATCTTAATTTAAGATTGGTCTTAAATTCAGCACTGTCTGCTATAATGTTAAAGGATACAAAATACGTGCGTAAATTCAGCACTGACTGCCTTAAAAATGTTGCACCTTAATTTAAGGCTGCTTTCCTGTCTTAAAATAAGACTTTCTTTTTACTGTGAAATCCCTGTCATTGCTAGTGTTGTTACGTTAAAACAAGAAACCTTTTTAAATGTACCTAACGTTCCTCGTTTTAAATTAGTTTCATAAATAAATCTAATTTGGGATGAGGATGAGTTAATGAGCCTACTAAATGTTATAAGAAAATAATTTATTTAAAACCCAACAAGAAAGAAAAGAGTTGTGACAAAAGTACAAAATTATGAATCTTACTTAAAGAACAATGATTACTTGTTGTGTGATGATAATCTGTTAATCCAATCATGAATGGTGTTGAGCACTAGACGTAAAGGGGCCCCGAGTCGAAATTTTAACTCTCTTTTAGTTCTCCAAAACCCTCTTTTTAACCTCTTTTAAGCCTCTTTCACACTCCCAAATCCTCTTTTGAACCTCAAAACTGCAGATTTGTATTTTTCCGCACATTTAGAGGTTCAAAAGAGGTTGAAAGAGAGAAGTTACAAGGCTTAAAAGAGGTTCAAAAAATTTTTTTTTTAATTTTTCGAAAACGAAAATGCGAATTTTTTTCACACAGTTGTATTTCAATTGCCCTGTAGAAGATACAGAAATGAGTTTTTGAGTGATTTCAATAAATCTATTAGGATAGATAGAAATTTAAAAAATGTAATTTTCCTAAAAATTTTAAACCCTCTTTTCAACCTGCTAACATCGGAATATGGATTTTTCCGCATCATTTTCAGGTTCAAAAGAGGTTGAAAAAAAGAGGGTCAAAAGAGGGTCTAAATTTTGACTTGGGGCCGCTCAACTGGACAAAATTTTGGCATGAAATCTGAGGACTTGTTTAGGTATTTAAAAATCAATAGAAAAATTCGTGAATCATCATTTCTTATGCTTTCCTATGCACTCTATCGAATAGCATTTAAAAAAACATAAAAAATTTATAAACAAAAAAGTTATTAATGTTTTTTATAAAAAAAGTCGATTTTTTCCAATTTTTGTTTAATTATCAATTTTTTCTACTATAAAATAACGTAAAAATAATTGCAAATGTTACAAATAACGTGACATAGATATATATAAACTAGAAGATAGGACTATAGAGAAAACTAAAAATTAAAATGGCGGCTCAAAAGTAAAGTTTGATGTTCAAATTTATTTCAAAATTTGATTCGAAAGTTCAAAATTGTTAAAAGTTTTTAGATCGGCTTGAAATTTATTACTCGGGGGGTTTAGAGGTCGCTGATCACGAATCTGAAGTCCAATATTTTCAAAATTCAAAATGGCGGATCCAATATGGCGGACAATTTTTCTAAAAACATCATTAGATTCGCTTAAAACTTATTACCGCAGATTTGTACTCTTTCTGTTGTATAGGGTAGAGTGGGATAAAAAAGCCACTTTTCTACTTTTGGTACTATAAAATCGAAATTTGAATTTCTTTTTTCAAATTTCAAATTGTTACTGAAAGTTTAGTTATTGAGCTTCAAAATCCTTTTAGAACATTTTTTTTGTATTCCGTAAAAGGACAAAGTTATAAGTTTTACGAAAGTTCTGCATACGGCTTTTTTGCACCACTTGCTGGGGTGAAAAAGCCATTTGGTGATTTTGTCAAAATATTTTGTTATCAAATTTTGTAATATAATATTTTTCTTTTATCTGTATACCAAATAAATAATTTAGAAAAGTTTTTAGCTTCCAAAATTGAATCTTATGTTAAGTTTACCTGCATTCAATTCACAGTCATCGAAACAAGCAGTTACAAAATACAAATTGCAATAACAACTATAATATTATCGATATGACAGCCAAACTGGAATCAAAAGTTGAATTTTACTTAATTAAACGTATATTACAAACGGCTGGTAAAATAGTTTAATAGTTTCAAAATAAAAGCCAAATTACTTTTTTCCACCATTAGCTTTTTTACCCCCAAAAATGGATATATATATATATATATATATATATATATATATATATATATCCATATTTTGACTTGTGCAATTAAGAAAATTTGACCCACAATTATTAATTTTTTTAATATTAAAAATATATACATAATTATAATTAATAATTATGGGCCAAATTTTCTTAACTGCACAGGTCAAAAATGGATTTTCTCGAAACATTGCTAGTATATTACTATTTCTAGTAAAAACATTTATATGAAATATTATTAAAATTGATATCAAGATCAAGATAATCTAATGAGTTTTTGAAAATTTGTTGGCCATATTGGATCAGCCATTTTGAATTTCTGAAATTGAATTTCAGATTCATAATCAGCGACCCCAAAAACCTCCGAGCAACAAGTTTCAAGCAAATTTAATGAGTTTTTAAAAAAATTGTCCACCATATTGGATCCGTCATTTTGAATTTTGAAAATATTGGATTTCGGATTCGTGATCAGCGACCCCTAAAACCCCCGAGTAACAAATTTCAAGCCGATCTAAAAACTTTTAATAATTTTGTACTTTCGAATCAAATTTTGAATTTGATTTTGCATTTCGCTACAACTTTTTAAAATTTGAAAATTGCATGAAAATGTTTAAAGTTTAAATAAAATATGTTCCATTTTCAATATTCTTTGTTATAAATGTCCAATAGAAACGAAAATTGGCAATATTAAATAATATGTCATGATCAAAATTAAAATTTCATTGCTGATTCATTACACCCCGGTCCGAGGCGAAATTTCTCATCTTGCATTTCTCCAAAAACATTGTTCTAGAAAAAAAGTATAAATGATATTAGGGCGTATTTTTTTAATTGAAAGCTGAGATGTTAGGCTAAGTGAATGATGAAATTTTTATTAAAGCAAGAATGACGAAGTTAAGCAAGAAAAAGTGAAAAGTGATCCATTACGCCCCGGTCTCCTCTATTGATTTCAAAATTAATATTTAGAGAAATAGTTCACTTTTATTGTTGCACATTCAAAATTAATACTTGGAGTTCACTTTTAAATAATGTTCAAAATTAATAGTTGGAGTTCACTTTTAAATAATATTCAAAATTATTATTTGGAGTTTACTTTTAAATAATGTTCAAAATTAATGCTTGGAGTTCACATTTAAATAATGTTCAAAATTAATAGTTGGAGTTCACTTTTAAATAATATTCAAAATTATTATTTGGAGTTTACTTTTAAATAATGTTCAAAATTAATGCTTGGAGTTCACATTTAAATAATATTTTAAAATAATACTGGGACAATGTTCACTTGTATACATAGGTAGATCCGGACTAATTGATTTCCAAAAATTTACTCTCTGTTCTAACCAAAATTTTTATCCCTTTTTATATAAAGCTGTCCTCATTAGTGTAATGCTTTGAAATCATGCACGTGTTGGTATTAGTTTAAGTGGGGGTAACGGCGACTGTTGCCTATTCTCAAGTTGGGAATTGTATAGAAAACTGCTAGACTCTGCGCGACTGATGATTTTCCTCCCTCTTACTATGCGGTCACTTTCCTGTTTAGAAATTTGCACGTATCAATATACGATAATATAATATATAAGTAGAATACACTAAGGAAATAAATGCATAAATATTTAGTTAAATTAGGTACATTAACAAGAAGTTACGGACGTAAAGTATTATGTCTGACTAAAATAAATTTTTACTTCTAATTTCAGGCATATTTTCCTATTATTGCATCAAAAAGCAACATAGAATCGTGAAAATGAATAAAAATAAAAATGGAAAATTCAAAAAAATGGAAATGTAAAATAAAAAAGAAAAACAATATAACGATTGAAAAACAGAAATGGAAAGGGTAAAAAAGAAAGTCAAAACAAAATATGTATAAAGAAAAGAAAAATTATTTTAAAAAATAGTAGATACACATTTTTTGATATACTGAAAAGAGAGGAAAAGTAGTAAGAAGAGTAATGGAAGAAATTTCGAAAACTATATTTCTTAGCAGGTGGAAAGCGAAAGCAATTTATCTGAAAGGGTTTCGTGTTTATGGACGCACGGCCGCGTCACTTGAATGATACATTGGGACTTCAATTCAATATTCCCTAACTTGAATTTCAATTACTTCTGTACGTCGATTCAATTATGCTGAGTGATTAAGTGTCAGGTCATAAAAGAACCATTACGGCTAAAATTTCCAACTTTTTTTTAGAAATTTATTTTTTTATTTACAAATTTCTAAAGTAGCAAATATTTCCTTCCACACTGAAAAAAATACATTTTCGTTACTGACATATTTATGGCTAATTATCACATATTGTATTGGTGTATATAATGCAGCCATATGCAGTGTAGACTAATCATATATTAGTGAGAGACATTAATTTATATGTGAAGAACAGCAAACAGTGTTAATCTTAGACAAAAGTTCTAATTATACTCGTCTGTTAGAATTAACAATATAATTTTTTCAGTGTAATTTTTAGTCATTTTGAACTAAAACTTGATTATAAAAAAATTTGAAGTAAAAAAATTATAAAATTAAATAAAACAAAATAATTTTTTGAATTGAACAATAGAAGTAAAAAATTGATTAAAGGATATTTGCAGAAAAAAATGATGACGCAACATTTATTTTTAAAGTATCAAATAATACTATAGAATATATTTACTAATACAAAGTTTCTCCTCACGAAAATAGGTGTGAATTGAATTTTGCTTAGAAGGAATTATGGAGGAATTGCATTGTTGCTTGAAATCGGAAACCAACGAGAGTATTCTGAAAATTCAAAGTGTGTATTCGTAAATTGACTCCAATATATAAACTTTCGAATCTTGTTAGTTATTTCTCATACAAATAAATATTTCTTTATATTTATGTATTGAATTCTCAAAACGAACTGAGATAAATATTTCTAAATAGCAAAAACCTTTTGGTTGCTTTTCATTCTTTTTGTTTTCATTTTCATTCATATTTTTTATTCATTTTATTTTTAATTTTTAAATTATTATTATTATTATTATCTTTTTTTATTCGAGCAATTTAATTAATTCATTATGATTAGAAAATGTATTAAAAAAAATTTAAAGAAAAAATCGAAAAAAATAAAATGTTATAAAATAGAAGAAAGGGAAAAAAGAAGAAAATAAATAGAACTAAAAAAGTAAATTATAATAAAAATGTTAAGTGCAATTAAATATAGAATAAAATTAAGAAAAATACAATAAAGTACATAAAAAGAAAAAAAATTAGTTAAAATAAAAAATTAAATATAATACAGAAAGAAAAATAATTTAACCCTTTAAAGGGCACATTATTTGTGAGGGTGGATTTTCTTAAAATCTTGTGTCTTTATATTATTGGTGTCGCTGTTTTTAAATCTGATGTTAGTTTTCAAAAATTCAAAATGGCGGATTCAATATGCCAGACAATTTTTTTAAATTAACTGGATTCGCTTGCAATAATTTTTTTTAAATTGAAGTGTTAAAAATTGTTAACAATAATATTCATTAATGTATCATTCTAGTTTGGATATTGTATACGATGTTAATTTTCGGAAATTGTACTAAATTTTAAATTTATTTTAGTTTTTTTTATTATATGAAATTCAATTGTTTGCTATTTAATCTAGCCTTCTTATTTTGCAAAATTTCTCGTGTTCATTTAATAAAATTAATTAAACGCGACGATAAATTGGCAGTGTTAACACAAGAAAAAAAAAGTTTAAATTTTAACCTGATTTTGGGGTAAAAATTCGCTGCAACAAAATTTCATCTAGGTGAGGGCGCCACTGTCTATGTGACTTAGCATTGGTTAAAATTACCCGCAACAAAATTTATACCACCTTTTTTTCTGTGAATCGAAAATAGGTAAAATTAACATAATATTACATTTTGCTTGCTAAAAAAGCTTTAACATTTATTGAAATATTAAAAAATAAGATTATTTGCCATATAGATAAAGGAAAAGTATAAAAATACCAAAATTAATAACATATTTTGCTAAAATCGCAAAGTATCTTTTTGACCCCACCAGGTGGTGAAAAATAGCCACTTGCAGTGCTTTCGTAAAACTCTTATATCTTTGTCCCTTCATGGGATAAAAAATATTTCCGTTAAGAATTTTCAAGCTTTGTAACTAAACTTTCAATACAAATTGGAAATTTGAATAAAAATTAATTTAGATTTTATTTATAGCGTCGAATGTAAAAAGAGTCGTTTTTTTACCCGGTCTACTTTAAAAAATAAAAAATGCTGGGCAAATGCTAGTTACATTCACACTCAATGGCAGGTTCTGTACACTTATATTTAGATCATTTGGTAAAAAAAAATTTTAATTAGTTACTTAAATTATTATTAGTAATTTTTTCTTTCGGAATTAGTTATTTCTAATTAAAATTTAAGTAATTTAAATTTAAAATTTAACAAAGAAAATTTATAATTCTCTTCGAACAAATACGTAATAAAAAAATAGTTTACTTTCAAAATAAAAGAAAATCAGTCATCCAATTTGGAAAAATAGTCGTTTACAAATTTTTTACACACATACATACAAAAATTATACAACTACACCTGATTTTAAATTGCTTATGCTTTTAATTTACTCAACCCTATTTTTTTCTCTCTACATATCAGTACACAAAAAAAACGTTTTACTAGTTTGCGATATATTTTTTCCATATCACGCACACGATACAGAAATTGCTATTTGATCGCTGCAGGCAACATTTGTCAATTTGTTGAATATCTTATTTTTTAGTTCTCATACACACACACACACATATATATATGTATCGTGTTTATATAAGAGCTTTTTAATACCAATTTTTTTCCCTCTATTCATTGTATATAGGTTATGTACACCTGAAAATCACAATATCCAATAATTTTTCTACTTTAAACATATATATATATATGTGTGTGTGTATATGCACGAAATAAAAAGTAAAAAATTTCCAATTCATTATATTAATTGTGTAATTTTATTGTATAGAGGAGTTAATCTTTCGTCGAATATTTATGCAGATAAATGCGGAGAGTAATTTATCCTCTGGCGTGCATTAACCCAACTGGCCAACATACTCTATAATTGGACACTCCGCAGTGGACACTCCACCTCACTCTTCTCTTCCTCCATGACTCCCTCTCTCTCCATCTCTCTTTCTCTCTGTGTGTCATTTGGCCGCAAATTTCCACTGAACTGAGTGAGTTTACACCCCTTTTTTTGTGTTGGACAAAAAAAATTTACTTTCAGTCATTAAGTTTACGAATTTTGTATATATAAGACCTTCGTTTATATTATGGTGTATATACAGGATTGCCACAGAAAATTTTATTTTGTTCTCCGCTGATTTTGCCCGGATTTCCAGACAAAATTTTGACATAGTACCGATATACTCTAGCGTCAGGAAATATCGGTACGGATGCACACGCACGACCCAAAAACATACTAATTTTTATATCACGATTTCCCGTGTAAAAAATTGTCACGGCAGTCTAAATCTATTTAAAGACAGTCTAGTTTTTTCCTAGCGTTGCTATTTACAGTAATGCTAGATTTGTGCGGTCTAGATTCTATCTAGTTTCCTAGACAGATTGAAAAAAAAATTTATTTGATTCAAATAACCGATTATTTGTCTATAATCAAATAAATATTTACTTGAATCAAATAATTTTTATTTTGAATCAATTAATTAGTATTTGCTTGAAATACTGAAATATTTGATTCAAATACAATTTATTTGATTCAAATAAAAATTATTTGATTCAAGTAAATATTTATTTGATTATAGACAAATAATCTGTTATTTGAATCAAATAAATTTTTTTTTCAGTGCAAGCTTTTAATTTTTATATAGATTTTGCAACGCGCTGCAATTCTAGTAAAACTATGTTAATACTAGCTTGGTACTATCTAGTTTTCCTAATTATATTTTTATCACAGCGTAATCTCATATACCAATATAGTTATTATACAGAAATACTAGGTTTTACAGTATTAACTATATTTTACGGTTTTTTGCTATAAACTTTTTAAATTTCATTATTATTATTATTATTATTATTATTATTATTAAGTTTACTTTAAATATTACTTATTTGTTAAAATTTCGTTTACATCTCAAGTTACCAGGATTTGGTTTAGAAAATTTAAAAAAAATTACCGTTATGATAATTATCAATATATTTTTTTGAAAATAAAGGATCCAAAAAGAAAAATTCATGTCGGTCAGGAAAAATTGTTTATAATTTATTAAAATGTTTAAACAAATTTAAGGAGAGATTTTTTAAATTCACAAAATATTTAAATCTTTTAATAAATTATTTGGAATCAAAAAAGCATTTATCCAGAAAGATTTTTTAGCAGAATTATCACTGGAAAATTAATTAAATTTCTTGTAAATAAGTATAACAATTAACAAATTCACTGTGTGGACATTTTTGGCGTAAGGAGGTGTTTTCTTCTAATAATTTATGAAAATTATAGTTATTTATTAATAATTAATGGAAATTTATGCAGTGATTTATGGAAATTTTCGCAATAATTCATAAAAATATATTCCACATAAATTACAATTAGAAATATTTATTTTAGCAATTTATTGAAATTTTCACGATAATTTACGCACAGATAAAAAGGGTGGTAATATTATGAATGGTAATGGGTAAAAATGACTTAAATAAAGGGTAAAAATTACGACGGGTAATATTACAGAGTGTAAAACACTTACCTGAATATGTCACTAAAACAAATTAAAAGTTTTTTTTCTTCTAATTATATTAGGAAGGTTAAATATTAAATTATTTTGATTAGAACTAGTTTGAATTAATCACAACTTAATAATTTTTTTACCTAAATTAATAAACAATTATATTTTCCAATTTGAATTGTTAAATTAATCACTTTTAAACTCACCATTTTATGGTTATGACTTTGTAAACAAACAAGAGTTGGAAAATAATATAACAAAAAGTCACGAAAGGCAGAAAATTTTTAATATAAATTATTATTTTAGTTAACGAGTTTTTTCCTTTATTTAAAAAATGTCTAATTTTAATAAATAATACATAAATATGTTAAGCAAATTTTACTTTTTTTAATTATAATTTATAATTATAATGAAGCAAATACTTATTGCGTTTTTTTATTTTTTTTTATTAAAAGGAGATTTTTTTCACATAAATGTTATTATTACTTATAATAGCTCTAATAAAATTTTAAGTTTTTCATAAATAAAGAAAGGAAATATAAATAAACATTATTTGTTAATTGCAAATTTTAATTTATAAAGAAATTGAATATTTTTATAAAAAGAAATTTTTTTAAAATTTTTTTCCACAGGAATTAAAAGGTTTAAATATGTCAAATTCAAAAAATTATTTTTATTATTTCAATAAATATTTTCAATAATTTTTTAAAAAGTTCTTTAAGAATTTCCACATACATTTGTTTTAAAATTTATTAACATAGATAAGAGAGTTTTTCTAAAAAATTATCGAAAACTTTCTATGAATTACGAAAAGTTTGAAAAAAATCTCTTAAACGTTTACGAAAATTTCTTCATGAAAATACAGGAAAAACAAACAGGAATACAGGAAAAATACAATTTGAAAAAATTTCCACGTAACTGCATGTAACTTCAAATTATTTTAAAAAAATTAAATTAAACTTTTTCAAAACAATAATTTTTCAAAATTACCAGTTAAAAGTATAGAAAATTCAAATTTTTCAACAATATTTTAATCTGAAACCATTTCAAAATTATTTAACTACAAAAGTAATTAATTTATTGAATAATAGAATGTTTTTTTAAAATTTAATTGTTATTAAGAATAATATAAGCAAAATATTTGTATTTTAGTCATAATTAATTGTAAAAATTATGATTTTTTAAACCAATTTCTAATGTTTTTTTAAGCAAAGAAATAATTGTTAAATATTTTATTTTTAATCATAAGCTTGTTAAAGAATTCTTATTTTTTTCAAGTAAAGATGGAAAAAATATAATATTTATGTTCCAGTTGCATTTTTTTGTAAAAATTATAATTTTTTTTAAAAAGAATAAATTTGCTCATAGGAAATTTTCGAATTATACATTTTTAAAAATATTTCATTTATATTCAATGGAAAGAAAATGGTGTAATAAATATTTGTTTCTAAAAAATATTTGGTTTTAAACTATAATAAAAATATTTCTGTAATAATATGATATCAAATTATTTCCTTGAAAATTTTTTTTAATAAGGAAGAAAATTTTGGTTAATGCGTAATTATTAATTACATTTCTTTAAAACAATTCTTGTTTTTAATTTAGAAACTTATTTTTTTGTAAATTACACCATTATAATATTTTAAGTAAATTTTCGAAATTAAAGATGTTTTAGTTTTTTAGTTTTAAATAAATTAGTTAACATTAGTTACTTCAACACTTGAACAAGCAAACAAAACAATGAGATAAATATTTGCTTTTTCATTATAATTATTTATAAATTATGAGTTTGAAAGACATAAAATTTATTTATCATAATTATGTATTATGATTTACAATTATACATTTTTTATAGAAAAGAAAAAAATTTTTTAATAATATAAAAATTTATATTAAAAATGTACTGCTTTGCGTGACATTTTATTATATTGTTTTATAACTCTTGTTTGTTTACAAAGTCATAACCATAAAATGGTGAGTTTAAAAGTGATTAATTTAACAATTCAAATTGGAAAATATAATTGTTTATTAATTTAGGTAAAAAAATTATTAAGTTGTGATTAATTCAAACTAGTTCTAATCAAAATAATTTAATATTTAACCTTCCTAATATAATTAGAAGAAAAAAAACTTTTAATTTGTTTTAGTGACATATTCAGGTAAGTGTTTTACACTCTGTAATATTACCCGTCGTAATTTTTACCCTTTATTTAAGTCATTTTTACCCATTACCATTCATAATATTACCACCCTTTTTTTCTGTGCGATGATTTATAAAAATTTTCGCGAGAATTTATAAAAATATGAAAAACAAAAATTAACATTAAAATTTTTGGATTTCAGTCATTTATGGAAATTTTCGCAGTGATTTATGGAAATTTATGTGGTAATTTATAAACATTTGGACGATAGTTTATAAAATTATGTAAAACACAAATTAGTACTAAAAAATTTAACGTCGGAAATTTATGGTAATTTATGGAAATTTACGCGGTATTTTATGGAAATTTATTAGGTAATTTACGGTAAATTTTCTATGATTCAGTTAAATAATAATTTAACTAGATTACATAGTAAAACCCTTTTCAATAGTTGTAAATGTAAAAGGTATCGAAAATGAAAATTTATTGTCATGTAGCTTCGATAGAGTAGTGGTAAGAGTCTTGGACTACAAATCCGTAGGTCATAGGTTCGATTCCCCGCAGTCTTGACATGACTATCTCAAACTTAAAGGATACAAGCGTTACATTTCGGCCTAGATACTAGATTGGAAAGATATACTGGGCCAGTATAGCATCTAGCCAAACTAGATGGGAACTAGGTAGCGCCATTACAATTTTCTACACGGGTTATTTGTAAATACAAATGTCAGAAAATTATGACAAATATACCATTCGAAAGATTGTTAAACTCTACTAATCTTATAAGTGAAAATTTTAATAATTTATGCAAAAATTGCAGCAATCAACAAATTTGCCAAAAAAAAATTGAAAAAATAAAAACTTTTTCAAATTTTTTCAACATATTTATGTTTCAATTTTTTTGGCAAATTTGTTGATTGCTGCAATTTTTGCAAAAAAATTTTTTCAATTTTTGAAAAATTGAAGAAAAATTTGAAACTTACAAATAAGTAATTATTCAAGTTTCGTCATTAAATTAAGACCAAAAGAGTTTAAAAATCTTAATCGTTTCATTACATATCATTATGGTTGAACATTTTCAACCAAAAACCGTTGAAAATCGACTAATGGACTAATTCAATGCATATGTCCAGAAACATTTTTGGACGTTTATAATGATATAGCTCACGAATCAAATAAGATTTATAAATTTTTTTGGTCTTAATTTAAAGATGAAACTTGAATAAGTATAATCAACTTAGATATATATGTTTTAAATTTTTTTCTGCAATTTTAAAAAATTATACAGAAGGTGAAAGAATTTCATATTTTTTATGTCAAATTTGTTGATTGCTGTAATTTTTGCATAAATTATTAAAATTTTCACTTATAAGGCATTATTTCCCAAACGTCTCAGCCCAAAATTGAAAGTCTTGGGATTGGTTTGGTATTTTGGGAAATTGTTGTCCTATATGAAAGTAATAAATTTGTATTATATCAGCTCTTTCAAAAAAAATTGTAGAAAGTAGTGGGGGTTACATTTTTGACATTTTAAGTAACACTGACATTTTCAAAATCATATAACTTTTATAAAATTTTATCGATTTTAATGTATCTGTAATGAATTTCAAGCATTTTTTATCTATTTTCTAATAACTTTACAAAAAGATTTTTAAAAAAATTTTTAACACCACTTTTTTCAAAAAATAAAGTTTATTTTTTTAATTTTGACCCTAATGGAAGAAAATTGAAAACAAAGTAAGCAAATAAACGTGGAAATATTTAAAACCAAAGGAATATTTAAATATTAAATAAGAACTTATGAAACATCAATATTTTTTTCCAAAATTAATTATTTTAATCGATAATAATTGTTCCTTGTAAAACTTCTTTCCTTTTTTATTGAAAAAATGAAGATAAAACAGTGATATTTATAAATCCGGGCACACTGCTTACTTTGATTTCAATTTTGTTCTAAAGTTTTGGTCATCCCACTATCTAACTTATATGATTTTTTCGGAAAAAATGTCAGCTTTTCAATAAAAACTAAAAAAAATTTTTTTAAATACCTATTAGGGTCAAAATTAAAAAATAAACTTTATTTTTTGAAAAAAGTGGTGTTAAAAATTTTTTTAAAAATCTTTTTGTAAAGTTATTAGAAAGTAGATAAAAAATGCTTTAAATTCATTACAGATACATTAAAATCGATAAAATTTTATAAAAATTATATGATTTTGAAAATGTCAGTGTTACTTAAGGGGAGATTCCACTGATTTTTTTTTTTAATACCGAAATTATTTTTTTTTAATTTTTGGTTAGTATGATTATCTAAAAATACGGGAAAAATAGTCTGAAGCGATAAGAATAGATTCGCTAGCAGGAAAGTAGGAATAACATCACCTTTCCACCTCGAAAATTCATGTTTTTTCATTAATTACCTAACTGCAATTTGTTTATTTTTAAATTCACATTTTTTCTTTTCGCACCGCTTGAAAGAGTAGTTCTTAAGTAATAAGAAATGTCTACTGTTACGTTATGTATATAACTTTAAGTTAAATTTTTGTATATTTGGTCCTTCAAACTTTAAACGCGTTTTTCTCGAAACTACACATTTTCAACTTGTTTACACTCTCATTTTTACAATTTTCAACGAAATAACTTGCAATTTGGACAGCATGCTCCTTGAATGTGTAGTTTTCGTGTAAACTAGGATATTTAAGATCCATTAATATTTATAAAAGTTATAAACAATTTAAGTTGCAAAATTATGGTCGAAAAATTAAAAAGTCTGCCATTTGGTTATTTTTCAATAAATTTTTTTTGTTCTAGTTTACACGATAGCCATAATGGTATAGATAAGGAAATTTTTGACTTTTTTAGTTTAGATTAATTGTCGCCGAGAAAAAATGTAAACAACTTTTAGAGGGGACCACTTTCGGCAGCCATTTTCTAAGACTCCATTAAAAAAATAAATAAATAAAAAGTGGTTTTTATTACTGTAACACAAGTATTTTATTGTAAAAAAAGTTTAACTAAGAAATATTTATTTTATTACCTATAAAAAATTTTTTTAAAAAAACCTTAATTTCTGTGGAATCTCCCCTTAAAATGTCAAAAGTTTAACCCCCACTACTTTCTACAATTTTTTTTAAAAGAGCTGATATTTTACAAATTTATTACTTTCATATAGGACAACAATTTCCCAAAATACCAAGCCAATCCCAAGACTTTCAAATTTGGGCTGGGACGTTTGGAAAATAACGCCTCTTATGTTTAATTAATCGCAGAATTTAATAATCTTTTGAATGGTATATTAACTCATTTTCTGACATTTATTTTACAAACAAATCCTGATTTAAAGATCGATATGTTTTTGGGCCGTGTGTGTATGCAGACGTACCTATATTTCCTGAAGGTAGTGTAAAGAACGGTTGAATTAATTTTAGTTAGTGAAAAGTGTAATTTTTATGCATTATCCCGCATGTATTTTTATTGAGTCAGGGCCCGTGCAAAACAGGCGTCCCCGGTGTCAACTTTCAACAGTTGGTACACTTTCAACTTATGAATGCCGCCGGGTTGATTAATCTTAAAAATTAACGATTTACATTTATCCCTATTTAAACTTGCAAATTATTTTACTATATTTTTTGTCAGCATTTTTGATAAAATCTCCTGCAATTTACCTTGACCTGTGGCAACGTTAATATCCCTATAGATATATATTGAATTCATACTACATAGAATATATACTATACATATATACACATACTGAAAAGCGTGAAACTTAGACACAGACGTCAGGACGCGCAAATGCAATTACCTCTACCATCGTAGCAAACTAAGTTAAACTTGTGACCGGGGTTTGGGCCAAACTGTTTGCATTATGTATCCGTGGTCCCTGGCCCTTATACAGGCAGGTTTCCAAAGTTACATGAATCCTATGCATATACACAACGAGAGAGTGTAAGAGAGAGAGAGAGAGAGAGAGGCTTGGATATTCCTTGCTTGCATGAATATCCCTCTATGCATGTGCGCGTGGCAAGTCAGAAACTCGCGGGCGCAGAATTCGATCGAGATGTACCCCAAGTAAGTTTGAAACTCCACTGTGCCATACCGCAACCGCTATCAACTTTAGTCACCAGCCGCCTAGTTGGCGGACAAGATTTACCACTTTAGCGAGTTGCTCTCCACAATGAGAATCATAGAGATTGAAGAAAAAGAAGAAAATAAGATGAGGGAAAGGAAAAAAAAGAGGAGAAAGAAGAAGAAGAAAGAGCAAAAGGATGAAGTGAGCATTCTCGAATCGATAAGCAAGCAATGCTTTCTTGACGAAGGAGCGAGCCACTGGAACCAAAGTATAAAGAAGGAAAAAAGGAATGAGAATAAAGATGGAAAAAGAGGAAAAAAGAAAACGCGGAAAGATAAAACTCGATGGAAGGGAGAGAGAGGGCTCATAGAGAAGTTTGAAAAGAGTTTGAATTTCACTCCATATAAGAAGTGGCAAACTGTGCGCACTTATATGACATTTATTGTCCATTCTATTGTTTGACCCTCTTCTCCGCTCCTACACAAACTTCCGTCTACTCACCAAGAAAAAAGTAGATTTTCGATATTCGCCATAAGCTTCTTTCTATATCTATATATATATATCAACTTTGCAACCATATATGACATTATAAATAGAGATATTTTCTGACGATATTAAAAAGATTTTAGAGGTTCTTTAACATGTAACTAACTTGTTTTCAGCTCTATATTTTCTCTATATTTTTCAATTTATTTTTAATAATTTATGAAAAAGATTTTTCAGAATTTTCAAATTCAAGTGTTTACAATTGAAATTAACAAAACCACTGCCAAGTTATATATTTTTGTTATAATTTTGGTGTTCATTTCATTTGCTTTCATAAATCTTGTTGTGTTCATTTCATGAACATATTAAAAATTCAGTTTCGATATATAAGCGATTTTGATTTTTACGGTATATTATGACTTTAATTATTTTCTTTTGTAAAATTTTAGAAATGATTTGGAAAATGATATTTTTCAACTTTTCAAAGTTACTTCCACATTAAAAAAATTTGTCTTTAAATATCCATCACAATTTCTGTCTTTCCTGCAGTCGGCTGTTTTCTGCACTGCAGCCATCTTTTTAATTAAACAACACTGTGTGCTTCTACGTTTTAAACTTTTGAAATTAGTGAACTGTCATTGCTGCCGCGCAGACGCATTCGCGACTTCCGAATTGAAATGAAAAGATCTATTATAGTCTATTCTAAAATTCTTCTTCAAAATTCAATTATTCTTGGAAATTTTATTAAAAAGAATTTAATTTTAAGAAACAGTCAATTATAATTATGATAGTAAAAAGTCAGTCTCTGATTAAAATACTAATGTTTTACACCGAAGAAAATCAAATCTTAATGTGAGAAGAAAATTCCGCTTAATTTTGTTTAAATATTTAAAAGTTTATTTAACTAAAAGATTTTAAATTGTTTGTTGTTTTTCTGAAGGCAGCTGTAAACTGTTCAAAAAGTGACATTTAATATAAAATGTAGAAGAGGAAAATACTCTCAATTAGAAATGAAAAATGTAGTGCCCATATAAGAGGAAAAATGCTGCAAAATAATAGGAATCATCTAAAATTGAGAACATTTTTTTCAGTGTACTAATGAAATAGTAAATAATAACTAATTATTGTTAGTTTTGTTTAAGTATTCCAGATTTAGAGACATAAAAATGAAAAACAAAAGTGAAAATATTCCTGAAATCTTCTTTTGTAATTACATGATAATTAAGTTAAGAAAGTACTTGAACCATGGTTTTTTTAAATCTCCACTTTTATTTCTTAGAAAAAAAACCTCTATCCTAAATAAATAGAAAAAATTTCTCACAAAATGACAATAATAAAAAGTTAGTTTCTTTTCTTTATTTTCCATTGTATGTGTATGTGTATTTTTACTTGAATTGTGCGTTTTAAGGGTCCTTAAATTAAAAATTTTAATTAAGTTGTTTCTTTCGTACAGGGCAAAAAAAGGAAAAGCGAAAAAGAAAACTTTAACTACAGAATAAAATTTCTTTTATGCGGCAATCGTAACTTTAAAGCTTTTATATTATTGTAATTTTCACGTGAATTTTCCTTTTCCTTCTCTGAGATATATATATATATATATATATATGTATATGGAAGTAGAAGAAAAATCTTTTATTACACTTTTTCTACATAATGTTACGCCACACGGATTTTTTGTGTAAAATTTTTTAGTATATATATTATACATTTTTTCGTGAGCAAATTTTTTCTTTGACGAGATTTTACTTAATCCTTTAAGTGCCATGGCAATGATATGACGTGAAAAATCTTTGCTATCGATTGAAGATACAAGAAAGTAAAAATAAAATATTATTCAATGTTTTCATAACAATTTTATTTCATAAGTTTGGAATAATTACTTTAAAAATATATTTAAACACTTATTTGGGTGATTCTCCACAAAACCGACAATTTCATGTCCCTAGTGTTTTTTAAGAAACAGATTGCACATATAATAATGATGTTATTTCTTGTCCCCAGTTTTGTGCGTCATGGTGAAGCCTTTTTAAAAAATTGAAATATTTCATAAAAATAAAATCAGAATTTCGGTATTCTTTAGTACAAGCAACAATTTAGTTCCCTCAATAGTGTTTCACTACGAAAGAAAAAAATTGTTATACTTTTTTTCATTTTTTTACGTTTTAAGCGTCAACTTTGTACAGGGAATCACAGAATCGTCATGGTGAAGCCTTCACATTTTTCATAACAAATAAAAAAAATAATTTTTTTAGCAAATAATGTATAGTCGTATTATTTCAGTGAATATAAAAGATAGGAATATGAAGCCGATTGAAAATTGCTAATAATTTATTTTAAAAAACAGTATTTATTTTGCGTCATGGTGAAGCCTCAGCGTCATGGTGAAGCCTTTTTGTCTTTCATTGAACTTGTGGTTTAAACAAGTGTATAATTACAACAATTTTTGTAATTTTTTCCAAATAAAATTAAACAAATAAAAGTTACCTTGTTGAAACTATAATTTTAGTAAGTTGTCACATTAATTACTTTATAAATTTTCATAAATTAACGTACTAATTTCTGAAAGTTGCCAAGAATTTATTTTCATTTAAATTATGTTAATAAATTACGATAAATGATTTTAAATAATTTATAAAATTACAACATATATTTCCATAAATTTTCATAAATTACAACATAAATTTCCATAAATTACCCTATAAATTTCCATAAATTTTAAAAAATAGTTTTTAAAATTTTCTTTTATTTACTCAAAAAAATTTATTTAGGTACCTTAAAAATTTATAAATTACTATAAATTTCCTGCATTAGTCTTTCTAATCTTGAATTATGTTTTGAAATAATATTATGAATTACCTCACAATTTTTATAAATGACTGTATAAATTTCTATAAATTACCATAAGTTACTGCATAAATTTTCTGAAGTAGATTTTTAAATTCTGAATTAAACAAAAAACAATTTCTATCAGTTTAACTATCAATTTTGTTAACATAACAAAACTATGGCAACTAATTATGCTACATGGATGCGTGAACAGTTACTTTGTTTAAAAAATACAAAAATTACAAACAATTTGTCCGGCCCGTAACAGATATTTCATTCTTGACTGTCATACTTCAAATTTACATTATGATTTTTATTTTTATTGAAAAAAAAATAATAAAAATAACAATAACTAAATTGTCGGTTTCATAGAGAATCACCCATTTATTTTTTTTGTAACATTTTTATAACTAAAAATATTTTTTCTGTAAGTCTAGAAGTTGAAAAAATAAAAGTATCTATCATATGGATAAGCCTGGAGTACCCAACTTTGACCCACTTTCCCCCCTGCAACTAATATTTATTTTGCGAAAAATATTGCGATTTCATAATTTTCACTCGAAAGCAATTTGCTATTGAAAATAACATATTTCTAAACATATACATATAAATACACATATGGATAGGAGGAAACGACAATAATTCAGTGGTCAAAAGGGGCTTATGAAATCTACACCGGAAGATGATATTCAAATATGGGAAATGGACTTGAGCGGGGAAAATATTGTATATACCGCACATACAGCACAGGTGGTCGGGCAAAATTGGGTCAGTATTGATAAACCTGTGCGCATAGTAGTAATGTGGCAAATTCACCGCACACACACGAACACGCACCCCCATTGGCGGATATATTCAATGCTTTGATTTGACCTCCTTGAACTCGAACACAAATGCAACTGCATATATTCATTGTGAAACAGAATTGTTGCATACAATGGGATGTAAAGCGCCCCAATGGTTTCATCATAATCAATTTCCTCAATATGATAAGCCTCTTTTGCATCACTGCTTATTTCGAGTACGTGCCTCTTCCCCTCACCTTTCCATCCAACGATTACAATTTAATGCCTTGATTTTCAAAAGTCAATTTCAATGAAATCATTTACTCTTCATTAAGTATTCATAATATTTCTCCTCTTTCAGCAAATACACTGCAAAAGTTGGTATCTCACTCGTGTCTTCAAATGAGTTGCTTTAAGTGTTTAAATCATGGAGATACAAAATCGAAATACATAACGTGTCTCAAAGTGAATCACTAAATGTGTGAAACATTTGTAACGTCTTAAAATGAGACACATATCTAAAACAAACGAAGAGAAGATAGGTAACTTCCAAAATGATTTTTAAAGATTTTTAAAGATAAATACTTGGAGTGATCGAAATGTTTTTTCAATTATAGTAATTTATAAATGTAGGGTGAGCAGATTAAAAGTAGGGCCTTATAGACTAAATAAATAAATGTAGGCTGAGAAGATTGAAAGTAGGGTCTTACAGGTTGAATAAATGAATGTAGTACTGTAAAAAGCAGGCATCTTATTTCAAGATACTTTGGTAGTCACTTTTAAGTTGTTTCCAAAAAGGTATCCAAAGCATCTTAAAATGCATTAGTTTCTAAGATAGAAGATGGAAAAATAAGATGTTTTAATCGTTTTAAAAGTGATTTTAATGTATTTTAATATGCTTGTTTTTACAATGAGGGTGAACGGATTGAAAATAGGGTCTTAGAGGATTATTAAATGTAGGGTGAACATATTAAAAAGATGGTCTGGTCTAATAGGTTAAAAGAGAGTCAAAGTAGGATTTGAATTATAAATTTCTTGGAACATGAAAAACTTGCAGGTTAAAATGACTGTAAAGCAGGTGCTGAAGGCGTTAATAACAGTAAAGGAGACTCTATTCAGTGTTTAAATCCTCAAAGTAGGTTTTAAATTTCGACTCGGGATGTTACTGTTCACGTCATTTTCTCAATGCTCATTTTTCAACGTGTTATTAATTAACCCTCCATCACATAAGTTAGAAATCACTACACACCTGTAAAGTGAACCTCCCCGAGTCAAAATTTAGACCCTCTTTTGACCCTCTTTTTTTAAACCTCTTTTGAATCTGAAAACGATGCGGAAAAATTCATATTCCGATGTAGAGAGGTTAAAAAGAGGATTTCAAATTTTTGTGAAATTTAAATTTTTTAAATTTCTATCTATGCAAATAGATTTATTGAAATCATTCAAAAACTATTATTTACATGTTCTATAGGGTAATTAAAATATAACTTTGTGAAAAAAATTCCAATTTTAGTTTTCGAAATATTTTAAAAAATCTTTTTTCGGACCTCTTTTAAGCCTTCTTACTTCTCTTTTTAACCTCTTTTGAACCTCTAATTGTGCGGAAAAGTCCATTTCTGCAGTTTCTAGGTTCAAAAGAGGATTCAGAAGTGTTAAAGAGGCTTAAAAGAGGTTAAAAGGAGGTTTTTGGAGATCTAAAAGAGAGTCTAAATTTTGACTCGGGTCACCACATTGTAAAATAACCCGTGTAGAAATTTACCATGGAAGTGTATGAGAAACTGTCCAGTTGTGCTAGATTCAATCTAGCAACTAGATAGGAAAAGTGGACAGAAACCTTTTCACTAGATTTATAAATTTGATTTTATCTTCACAACAAGATAAGTTACAATTGTAGACTCTTGGTTTCTTTTCATCAAACATTACGTAAGGAACTGATTTCGTCTGCTAGCTTAGTAGACTCTCAGAGCCACCTTCTCCACGAACTTGTACTAAATTCTTATGTCAGCGTCCTACACCGAAAAAAAAATATTTTTGTTTTAAGAGGATTCCTCTTATTTCGATGCATATTTTCCTTTTGTATATTGACCAAAAAACGTCCTCTTATTTTAAGAGGATTATTCTCCACTTAAGAGTAATTCCTCTTGAAAGTAGAGGAATAGTCTCCAATGAAGAGTAATATTCTTAATTTAAGAATAAAATGTAAGAGGATTTTAGAAGAGGAATTGTCCTCTTAAAACAAGAATATTTTTTTGCGGTGTAGACAGTGCCTAGCTAATTCTTGGACAACCTGCTATACGAACTTGTACTTAATTTTTAATTCAGTATCCTAGACAAATTTTATCCAGATTCTAGACTGTCTTCATAGCGAAGAAAATAAAGGGGAAAATTGTACATTAACATTTAGGGGCCAGGACAGTTTTTTCAGAATAATTTTTCACTACAAATTCTATCTAGCTGTAGTCTACTTCTAGGAAGGCTACGACAAATTTCTACACGGGAAGCGGCATTATAACATAAACGAATGAATCTACAAAAATTTAGTGTTAACGTAAATACAAATATTTCAAATCATGAAATTAATGAAAATAATTTTGGTCTCGCAAATAAAAAATAACTACACAAATGCAGATAATAATTCAACAGAATTCCATTTTAGGGGAGACTGGGGCTAAATGTTAAAATGTCAAAATAATTAAAATTCATTATAAATTACATATAAAGGTTGAGGTATGCTTACAAGTAAGGGTGTGGTAAATTTAAATGGTAAATCTGTGGTAATTATTAAGTTTTGAGGTTGAGGTAGAGTTGTGGTATTGTTTCCCGTAATCTACACCGAAAACTTTTTTCAAGTGTTATTACGAAATTTATTCAATAACTCAGGATATGGAAAAAACAAGAAATGCTGCGAAAGCGTAGGTTGAAATATTATTTTAAGCTGTTCGGGAAGAACTGTATAGTTAATTTTTGGAATTAAGGAAAAAAATTTGCCTACATGAGTAGTCAAAGTTGAGACTTCGGACAAATATCTCCGTTTTATAAGCCAATATGCTGCAGGACGGGTTATGATATTATAGGATTCAATAGTTTAAAGCCAACAGGCGCTGTATATCTATAGGTTGCGCTACGTCTTCCTTTTTAAATAGTTCTTGAATTTCATCAGTAACTGAAATATTTAGAAAAACACCTGAAAATTCTTTACTGAATATTGAACTTTTCTAAAAAAAAATTTTTAATTTTTTCCATATCCTGAATTCTTGAATAAATTTCGTAATAACTCTTGAAAAAAGTTTTTCCGTATAGTTTGAAAATATGTATGTGTACCGAATTGCAGCTCACCAGGTTGAGATATGTAGAAGTGAAGGAAAGGGACGGCCTCTTCTGAGTGTCTGGGCCGGACACACGAGTGATTTCATAAGGGTTTGAATAGTAACTAATTTCATTTTATTTTTAAATGAAATGTTTTCTTTTATCCCAAAAAGGATATTCATTTCACTTGATTTGACGTTCGTATGCTAAACACCTCTTAAATACATTTTTTTACGTTTATAAACATAGAAAAATAATAAAATCAAAATTTTAAGTAAACTTTATATAATGGACAACCTGTATATTCTGACCTTATTAATTTGTATTGCAATTATTCTGTTTACTTTTTTATACATTTATTATAGAAAATTATATTACCTTTGATTTATTTTGAAATTATTAATGAGTGACAATCGTTTAGAAAAATTTATAACTTTAATATTGGCATGGCTTTAAAAATTAAAATTATAATTCGAAAATTTTTCAAATATTATGTATAAATAAGAAAAAGAAATTGATTTTAATCATTTAAATTTGAATAATGCAAATGTAATTTGCACAATTTTTACAATAATGATTTATTTATAAAACAATATTGGATAAATTTACTGATTAATTAAAATAATAATATTTTTAATTAAATAAATTAAAGAAATAAACAATACATTAAAAAAATAAATAGAAAGTTATATTTATTTATATTTAATTTTAAAAGTATACATTCCAATTTAATAGTTTTTAAAATTAAAAAATTTGATAAACGGTTATATGTGCAAAAAATGTCGAATATTTTTTTATTCCTTTTTCTTAATCTACAGGGTCTCTCACGTCACGTCAAACCTTGCATTTTTCAATAATTTATTGATACTTTAAGTATTTTTTTTCATTGTTAGATGAAAGAAATGAAAAGGGATCACTTTTTCTGTTTAAAAAATGGAGGAGGCGGAAAAGTTTAAAACCTTTTAATTTCTCATCTTAAAGGTGTACCAAATTGGAAACAACTCTCATATAAATAATTTCCCCGAATAACCAGACATATTCGCCTTACAATTTTTAATTTCGTTCTTTTAGAAATGATTGACTTATGCTACTAATAATAATTACTAAATACGAATTATTGAGTCAAACAATCAAACAAAATAATAAATTTTTTTTACAGTTGTCTGACTGAAAATAGACTTATACTACTGTTAAAAATTAATATTAATATAAATGTAAGTTCATAGTTTTTCTATGGAATGCAACATTTTTGTTATGTTTTTTGTCTCAATTTTATATTCAGAGAAAAAATGTGTTGTAATAATAAAAGAACATAATTTACAAACTAATTAAATTTTCTTCTATAGTTGCTTAACTGAAGATTACCTTAAACTACTTTTTAACAATTACTTTAGACACTAATAGATAATATTAAGTAAAATACATCCTTTTCAACAAAAAATTTGACTAAAGATTGATTTACACTATAAAGATAAAAATTAATAATTGTGTAGAAATATAGAAACTATATATTAAAAACAAATGTAAAAATAATTCGACGCACTTTCAAACTGTTTGAAAATTATTTTCAGACGGGGAGTAATCTTTAAAAAATCAAAATTTTTCAGAATTTTTAAATTAAATTATTTAAAAAATCAATTTGATTTATTGAATAAATATTTAAACAACTATTGTTATATTTATTTTCCAAAAGTTGTTTCAGAATCCAAATAATTCAAACAATAATAATAATCAAGTTGTCTTTCAAAATAAGTATTAATATTCAATTTTCAATTATTTAAGTTATTTAAAAATTGTTCACTTTAATACACATATTCAAAAATTCAAGTAATTTTTAATAATAGTTTTAATTAAAATTGTTCAAAAAAAACGAAATCCGACAGAATTTTCAATTAAAATTACACAAAATTTGAAGTTTTAACTGAACTTCTTTTTAAAATTTTTTAGTCATTTCGGCATTAAAACTTTTGTTAAAAATAATTAGAGAGAATAGTAAAATATTTTTTTTAACTAAACCCGTTATTTTTTTCTATTTCATTTATTATTATTTTTTTAAGAAAAAAATCGTAATACTCTCCTTTTCTCTTCTTATTTTTCTCTCTCGCTCTTTCTCAATTTTCTTCAGCAAAACTCTCATGACTCTTGAAGTTGGTCGAGTAAATTTTATTCTGCGCGTTTATTTATTTGAAAAAGCAAAATCCCGTTGAAATAAAGACAAAAGGTGAACAAGTTCCCTCAGTCACTTAAATACCGGTGCAGCTTATTAGCTTTGGGAAAAATGAAGAATCGTATATATTGAAATGAAAGGACTAAAGGAATATATATATATATATATGAAGAAAAAGTTAATAATACTTCATTTATTTTTTTTCTCTTCTTTTTGTACTCATAAAGACGATTAAATGCGTCATTATCAAGTAAAATTACACTTGAAAATTTTAATTACAATGCACGTAATAAGATGGAAACGCTTTTTCATATTTTCATTCTAACTTGATGTGATATTTTGTAAAATAAGATAAGTATAACAGTTTTCTTTAAAATTTCTTTTTAACTTTTTCTATTTAGTAAGTTTGTTCATTTAGTAATTCTTGTTTTAATTGTTTGTTTATTTATTTAAGTTATTTACATTGTTTGTCTGTTTATTTCAATCTTACTAGTTATTTTGATTTTTATTTACTTTTTTCATTACCAAAAATTTTCAAATAGAATTCTTTCACTTTTTTTACATTTTTTTATTTCAGGAAATTAAAAATCACAATTTTATTTTGTTTATTTAATTCCTATATTTAGCTATTTAAGTTATTTAGTTATATATATATATACATATTTAAATTGTTTTGTTTAGTATTAAGTTATTTCGTTTTGTCTGTATTTGAGAATTTGAATTTTAAATCTTCGCGGTATGGTTATGTTGTAGTTTTAAGGCGCATGCGCGCGTTCGATTGCACGTCCGTCTTTGTATTTTTTTCTGCGTATCTTTCTCGAAAGTTACTGAGCGTAGTAATAGTAATCTCTGTCTAGTTTGTTAGTTACATCGTGTCGATTAACCTAAAAATGCAAAAAACAATAAACATTCATTTCTAATTGTATCTTTATAATGTAGTCTTTTTTGGGTTCCGTACCCGGTAGGAACCATGTTGGAACGGTCACAAAAATTACCATATACCCCCTAGCGCTCACAGTTTTACACCCAGAGAGCTAAAAATTGGTACACTTATGAATATTCACGCGTAGATTCTGCAAAATTTTATAAAATCCGTCAAAACGTGTAAAAGAAACTTTGTCCACAAGAATTGGTGACATACACACACACACATATATCCGGACATTTGTTCCTCTTGACGAAATATATATGCACGGAAAAAATTAGTCGTTGAAGTTTTCAGCTACCACTCGAAGACTCTCGGATATGAAAAATACTTTATAAACTTATAGAAATACTCTATGATTTTAGCAGAAATTCTCTAAAAAAAAGTCAAGGACTTTTTATAAACCTAGTAGCGGAAAAAAAGTCGTGGAATTATTGTAACACTTTGATAGAAAGTTTCGTCGACGAGTCGAGGAAAACGGTGCGCAAAAAAGATGCGCATACTCTCAGGCGATAAACGCGACCTGCAGTCATTTTAACACCGTTCATTTACAAATTCTTCTGTACAGTGTTTGTGGATTATATTGGAGGATTAAAATCTTTTTGTAAATATAAAATATAATTATTAATCGTTAAATAAGTTTTTACAATAATCAACAGAAAATAATTTTATTGACTTAATTATTATTTTAATTAAATATTATCATTTTATATTCATCTCATAAATAAAAAATAATTGTAAAATAGTCCTTAACGTATACTGAAATACTCTTTAAAATTCTAAAGTATGTTGATGAGAAATATTTGAGATTTTTAATTTTCAAAATATTGTTTTTTTTCTCGCAAGCGGTAAAGAAAGATTCCACTTAATATATAAGGACGATAAAAAAGTAGACTCATATAGCGTGCGAAACAACGAAAGTGTAGGATTAGTGATTAAATAGTGTCAAATTACATGTGACGAGTGTCGTGATTATGTATAAATGTAGGATTGTAATTAAATATAAGGCATAAAAGGAATGAAATATATAAGAACTGAAAGAATTTTTTTTGCTGGTCCGCAGAATTTTTCATTTTCCGCGACTATCGTTGAAAGTTTAGAATACTGTAGAAGAAAATCCGGACACGTCTTTTTTCCTCGACTGTCGCCGAATCGTCCACGCTGGCTGTGTCTTCATTTTCCTCGACTGTCGCTGAAAGTTTCAAATCCTTTTTCTAAATTCTCTTCGAATGTAGTACATTTTTTCTTCGATTTCAATATGATTTTTAAAACAGAGTGATTTTAAAAATTTAAATACTTTCGACTATATCCGAGAGTCTTCTACAAAGTCGAGGAAAATTTCAGCAACTAATTTTTTTCCGTGTGGGCAATTCAACGGGAATTTTTTGGACATTTTAGAATCGGTTAAACATATTTTTTTCTCGTTCTTGATAGGAAAATATTAAATACGTATTTTTTTATTTTTCCAAAATTACGAAAATTTTCGAGTTATGAATTTTCGAAATTTTGAATTTTTAAAAGTAGACCTATTTTTGATAGCTTATAACTTTTAAAGTATTGAGTTTAGAAAAAAGTTGTGAAAGGAAGAAAAATTGGGTTTTTCTTTAACTTTTGAGTAATTAAAAATTTTTTTTTAATTTTTAATTAAAAAAATTATTTGTTTATATACAAATTAATTTTCTTTAAATTTGAGCATTATTAATTTTTTTTTATTTATTTATACTTGACAACATACAAAAAATTTTCCCGAAAGAATTAGAATTAGAAAAACAAAGGGTGTTGGAGGAATTTTGCTAATATTTTTGAGTTGATAAAAAAGAGGTACATAAGTTTCATGTTCTGTTTTGAAAAACAATGTGGTTTTTCATTTTTTTACATTAAAATTTTATTTTGAAGATTTAAGGGTAGGTTTTTAAAAAAACAGAGGGGGATAGAGTAATTTTGACACTACTTATAAGTTTTTGAAAGAGAAGTACATAAATTTATTGTTCTATTTTGAAACACAATGTGGTTTTTAATTTTTTTTTAATTATACATTTTGAATTTTTATATATTAGGGGTAGTTTTTTTAATATATAAAAAAACAGTGGATGATAAAGTAATTTTGATATTGCTTTTGAAATGTTGAAAGAGAAGTACATAAATTTATTTTGTTGTTTTAAAAACCAATGTGGGCTTTTATATTATAATTTTGAATCTTTACATTTTAGGGGTAGACTTTTCGATTTAATAAAAAACAAAGGGTGTTTAAGCAATGTTGACATTGCTTCTGAGTTGTTGTAGCAGAAGTAGATAAATTTATTGTTTTGTTTTAAAGAGAAATCTGTGATTCAATTTTTTTTTACTTTAAAATTTAAAGTTAAGGGTAGCTTTCTTGATTTAAAAAAAACTGAGGGTGATGGAGCAATTCTGACTTCAGATTCGTTTTCAGCGGGCAAAAATACTATAAGATATGTATGTCTGGTTCAAAAATCAGACAGCTTTTTTTGTGTGCCTGTGTAATATGTTATGTTGTAGTTCTTTTTTTATAATTTAATTTAAAAAGTGTACTAAAAAATAGATCTTTATGTGTCTTTGTGTTTTGATTTATTGCAGTTAATTTTATTTAACAAAAATACTTCCATCTCCAATTGCAAAGTGTGAGGGTCACAAAACCCTACGCTCGAAGAAATTTAAGAAGAAAAATACAGAAAGTTAAAATATGTTTGTATATATTTTATGTTAAAAAATTCAGGAAAATTATTTAAAAAATAATTATGTTTTGTTTTTAGGTATAGTTGTCGAAACATGTAATGAGAAATTAAGGGGTCTACCTACTTTAAACATTCTAAAAAAGGGTATTATTGTAGAAAATTCAGTACTTGAAATATTTCAAATCTTCTTTATTTTTCAAACTCTGTTAAACACAATTAAAATGACTTATACTTTCTAGGTCGGCCTAACTCTGGGACACGGTTGGCAAAACTTTGTAAAATCGAAGTTTCAATTACTTATACTTTCTAGGTCGACCTAACTCTGGGCCACGGTTGGCCCGACGGTTGTAGTTTTTATATAGGGGAGAGTGGGGCAAAATGGGGTAGGCGGGTCAAATGGGGTACCTCTGTTTCTCCATGATGGGTACTTTTAATTTTTTTATCCTCGATACATATTATTCATATTGATAAGAAAATGTTATTAATTATGAGAACACCATGAAAAAAATTTTTTTTTGAAAGTTATACAACTTTAAAATTTTGACCAAAAAAATATCGATTTTTTGCGAAATTAAAGTGCTTATAAAACTGTTTGGGATAATTTATTTAATTTTGCAAGTGTGGGATCTTTTTCAGCACTTATTCTAGAGTAATTTCCAATAGGATAGATTGTTAAATTGTTTTCAACAATTTGTAAACATTACATTTTGTTGTAATATGCACTGCGGGGCAAAATGGGGTACCTACGTGCTGGGCCATACAAAGTTGTAATTAATATTCATTGAACTACTTAAAAACATTATATTATGCATATTAACAACTTTCCGCAGAAAATTTAATATTTTTGTTTCGGGGTATTATGCTATTCATGTTTCACTATCGATATATCGATATTTTTCATTATCGATGTTTTTTTGTTAAATTCTAATTAATATTGCTTGTTTTTTTATAATAATAAAGAATCTTACTTTTTGTTTGTATTTATAATCTCTTACAACAAGAATTTAACAAATTTTGAAAAAATATTCCATGTTTTGTAAGGTAATTTGATACCACCCCATTTTGCCCCACCCATGGGGCAAAATTGGGGTTAGTAAATTAACTCTCTTTTGGAGTTGATTTTTAACTCGAAAAATTTAACTCCCGAGTCCGTTAAGTCAATAAATTTTTTACAGTGTACTCCTAAGTAAGCGTAGCGTACACAGTAAAAACAAAGTCTTAATTTTAAGAAAGGCTGATTTTAAACTTTGCCTTAATTTAAGCTACTTCTTTAAATTAAGTCAAAAAAGGATTTGAATGAAAGCACTTAGAGTCTTCAACGAATAAATATCCATTATTATGGATGAAATTAAACATGCAGGTCTTAAAAGAGGTCTAAAATTTGCTGAGAAATGGAAAAATCTTATAATCTAAAAAGAATAAACTTGTCCAACGGATTTTCAGACTTCGAGATCTGAAAGTTAAAGTAACGTCTGTCTTCTTAATATGGCGTCATCTATTTACCGAAGAGAAGTGTCTGTTAAAATTTGCTGTCGACAATAAGTGTTTTACGAAAATAATAAGTGCATATATTGTTTAATTTTGGGAACAAATACAAGTGAAAATAAAAAGTAATATTCCCAATAATTTTAACAAGTGTTTTAATTAGTTATGTCTCAAGATCAACCCGTTATTGAAACAATTACTTATATATAGTGCTTATTATAAGTTTTTAATCCCTATTGATTCATGAAAATATTAATTAAAATAAATAATTTATATTGTTAAAAAATCCAAATATTCTCCAAGTGTTGTAAAAGAAATTTTTTTTTATGTGTAAAGTCATGAAAGTAAAGTTAGTTGTGTTAAGTGAATTTATTGTTGTGAAATTTTCACCTCCTGCTATATAATATATATTTTATGAATTCAGGTACGACTATAGTTTATTTGAAAACGATTTTGAGACTGAATTTCAGCCCATATAGAGATTCATGAAATAATCAGCTCAATCAACAGTTAAAATTCAGCCTATCTGTCGTCTGATAGTTACTTTTCAGCACACGTAGCTGCTTATTTCCAGAATTGTGCTTAGATTATTTTAAAGTTTATTTCCCATACTGAAATTAATCGAATTTGGTCTACTTTCATTTACATCTAGAAAGAAGGCAAATCTTGAGATTAAAGGAAGACTTTGTTTTTACTGTGTAATGTTCAGCGTATAAGACTTGGGTGCGTTAGGTTGAAATAATAGTTCGATCAAATTATGGGAAATTATCATGCGCCTCAAAGTTTTTTGGTTTACATTATTGTTATTTCTAAGTTTTTAAATTGTTGCTTTTAAATTTAATTTTAACATTTTACTTAAAAATTATATTCCTGTATAGATAATAAAACTATATTAAAGATTAGTGTCATGAAACTTTGAAAAATTAAATTATACAATTAATTATTACTAAAGAAAAGTGACATTTACAAACACATTTTTATTATTTTCTTTACATTCTTCTGTATTAGAGTATACTAAACTTTAGAAAGCTCTTTTATTATAAATATGTAAAAAAACACATTTTTTGTACCTTAGTATATAATTGGAGAATAAAAATAATGGTTTATTTTTAATATCATAATATGCAGATAGCATGAAAATTCATGTTAATTGTCCAATGACGGACAGATCATTTCAAGATTGACAAATCCTAAACAAAAAAATGAAATTGCTGTTTAAAAAGGAAGGTTTCTAACATGGAACAAAAAAAAACCGTAAATGAAAAAGCGATTAAAATAAAAAATAGTAGATGTTTCAATCATTTTTTTCGAAATATACCTACCATATAAATGTAATATTAGTAAAAAGCTCCAATAAACTCTCCTAGATTTTTATTGTTAAAAACCTACCATTGACATTTCATTTGTTTATATTTAACAATAAAATTCTATACTTATAGATTTTTGCAAACTTTGACAAACAAAATATTCCATAATAATAAAATACAAATTGTGCTACGCGAAGAATCACCCATTAAAATAAATAAATGAAAATAGTTGTCAACATATTTCCAATAAATTTATACTTTAAAATTCCAAATTAAATATAATTGTACGAATAATTACAAAAAAATGAATATATGTACAGTTATTAAAAATTAATACTTCTTTTACTATTCACACGTATAATAAATATTTTAATTTTTCATCAACTTCACTTTTTTCCACGAATATTTTTTTATTCAACTTTGATGTATTAAATTTTGTAAAAAAAACATTATTTTGTGAACAGAAAGAAATACCTAAAAACAACAAATTTCATTTTTCGAAAAGAAATTTTAAACACAATGTTTTTGACAAAATCCAAAAATCACGACTCGGCCAAAGTGATCCGTTACGCCCCGGAGGTTTTTGTTGAAAATTTTGTTATTTTTTATCAATACCGTAAGTATTAAACAAAAATTGTCAATTGTTCTTTGAGAACAAATGTTTGAAGCTTAAAACCTGATAAACTAAAATTTTTTACAAGTAATTTTGAAAAAGATATAACAAAAAATCAAAAATTTACTTTCAAGCGTCAAAATCACTTTTTCTACCACATTTTTAACAATAATAAATAAAAATAACAATGAAACTTGGTACAAACTTACAGTATACCAAGTACACTATTTTGATCAAAAACTGAAATTACTCTGATTTACCACTTTTGAATAAATTCAAGTGATCCATTATGCCCCTGATCCATTACGCCTCGGTCTCCCCTACTGAATATAATATGATTATTACCCTTTATAATCTATTTACAACCTTTTAATGTTTTAGATTTATTTCTGGTATTCACAATAGATTATACATTTTATAATTCAAAATTTCGAATCAAATTATAATTCTACCCGAGTCGAAATTCAAGCCCTACTTTAATTTTAATTTTCAGGATTTGTTGAGTATTAAGAGTAGTAAAGGAGGTTCTAACTTTAATGCAATTTAGACCCTGTTTTGACTCCCAAAACCGGCGGAAAATTCCAATTCTTCCATTTGGAGAAGTAAAGGAGGGCCTATTTTGAATTCAGTAAACCCTACATTCATTCTCCTACACCCTACATTGTAAAACATTTTATAACCTACTTTCATACTCCTAGACCCTACAAAGCCGTAATAATAATAATTAGGGTTGATGCATAAATTTCTATCTAATTTAATTTTGACCAATTTTTAAATAAACAAATACCTTTTTAAGACAGGGTAATTTTATGTTTTAATTATTATTTATTTTATAAAGTAATTTTTTCAATCTAAAAATTAATTTATTATTCCTTTAACGTTTTCAACAGCTAAGCTGTCCTCTTCAGGAACTATAATTTTATTAAATTTTAGACAATATGTTTATTGCAATATTAAATTATAGTTTTTGAAAATTACAGCTTTGATGTTGAAAACGTTAAAGAAATTGTTTTAATTTCTTAAATTGGATTGACTCCACGTTTGTTTTAGAAATCACGTAAGTTAGAGGATTGTTTTAGAAACTACGTATAAATCTGACAGTCGCTTCAGAAACTCTAATTTGTATTATTACTATTATTTTAAAGTTTATAATTTTGTTGTAAAGTGAATTTTTTTGAAAGTTGATGCATTAAAATGTATATTTTTAATAATAAAGTAATTTTTTAAATAAAATTATTATATTATTTAGTACAATAGTAGACGTTCTAAATAGACTGTCAAAGTTACGTAGTTTCCAAAACATTTCTCTAACTTATGTGATTTCTAAAACAAACGTAGAAGACAGGTTACTTCCAAAATGATTTTTAATGATTTTTAAAGATAAGTATTTGGAGTGAACGAAATGTTTTTTCAATTATAGTCATTTATAAATGTAGAGAGAGCAGATTAAAAGTAGGGCCTTATAGACAAAATTAATAAATGTAGGCTGAGAGGATTGAATGTAGGGTGAACGGATTGAAAGTAGGGTTTTAGAGGTTTAATAAATGTAGGGTGAACATATGAAAAAGAGGGTCTAATAGGTTAAAAGAGAGTCAAAGTAGGTTCTGGATTATAAGTTTCTTGTAACATGAAAAACTTGTAGGTTAAAATGTCTGTAAAGCAGATGCTAAAGGGGTTAATAGCAATAAAGGAGACTCTATTCAGTGTTTAAATCCTTAAAGTAGGGTTTAAATTTCGACTCGGGTAGATTATTACTATAGCAACATGTTTTTCAAATTATCATATTACCGAACTTTTTTACATGTGCTGCTATTTTAGTTTTCGAGATTTGTTAATTTCTGATAATTTCATTTTTATAAATCTAAAAACAATTTTAGCATTATGCATTTATTTATCATTAGCTTATTATTGATTATAATCATTTTTCGTTTAAATATTACAAGGGAATATTATTTTTAACCTTTTCTTAAAAGTATTTTTATTTAGGTACTTACAAAGTATAAATTTTGTGTCTAGTAAGAATTTATTTGTTTGTAAATTTATTTATGATTAACATCTTAGCTTTTCACTCCATCCCACTCTACTTATTTATTTTGTTAATAGTTAAGTTACTTATTTTTTACTTATTTTTATTTAAAAGATTGAAATTATCTCGATCAAAGATAAATTAATATAAAACATCGAATTTCCCTTCTTTTATTATTTCTATTTTTGTGAAATCGTAATTTCTAGCAGCTCTCATTTATCGTTTGTTTGTTCAACTGAAATTGGTATTGTATTTTAAGAGTTCATTGAGTTCATTTACGGCTTACAGTAACGGATTGCAATTAACTTCTGGATAATTTCTCATGGAAAATGTAAATCAATATGCATAGTTATATTCAGATGAAAATGTAGAGGAATGAGAGAGAGAGCGAGAGATGGGGGTAAATTTGGTTGAGCGATTTACTCATCTCTTGTGCAATGCAGGTTCATTCTATGAAAATGTTGAATCTGGACTGGTACGTCATAGTTGTAGCTTGCAGGCAACTGTCCGCGAAACACATGCAATATGGATTACGCTGCATTACGGTTGTTACGACCACTGTTCTGGCTAACGTTATAGCGGTCAACCGGAAACAAGTCCATAGTGGCGAACGTCGTGAGAACCTTCGCAGCAGCAGCTTACAAATGTTAAAACCTCCCTCTCTCTCCCTTTACCCCTGCAAAATAATGTCTACCCTCATATTATGGTACTTTACGTAAAATAACTTTCCAACTATATATATATTTTTTGCTTTTCAGAAAATGTCCACTAATTGTCTCTATACGGAGTGTCCCAGTCGAAGGTGTACATAATAAAAGGTCATATTCCACTGCAAAAGCTAAGACGAAATAAATAAATCGACTCTAAGGATTGATGTTTTGACAAAAGCAACGTATATTTACTCATTATAAAAACAATTATTTTAATTCATATTTACATGAATTATTCCAATACTATTGTAATTTTATCATAAACGCCAAATAATATTCCTTTGACTCATTTTGAGTTTTATCCCCAGAAACTAAGAATGAGTCGATGAGGCATCATTTTTATTGCACTTCAAAATGCTACTCATTTTGCTTTCGGTTTTTTTTCAGTGTGATAACAGAAATCAAATTTTTACTACTTAGTTTGGTTTCTGGGACTTAAAAGTAAGTGTTTTTGTGTAGGTTAATAACAGTACTAACTATAAACAATTTTTGGCTTTTACGTTTTGGAACAAAGATATAATATTTTGAAATTAAAATAGTATAGCCTGGGGCGAAGCGACGCAGGCTATATTTTCTCTTTATTCTATTTAAATGTAATTTTGATTACTAATTTGACAAAATTTGATTATCGTTCATTTTCATAAAGTTAAAAAATCTTTTAAATAACTTACAGCATTTAGTATTCAAAATTATTCTAATAAATGTACAAATTTAATAAAATTTACATTAATTTTAAACACTAAATTTCTTAAAATTATAAAAAACAAAATTCCTTTAATTTGAGTATAGGCTGAAGCAGAATTCAGCTGTATATAAGGCAGGTGGCTGCAGTTTTAGCCACACTATGAATGGGAGGAAAGAAAATCAATAAAAATATTTCAATTAATGAAAGAAAATAGAAATGAAAAACGAGATTTCGTACATTATTCTTTTTTCTCATATTGTAAAAACTAAATCTTGTTCTGAATTTTTTTCGCCGTACTACGTATGCAGATTATCTTTCTGTGGAACGACCAAGTATCATCAAATAAGTTGAACTTTAATTGAATTGTCTAGCACACGACATAATCCCACTTCCAAAAGCTTAACTTAAATTATCATCCACTTTTCTCCGGACGCACAGAGAGTCACACAAATTGTTTTGGTCTTTTCTTTTTTCCCTCTCTTCCTCCCCTCTCTCTCTCTCCATACATACATACATATATATATATTGTAGAAAAAAATTCTTCCTCAGTGGAATTTAAATCCATTTGTGTCAATTTAAAGTCACTGAGTGAATTTGATTCGACTATTCTTTTACTTTTTGCTAAACTATAGTAAAAAAAATCCCAAACGGAATAATTTAAATACTAAGTATGCAATTATTGATAAAAAATACAATACATTTTTTCAGAAATATTAATTTTCAGTATAATATTAAAACAATAAAAACTTACTGCATTTTTTATTTATTGGTTATTAAATCTTAAATAATAATACTCGATGATTTTATGGACTTTAATAGATCGCTTGTGTACAAATTAAATAGAATCGGTGAGTTTACTGCCCCTGATTGAAGGCTCTAACCACTACCCTATCGAAGCTACGGGACAATAAACTTTAATTTAGGACACCTTCTACACTTACAATTAATAAAGAGTATTTAACTGTGTAATCAAGTTAAATTATTATTTAATTAAACTAAATTCAAAAAATACTCATTTATGTTTTACATATTTTAATAAACTATCTTCAAAATGTTTATAAATTATCGCATAAATTACCTCGAAAATTTTCATAAATTACCGACGTTACATTTTTTAGTTCTTATTTGTGTTTTACATAGGAGGCATTATTTCCTAAACGTCCAAGCCAAAATTTGAAAGCTTTGGGATTGGCTTGGTATTTTGGGAAATTGTTGTCCTATATGAAAGTAATAAATTTGTAAAATATCAGCTCTTTAAAAAAAAATTGTAGAAAGTAGTGGGGGTTAAACTTTTGGCATTTTAAGTAACACTGCCATTTTCAAGACCATACAACTTTTATAAAACATTATCGATTTTAATGTATCTGTAATGAATTTGAAGCATTTATCATTTACTTTCTAACAATTTTACAAAAATATTTTAAAAAAATTTTAACCCCATTTTTTTAAAAAATAAAGTTTATTTTTCAATTTTGACCCTAATAGGTATTTAAAAATTTATTTTTTAAATTTTTATTGAAAAGCTGACATTTTTCCGAAAAAATCATATGAGTTTGGTAGTTTGATGACCAGAACTTGGGAAGAAAATTGAAAACAATGGAAGCGGTGCGTCTAGGTTCTGTACGCTTCGCCGGCGCTACACTGCTCATCGACATAAATATCACTGTTTTATCTTAATTTTTTTTTAATAATAGGTTTGTTAATTTCTGATAATTTCATTTTTATAAATCTAAAAACAATTATAGCATTACGCATTTATTTATCATTAGCTTATTATTGATTATAATCATTTTTCGTTTAAATATTACAAGGGAGTATTATTTTTAACCTTTTCTTAAAAGTATTTTTATTTAGGTACTTACAAAGTATACATTTTGTGTTTAGTAAGAATTTATTAGTTTGTAAATTTATTTATGATTAATTGATCAATTATTATTTAATTGATAACAATTTTAATAATAATCTTCTTAATAGTTTTAATAGTTTTGTAGATTTATAAAAATTAAATTACCAGAAAATTACGAAAAAATAAATTTATGTTAAAAAAATATGAAAATATGATATGATATAATATGATTTTTTCGGAAAAAATGTCAGCTTTCCAATAAAAATTTAAAAAGAAATTTTAAAAATACCCATTAGGATCAAAATTAAAAAATAAGCTTTATTTTTTTAAAAAATGGGGCTAAATTTTTTAAAAAAATCTTTTTGTAAAATTAAAATCGATAGTTTTATAAAAATTATATGGTTTTGAAAATGTCAGTGTTACTTAAAATGATAAAAGTGTAACCCCCACTACTTTCTACATTTTTTTTAAAGAGCTAATATTTTACAAATTTATTGCTTTCATATAGGACAGCAATTTTTCAAAATACTAAGCCAATTATTGTCTAGTTTTTCAGATAAAGAATTAGATGATTTTTGATATCTTAAAATCGGTTCGACTAACCCTGGAAGATGAAATCTGATGAGATTTAAATCATATTTCTTAACCTCGAACCTCAAAAGAATGACGGGAAAAAATTTAATACGTTCTGTTAATTATATTATTAATAATTATATTTTACCAATATCTGTATCACTAATTATTATGTTACTAACAATAATAATAATAATAATAATAATAATAATAATATTAATAATAAAAGTAACATTAAAAAACCCCAGAGTGAAAATATTCAACATAAGGAGATTTTAATAAAAGTTTATTTGTTTATTTTTCGGGAACATTTCAAATTGGCCTATTCACAGAATTCTCAAACTGATTTTGCGGCATAAGTTCCATCGGCACTGCAGCTGAACTCAAGGGTACTGTTGACGATACTGTAACAATACTTCCCGATTTCATAGCGTTTGTCGATATTTCCATTCTTTTCCTTCTTGATTTACAAAAGCACAAAACACGAGTCAAAAAATCAGTTCCAAATTTCAACGGTCGCCTACAGAAGTAGACGACAATAATTAGACAAACAACTGTTATTCCTCCATAGGATCCATAGATGAGTACAGATTGTTTCTCTTTAATATGCCTCTGTACTGCAAATGACTCCAATTGATACTCGAGGTCTTCGAGTGTTCTCGAATTTTCCTCAAAACTAGACATGTTCAAGCCAATATCAGGTAGACTATCGATTTCAGTATGGGATTTTGATATAAGATGTCCGTAATTTGAAATTGCTAGCGACAATGCTGTTAGATTTAAATGTAATTCGGATTCGTAAATCATTTCCGATTGACCAGCTTGAATTGTTGTTGCCGGTATAGTTGTGTCTTTTGTTCTCACCGAACAACCAGGAGCTAGTTTTATTATTCCGACTCCTTGGAGATTTATTTTTATAGGTGAGGTGGAATGGCAGAATATTGTTACTAATTCATTGTTAACGAAGGAGTAGATCCAACTACCGAGGGTTTTTAAAGTTCTCCAGTAGGATTCTTGATTTGTTGTTAATTGAATGTTACAGGATTTGAGAGCACTGATGGTTGGATTTAGTAGCAGAAGTACTTCACAAATGGGTCTTTCTCTAATATCATAAATTGGTAGTCCATTCAAGCAAGCATGATAAGAAGTTGTTTTTCTACACGACTTCCAATCATCCTCCATCAGTAGCAAATAGGTTCGCTCCTCGTCATCAACAATTAGATAGTCGTACTCTGACTTTATGTATGCTCTTCCTGTGCCGTTGCCAAGAACCTCCTGGACAATTGGAATTGGATGGATTCTAAATGCCTGGTACTTGTATTTTTCTAAAAGTGGAACGTCAATGAGAACTTTCAGATTATTCTTCTCGCAATGAATGCTAACGGTCGATATCTGAATAAGTTCGTCGATACTGACCCGTGGTCCCAAAAGTGGAAAACTAACATCCGTCAGATTGTCCTGAATGTCACGAATAATGGGCCTCAATTGTTCAGAAGTGAGCAAACCTGGATGAAATTCTCCCTTTCGCGCAACATGTACAGTATCCAACATTGTCGATGTTGTTCGAATATTGTGATCGAGTCCCAATTTTAATGCTCCCATCAAGGACTCCATAACATCCCTCCTCTCCATTTCATTCCTAACATTAACCACACTTTCGAACTTTTTCAACAAATCCTCTAAATGGTGATGCAAATTCTGCAAATGTGTCCCATGCTGTTGGACCTTTAAATACAAAGTATCAAGTTGCGATCTAACAACATGCGTCTGCTTTCCAACAAGAAGCGAAAGATTATTTTGCGCCGCATTCAAATCCTCAATAGCAGCATCATAACGTTCGCCATCATCGTAATTTAACACACCTGCAATTGGTCCAGCAATTTTACCCAAAAATCCCAGCAAAGGAACACTTCGTCTCACACGGAGTTGAGATGTCATTTTCTTCGGCATTCTCTTCTTGGTGTTTGTCAACTCATCGATTTGATTTTGATACTGCTTTTGTAGTTCCTCTGCCATTTCCCATTTGTCCTCCCAATTGTAAAGGACCACTAAGTCGTGGCACCATTTTTCCTTGGCTAGGCATTGCTCTTTTAATTTTTTTAATCGTGCTTTTAAATCGTTGAAGTATCTACGCTGACGATCGATATCAAGGAAAACTGCTATTCTCCAATTGCTGACGGATCTTCTCATTTCTCCGACATATTCATAGTAGACGCCACTGCTCGTCTTGAATGGAGTAATTTGAAAATATTCGTTCTGTGTTGACTCGCCAAGTTTCTCCGAATTGCCTTGCGTTGATATATTACAGAATAAACACAATAAGATCAGTGTAATCATGATTCCGTTCATTATTAGTTGCTTCCACCTGGAAATTTTAAATTTAGTGTCAATGAAAACTGGTTTTGGGCAACATCCAAATGGCAATCTTGCAGCAAACTTGCTGCAAGGTGCAAATTTTTTCCACTCCTAGTACTCTCTAAGTTAGGATCAGTAAAATTTATGGTTTTAACTGACAATTAGTTATTGACGTTTTGCTTCTAAATCAGTTTTTTTCAAATTTAAAAAGTAATCTTTCCGTGTAAGTTTGCCGCAATATTCCATACATTATAAAAGTGTGTCAATTTTTGTGAATAGTACAACTTTTACTAACGAAGCTCCGAATTTAAATAGGTTATAAAATTATAAATTATTAATATCTAATTAAATAATAATTAATATTATTTATTATTGTTCAATTTATCACTTGGTAAAATTATATTAGTATAAATAAGAAATCTAAGTCAATCAATTGACTTGGAGGATTGATAACTTCTTATTTATACTAATAATTAATATACATATAAAGCAGGGTACAGTGCCTTGATACGACACGAATGACGCTTTAAAATTCGTGCCTTGACACGACACAAATAAAAATTGTAATTCGTGCCGTTCCAAGCCACGTTTTAAAGAAATGCATGAATCTAATGTGTAAAATCTATGTAGAATCTTGCAAGCATTATTGGTGTCGTTTTATGCACGATACGAATTACAAATTTAATTTTTGTCGTTAATATTAATTAATATTCACGAAAAAATTGTATTGTGAACTTTATTGAAACATTTATATTCTAAATTTTAAAATATAATAAATTAATACAATGTCAATAATTGTTATTTTCGTTATTTAAATAATTTCTTACTAGGTATTAATAATTTATAAAAAACAAACATTTATAATCAACTACGAATTATTAATAATTATTTATTTATAAATTAATACAATTTACTTTATTAAAATTTATTTATTATGTAATTATTGGTGGTTTTATTTACATTTTAAGAATTTCTATTATATATAATCCTATTAATATTTATATTTATAAATCAGTTATTAGTTACGAAAAAAAATTATTTACATATACTAATTATCAATTTGGATGAAATATTAACTAATTACTAATGAACTATTTTTAATTTATAAACAAAAATGTTGTAAATACATTTTAATATTTTTAATAAATGTAGAATTAATAATAAAAAGAAACTTTACCATTAAAAAAAATTCGAAAGATTTTCCTGTTAATTAAGACTTTTTAATTTTTTTTAATATAAATAATTTTGTTTATTTATTACCTTAATGCTTTTAAACTATTAGAAAAGTGGATGTCGAGTAGCGCACTACCGTTAATATTTCACTATGAACGTAAACATTCAAATAACTTTAAGTTTACATTTAAAACTCCAGACGACATACAATGCTTAATGGAAAAATAATATATTAAAACTTATCTCTAAACCATGCTCCTCCTTTTTTTCGCTTTCCACTCCATTAGATTATTAGAATTTTTCAATATTTTCGATTTAAAAATACAATTTTTATCTGCCGTTATTATAATTTTAAAAAATTTGATTATTATTATTTTGAATTAATAATTTTTTTTACTACAAAACATTTACTTAGAATTATCGAAACTAATTAAACTTATTTGATAATATGTATAATGAAGGTAAAGTTTGCAGCGTTTATGATAATATAATATTACTGTCGTTAGTTATATGATAAAATTTTGTTTTCTTTGTAATAAACCAACATCAACTTAAAAGAAGTGAGGTACATTCATTTAACCCTTAAAAAACATACTATTTTAATTATGATTTTTGGGATAATATTTTATTTATTATTTTGTATTTTTAAATGCTTATATCAATTTATAGTGGTGATTTTAAAGATTCTTAACAAATGCCAATAATTTTTGTTACATTTTTGTACTAAATTGGATTTCTTTACATTAATTTCTACTGTCAGAAAACTGACAGTTTTTATCAATTCTTACATTTTTAAATTCATATTTTTTATAAGATATATAATTATTTCGAAAAAATCTTTTTATTGTGTGACTTTAGTAACATTAAAATCATTCTTGCAGTATATTACAACTTTTTTAAATTTTTAAAAAAATTTTTAAACTTTAGTTGAAATAAAATGGATTGACCCATAATAGAAAAATATTCTTGAAACCAATCAGTTGATAACAGAAGTGAGTAATTTCGTTTGCTCTACACATATAACTTTAGAGCAATTCAATAAAAGCAAGTAGTGAGGATGCTTAATGAGGAAACAAATTAGTATAATGACACTTCTAAACACATTCCATCTACTTGTCATTGAAACTGAGAGTTTAAATTCTTTCATTTTTTTATTTATCTACTTAAAATTCTTCAAAGACAGTAAAATAAATATAAATACTACACGGTTGTCGCAAAAAATTAATTTTGTTTTTCTCTGAATACTCCCTAATTTCCAGACAAAAATTTGACTTTTTCCCTAATCCTAATGAATATTCTGATTCACTCTAAAAATTTTTGGATACTCAAAAAAATATTCTAATATTATTTACAAATTTTTTCAAATATAAAATTATTCGAGAACATCAATTCAAAAATTTCAAAATCAAGACTTTCTGAAGTTAAACAATTTATAAGAATATTATTAGAAAACATGAAGATATAGATCACTCCGAGTCGAAGTTGTCGATATCTTAATGTTTTCTTATAATTTAAATTTCTTTAATACTTTTCAAAATAATTCAATTATTTACAAACATTTTCAAAATTCAATAATGTCTAAAAATTCAATGTGTAATGAATTGAATGTTTCTTGAAATTGAATTCTCATAAAAAATTCATCATCAAATTTTTTAATAATTAATTTTTTTTGTCGAATTTTAATAAAATTTTTAAAAATAATTACATTCAGTTATTTTTAACTGATTGTAGAAGTAAAAAGCAGTTACTGAGTGTCAGTTAAAACTATAATTTTTAATTGATTCAAATTTAGAAAGTAAAAAAAAAATGTGAAAGTCACTGCTAAAATAATAAATTTCAACAAACCAACACATCATCTCTGATCGCAATAAGAAAAAACACACATGTCACATTGATGAACCACTTTTTTTCTCCCCTTTCTTTTCTCTCTATTACGTCGCTGATAACAGCAAATTTTCTGACTCCTGACAGATACGTTTCTGTTGTCCGTCAAATGAGCAACAAATAACAGACTATTGTTATATCTGTTGAATGTGCAATAGTGTGCATTGCGCGCAAACGAGAGTTTGCCATTCACAATAGAATGGCGGTCCAGGACAGAACTTTTCAAGCCTGGAAAACAATGCCAAGAGACGGGGCGACAGCCGGTTTAATTAAACGCATCGTCAGCTCTGTATGGCAACACACTCTATGGTCTAGGGGCACACCCCAACCTTCTCTCTCTCCCTCTCTCGACTCAATCTCTGCATGTATACTATTACATATATATATATATATATATATATATATATATATTTTGTCAACGTGAAATGTATTCGTGCACCACCGGTGCGAATTGAAAGGATGGTGCATCGCTGAGATAAGTAAAGCATCCGAAATCCGTGCGGGCCTCGTTATGGTTCGTGTAACGTTTCACGAGCCATGATTTAAGGTCGACCAAGTGTGTGAGCTGCCTTGTTAACCATGTCAATACACTCGAAATTCCACACCCGAAATCTCTCGATTATATAAAATCTTGTCAGGAATTTTTAATTAGGTATCTTTTTTATTTCATGTAGAAATTTCCCTACTGGTTGGATTCTAGCTAGAACCATGTCAGATAGTCTATCTTAAGGAAGCCTGACTAGAATCGGCCTAGATTCCTGTGAGGAAATCCGGATTAGATCCCGCTTGGTTTTTAGAAAGGCAATTTGTATTATCAAAAACCAGCCCAATGACTCTTCTGGCTTAGCATGTAAAAAATACTGTCAAGAGAACTATTATTTGACACTAGACGGCGCCATGTAAGCAAGAGTCTGACGTTTTTGAAAAACTCATGGTAAAAAGAGGACAAAATTATTTTCTTAATTAAATATCAATTTTTTCCATTATGATTATTGACTGAAATAATAATAAAACATTATTAAATACTTTTCATATTTTTAATAATATAGGGGAGACCGAGGCGTAATGGATCACTTGAATTTATTCAAAAGTGGTAAATCAGAGTAATTTCAGTTTTTGATCTAAATAATGTACTTACTATACTGTAAGTTTGTACCAAGTTTCATTGTTATTCATTTATTATTGTTAAAAGTATGGTAGAAAAAGTGATTTTGACGTTCGAAAGTAAATTTTTGAAATCCTTGTTTTTTTGTTAAATCTTTTTAAATTTTAGAGGAATTAATTTTACTAAAAGACTAATCACATTTACAAACTTTGATATGACAAATTTCGACTTTTGACATGACAATTTCATCTGCCAAACAATTTGGAATCAGAAAGTCCTAATTTCACTTAAGGACAGAAAATGTCTTATTATTATATAAATAATAAAAATCATAATAATATATTTATTGTTCAACATTTCCGAACATTCAAATAAATGAAATATTTTTCCAAAATAAATATTTTTGTTTAATTTTGTTTCCTCGTGTAAGCATGTTTTTTAACTTTCATTTATTACAAATAACTATAATATGGTAATATTTTAATAAAAGTGTAAGACGATAAATAAATTTATGAAAATTCTTAATGAAATAACAATTTCATTAGTTATTATGAAATCAAAATTCAATACAGTGTCAAGTAATAAAAATATACATAAGCCTCTTGCATACGTGGCGCCACGTAGTGGAAAATAACGACATATTTACCATGTTAAGGAGAGAGTGTCACCGGGCTGTAAAAAACTGATTAGACGCAAATGTTAGGTTAGGAAATCCAGTTAACTACGTTGATAAAACAATATACGTTATTTTAATTTTTAAATATTTTTTCTCAAAGTAGTAAACTTGCGAATTATCGAAATTCTCTGAAGTACATGTTAGGATAAATGAATACTTTGTTTCAAAAGTAATAATAATCAATAAGCCTCATTTTAAGACGTTACAAAGTGTCTCACACATTCAGCACTGCATTTCGAGACACATTATGTGTTTTGACTATCCGTCTTACGGTAAGAAGACTGAATATGCATGCAAAACATTATATGCATTGAGTCACCTTTAATGTTTTAAAATGAAACACGAGACGAAAGTAATTGTGGCAATATAAAACAGATTTTGAATCTCAAACTTAACCCAGTTAGAACCCGCACCCAGAGAAAATTATTATTTAAACCAAATATATTTTATTTGACTTAAATAAACGTATATTTGTCTCAGAACCAACTAGACTTTTTATTTGTTTTAAATAAAATTTATATTTGATATAAATAAAACATATATTTGAGTTAAATAAAATTTTATTTAAACTAAATAAAATTTATTTGAAACAAATAAAAAGTCTAGTTGGTTCTGAGACAAATATACAATTTCTCTGGGTGCGGTTAGATATAGGTAAATACTATTTCTAAAAATGTAATATTTTTTTCGAATCAAAGTTCAGATATTCACACTCTAAATTAGAATAAGTTTTGACATATTTTTAGAAGTTTTCTATTGATGTTTTACACTTTAAAAAATTTATTGAATTGACGGACTCGGGAGTGAAATTTTGCGAGTTAAAAATCAACTCCAAAAGAGAGTTAATTCAAAAACTTGTTATTTTTACTGTATAAATTTTAACTCCCTTCATATGACTTCCCTTCGTTAATGAGTAAATAATGTTATTGCAGAACAAAATTTTTCTTATTTTTTTTTGTTTATTTAATGTGATACAGTTTTATTAGAAGCTTGTTTTATAACATTTAAAATGCATTTTTTAAAATTTGTATACTATAATTCTTAAGAAAAACATGATCTTTTGTTTAAAAAATTATCCATTTTTTTAATTATTGATATCTCAAAAGCAGTTACGTTAGGAAAAAATTTTTAAGAAAATAAATTGTTTCATTTTGTATATAGAAATTTAAAAAATTTATAAAAATTTTTTATTATTTAAAAAAATTTTTTACATTTTTAAGTTTTAATTGTAGAAACTCGCTTTTTACACTCAATATCAAAAGCAAACATATTTTTCGTCGTATTTATTTAATTTTGCTTCTTCATAAGGAAGCTTTGCATTCATGACGATTTTCAATGTTTCATATGAAGGTTATAAATGGACTCATTTTTGGCTAGAACATATATATATATATATATATATATATATATATATATATATATATTCAGTTCTGAGCAAATGTCCAGATGCATGTGTATGTATATGAGTGTGTGTGTATGTTCCAAAATATTGTGTACAAAATATCTCGGACAAATTTTATTGGATTGTCCTGAAATTTTGCAGGTTTATTGCAGTCATTAATACCTAAAATCTGACACAAAGATTTCCGAGTATATACCTACAAAAATATTTTACATAATTTTTTCAAAATTTAAAAAAATTCTTTTTTTTAAAAAAAACTTTTTTATTTATTAATATTTTCATTAATTCTGATCAAAATTACATTCCTGGCAAGAAGACGAATCGATTGATGTATATGTGTCCTGACGGGGTGAAAGGGATCTTACGTTCCAAAAAATTAATTTTGAGTTATTGATACCATTCTATTCAGATTTTTTCAATCGATATAATGGCATTAATAACTAGAAATTAAATTTTTGGGGCGTAAGGTCCCTTTCACCGCGTCAGGACACATGTAAAGTATATATTTCATTAAAATGTATAAAAGTAATCGCTATTTATATTTTTCAAAAATTTTTAAAAATGCGTTTTAATAGTGATAAAACTAAATTTCAAATTATATATCTGGCATAAAAAGTGTGATGATTTCCAATAAAACTGTATCACATTAAAAGAAACAAAAAATTTTGTTTTTCAGTAACATTATTTACTCATTAACAAAATTATTTTTTTAATTTGCGTTAATCAGTCAATTCGTAATTAGTAAAAGAAGTTAAAAACTTTTTGAATTCTTCTGATCAGATATTTTTATTTTTTAAACTTAGCTTATCTTTCACTCTACGACGCACAGCCTCCTCAGAGCATTACAAACTAAAAAAAATTTATAATTAAATAAAATTCTTTCACACACGCGCTATAAAAAGATAACCTCAAAACTCACCAATCATGTGTCAAAATTAAATCAAAATTCATTCAATATTAAAAAAAACTCTTACAATTATAAAAAATATAATTAATATAAATTGTTAACAAACATATAATTATAATTTTATACATATTTATGTTCGATAACAATTTATATTAAACCTCTCAGGCCCACTCTGAAACTATGTGCAAAATCTTCTGTATGTTTCCAGGTAAGTATAAAAAAAATAAAAAAAATCCGGCCCAAATTTAAAAAAAAGTTTATTTGTTTATAAAAAATTAATAATATTTTTTTTGACTGCATAGTTCAAAAGTCGAAGAAAAAACAAATTTTTCATCTCTTGGAAAACATTTTCTACATCCAATAGTTTTCGAGTTATTTACATTTGAAAATAGGTCTATTCTTGATAACCCAAAATTTTGAAAATTCATAACTAAAAAATTTGGCCTAAAAAGAAATAAAAAATACGTATCTGTTTTTTCAATACAGAATAGAAAAAAAATTATTTTGGCCAATTCTAAAAGGTCGACTAAAATCTCACGTGGAATTGCCCACATATTTTAACCTTCGAAACGATTATAGATTTTAATTAATTTCTCAAAATTCACTTTTATAAAAATCAGATATAACGTGTTTTATTATATTTAGAAGTTTAACCTTAAAATCAAATTTTTTATAGAATTACGTTACTTTTTTAAATAAAGTTTTTTACTATAGTGAAGTACAAGAATTTACCTTTCAAAACTGCTAATAACAAAATTCAATTGGTTTATTAAAATACACGGAGAGAAATTCTGTTTTAATATTTCGTATTATTATATTAGTATTTAGTAAAACCGATTGCAATTTGGGGAAATCGTGAACTTTTATGAATTAATATTACCATTTTTAAGAAAGTTTATAATCAAATTATTACTTTGTATTATTCTGAAGTAACAGAAACTAGAATAGTCAGTAAGAAATTTTAATATTATAAGTAAAAAGTCTACAATAGTAAAAAGTATTACTAGAGAATTATACTAAATACTATCGAAGTATTGCATAAATTGTAAATTTAGTAACGAATAGTGTTATCGACTATATTAAAAATTATGACCAGCCTAATAGCAGGCTTTCGGCTGTCGAAGAGTGGTTACGAAACTGTCCGAGATTAGCCGAACATTTTAGTCGAGCAGTCCCGAAATTATCCGAGCCAAACTTCGTGGCATTTCAGACATTTAAGTTTAATTTCTCTTTAAATATAAATAAATAAAAATTTACGATTAGATTAGTGGAAACGTCTATTTATTAGTAAAATCTGCTAATTCAAAAGCAAAAAGTCAGTTGCCAATTCAAATTAGTAAATATTTTTACTAATTAATTTAGAAAGTTTTCAATTATTATTTAAAATTTTAACTGAAATATTCATATTTAAACTACTTTTTATTAGAAAATTCTACAAAAATTCAATTATTTAAATACAAAAACAAAAAAATTTATTGAATAATTGAATGTTTCTTAAAGTTGTTGATATTTATTTTGATATTTATATTGATATTGATATTTATAGAATATTAAAGAGATTTGTTTACTCGAAATCACTATTATTTTTTTTTATTTTTATTGTTTAAGAATTCAGTGATTATCGCGAAACTGGAGTTTACACATATATTATTAAAATACGCCCTAAAATATTAGTAATTTTTATAGTTTTAAATCTAAAAATGCTATTTCTTTATACAAGTTTAACATAAATACAACTTTTTAACTTAATAATATTAATTGGAAGCAAAATTGAACTAAAAATGTCAATACAAGAACAGAAAACATATGAAAATGTAAACTCCAGTTCCAAATAAAAAATAGTAGGAAAAGTATTTAAAAAATATTTTTACACTAATTTATTAATAAAAATTGGAAAACAACACAAGAAAACATACTATTTGAGGTAAACTTTCGAACGGAAGAAATTAAAACAAAATTAAAATAGACTTTGTGTGAAATAAACCATATTAAACTTCATGTTTTCTGTGTGAAGAATCGAGAAAAGTACACTTTTTAGTCATTTCCAATTAAGTCACAACTTTCGATTAAAATAAAAAATTGTTTTCAATTAAAATATTAATAAAAAACATACTGAATATTAATTATGAAGAAGTTTGAAGCAGATTAGAAAATAATTATTAAAGTCATTAGATAGGGAACAGTGAGGAAGCAAGAGTGCCCATTGAGTGAAGAATCATCCATATATGTAATTAATTATATTTTTGCAAATGAATTATTCACCAACACCGAACAAAATTTTATACCTTTGGACTAAATATTTCTCTCAGTATATTTCTTCCTTCAAAAATCTTGCCATATAGGAAACGTCTAACGGAAGCTTTCAATGACAAAACTTTCTTTTCAAAAAAAGCAAAAAAAACCTTTTTTCTCCCTCCCTCTCTCTTTCTGCCCTTTTCTTCATCTTCGTCTTCTTTCTGCCTTTACCTCTTTTTCTCTCTTTCGCTCTCTTTCTGTCAGTACCGCTGCGTACGTGACGGTGCATTTACATAACGCCGCTGCAAATTGTCAATGCGGCCAGCTTTGAAAATAAAATATGCACTGCTGTTCCCCGCAACCGGTATGGGAGTTCTGTACCGAGAGACTGGGACGTGATTTAAGGGGTTGTGCAGACGAATAAATTTCGCCAAGTCCAACGTCCCCGGGAAAAAGGTAGGACTTTTGCACAACGCGCGAAAAAATATATGCCTCGTGCGCAATTTTTTTTGCGTGCAAAATAAAAAAAATATCCACACCTCATGTTCTTTTTTAGGTCATTTTTGACATGAGCTTCTCTCTCTCTATCTTGTCCTCGTTTTTGTAACTCTTCCCTTAGTTTCGTGGTCGCTATTTTTATTTACAGTGAGTCCAGCTCCGAAACAGTATATTTACCCTCGGTCAGTGAACATGAATAAAAGCAGTAGAAAATTCTGTTGGTTATATATGCAACACTGTATGTATGTATGTATATGTATATATATATATATATATATATAACACTAGGTGGACTATAGATATAAAATATATAAATACATATATTTATATGTATATTTTTTTCGTTTGCAACTTTTCATATGTTGTTGGGATTGTCCGTCAATGGATGCGTGAAAGCAATGAGAAAAGCCTATGGTAAAAGGGAAATCAAATGAAAACCCTTCAAAAATGGAGATTTCCGATTTTACAAGCTTTGTTTATTTGTGCTTTCATTGTTTATTAATTACGGGAAAATTGTTTCGGTAAAATAATTTCCGAATAACTGGAGCGTGTTTTGTAATTTTCGTGAGAGAATGAAATTTCGTATTTTCATGACGTGTGTGTATATTATTCACTACGTAAGGGAGTTAAAAAACTATTTAAAAATTATTATTCTTTTCTCCTTTTTTTGAAAAGTAATACAGAAATAATTACAGAGAAAAAAATAATAGGATACAAAATGTTTAAAAGTGTTCTAAATTATTTTTCTACATAACTTAAAATTTACTTTAAACCGTTTTTGTTAAACAGAAAACATCATTATTTTCTTGAAATTACTATTTGAAAGTAAAAAATGATCTTTATTAATTTAATAGTTAAAATATTTAAAGAGAATAATAATAAGATAAGAATTTTCTACAATTAAAAATTCTCTCTAAAAGGGTGAGTAAAAGTGTTATAAAACTATGAAAATGTTTTTGAATTTAAATCAATAATAATTAATTAATTATTAATTAATTATTTATTATTAATTATTTGCAGAAAATGTACATTAATGCATCGATATAAATTAAAAAAAATTAAAAGATATATGAAAATAATAATAATAAATAATAGAAAATAATAAATAATTGAAATTCTGTGATGAGTTTCATTATTTATAAAAGTAATTTAATAATTGCGAAGAAATTTATTTAAAAAATTGTAAATAATTGAATTTTTGTAAAATATTAATTATTTTATGAAAGTAAAGGATTGCGTATGTTACGGTCTAATTTAATAAATACACATATTTTACTTTTTATCATTTCTAAGAGTGTCAATTTATTAATAACTAGCTGTCGTACCCGTGATCGATGGGTTTTAGTTTCTACTGATATATTATTAAAAAGGGTGACTACCAATTAGGAATTCCATTTGATTGGGAAAAACTAAGAATGAGTTACCGTTAACCGTTTATTTCATTTGGAAAATATTACTATTTGAATTAGTAAATTACTTTTTTTGTCAAATCACTGTAAAAACACTGCAAAAACAAGTATCTTAAAATACACTATAATCACTTTTAAAACGATTATAAAACATCTTATTTTTCCATCTTCTATCTTAGAAACTAATGCATTTTAAGCTGCTTTGGATAACTTTTTGAAAACAACTTAAAAGTGACTACCAAAGTACCTTAAAATAAGATGCCTCTTTTTACAGTGATACTATTTTTAACTCATTCATATTAAGAGAACAGTATTTGTCAAATTAATGTACTTTTTGTATTTGTAGTATTTTAATTATATTTCATTAAATTTAATTTAAAAATCAAAATCAAAATTGTATAATTTTGACCCTGCGTTGTGACTTCTAGAATCTAAAATATCACCTATATTGTAGGTTGAAAGTAGATCTTAAATTTTGACTCTGATCTGTTTACATAAATATTATATGAATAAAAATGAAAGTATAAGTCAATTTTTTAAAAACGAATTAATACAAAAAAGTTTTTTTGCTTTGATAAGAAAGTTTCTGTTTTGGCAAAAATTTCCAGATTTTTCCTGGTCAAAATTAAATTTAATTAATATCACATATCAAATTTCTCAAAGCTATCCATAGAGTATCACGGAGCCATTCCTCTTCTGCGGTTGAACTCAAATATTTTCAGTAGAAAACAAGTTTACAAATCGAAGATAGTACAGTTTGACGAATTATTTTTACGCTGTTTGTTGCTATCCTGTCAGGATCGCCAAAATGTTATAGTTTAATTTATTAAATGGACACATATTAATAATAATCAATATTACACTTGACAATGATGAATAAGACTCAGTTGCAAAAAGTTTTTGCAGCTCATGTCGAATATGAAACAATGCAGGTAGAGGGACATTTATATTTGCTGACTATAGCACGTGATATTTTATTAAATTTTTTTTAACTAATTAAATTCTTTTTGAAAATTTTAGTATAATAGTTGATATTAACTATGATTGAATTCAGGAAAATTTTTAAAAATAATTAAAATTTTATTTCAATTAAAAATTTTATTTTTTACAAGAATTTTATTAAAATTTTAGAATATAATTGAATTTCTGAAATAATTTGTAACTTCTATATTATTCTCTAAATTATATCGTACAATTTACGAACTTTTTGTGTTTTCTCAACCAAATTACTGACTGTGCGGATTTTTTTTAAATTTACTTTTTCGGACTTCATGCAAATCTACGGACCTTTACGTATCTAATTCGGGCCCTGTAATTTTAAAAATAATATTAAAAATGTTTACTATTTTGATGTATTGGCTGACATTTTGCTTTATAAAATTAGTACCTAAACTTAACTGCACAGGAAAAACGAAGTGTTACTTTAACACTAAAAGTAATGTTAAAACTACACGCAACATTTTTAACTGACGGTTTGTGGTTTTAACACTACATTGGTGTTAAAATAACAATAGCGACTGTTAAATTAACACTAGAGGGTGTTAAATTAATATACATTTTAAATTTTTCTTTGTGGTAAATTAGTAAAACTTACTATTTATTAGTAAAATTCTCTAAATCAAATCAAAATGGCAGTCGCTAATTCAAATTAGTAATCATTTTACTAATTGAAATTCAAAGAGATATAAAAGAATAGAATTAACAATACTAAAATTGTTATTATTATATTCTTATACAATTTGTTATTTAAAAAAAATTTGTTCATTTTAGCAGAAAACTTGCCGGTTTGTTTACGTTCGTTAAGAGAGAAATATACAGAAGCAAAGTCTTGTAGTCTAAACAGAAACATTCTCTCACCTCCCATCTCATGAAATGAAGTAGTAAAGGTCCATGATGGTCAGACGAAGTAAGCGCGCAGTTTCAGAGATTTGCTCCCGGAAATGTGCTGATAAGAAATTTCTCGACAAAAATACGAGTGTTGATAAGACAACTGCTCAGACGTATAATACTTTAAGGTTGAGAATGTTAATAAAATTCCTTTAAATATACAATAACTATCTTTACACACACATGTGTGTGTGTGTGTGTATTTGTGGTCTTATATTGTCCTCATAAATTTTATTTATTTTTTTTGTACGGAAATTAATTTTTTTCGTTTAGTGGAAGAAATTTACCACTGAAATTCACAAAATTTCACGAAACAGTTATGAATTTTAAGAAAAACTTTCCCGATAGTAATGACTGAATTTTTATTTTAATTAAAACTTGTTTCGTTTTAATTTTTTGTGGATTTTAATTGGTGTTAATAATAGAACGACTAAGCTCCCATCCTGCTGGAAGGATGATCCAAAAGGCCTTTTATATAAGACTTTTAAAAAAAAGGGAATTCAATTTTTTTTAAATCCTTGGGATTAAAATAGACAAAAACACGATAAAATCCATATATTTGACTTTTTAAAATAATAATGTTAAACCATTTTCCAAAGCCTTCAAACTTCCTGTGTTTTAAAAAGTCAAAAAAACATTCTTTCGTAAATTTAATGTAACATCTACAAAAATAAATATTATGTGTCCGGACAAGTCTCTTGCTCTTTAGAAATGTTGAAGAAATGAAATATTTTAAATATTTTTTTAGATTTATGAAAAAAACCTGTAAAAAGGTTCAACTTCTTTAAGTTACCAAGCCCAGGGCTTTGAATTTACGTACTCGATATTTAAATGCGCTGAAAGTTTTACCTTTGCAAGGATATATCTCTCATTGAAATAGCTAAATCCATTTTAATTTTACAAAAGCGATTTCGGAGGGACTCACGTGAGTCCTTTTCGTCCTGCCAGAAGGACGTTGTTTGAGTAAGTTAAATTTAATTGTAGTTACAGAAACCAAAATTACCCTGAAATGAAAAAATTGACACATTTATTGTAACCAATACTACTAAATCTTGTTTTTTCAATTTAGTGGGAGTGGTGGATACTTAAATGGTTTACTTTGTTGGGACAAAAAAAGAAAAAAATTCTACTATTTACGAATATTGAGAAATTTAAAGACAAGTCTTTAAAAATCGATATATGTATATATTGCACACTGGATACAATTTGCTATAATTTACAACCTTTAGCCGAAAAATTGGAATGGAAAATTCAGGTGAATCGGGTCAGTCGTTCTTTAGGTCACACGACATGGCTTTGGCTCCATTCAAATTCAAATGAAAAAGAAGAAGAAGGAAAAAAGACAAACTGCTGAGCCAGCAAAATATTCACCGTGCTCTACAATTGCTGTTTTAAACATTTCTTTTTTTTTTTGCTCTCTAGTTAATTTTTTTTATTCAAATTTTTGTTCTATCTTGAGTGAATTGGATTTGTGTGCATGTTTACTACTTAGAAAAAATTTTGCTTTTTCTTTTCTTCTTATAGAATTTTTAATCTAGTTAATGGTATCGTGACTGCATGTGTATGTGTTTTTCTTTTTAATAATTTAATTACTTTTGTAAAATAATACAGAGATACTTCTTTCAGTTTCGTTTATTGTTTAACTATTATTCTCTGCGTCAAAAACAGTGTTACTAATTATTATTTTCATTATAGCCATTATTGATTATAATGGATATAAATTTACTCCTCTTACACTGGAGAAGAAATTTTTTTGATTCAAATAAAACAATTACTTGTGTATTATCAAATAAATACTTTTATTTTAAGAGTTTTAAGTACATGAAATTAAAAAGCTCCCATTTCCCCCATGCTCCCCTATTTGAAAACTTGAATATATATTTGCAATCGTGAATGAGACGAATGAAACGAAAATTTTTAAGACAGCTTTTGTTTAATTTAAAATCTCATCTGTTTGATGAATTTAAAGAGCAAATGCTTGCTGAATATCAGCAAAAAATGTGCTGAATTTAAGGCAATCATGTTGAAAATCAGCAGTTCTATACCTAATTTAAAAAGTAGAACTGTAAATTCAGATTTCTTATCCTTATTTTTACGCAAGCCGAGCTTAAATTGAGACTGGCATTAGTTTCATGACTTGTTTATTTTCAGGCAGCATTTAAAATAAGATTAACTATTTGCTGTGAACTTTTATTAAAAATAAAAGATTCTTTCTATTTATCACTAAAAACTGGAAATTCGGGGTAAATAGAAACAGCAGAAATATTTCAATAATATTTCTCATAATATAAATGAAAAATTTGTTTTATAAAATTGTTTTTTTTTATTTTTTACATATAGTTCTCCAAAAGGTCGCTAACAAGTGATTGTCTATCAATACCGCTATATGTGTGAATCAGTCAGCTGGAACACTTGAAACTTTAAACAAATTTTTCTCGAAACTGCATTTTTCAAATCGGGCGACCATGGTACTCGGAAACTATAGCACATATCCACCTGAAATTTTAACTGTAGCTTCACAGTAACATGATCTAGTAAAGTACGTACGATTTTTTTTATCATTGCAACTTTTTCTTTATAAACAATTTAATGCTAATTTTTGGGTCAAAAATTAAACATTTTTTTAAAAAATCCGCCATTTTGCGAAAAATTGATGTAAAGCTAAAATCGTACGTACTTTACTAGCAAATCTTATGTAGATTAAGACTCCGTTATTGATTTTGTTTGAGATATCACGAGTTCTTGAAATCACGGTCGCCCGCAAAGGCCGTCTTAAAAATAGTGATTCCAAAGATTTACTTAAAAGCCGCCATTTTGTATCAAGATGTAAAAATAAAATTTTTTTATATACTTAAACACATGTTTATTGAAGCCTAAAAGAGGGAAATTTAATTATTTTCTCCATACTCCTAAAATAAATTGACAAAGTTAGGCCTTTTTTTAGGGCTCTACACGCAAAAAAAAGGTTGGATAATACATCCAATTTTTATTGGATAGAAGGAAATTAGCTGACATATCTATATAAAGTCATATGTGAACTGAGGGCGTTGGTTCCAGTGACAATTTTAAATTTATACTTATTATTAGTCATTATATCTATATTTTAGTTACCAAAATTTAATAACATTGTAAAACGAAAGTGATTAAGTGAAAGTCGAAGTGTCAACTAATAAAGTAGCAAAATTGAAATCAATGTTTGTGAAATTCTGTCTTCGCTTTTACAGATAACCTTATAGATTATGAAACACTATTATCTCTTAAAGAGAATATGATTTTGATAAATTGATTTATTTGTGATGCTCCACCGATCTACGATGAGGAATACCTAACACGAAAAAATTTTTTAGATTATGTCTGTTAATTTTAAAGTAAAAAAAAATCATAAAGAGAATTAATTTTCATTGATAACTAATGATATTTAAATCTTAATTATATCATAAACATTCAATAAGAATTACTTTTGGTTTTACAGAATACAAAAATGCTTTTAAATCAAGATAAAACGATCACAGTCACTACCTGAAGTTTTTTCCGCATTAAGCGTCTTTCACCGTGGAGCATCACATTTATAGATTAATGAAACATAAAAAAGGTAAAATTAAATAAACAAATAATTTTATTAATATTCATGTGTAAATTTAATTAAATATGTAAAATATAAATATTTATTTCACTATTAGAAAATAATTGCATTATCCAACTTAAAAGTAGTGATAACCAAAAAAATAGACAGTTTACCAACTATTTTTCAGCGTGTAGAGTGGTGTAACCCCTTAAGGCTTAAGGCCGCATTTATTTTTAAAACTTTTTATTTAACTAAAATAACTACTGTTTCTATTTACCCCTAAATTTGACCAAAGATAAAAAATTTAGGGTTAAGTAGGAACCGTTGATTATTGAGATTTAACGATACCCAAATTTTTCACTACCCTATAAAATTGTTCCACGGAAGTGAAATAATAAGACAATATATAAGATAACCGGAAGCAATGCGATTTAAAAGAAAAATCTTATGTTATTGGTGAAACTTAACAAATCTGCTTCTATTTACCCTAACTGACTCTAATCAGTTAATTGAATCAAATACATTTTTATCATTATAACAAGACCTATTTTCGAAAACAAATAAAATATTGTTGAATTTACAATGCTAAATTTCCAAACATGAAAGGTATTATAAAAATTGTTTTTTAAAATATTTACTTTATTAAAAATTTAAAAACATTTTTTTAATCCCAAAAAAATACTTGTAGAATTGAGGTATTTTTATACTTCTGTAAAAATGTATCGTTATAAATACTTTTTACAAAAAAATGGTAAAAAACCAAACGACAAATTGACTTAAAAATTTAATACGATATTTTAACTGTTATAATTGAGTAGTGCGAGTAAAATGCATGTTATTTTTCCGGTTGTAATTCCGAGAAAATAAAAAATGCATTATTAAGTAAAATCAGAATATAGAAGAGTGTATAAATTCTCCTGGTGACATTTATATTTAATAACAAAATAAACTTTTTTAAATTTATTTTTTTTCACCTCGTTTTATATTTTCTCTTAAAAATGTTGTATCTTTTTTCTTTATTTATTCTTTTTTTAATCTATATTATTTATATTTTTTAACAAAACCATTTTTGAATTTGTGTTTTTCATTCTCCAAATTCTTTTTATAAAAATAATTTTTTCCAAAAAGAGAAACAAGTCGATTTTTTTATATTGTAGAAAAACTATATTTTGAAAAATTCGAAATCATGAATTTTTGTTTCTACTTACAACATTTGAGTTAATAATATGTTCTTCTAATTAATTAGTAGCAATTATTAGTAAAATTATACTTATTAGTTAAATTTAATAATTCAAAAGCAAAAATCCACTAAATAATTATTAAATTTAGTAAACATTTTTACTAATTTAAAATTTAGAGCTATTATTATATATTTACCAGGGACCGACAAGGACACGAAAATTCGTGTCGTGTTCGTATCGTCACTTGACACAACTCAAAATACGCCTGGTAATTCATGTCGTGTCTTGGCACGACACAATGTTCGATTGGTAATTCGTATCGTGTCACGTTTTAAGGACACGCATGAAACACTGTGTAGAATCTTGCAAGTGTTATTTGTGTCGATTGAGTCACAACACGGACATGACACGAATTTTTTGTGAAAGTCCCTGATATTTTTCATTTAAAAATCGTTTTACTTTTTATTAAAAAAAATAAAATCATACAATAAATCATCTCAACGATTTTTAGACATAAATTTACAACTATATAGATATAAAAAATTCTTGAGTGGAAGAATAAATAATATATATCGAATTTACATTTAAATACCGTTTTATCAGCAAGGAAGGCTTTTCCATTTGAATTTTTCTGAAAAGATTTCATCTTGCATAATTGATTCATACGTATGTAGACGTGTATATATATACATATATATATATATATATATATATATATATATATATATATATATATATATATATAATATGAACAGGGCCGTAAAATTTGACCAGGTAGCAGAGTGAAAATAGTGGAACGGGAACCGGAAAAGCAAAATGCTGAATTTCATTTTCTAAGGAGCTGTCGAGAAACGTAGAGGAAAACGAGCGTCAGGGTTTTTTACAGTCCATCAACCATATTTGGTCGAGAAAGTTCTGTCGGTTTTACGCAAAAGTCGTACTGCGGAATGCCATAAGCCCGTGTGATGTTCAAGCGTATGGAATGTAATTTAGACTTGGGGAATTTTTCAAGAGAAAAACGAGAAACCGTATGTAAACAGGACGTTAGTCAGTCTCACACTGTTTATATATATATACTGTTAAAATTGTGCAAATAACTCTCTTTCTCTTCGGCCTCAAAAATGTCTTTCCCAGTTTTACTAATATTACTAAACTCAATTAATGATGATGATTCTATCACTCAGTTTTCAAATTAATTAAATGTGTTGAAATTAACCCCTTGACTGTGGATGACGTGTATACACTATTCTGAAGTCAGATTTTCAAAATAAATAATTTTTCATCCGAAATGGCCGTCAAAAATTTTGAAAAATTTTAAAAGTTGATAAATTCTTTTAAAAATTCTTACTCGGGGGTTTTTGGAGTCGCTGATCACGATTCTTAAATCATATTGTCAAAATACATAATTTTTTATCCAAAATGGCTGCTAAAAATTTTAAAAAGTTTTGGATCCGCGATTTTGAATTTTTAAAAACCAATATAAGATTTGTAATCAGCGACCACAAAATCCCCCGAGTAGCGAATTGCCAATCCAATGAATTTTTCAAAATCGTGTCCGCCATATTGGATCAGCCATTTTAAATTTTTGAAAACTAACACAGGAATCGTAATCAGCGACCCCAAAAACGCCTTAGTACCTAGTGTCATAAAAATTTATTCTCAAGAAGGTCTTACACATTCTGGGACCATTTTGTTATATCTTTAAGATATAACAATAGCTACATACTGTAGGGGTTAACAAGTGTCTTGACCCGAAGTGATCGTTAACTTCAACACTTAATTACTAAAATCATTTTACGAAAACTGTTACCTTTTTTATTCTTTCTTTCTTCCACAACAAATGAAGATAAATAAGAACTGAAAATAGAATTACCTAACTTTAACATTTCCGAAAGAATTCGATAAAGTATTCACATTGATCTTCAGTACTAAGCTGCCAAAATAATAGAAATATATTTTAATTTAAAAAAAAATATTTTCAATATTTAAATACTTTGAAATGTCTAAATAAACATTGATCAGTACTGCTGAAAACATTGTCATTTGTGAATACTTTTTCTTAATGTTAACACCTAAATATGACTTGTATTAAAGGAGAGTGAGGCAAAATGGGGTACCTTTTTGGAATTGGCTATTTACAGAGAGTGAAACGTATAAATCGATTCAACTAAGCACCAGAATTATTCTTTGTACACTTAAGTATGAGAAAATTATGATAATAGCGGAGACAAAAATTTTTGAAAGTACTTATATCGTATTCTTCGAGAGAGTGCTAATACCCTATTTTGTCTCACGCGTGGGGCAAAATAGGGTAGTATCAAATAACTATACAAAACATGGAATACACTGCATATTAGGGAGAGTGGGGCAAAATGAGCAAATTTTATCCTCGATATATTATATCATTCTTATTAATACGAAAATTTTTTTTCAAAGTTATACAACTTTAAAATTTTTATATAAAAATATGAATATTTATTGAAATTAAAGTGCTTACAAATTTTTTTAAGACCATGCATTTAATTTGGCAAGTATGGGATCTTTTCGACACTTATTCTAGAGTAATGTCAAATAGAATAGATTACATTTTGTTTTAATATGCAGTGTGGGACAGAATGGGGTACTTAGTGTGGCGCATGCCGAATGCTACACCAATTCATTCAACTATTTAAAAAAAAATATTATGCAATTCAAAACATGTTAAAAAAAGTTTATAAATGTAAATTTATTTTAAAAAATTAATATTTTTCTTTTCAGTTATTCATTTTTTATTTTTATATTAAATTTAATAATAATAAACCATATAATAATATTTATTCACTCTCCCTACATTATACAGGATTCGAGATTACCAACAATATATAAAAATCTTAACCTACCATACATTTTTCTTTAAATTCTAAAGCTGATTGCAACTACCTACACTATTACAAAGTAAAAATCTAAAATCAATTATGTCTTGTCGACCAGTGCCAGGGCTTCCATTTCCAGTTCTCTTTTGCCCTTTTTGGCATTATCACAAGACCTAATTTTATCTCCCATCCAAGTTACGACTCTACATTACTCCCTCACTCCTCTTTCTTCTCACTTCTTCCAAATCATTCATCCATCTCTCGCCCTAATCATTCTCATTTAATGTCCATATCTCTCTTTTCTCTTCATCTGTTCGTCTACTGCATTTTTCCAACACATGCTCACAATATTCTCTTTCATACTCACATATTCTGTATTTCTTTTCATCCTCTTTCATCCAATACTTACATTCTCTCATTCCTTCACCTATTCTAAACCTACATACCCTACTCCGCCATACTTCATTCTTCTCCTCAGATACACGAATTCCAGTGCAGCCGTACATTTTTTATGGTGGGTATGATCTTCCACATCTCCTCTCTCAGCACTTCCTCTCCGAATTTTAAACGTTCACTCACCATCCCGTCTCCTGACTGCTCCTTTCTCACTTCCCTCTCCTCTTATTCTGTGTTCCATTTCCCACTTAATCCCTTAAAATAGTCCGTCCAATCCTCCATCTTAACCTCTTTACTTCTCTTTATTCGCTTGTTGATTACCTCCCATCCCCTACCTCCCTCTTTTGCCTTCTCAACTTTCTATATATATATATATATATATATATATATATATATATATATATATATATCCTTTTTCTTTCTAACCTTACCTCTGAAATCATCCTACCCGAAGTCCTACTCCTTATTTGATCTCTTTTCGCCTCCTGTATTGTCCATTTATACTCTTTCGGCAATTTTCTCCTTGTTGCTTCCCAATCTTTTTCTTCCACCCAAGTTTCAGTAAATATTATATATATCCCATTTTCCCAAATCCCTCCAAAAACCCTTTTCCTTATTATTCTCTACCATTCTCCTCTTCTGTCCCTTCTTTTACTATTCGCTTTATTCCGTTAATCCACAGGCATATATTCCATTCCCCAACTTAACATATTCCCCTTACTACTTTTTACCTTACCTTCTTCATCGTCCCCACCTAATGCTTTCACTGCCCTAACCTCTACTCTTATTCCGATTCTTTCCAACACCCTTTCTATCCCTTCTTTTGCATTTTTCCTTTCCACCTTTATTCCGTTTATGATGATGGTCTTTCTTTTTCCTTCTTTCTTCAAAAACTCCATCTGTTTTTTGAACTCCTTTACTTCCGTCTTTAGCTCCTCTATACCATCTATGTTTACAACATTCTCACATTTTTCCATATTATCATCTTACGTCTTCCCTTCTTTCCTCCTTTATCTATTTAACTCCCTTTTTCATACTTTCCAATTTTTCCCAAATGCTATTCTTCTCTTTTATCCATTCCTTTTCCTTTTTTCACATTTTTTTTATTTTGGCCATATCCGCCCTTTCATCTTTTTATCGATTCTCAAACATCTGTCCTCATCCTTTTTTCTCATATTTTTAATTCCTTTCTCAAGCTATCCAACCTTCTTTTCAATTCTTCCCACATTTTTTTCACATGCCCATTATTTCCTCAAATCCCTTACCCTCATACATCCCTTCTTTCCCCACTTCTCTTTCTTGATCTTCCTCTTGCAACTTCATTTTTTCTAATCCCTCTCTCGACATATAATTTTTCATGAAACCTACTTACCCAACACTTACCAATTTTTCCTTTTTTCTTTATTAGATTTCCTCCCCCTTAGGTCCTTTCCTCCCTTTTCCAGCCCACAATCTATTTCCCTCGCTTACAGACTCCCCTCTACTCAATTGCACGCTGATCTTTCTTCTCTTTGTCTCCGCTTTCTATACCTTACCTTGTCTCTCAATTTCCTGACTTACATACACTTTCTAATCTTACAATTTACCATTGTTCACTCTTTTATCTTTTTCTCAAACATACAAATACTCACCTATACTTTTTACCACTTACACTCCACACATTGCTGCACACTTTTTGACCACTCGCTTCACCCACCCTTCACAATAACCCTTAAAGTAGGTATATTTGACACGGACAGTTTAAACGGACCTACCTTTGCACTGTTTATGTCCAAGTTTCTAACTTTGAGGAAACTAATTGTGTTCTAATTGTGAGGAAACTAATGCAGCTGGAAAGCTGCGGTTTATTTTTTATTTATTTTAAAAAATAAATTTATTTATGAAAAAGTGAAAATCGATTTTTGGGTTCGTAGGTCCCTTTTAAATGTTGGTGTCACATATACTATTTTTAAAATAAGAATATATACTTAATATCGAAAATATATATGAAGTAGATATTCCTCTTAAAATTATTTTTCTAATATTAAGAATATAGTCTGCAACGATGCTTACGTTTCCTTGCGGTTCTCCCCCGCGAATCGAATACCGAATTTCAATTGCCGAATTATAAATTCCACACTTCGAACTTATAATGTATATTTGATGACCCGTTTTAGGGAACTTCCCTGGCGTCAGGTAGATAAACTAGCAGGGTCACGATATTGAAATAACACTTAACTAATAAACTTGAATAGAGCGAATTAATTAATCAATGATAAACAACTTTTATTTAAAATACATTAAATAATCCTTGAAAGAATGAGAACTTCCACACGCAGGAGAATTTACTTAATGACCGAAAATGGCGGCGTCCTATCGCTTTGCCATGCAGTCGTTCGTCTCAACGTTGTTTAGCGGTCATACTGTTCACCAGTGATAATTCCAAAGACAACGAGGAAGAGATGCTCTGAATACTAACCTTTAATCCGGTCCAGACGAGCACGGAAATCAATTTTTATCTCTTTACTTTGAATGGAAACGGTTTCCTGCTTCGGTCCCGTATATAGGTCAAGCGCACTATGGGTTCGCCCCAGCAGCATGAAAACAGGCCCAACATCTATGACAGGTGATTGATATTTGACAGTAGATTTGAGCGGATTGATATTACATTTGTGTTTCAGAATCAACCAGAACGTGTGGAATTCTCTTAAGATAAACTAAATATTTTTGTACAGTTTAACATTTCTGTGTTATATCGATTCTATACAATTCAAAGACATAATCATAAAGTAAAAATGTTGAGTTCGATTCTGACTACCGTATTTAATTTATAATAATTATTCAAGAATAGATTGAATGAGTTTCGGCGAGAACTTAATTCGGTTTTTATAACATGATTATTTAAAATCAACGTTACAATTCTTATTTTAAAAGTAGTATATACTTAAATTAAGTATACAATATTCTTAAATAGGAGGTTAAAGATTTAAGTAATTAAAAAGGGTGGGGCATTAATGGGGAGTCAGTCAGTATAGGCAAAGGGAACTGGAAACGGAAGTACTAGCACCTGCAAATTTGGAAAATGAGTGACATGCGAATAGGTTAAGGGGTCACCCCATGTGACGGACATTTATAAGAGTTTGTTGGGGATTTTCATTTTAAGAAACATGAAAACGTAAGACCTAAAAATGTTTACCATATATTAAGTTACATTTTAACATCAAATTAAAATTTTTACAATTAAAAATATTTTAATGATTCCGCATCACTATTCCGACCACGATGCTGACCAATTGACTGAACTAAAATCAAAAGGCATTTTAATCTGTAAAGGTGTGGCTATCGCCGAAGCCTAGATTATTTAAAAATATTAAAAATTGAAAAACAATTTTAAGAAAAACGCCTGTCAAAGTGTAAGTAATCCATTTTTCGCTTGGTGAAAATAGTATATTGTGTGGCAAAGGCGGAAAGTTGTCAATTCCTGACCGAGTTAGAAAATTGTCGCACGAGCGAAGCGAGGGCAGCAATCGTACGAGGTCAGAATTGACATTTCTGCCCGAGTTGCACACAATATTTTTTATCCAACTTCGCGATAAACAAGACACATCCGTAAATTTAAAAATGAATATGCACTAATTATTAAATGTGTATGAATTATTTTTATTAAGCCTAAGGCGAATCCGAATATTTTTTACAAATTTAACAATAAAACTTTACTTAAAAACTTGATATCTTCTGAAACACCGATAAAATACTAATTTTGTTAGGAATTAATTAATATATAGTAATAATGAACATTTTAATTGCAAATAATAATAATAATAATCTTAATAAAAACACATGAAATAGTGACGTGATAAAATAACAACATAATAACAATAAGAAGTTAGTAACTAAATTAGTTATTTAGTTAGTAATCGCTCACTCCGTTTTGATTTGGAGCAATAGAAAGTTATAATATAATAATTAGTAATATTTATTTAATAAGAATAAAACAGCGGTCAAAAAAGTGGTTTTTCTGCCCGCTATGCGGGCACGGAAAGTAGAGTTTATTGCGCATGTAGAACAAAAATGTCTTCTCAGTGCTGTGACTTTCTTAAGATGTCAAATATAGAAAATACTCCTTCCTACTTATTCTACAGATATTGTAAATGTGATGTGATTTATGAAATTTTTTTTTGTTTTTTTGAACCCATTACATAAGGTGACCCCCTTACGTTGAGTTTAGGTTAAGTTAGTTTAAGAAATTTGTATTTATAGAATGTTGACTTGCGTATGTACTTAGGAGTCTCGAACCCTGCCTATAGCAGGGAGTGTAAATAAACACACATCTTTCCAGAAGTCTGACTATATATTGACTAATCTACTTTATAGCATTTTTCTGCTGAAGCCTCGACAAACATAGACTAATACTACTTTGAATAACATTATAATACTATTTATTAATTTAAATAACTTTAAATAATTATTACTATTTTATTCTATAGACACCTGACCAAATTTTTATTTTCTCTTTTATAATTAATATATTGTTACGTCAAAAACAAGAACCTTTCTTAAAATATACCTAATGTTTCTCGTTTTAAATTAGTTTAATAAACGAATCTAATTTGAGATGAGGATAAGTCTATGAGCCTGCTAAATGTATTAAGAGAATAATTAATTTAAAAACCAACAAGAAAGAAAAGAGTTGACAAAAATACAATGAGTATAACTAAAATTATAGATTTTATTTAAAGAATAACGACTACTGGTGGTGTGATGATTATCTGGTAATTCAATCTCAATGATGTTGATCAGTAGACATAAAGGGGCCTTAGGACTGTTGTTCTTAATGGTTTGGTATAGTTCTCTTGTTTACACTGATGAGATAGTGTTTTGTATTGTGAAAATATCTGCTTTCTTCCAATCGGTTGTCGCCTCTAGAGTAAATTTTAATGGTTTGAAATTTGGAATGTGTTGTTTCAATATTAGACCTTCGTTGATAGTTGAGTTTATTTCCAAATGAATATTTTTTGGAAATTCTTAAAATTTATGCTTTGAAAATTGATAAATTATAAAAGGTCGATTTAAAATCCACTTCAAATTCAATACTAGGAGAATAGTTCACTTCTAAAGATGTACGTTCAAAAATAATACTTGGGGATATACTGTTCACTTTTAAAGATAAGGCATTTCATTTCAAACCGTTCCACCGACAAAAAACAATCGCAAGGAAATAGATTTTCTAATAATTTTTATTATATAAAACTTTAATTGTTCATAATATATTATACACTGATTCAAAAGAGAATTTCATGAACTTTCTATTGCTATTTTCATTATTTTAAATTTCTGACAATTTCGTAGAGAAATTTCTGTTTGAAGTGTTAAACTATTAATATCTCAAAACACCCCCCCGACGTTAAGTTTCAACTTCGTACTATTTGTCAAATTTTTCAAAAACAAATATTTTAAACAATTTTGTTTCTATTAATGCCATCAAATGTCCATAATATATCAAATGGGAATAGAAACTAGAGAATTTATGCTTTATTTTCATATAATTTTGATAAAAATCGTCGGGGGTGTGTTTTGAGATATTATTAGTTTAACATTTCAAACAGGAATTTCTCTACGAAATTGGCAGAAATTTAAAATAATAAAAATAGCAATAGAAAGCTCATGAAATTCTCTTTTGAATCAGTGTATAATATATTATAAACAATTAAAGTTTAATATAATTAAAATTATTAGAAAATCTATTTCCTCAGATGTACTTTGAGTTCACTTGTAGACGATATGATGTGTACTGATTGATTTCCAACAAATTACTCTGTGCTCTAAACAGAAAAGGTAGCCCTTTTTATATCAAACTTCCTTCATTAGTCAAATGCTATTTCCTCCTTGCGCAACAAGCTTCGCCACTCAAGGTTGTTGAGTTTCTTTACTGACTTAATTTACAGAACATGTATGTTATATATATTTTGCTATTCTTCCACGTGTCGAAGGTTGTCGAAGATCGCTGAACTGATGCAAAATTATTATTCTGATTATGTGATTCCACATTAATTTTCTTCTTTCATGTAGTGAAGCTTGTGGTAAATCGTCTAGCTAATGCACGATCGTTATTCTTTTCACATGGTTCAAAATATTACTCTTTTTTCTTTAGTATGTTACATATAAGTAAAATTAGAAGGAATTAAACATGTAAATTATAAATTATAAAATAAATACTGTACTGACAACTGATTAAAATAAATTATAAATGATAAAAACTAATCTTTAAATAATTCACGTTTCTATTGAAATATATGCTCGGAAATTTAAAATAATTGTTATGCAAGTTACGTGTTCAACGAATGCATATTTTATGTATGGAACTCATCGCATTTTCTACGTTTTGAAAATATAACCATTTGCCTACATTTCGACAACAATTGAGCCAATTTGTGATTTACATTTAATTATAAGATAATAAATGTTAAATTTATTATTATTCGTGTAATTACGTAAATTACATTCTTACACATTGTCATGAAATGGCATTTAGTGAAAAATGTTTTTTAAAGATTAATTTTGGTATTTATTAGCAACTTTATTTTTGTATTTGTATTTATTTTTAAACCTTTTTAAACTTTTTTCTTTTGGTTCCTTCATTTATTTATCTAAAAAATAATTTTGTATTTTTTTCTGCTTTTTGAAACACTAATATTTCTACATTTTTTAAAATTATTTACGTTTTTTAACATTCCTATTTTTGTATTACATTAAATTTCTCAGTATAATTTTACATACATTTTTTTCTATTAATATAGAAAATTTTAATTAGGTAATTTAATATTTTTTTATACTTTTAATTGTTTTAGTATTCATTTAATTTTTAAATTATATTTAGTTTAAAAACTGGTTTTTTTATAAAAATTAAAATGAATAAATTATTTAAAAAAGAGGTAAAGACTTTGTTCTTAATTAAATTTTAAACTAAATCCTAGGGTAAGTCCAGGAGAGATGGACAGTTCAAAAATTTTTCCCGTGTGGAAAATTCGGTTGGACCCCAAAGTGGGCAATACAGTCAACGCCTAAACTGGGGTTGTAACGTTAAATCCAATTAATTCGCAATGTTAGGAAATTCCACTTGAGACCAGATTGAATCATTCTATTGTTATTGGATATTTTTTTATATATAGTTGTTCATTATTAATTAATAATAATTTAGCAACAAAAGAGTAAATAATTTCTTTTTTTCAAATTATTATTCCTCTTTTTAATTAAACTGTATGACAGATGAAATAACGCAAACTTATAAAATAAACAAACCTGCGCACTAGAGGAATCGAACCTATGACCTACGGACTTATAGACTAATGCTCTAACCACTATGCTAACGACTAGTGAGTGTAATAAAGCTTTAATTTCTCTGTATCATTTAAACACATAATTACTAAATAACAGATGTGAAAAATATTATTCAATATAATTTAACCATTTGTTATAAATAAAATTAGAAAATCATGTTCAATTATTATTAATAAATTTCATAAAAATAAGAAATGAATTTTTGAGATTGGGTTCGAAGTGGGAAACACCAAATTCGAAACACGACTATTAGTTATTATTATAATTAGCTTAGTTTTATAATTTATAAACTGAAAACTTTACATTAAATTTATTTATCCATGGAACATATTATTTATAAATATTTATATAATAAACTAAAGTTTTCAATTTTCTTATTTTTCCTTAAATAGGAACCCAGACTGTCTTTTGTGAAAATTTCCATACGGAATATTAATTTAGTATCAACATAACTATAAAAATGTTTTATGAGCTTTTTACAGTCAAGCTGTTTTATTTATTTGTCCAGCATACCATTTAAATAGTAATTTAATTAACTAAATTATTTTATTATCTTATTTTTCAAACTTTAGGAAGCCCACATTGGCGCCCAATCTTAACGCAACAGCGCAACTGTAAAAAGTTAAAAAAAAAATTATTTCTTTAGTGCACTTGAACAGAGTTTGAGTCAACCCAACTTGGCCCCAACTGGGATTTTCTAAAATAGGTATTCCCAAACTGAAATTTAATTGTGTTTTCTGTTATAAATCATCAAAAATTTTGTGACAAAATATGAAAAATAAAACTTTAGTTATAGTTATGTTGATACTAAATTAATATTCCATAAGGAAATTTTCACAAATGGCACTCTGGGTTCCTATTTAAAGAAAAATAAGAAAATTGAAAACTTTATTTGATTATATCAATATTTATAAATAATATGTTCCATGGATAAATAAATTTAATGTAAAGTTTTCAGTTAATAATTTATAAAACTAAGCTAATTTTGCACAACTCTACTGTTTATTTTTTCCCCTCACATTCATTATTTTTATTTCTCATTCTTAAGTTTTTGCTTTCTGTGTGTCGATTTATCAACATGAAAAATACATTAATAAAAAAAATTGTATTGACTATTAAGAATTTTTTCTTTCTTTTTCCTTTCTTTATACTTTTGAAAAGAACGTAATTAATGTAGAGAAAATTTATGATTAAGAATATTTTAATATATAACAGAGCTTGAGCAAACATACTCATAGATCTTCCAGCTGTATGGAAGATTGCGAATGTTGAAAAATCGAGCAGATGAGAATTTTTTTTCTATGTTATCTTATCGTGTTCATGTCCGAAAGATCGATGGTACCTGTCTCACAATGACCAGTGCGCGCCTCTCAACTTTTTATTTTGATTCATTGCACCGCAACTTTGGATTGATCGATTGAATACTAACGTGTATCCAAACACCAGCAGAGATGAATTCTTATACTTTTTATTTTATAATATTTATTCAAGAATAAAATCAATTCCTTTTTTCCACAGAACACAGTTTTATCAGTGTAAAAAGAAAATTATTTCTAGAAAAGAGAAAAAAAACTTTTTGAAATACGCAATATAAATAACAAAATAAAAACAACATTAAAAAATTATTAATAAGCTAGGATCAGTTAGGGTAAATAGAAACAGATTTGCTAAATTTTTTAAAATAAATGCGACGTTAAACGGGGCGCATGAAAAGATCCTAAACCAGACATGTTAGAAATGATATTTAATAGAAATTTATTACCTAAAATATAATTTTAGTAGAATGTGTAATTGTTAGAATAATAGCTTGGCTAAAAAAATTGGAGGAATTTTAATTCAGTACAATATTTATTTAATATCAAGAAAATTGTGATTGGTCAATTTTAAAATTCGCGCCGAAATAATTCTATCAAATTAATATTCGGGTAAGTTGAATTTCTAGTAAATTAATATTCGAACACATGTACATTCTGATGAAGTAGATTTCTATCAAAACGATTTTTGACAATATTCAGATTCTATTTAATTACGTTTCTGTAAAATTACTATTCTACGAAAAAAACGATTCACATAAATTGATATTCGGTTAAATTAGATTTTTGGAAAATTGCCATTAGATCAAATTGACTTTTTGCCAGATTATAATTCAGACGAATAAATATTCTACTAAATTAAAATTCTTTGTACTTTTCTTTTAGTCAAGCTATCATTCTAACAATTATACATTCCACAAAAATGATATTCTTGGTAATAAAATTCTATTTTATTCTATTTTTATTTATTCACCCTCACTTCTCACATTACACTCCCACTTCTCATATTCCACTCTCGCTTCCAACTCCCACTTCTCACCTTCCAATTTCACCTTCAACTTTCCACTTTCCATCTTCCACTTTCCACTCCAACCTTCTATTTCCCACTCACACTTTCCACTCTTACTTCTCACTCCCATCTTTAATTTTCCACTCCCACTTCTAAGTGGGATTCTTGAAAGTTTTCACCTTCTACTTCTGTAGAAGGTGGAAGTGGAAAGTGGGAAGTGGACGGTGGGAAGTGGGAGGTGAAAGGTGGAGATTTTATGCGATGATTCAAAATCAAGACTGACGACAAAAGACAATTACACACATGTATGGGTTTGGGGGCAACTCGTGTTAATTCGGGAAATTACGAAAAACCGAATGAGCAATATTAATTTACCTTAATCTATTTCTTACACAAACATGATTTTCTAGTTTTGTATATAACAAATTATTAAATCATATTGAATAATATTTTACACATCTTTCATTCAATAATTATGTGTTTAAATGATACTGATAAATTAAAGCTTTACTACACACACGTGTCGTTAGCATAGCGGTAACAGCGTTAGTCTTAGGTCGTTAGTCCGTAGGTCGTAGGTTCGAATCCTCTCTTGCGCGGTTTTGTTTATTTCATAGTTTTCTGTTATTTGTAGAATTAAGTTATAAAACGAACCAAAACTTGAAAATCTAATACATTTATTAAAGACGTGTTACAAACGTAACCAATTAATTGTATTAACATTTTTTTACTTTGTTTACTAAATCTATTGCTTATTGTTTGTCGTCATCTTTAATACAGTTTAATTAAATAGAGGAATAATATTTTCAAAGAAGAAAAATACAATTATTCATGTTATTTACTTTTTTGTTGCTAAATTATTATTAATTAATAATTAACAACTATACACTAGGGTGATTCTTATTTTGGAAAAGTTGGAATTTCTTAGGTCGCCGGTCGGAATTTGAATTAAAATGTGAAAAAATGAGCTACCCAGAAAAACAGCCCATTTGACAAATATTAACCCGTGCCGCCGAAGGGTTTTATACGGTGAACACGAATATGATGTCAAAAATAACTTTTGACAGCTACCAGTTGTCAAAAAAACTGTCACAATTCTGTCAAATTTTGAAAAATGAGAAAACCAGTTTTCAAAGAGTTTTAAATGAATTATCACAAAAAATGTTCTGTGGGTAAATTTAGTTCGTATAAGATTTGTAATATATTTTGGCAGCTGACAGCTGTCAATTCAGTTGTCAACTTCTATATAATTGGATTTTTTAAAAAGTTTATAATTACTTTTTATAAATGATTTTTCAAGAAAATTTATATATTTTAGCAGTTAATTTCCACTAATTACAATAACGGTACGAGGCATACGCACTTGGGTTTGGTGACGGTCCCCGGAAACTGTGCCATGATGACCATAATGCAGAAGAGAATTTCAGGAAGAAATTTCTGAAGAAAATGTATATTAAATAAAAACGTTTATAAAAAATTCTGATGTTTATAAGTTGACTTTTGTTTTGACAGTTATGAACTGCTAAAATATATAAATTTTCTAGATATAAACTAAATTTTCTTGAAAAATCATTTATAAAAAATAATTATAAACATTTTAAAAAATCTAATTTTATTGAAGTTGACAACTAAATTGACAGCTGTTTCACTCAAAACCTCGACTCATTTATGTTGCAACTTATTTGGAAGTCGGTTTTGAAATGAGTAATCGACAACTTCAAGTGACTCGAAATGAGTAATCGGCAACTTCAAATGACTCAATATGAGTAAAATGACAAGGTTCTAGTTACTTTTCTTGTGTTTCGCATGTTTTGTGTCACATGGTTGCCCATCCCTGTCAGTCAACTCACATATGTGTCTAATCTAAATTTTTTTCATTTCTTATAAATGCAATAAATCGACTACAAGCATTAATGTTTTGACAAGTGCAACGTATTTATTCATTATAAACAATTATTTTAATTTATATTTTTATGAATTATTTTTAGTTTTTCCAATGTGTTTGTAATTTTATGGTAAACACAAAATGATACCCCTTTCAACTCATTTTGAGTCTTTTCCCTAGAAACTCAGAATGAGCCGAAGGGCTGTCATTTTTGTTGCAGTTCAAAATTTTGGGTTCGATTTTTTTCTGTGAGAATGATTCAATCTGGTCTCAACTGGAATTTCACAACATTGGAAATTAATTGGATTTAACGTTACAAACCCAGTTTTGGCGTTGACTGGGTTGCCCAATTTGGAGATTGGGAACCCCAGTTGGGACTACATTGGAACCTAATCAATTTTTCCACACGGGTCGCATATATAGGTTTTCCTTTCTCCTATATGAGTTTGAACAAACATTGACCTATACCACTGAAAATATAATATCGTTTGAAATTTTTTTCTATAAAAATCTCTTCCAATACTGACTTATACTATAGTGAACGACACAAAAAAATGAATATCGTTTGTCGATATTTTTTCTCCAATAATCTGATCATATATATTAAGTTTCGCGCACTTTTGAGAGGATTTAATATCGTTTGTAACTATTTTTTTCAGACACATGTCTATTATTCACTTATGCATACTACGAACGTGAAATTAAATAAATTACTTGTACAATTTATTTCCAATATAATTTTTGTCTATAAGACTGATCGAACATTGACTATTACTACTGAAAACTAATATTACCTGATGCTAGTAAAGAATAATTAATATCACTTATGAAAATTTTATTCTTATACTCATCTGATCAAAGAATAATTTTTCTACTAAAACCAATTATATTGTTTGCAGAAATTATTTTCCTATAGAAGCCTCACTAAATGATGACTTTTACTACCTAAAACAATACTAGAAGAGAGTGAGCCAAAATGGGGTACCTTTTTGTAATTGCCTGTTTACAAAGATCCAAACGAATAAATATCGATTCAACTAAGCATCAGAATTCTTCTTTGGACACTTAGGTTTGAGAAAATTATGATAACCCACACTGCATAATAAAACAAAATGTAATGTTTTCAACACTGTAAGAACACTGCAAAAACAAGTATCTTAAAATACATTATAATCACTTTTAAAACGATTAAAACATCTTATTTTTCCATTTTCTATCTTAGAAACTAATGCTTTTTAAGATGCTTTGGATAACTATTTGGAAACAACTTAAAAGTGGCTACCAAAGTATTTTAAAATAAGATGCCTCTTTTTACAGTGAAGTTATTGTAAACAATTTAATAATCTATTCATTCATAGTGCCTGCATATTTAATAACATTTTCTAATAAATAAATATATATACTGAGAAAAAAATACTGTTGGTTCAATAGCACCGCTGCTATTGAATTTAATTTTTTTGAAGCAATAATTTCTGTATTGAATTAAGAAAATATTTGTTAAAATATAATAATTCATAATTTAGAACTAGAAACATAATGTTGTCTAATAAAACATGCAAAAAGGTTGAGATAACACTGAAAAAACCTAGTCTCAAAATGAGTATCATACGCTACTCATTTTGAGTTGCAACAAAAATGAGACTCTTAGGTGGCGCCACGTTCTATGGCGTTTAACATAGTCTCATTTTGAGATGCAACAAAAATGAGACTGGGTTTTTTGTGTGAAGGGGTTGATACAATTAATTTGTTTGAAGTAAGTGTTGCAATTATTTCAAATAAAACTTTGTTAAATTAATAAATAGTAGTTACAATTTGTATAGATGTACATTTTAGACGATGCAATATGCTTTTGAATCAATAGCACGTGCTTTTGTTATTACAAACTATGTATTCAAATGCGTTCAAAAGCAGATGCTATAAAATTGACAGTACCGTGCTATAAAATTGACAGTACACCCTAAAAAAGTAATCTCATAGTTAGAGGAATAATCCTCTTCTAAAATCCTCTCAAGTTTTCCTCTCAAAACAAAAGTAGTCCACTTGAATGTATATTATTTTTATTCTTTAGTGGTTAATCATAAAACAAAACAATTTTTTAAGGTTCAAATGTCAAAAACATTAAATTCAAATGTATTAAAAAACAAATATACATATTAATTAATGTAAGTAATTAACCATTAATAATTAATTATATTTATTGGAATAAAACCGTTTAATTCAGTGCAGAAAAAAGCTTTTTTATTATCTTATAATTATAATTTGCAAATAATATCGGAGAGGAAAATCCTCTAAACTGAAGTGTATTACTTTTGATACCATAAACAAGAGGAAAATATGCTTTCAGTTTAGAAGAATCCGCATCAAATCAAGATTACTTTTTTAGGGTGTACCGTGCAGTAAAATTGTAGTCATACTTATTTGAGTTAAAAGTATTAGGTATTGTTTTATTCAAATGAACTTTTTAATACAATAATAATACATTTCTACTATAGTATTGTATAAGCTTGTAAAAAATGTACATTGGAGAATAGAGAATACTTATTTTTTTCTTAAATTAATTATAAAAGTTATTGAATTAAAAAAATAAATGTTTCATAACAAATTAAGATAATTCATTAATTGATATTTTAGTAAATCATCTATTTTAATTTGCAAAAATTCATGTTAATGTTTTGGAAATACTTGAAAGGGGAATTTGAAATTTAAATTTTCCCGGGAATATATCTTTGTTTTGTGATTGGTTACTAAATATACTCTATACACACTTGAAATATTAATTTTTTCTCTCACAAGCGGTGATAGTTTCATCACTTTTGTATATATGGAAATTCAAATCAACATCATTTAAATGTATTATTATTATTGTATTAAATGTATTAAATTATTATTATTATGTTAAGTATATGTTACAATAAAATTTAATTTTAGGTTCAGTTTTAAACTTATAAGTTATATCTCAAATTGTATATATTGTATGTCGAATTACAAAAAAGTGTATCTTGAAATAGGTAATAAGATGTAAAAGAGCAAAAATATGTCTCTTTCTCAAAATATTTTTTTCAAAAGAATACTATTTTATATTTGAAACTATAGAATTATGCTATAAAATTGAATTTTAAGTCATTAAAATCTAAAGTATGATGTAGTCTTTTTAAAATTATGTGCTATTCAAACTGTGGCATCATGCTATGAAACTGATAGCATATTCTATTGATTTGAAAGTACATGCTATTAAATTTATAACAGATTTAATTCTAGGTATGAAATGCATTTCTTGATATTATAGCATTTTTCGTTAATACTATAATTTCTGTAATAATATTATATAAGATTTATTTAAATCTATAGTGCAGTAATCAATAGCACATGTTATTGAACCAACAGTATTTGTATTTGAACGATATTGAATATGCCGTTTATTGCGACAAACAAATTCATTGATTCAATAGCATTTTTTCTCAGTGTATATATATCGAGGATAAAAAGATTAAAAGTATATATCTATTGCGCCATTGTAAGGCAATTTTTAAATAAATATTTCTTCTATGTATTGAATCCAAACTTTATTTACACCGAAAAAAAATATTCTTGTTTTAAGAGGACAATTCCTCTTCTAAAATCCTCTTACATTTTATTCTTAAATTAAGAATATTACTCTTCATTGGAGACTATTCCTCTACTTTTAAGAGGAATTACTCTTAAGTGGAGAATAATCCTCTTAATATAAGAGGACGTTTTTTGGTCAATATACAAAAGGAAAATATGCATCAAAATAAGAGGAATCCTCTCAAAACAAGAATATTTTTTTTTCGGTGTACTATTAGTGTTTTTAAAAGAAAAATTTTTAACGATAGTATACAAATTTTTTTAAAAAATAATATTATTTATAAAAAAAAAATAAGTTTGAAAGATAATCTTTTAAATATCTTAAAAACCGTTATATCTGATTTTTTTTAAAACTTATGTCAAAATAAAGCTTAAACACTCTAGTTTCATTTCCTGTCAACATTATATTTGACAATTCAGAGGAATTTAAGATATTAATTAAATTGTATAAAGATGTCAGAGGTTAAACTGTGCAAAACTTAAAAAAACAAATCCCGCTCGGTAAATAGATTATAACCTTTGAAATTCTCAAATAAATAAATTTTTAAAAATTCCCTGAATTGTCCATTATAATGTTGACAGGAAATGAAACTAGAATATTTAAGCTTTATTTTGACATAAGTTTTAAAAAGTGAGATATAACGGTTTTTAAGATATTTAAAAGGTTACCTTTCAAACCTAATTTTTTCATAAATAATATTATTTAATAAAAAAATTTGTTTACTATCGTTAAGTTTAGAAATGTTTCTTTTAAAAACACTAATAGCAAATAAAGTCTGGATTCAATACATAAAAGAAATATTTATTTAAAAATTGCCTTACAAAAGCAATTGCCCGTGTAGAAATTTGGACAGAGCCCTGGCCAGGTTCAGACCGGGGTGAAACAATAAAACCAGCCGGGGCCCGGTCGAGTTCCCTGTTTCATGCGGGGTCAGGGCCCTGTTATGGCAATTTCTACACGGGTGTTTATAAAGGGGGTCGTTTTGCATTGTTGTGCCTCATATATTATAAATTATTACTGAAAATAATAAAAATAAAAAAATTGTTACAAATTCATACGTAACAATCCTCTTGTGTATATAGTATATATAATACATTTACGATAATACGTGAAGAATGAGAACACAACTGTTACATTCATAAAAGAAGAGAAACTTCCCTTCCTAGAATTTTACATATATATATATATATATATATATATATATATATATATATATATATATGTGTGTGTGTGTGTGTGTGTGTGTGTGTGTGTGTGTGTTATACATACAAGTAACGATAGTGTAAGCCAAGGGGTCGAAGCTACTGAGGAAAAATATCAGACCTTTGTTTTTACAAAAGGTGAGTAAGCAACTCTTTTACTCTCTTTCTTTCTTGTCATTCGTCCTCTCTTCGAACCAACCTTTCATATAAAACTACATCTTCTCTCTCTCTCTCTCTCTCTCTCTCTCTCTCCTTTCGCCTCTTACACATCTGACAAACATCCTCAATTCTGCACATGCACACATGGTGTACTACACTATATATATATATATATATTCACAATGCATCTACATAAGATGAAAACTTCGAAACAATGTCCCAGTACTCGCTTTAGAGCTCTCTCGGAATGAGACGAAGAGATTTGGAAAAAATAATTTTCGCATTAGGTATTTTTTTCCTTTAGTTTTCAACTGTTTCTTTTTTTCACTTATTTATTGTTTTTTTAATTACAGCAGACATTTTTTCTATATGGAATTTACCTTAAAAGTAAAGTAATTTTTTCTATACATTTGTCTAATGTTAGTAAGAATTACATTACTTTTAAGGTAAAAAATTAATTGTCAGGAATTTATACGTCAATTTCAACTTTTTCCAGAGTGTAAATTCCCTGCAGTAAACTACAGTAAGAGTAAGTTTTAGGGGGGCGTGAAAAGGCTATAAAATTCTTTAAGAGAAAATTTTCATTTTATCTAATTTAATTTGACTGAATTTTCTTATAGTCAAGTTTCTTTTTTTCAGTTTTATTTAATTGTAATTCTAAATTAAACCGACTTTTAATTTGAAGAATTTTTAAATAATTGAATTCAAATTTTCATTTCCGAAAATTTTTTTAACATTGTTATTTAACCCTCTTTCTAAAATGTAAATGTATTTTTATTTAATTTTTATGTAAACAAATGTTTATGTAATTTTTATATGGACAAATAAAAAAGCATTTCAAAGTTGATAAAATAAGCTTTAAAATGCGTCATTTAAAATTAATTTGCTATGACTTATTAAAAAAATTACAATTGTTTGAAATCGTAAAAAAATTGAATTTTTTTTTCTGAACAGTAATTAAACATTGAAAAACATTTTTTCTAATTTATTATTTCAATATTGTTAAAGTAGAAGATGTAAGCTTTAAATTGAGACCCTGAAAACCTCAATATCTTTACTAGATATCAAAATATAAAACTTTTTGTAACACCTTTAACTGTAACAGGATGGGCAAGAAATCTTGCTGGGCGGCACTGTAGGAGAGACCGGGGCGTAATGGATCACTTTTCACTTTTTGTTGCTTAACTTCGTCATTCTTGCTTTAATAAAAATTTCATCACATCAGCTTTCAATTGAAAAAAGTGCGCCCTAATATCACTTCACAGTAAATTGTTAGGTGTTAAAATAACACCAAAAAGGATTAACATAATCCAATTTAGTCTTATTTTAATCCATTTTGGTGTTATTTTAACACCTAACGATTTACCGTGTTATACTTACAGTATTGACAATTTTGGTTTCTATTATATATTTATAACAAGGAATATTGAAAATGCAACATATTTTATTTGAACTTTAAACATTTTCATGCAATTTTCAAATTTTTAAAAGTTGCAGCGAAATGAAAAATCCATTTCCTTAAAAAATCTATTCTCCAGTTATTTTTTTATGAAAGGTTATCATTGGTACTTATTAATATATAAATTACAAGAAATTAAACTTGATAGGATTATTTTATTAATATTTTAAATATAATAGGTTTTTCTTAATAAAATATGCAAGCCAATACGCCTCGGAGGTGTTTGTTGAAAATTTTGTTATTTTTTATCTATACCATAAGTATTAAACAAAAATTGTCAATTGTTCTTTAAGAACAAATGTTTGAAGCTTAAAACCTGATAAACTAAAATTTTTTACAAGTAATTTTGAAAAAGATATAACAAAAAATGAAAAATTTACTTTCAAGCGTCAAAATCACTTTTTCTACCATATTTTTAACAATAATAAATGAATAACAATGAAACTTGGTACAAACTTACAGTGTTCCAAGTACATTATTTTGACCAAAAACCGAAATTAATCTGATTGTCAATACCGTAATAATATTTGATGATGTCAATTATAATTTCATTGATGATCCACATGATGAAATTTTTATTAAAGCCAGAATGACGAAGTTAACCCTCCATCCGTCGCATGGTGAGAAGTTTCCTCACCCAGTTTCTTTTTTTATTTATAACTTTTAAAATACAAAAAATTATAATTTCATATTTTCAGTACCTTTCACAAAACTCTTCTTTTTTATTTAAAACAATTTTTGTGTTTTTATTTATTTTAATTTTCTTGTAATTGAATTTTTAAGCAGCAAATGTCAAGATTTTGTTATGCAAAGTGATGATACTTCTCACCGTGCGACAGACTGCGTATACTCGATTTCAGTTGTCATTAATTTTTTATTTCAATAATTAACAGAAAATAAAAGTCTCCCCTATAACTAAACGCGTTTCTTTCTAACAGAGACATCCTAATATTTCGGTAAAAAAAATTTTGAAAGCATTGTTTTTAATGTAATACTATGATTACAGTTAATAGTTTAAAACTTCTAAACTTTATGGTAATTTTGTTTACATATAATACAATAATATTATAAATTAATATCGATAAAATTATGTGTTATACAATTTTTTGATAACTTTTTAAAAGTGTCGTCCTGGCCCTAATAAAGACGATGTAATATTTATCAAAATATATTATGGAAAATATAAATTTTGTAGATTTGAAAAATTTTATGATAAATAATAATCTCTCACTGGAAGTTCTCTCAATTCTAAAGTTCCCTGCAGACTTTTTGTCATCGAAAATGAGAAATCGTAATTTTTGACATGCCTTCATTATTGTTAACAAACTATTAAACAATTATTGATTTTTCAACTTTTTATTGTATTTTCGCTTTTAATAGGCCCTAATAAGTTTACATACCAAATTGCAATTTAATTTGTTAATAACTTTCGGAGATATGATGATTTATGTTTTGAAATTTAATGGAATTTGGCAATTAAAATTTTTCAGTTTTTGTTCTTTATCATCGAAAATAATAATTTTACGAAAAAACGCTAAAGCAAAAAAAAGATGCGCCTTATCATTTCCTATAAAGTAGGACTTTTCAAAATTCAAAAATTTGAATTTCAATTTTTTTCAATTTTTGGGCCACTGACTGGCTTTAAAGAGGTTCGCCGAGCGGCGAGCGAGTTCTTTGATACAGCTCCTCATATAATGGCTTCTTACAAGCAAAAAACAGAGTTTCAAACTATTGATTCTGTGATTATAAGCAAAAAACAATACATTTCGAATAGAATTACTTTAAATTCATTTTTGCAATTATTTTGAAAATTTTTCAGTGAATATTTGAATAATGTGGACACCTAGGAGACACTTTTTGAAGCAAAATTTCAGCTGTTTTTCTAAAGTCGCCTAAGTTTTATTTTCCTTAGTAAAATAAAAAAAATTTTGATAAAAAGTTAGCTAAGGAGATACAGTTTCAGAGCATATATTATCAATTCAGTCGTTCAAAAAATGGGTGGCCACCCATCCCAGTTAGGGACCTTGGGGTCCCTTACTCTATATAACTTATTTTTTTAATTAATTAATTTTTTTAATTGAAATTATATCAAGTACACTGTAAAAAAGGGAGTTAAATTTTAACTCCCCAGGGGATTCTATAAAAGTCGCACCCATTGGGGAGTTAATGCCAGGGGAGTTAAATAAAGAGAGTTAAAATTTAACACCCAAATGCTAACTCCCCATGGAAAAATAACTCGCACGGGCGTTGATGAAGGGAGTTAGTAAATTAACTCTCTTTTAGTTGATTTTTAACTCGAAAAATTTAACTTCCAACTCCCGAGTCCGTTAACTCCCTAAATTTTTTACAGTGTATAGAAGCTTAGATCTAGAATTGTCAGTCCACTTACAAAAGTCGTATTAAAACCATGTCTCTCATTTTTTCATCATATTTCAGTTAAAAATAAGCCTAGTACACAATTTTGAAAATAACCACTGAAAAGCTTATAAAATATCGCGTAAAATGAGCTAAAGTTCAAAACTATTCGTTAAATAGAACCTGAGTTACAGTCTGAGAAATACTGACTAATTTTCCGATTTTTGAAAGTTCCATTATCTAACTTCAAGTTCAGGATTTCTCTAAATAAGGTTAGAAAAAAATTAAAATTTACATACAATAAAGCTTGGAATCTCCTCTTTAAAAGTAGACTAAGTAGCTTAAAAAATATTAAGCGGTTTCAAAGATATTAGAGATTTAAAAAAGGTCTTTACACGGAAAAACTTTGTTCAAGAGTTATTTAGAAACTTATTGAAGAACTCAAGATATGCAAATAAAACAAGAAATGCTACAAAACCATAGATTGAAATATTATTTTAAGCTGTTCGGGGGGATAACTGTAGTAAATTTCTGGACTACCTGTTGAATTTTCTTGAAAAAGTCCTGAACTGGTTTAAGAATAGAAAAATGTGAAATTAACGAAAAAAATTTGCCCGCGTGAGTAGTCGAACTTGAGACCTCGAGATTCAGGATCTCTTCGCCTTATGCCACTCGGCTGCAGGGACGCGTTACGATACTTTAGTTTTAAATCGTATTTAAAGCGTTTAAAGCAGTATACCTATTGGTTACGCTACGTCTTCTTTATTAAATAATTCGAGACTTTCTAAGCCATTAGACAAACACTTGAACATTCTTTAATGAATATTGAACTTTTCTAAAAAAAGTTCTAAATTTTTCCCATATCCTGAGTTCTTGAATAAAGGACCCCGCACTTTTTGTACAGGAAATGGCTTTCAGTCAAATTTTCTGAAACTTCACAGTTTTGTAGTTCAGGGTCTTCTGAACAAAAAATGTTTAAGCCAAAATTAAAAATAATGAACAGTTTTTGAGCTACAGTAGCTCAAAGTTAAAAAATACTGACACTATTTTGTGAATGCTCTGTACATAAAAATCAATCAAAATTGCTCAACAACTGTCACTCGGGGGTTTTTTGGGTCTCTGATAACGAATCTAAAGTTAGAATTATAAAATTCAATATGGATGATCCAATATGTCGGACGAGTTTTTTAAAATCTACTCGAATTCACTAAAGACCTGTCACTCGGGGGCTTTTTGGGTCTCTGATCACGAATCTAAAGTTAGAATCCTTACCAGGCAATGACTACCACTGTAGCAGTAAACATTGAGAGGGACAGCTCTGTTTAAAAAAAAATTATGTGACACGATAGGATCATAATCAGAGACCCAAAAAAACCCCCGAGTGACAGTTGTTGAGCAATTTTGATTGATTTTTATGTACAGAGCATTCACAAAATAGTGTCAGTATTTTTTAACTTTGAGCTGGGTAGCTCTATGCCTAAAAAATCAAAGTTGTACACTAGTTCTTCGATTTTGTTGAAACTTCGAAATTTTGAAGTGGAATACATGCCAGTAAAGAGCCTCATTTCGATTTAGAAAAATTTTGAAAAATTTTGGATTTACGAGGTTTTTAAAATTTTTTTTGAAATTTTGAAAATGGTATATCTCTAAGGAAAATGGATGAAATTTAATGAAATTTTCAGGGAATGCTTATTGCTTACAGACAATTTAAGAAAATATTTTAGAAAAAAAAAATTTTTTTTTTTAAACAAATTATTAAAAACATAATTTTTAAATAAACAATTTTTTGAAAAGTACCATTTTTATTTTTTTTAAATAATAATGATTCGATTCCCACTTATTTCACGAGTATTTTCCAAAAAAAAAATTGATGGAGGGTCTGAAACTTTAGGAGATATTGAATTTTTTGTCCTTGCGCGCAACCGTAAAAAGCACATTTTCCGGCTATACTCTACATACAAACTAACGTTCAAAGTCACCTCTAAGTCGTAAATTTAAACCAAATTCGATTTTTCTTTTTGGAGAATGTCAGGCTATAAATTCGTAAGAATACTGTGCAATTTTTTAATTTATATTTGTTTAAACAAATTATTATTATTATTGTTAATTACTAACTTTTTACATATTGTACACAGAGAGGTGTATTTTTTTCTAATTTTGCAATTTACTGGACCTAACATAAATACCAATGCAAATTTAAAACATAATTATTATTGTTTTAGCAAGATTTTAAACAAATTATTATTGTTAATTACTAACTATTTACAGAATAGTATACTTAAAAGTTTCAGTTTTTTCTAAACAGGCAAAGTTATCAAACTTTTTTGATATGCAGATTTACATTAAAAATAAAATTATATTTTAAACAAAAATAAGAATAATAATTTATTTCAAAATTAATTAACTTTTAATTAGGGTTGGTAATGTTTTTCCAAATTATATTATTTTTCTTTCAAAAAAATTAAATTTTTGTAATTACTAAAAAAAATTTTTTTCAAAAAAAACAAATCTAAAAAATTGTTTAAGTAACTGTTAACAACAATTGTATTTAATATTAATTGTGTTGCTTTTCTTTGTAAAAGTTTATTTCACTTTATTTTGTGAACTCAATGAAGTGTTCTTGTTTTTTTATTTCTCAAAAATATTTTAAATTCAAGAGCTTTCAATATAGGTAATTTGTTTTTTATTTAATATTTATAATCATGATAAACAAATAATTATAAAGTCGTTTTAACAATTTTCATTTGCATGTGTTCTGTGACAATTTCTCAATCAAAGAACTAGGAAACAACTTTAAATTTTTGGCATGGAGCTACCCAGATTATAATTAAAAGAACAATTAAAAGTTAATTAATTTTGAAATAAATTATTATTCTTATTTTTGTTTAAAATATAATTTTATTTTTAATGTAAATCTGCATATCAAAAAAGTTTGATAACTTTGCCTGTTTAGAAAAAACTGAAACTTTTAAGTATACTATTCTGTAAATAGTTAGTAATTAACAATAATAATTTGTTTAAATCTTGCTAAAACAATAATAATTATGTTTTAAATTTGCATTGGTATTTATGTTAGGTCCAGTAAATTGCAAAATTAGAAAAAAATACACCTCTCTGTGTACAATATGTAAAAAGTTAGTAATTAACAATAATAATAATAATTTTTTTAAAAAAAAAAAAAAAAAATTGCACAGTATTCTTACAAATTTATAGCCTGACATTCTCCAAAAAGAAAAATCGAATTTGGTTTAAATTTACGACTTAGAGGTGACTTTGAACGTTAGTTTGTATGTAGAGTATAGCCGGAAAATGTGCTTTTTACGGTTGCGCGCAAGGACAAAAAATTCAATATCTCCTAAAGTTTCAGACCCTCCATCAATTTTTTTTTGGAAAATACTCGTGAAATAAGTGGGAATCGAATCATTATTATTTAAAAAAAATAAAAATGGTACTTTTCAAAAAATTGTTTATTTAAAAATTATGTTTTTAATAATTTGTTTAAAAAAAAAAATTTTTTTTTTCTAAAATATTTTCTTAAATTGTCTGTAAGCAATAAACATTCCCTGAAAATTTCATTAAATTTCATCCATTTTCCTTAGAGATATACCATTTTCAAAATTTCAAAAAAAATTTTAAAAACCTCGTAAATCCAAAATTTTTCAAAATTTTTCTAAATCGAAATGAGGCTCTTTACTGGCATGTATTCCACTTCAAAATTTCGAAGTTTCAACAAAATCGAAAAACTAGTGTACAACTTTGATTTTTTAGGCATGGAGCTACCCAGCTACTGTAGCTCAAAAACTGTTCATTATTTTTAATTTGGGCTTTAACATTTTTTGTCCAGAAGACCCTGAACTACAAAACTGTGAAGTTTCAGAAAATTTGACCGAAAGCCATTTCCTGTACAAAAAGTGCGGGGTCCTTTAATAATAACTCTTGAAAAAAGTTTTTCCGTGTACGACTGACTAGCAAACTATCGCTCTAGCAAAATAGTCGCATCGCGTCTCGTATCCAGGGCCGAAAAGGACGCCTAATCAAAAACGGGCTTCATTATTAAAAATTATTATTATCTATTACTAATTATTAATTACTATTATTTGTTATTATTAATTATTAAATAATTATTACTAAATATTAATTACACAGTAAAAAGTAAATCTTAATTTAAGATCAGCCTTAAATTCAGCACAAATTTGCTACAATGTTTAAGGATACAAAATACATGCGTAAATTCAACATGGATTGCCTTAATAATGTTGCATCTTAATTTAAGACTGCTATGTTGCCTTAAAATAAGAGTTTCTTTTTACTGTGTAATTATAAACGAGATTTTTTAAATATAACTAAAATTTAAACAATTTTTTTGTTATTTTTTATAAAAAATTAATATTACCTATAAATGGTTCTAAATTTTGCATTAAATTTGAACTTATTAAAAAGCACCACAATAAAATAGGGTCATTTGGGGTAAATGTGAACAAAGGGTAAATGTAAACAGTAAATGTTTCAACTAAATTTATAGATTTAAAAATAAGTTCAACGTCAATATTTTTACCTCAGCTCACCTACAAGATGTTCCGAGTATTGCCAATATTTTATCTGACAATTGACAATGCCATAGTGTAAGTTATCTTTTAATGCAAAAAAGATTTAAAATCAAAATTTTACATTTCAGTATTTTGTCTCGCATTTGCATAAAAATAAATTAAAAAATCAAACTAAAATTTTTCATTCTTCCTTATTAATGCTTAAACAAAAGTTGACTTTGTTTTTTGATTTTCGTCAATTTAATTAATAAATAATTAGATGTTTACATTTACCTCGAGAATTCGAAAACTCGGGGTAAATGTAAACAGTCAGTTTTAGGCGATTCAGATGCATCGATATTTTTTTGTACTTTATAAAATTTTTCTAGGGAAGTAAAGTAACAAGTTCATGCAAAAAAAATCCATCCGTTTTACGTTTTAACAAAAAACTAATGTTTTTGGTGAAACATAGATATTCCGTTTACATTTACCCCAAATGACCCTACACTTAATTCTATTTTTTCAATTTTTAAAAAAAGTAACATTTAAATTTGAAAATATAATTTACTTCAAATTTAAGAGCTAATTAATATCTATTTAAAAATTGAATTGAAGCCTAAAGATATAATTAAATTCATATTTAAAAATTTTTTAATTTATTAATTTTGGTATGTTTCAAGGATGACCTTAATTGTTTATTAATTTTTCTTAAAGTAAATTTTTTTATATAGTGATTCGTGATTAATTTTTAATTTGTTACTAATTTCCATTCTTTTATTATTAATTATCATTGACATATTCACATGATTAAATTGATCCTTTAACTGAATATTGAATATTAATTATCATTTTTTAAAAAAAATTTTTTAATTTGTTTTAAATTTTTCAGTTATTTTTGTTTTTTAAATTTATTTTATGAATGTTCCTTTATAACTTTCTTACTCCCGACTATACTCCATCGTCAGGGCATAAAATTTATGTCTTCATCTATTGTAATAATTAATTTTTGGTAAGATAATTATTCATTAATTTTATTTTATTTATTTATTGTTAAATTATTTTTATTTTAATTTTGTATATATATTTTTGGATAGACTTCCTAAAGAGGAAATCATTTAGATTTCGAAACGTTTTATAAAGGATCTCGGACGTTAAAAATAATTTAACTAAGTAGAATTTAAATTTGAAAATTTACTACAATTTAACGAATAAACCATATTTATATGCATGTTGAGATGGAAGAAAAATTTAAATACGCGAGAGATAATTACTATTTTTACGTCGATTAATAAATCAAGTATTCCTTATTTAATAAATACATGAAAGCTTGTTAAATTATTATTTTGCGAGAGTTGCGTCATAAAAGAGGTAATAAAATCAAGTACCGCTTTTGCAATAAAGTATCTTTTCATTTTTTTTTCTCTTCTTTTTCTTTCTCTACTTTATGGATTTAAACGACTGATATTTTAAAGAGAGATATTCATCACTGTCATGATCAATTGAGAAAATCAGTTGTCAATTACACTGATTTCATGAATCAGAACTCCTGTTCTACAACTCCTAATTCCAATCTTGTACACCATTCAGCTCTTGACACAAAACAAAACAGATTGCAGGCTATGGATTCAATGTGTGCGTGTTCATGTGTATATGTTATATGTGTATATGTGTGTGATTTCACACGTGTCAGGATTAAAGCTGACAAGAATCGAAATATCCTCCGCTCACTTTTTTTATTGTCGTTCACGCAACTACGCTTTTCTCTTAATTAACACTTCGTCCCTTTATATATATATATATATATATATATATATATATATCTCCCTCTTTTCTCGTTTTTCTTTCTGTCTTTTTTGTTTTTGTTTTGAAATAGTCGAGGCGCAAAGACTTACTCAAATGAAAAAGATTTCTATACACGTTAAATAATTAACTTTATAAAATATAATTAAAAAATTAATTAAAATGGAAAATTACTTTTTATATAGAAAATTGACATTTTCTGTATTACCGCTTCTTTCTTTAACTCCGGAAATATTATCCGTGTGCAATAAAATTACCTTAAAAATTTATTTTAGTTTAGAAAAAAAATAGTCAATTACTAGTAGGGGAGAGTGGGGCAAACCGGACCGGTGGATAAACCGGACCCCACTCAATATTTCCGAAATGGCGAAATTGTCAAAAGTGCTATTTAGAAATTTAAAACAACCATGTGTAGTATACCTTATTTTTTCAATTTGACATTTTTTACTTTTGTTTGTGCAAACGCTGGGAGCAAAAGTTTTTTTTTAGTTTTTTCTACACTTTTACGAATTTTTTCTTAAGGAAATTCTGAGAAAATCGTTGTAATATTTCCAAATATTATGTATTGGGTTTTGAAGGTACACACCTCAGGAATATTTACCACCAAAAACTTTGATGAATTTGCAAAGCGTTTCTTTTTGACAAACATTTATTTTTAAAATGAGCCTGTGGGGCAAACCGGACCGTTTTCGGTGGGGCAAACCGGCCATAGGATATTTCCATTGAATTAAAGTTTCATAAAAATTATTTTTAAATAAAATGTTTCTTTTATTAAAATATTTACTGACAATTAAAAATAATTGTCTTCCAATGAGAATTGAACCCTTTAATATTGTTTCTCTGATAATGACAAACATTTTTATTTTTTTATTAAAAAAAATATTTATTTAATTAAAATTCAATCCCGAATTATTATTTTCATTACTACAAGCATTGTTTACATGATTCTTTATGGTTTTTATTATTGTAGATTATGTAAATGCAATATTATAAATAAAAAACCAAACGGTCCGGTTTACCCCATGGGGTGGGGCAAACCGGACCGGTTGAAAAAATTTTTAAATTTAACACAACAACTAAACAATAAAAGAAAAAGTATAGGTGTCTCTGGGAAAAAGTTGCGCAATTAAATGATCTTTCAAACAAGCCCTCAAAAAATGATATCGGTTGATTTTTTAGTCCCAAGAGTCAAAAAACCGTTAGGGGGTCCGGTTTGCCCCACTCTCCCCTACTTTTGACTTAATTTAATATAAAAGAAATTTACTCTATCCAACTAATTGAAATTATTTTCATTGGCCTCTGAAATTATCCAAATACAGTGATTAACCGCCTGTTACAAATCATAATTGAAAGAGAGTATTATTGACCTACTTATAAATTAAGAAAATGTAATATTTTTTTATAAAACAACCATTAATTATTTTTAAACACCTTTAGTAAGTATAAAAAATTTTTCTTATCAAAAAAGTAGTTTTAAAAAGTCAAAATGACAAATTTTCTGTGAGGATACACTACTTACCACCATAAGATTTGCAGCTGTCAAGCTGTTCTTTCAGAACACGTAAATAAATAATTAAATTAAATAAAATGACAATAGACAACATAATCATGATTGTCGAAATGGCTGCTTGATTGCATTAAGTTAATTAATCACGGTTTATAAAATGTTTTTATAGAAGTTATTTCTTATTATATTTATATTTCAACTAGACGGCCAATCATTGTGGGGTGGCCAACCATTGTATCAATTAACCTATTACATAGCCGGCTAAAAACAAAATAAACACACACCTAACCTCAAAATGAGATTAAACATTTCACTTAGATATTCTTCTAAATTCAATTGTAACACTAGAACTTTATCACAAAACTGCACTCACTATTATATTTAAAATTAAAATTTTTATTAATTGAAACAATTAATACGGCACGACGCACACTACGAACTACACCGAGACTTCCGTGTATATCAAAAACTAAGAAACTGAACAAACACAGAGTTTCGCATTCCTGAAAACTGTTTGGGAATGAATCTAAAGACTCTCGCACAGAACAGTCCCCGTTAAAGTGAACGTTGATGCAAAGTTTGTAACAATTGAGTAGCTGAATTAAAGTATATGCAAATAATAATAATTGTACCTAATTCTCTTCATCTTTGAATTAATTAATGAATCTGATTGCACTTGTTGAAAGAAGACTATTAGCGTTTATTAAGATATTTAGCATTGATCTGAATTGAAACTTATTACCAAACTTTTTGGGATAGAGAACCAAAATTTAATATTTCTTCCTACGATAATACAAATCATTCAAATTGTTTTATATTCAGTCCAAAATCTGAATTTTCATTTTTCTTCATGTATAGCATCAAATCGCTAGTGAGTGGGTTTACCCAGTCTCCCCTACTTAAAAAATGATAATTTCTCTAATTATAGGCAACAAAAAAATTGTAGCTTATAAATATTTTTAAACAAATTTTGCAAAACAAATATGTATATATTTTCCGATATTTTTTTACTCTTTAAATATCAATATCACAAAAATATTCTGAAACTGGAAGTTTTCATTAAATAAATGAATAAGAATTTTTCAATTGCTCTCTTAATTAGTTTGCTTATAATAAATTAATTACAAATATTCAAATATGTATATTTACTTACGAAATAAACTCGACAGGAAATGTGTATTGTTTAACTCACCTGAAAAACAAGAAAAAAAATACTTTATATTTGAAATTGAAATTTTTATAAAAAATGTAAACAAATAATAATTTCTATTAGATAATTTAATTAAATTATGTTTATTAATTGGTGAGGCCAAATAATAATTAAATCTCTAATTTAATTAATCTTAAACGGCTGAGGCAAAATGTTAAATTATATTTCTATCCTACTAAAATTATTTTCTGATAGGTGTTAAGTTGTAGATAAGTTTAAGTATAAGTTAAGCAAGTAATTTAGTTAATGTAACATTTGTCTTTATTTCACAATAGCTTTAGAACAGATATAAAGTTAAAAAGTTAAAATTTCAATAAAAATGTTTCTAACTGTCACAGTTAAATGTACAATTCATTTAAAATATTTTTATTATAGAATTATAATTTATTATATAATAAATTATTAAACTATTCTAATATCAACAAAATTGGACTAAATACAATAAATTTTTGAAATCGGAATTATTACACTGGTACAACTAATATTTTTTGATTTAAAAACTTATTTCTATTAAAAGACTACATTAAGGATGTACATGCACGTTTCTGGGAAATTAGAAAACACACTTCTTTTACATATATCAGAAGTTTTTTTTAAATATGCAATTAATTAAGAGATAAAAATTCTAAATTCTTAAAAAATTAAATTTTCAAATTTTTGACCATCCTATATATTTTAGGGTTCAAAATGGTACATGAAAAAAATGTAACCTACTTAAATAATTCAAATTTAAAGGGGTAAAAGTTGTACAAAAATTTTTCCATGTTGGTAATTCCGTGCTAACTTGTCCATAATTGCTACATATTCTGTTTTCACGCATTCTTATATATAAAATATCAATCTTTTTGACAATAATTATTCTTAATAAAATAATAATATAATATACTTCACGTTTATTAAATAATAGATGAAAATTTAGTGTCGTCTCTATCAATCTGCCATAGCAAATAAGGTTATAACACGGAATTATGAACGCATATAAAATGTTTTGAACCTAATTCCATTCGTAAAATTCGAGTTATAAAACTGATTATAACTAACATATGGTTAGTAAAACACTGCCACGCAATTACCTCGTTTGTTTGTTTATAATTTTATTTTTTATCAAAAAATGTAAGTATATAAAATATTCTTAATAGATTTATTAAAATAAGTTTAATATAAAACAATGTAAATCCCTATTTACGTGTGTCACGCGGAATAATGTACTTCGTGTGAAAAGAACGAACGTAATTCCGTGTATTTGAAAAAGTGATTTTTATGTAAAAATAACTTTAAAAAATAACTCAGCAATAGGAAAAATATAATTGAAATAGATCTTAATTAATCAAGAAATGAAAACATAAATTAAAAAATATCCACACTTCACTTTTCTTATCCTTACGAAGATCAGCTCCAGTCGTAACTGTCACTCGCAGCATACCGCATTGTACGACGCTCAATCGTCGATTGACTGACAAAATATTTTATTTTGAGTACATAAACTAAATAGATGCAATTAAAACACAAAATATTGATTTAATAGAAAGCAAAGTTTGTGCTAAAATTTTTCACTTGTTGAAATATTTTGTCAATTTCTTACTCTACTTTATTTGAGGAAATAGGACGGAATAACGTACCAGCACGTAATTGTGTACATTTACACAATTTACATTGATAAACCTTCATTGGGTCAATATCTGACAATGTGACAAATTTAATTCAAATCGGTAAACGCGTTTTCGTGTGATTGGAGTACAAATATTTTATGACAGACATAGATACATTAAAATTTTTAAGATGATTTCTGGAATCCTTGATGTCAATAACAACTATTTATGCTAAAATTTTGAAGCTTTAAGGAGGATGGTGACCGTAACATAACCTCAAAATCTATCAAAACTAAAAAATGATTTCTAACGCAAACAAAAACAAGATAATTATCAATTATAAACAATTTTAAAAGATCTTGTTTTATTATTCTCGACAAAAATTATAATGTGACAAAATATTTTGTTAAAAATGTTTTTTTAAACATTTAGTTTTTTTTTCTTTCAGATCAGACAAAAATAGCAATTTTTAACCAATTTTTATAAACAATAGCTCATTTAATTCAGTGAAACATTCTCTACAATCGTTATTTTTTTAATATTGCTAAAAGTATGTTATTAAAAAGTTATTTAATAAATAAACAATGTTTCCTTTATAACTTTATAATAACATACTTTTAGCAATATTAAAAAAATAACGATTGTAGAGAATGTTTCACTGAATTAAATGAGCTATTGTTTATAAAAATTGGTTGAAAATTGCCATTTTTGTCTAATCTGAAAGAAAAAAAAATTAAATGTTAAAAAAATCATTGTTGACAAACTATTTTGACTAAAAATAATTTTTTTCGAAAGTTATAAAACTAGATCTTTTACAATGGTTTGTCATTGATATATTTATTTTATTTTCGTTTGCGTTATAATATAATTTTTATTTTTTACAGATTTTGAGGTTATGTTACGGTCACCATCCTCCTTAAGCAATGTACAGACATACGCCTGATTTTATTAATATTACGGATAGTTTTAGAAGTTACTTATATAATCTAAATCGGAATAATTACTGTATTTAATTTTGTTTTTCGCAATAATTGTTTCTCAGTGAAATCATTTTATCATCATTTTATCATCATTTTATTATCATTTTATTTTTTTATAATCATTTTATTATCACTGATCATTTTATGATCAGACTCAAGAGGAGAAAATATTAATTTCCTTTTTTTGTAGAAATATAGAAAAGAAAAATCACGAATTTACTAAATAAATTTTTTTCGTAAATAAATATTCATCGTAATAGAGAAGAATAATATTTAAAATATTTTTAAAATATCGCAAAACGAGAAGTATAATTAAGAGTATTAAATATAAAATTAAAAATATTCTTTTAATTTCTGTGAGTAATGTAAAACATTTTCAGGTTGTATAATACAATATTTAATCAAACTTTTGTTTAAAAATATTTTAATTGTTTGCCAGTAGTAAAAGTCATTGTTTGGTCAAAATAATAAGTATAAATTAAAACATTTACAACTGACATATTAATTCTTCTCAGTAGTAAAAGTCAATATTAATTACTTTATTAAATAAATATTGACAAATTTTTGACAGATAACGTAACTCAATGTTTAGTCAGACAAAAATAAAATATCTAATATTATCGAAAATTTCCACTGTTAATCTGCTTTTTTTCTTTTCCTTTTGGGAATAGTATCCAAATATTGAAAACCCAAACGATATATTTTGACATATGCGTTCTTGAATATTTGATTTGACGTTTAAAGTTGAGAAAAATCATTCGCTTATCAATCGACGAATATACCAATAAAAAACATGAAATTGCCCCTAACCTAGAATGAAAAGTACGCATGTATAAAGCTACAGTGCATTTCTTTTCGTGTATACTTGTCATACAGTGTCAATATCGGGAAATCGCAGAAATTCGATATACTACCACCTTTTTTATTATTCTTTTTTCCAAAAGAAAAAAATGAAAGAAAGAGGCAAACATACGGAAGGGATGTTTTTCCAATTCGATGTTTGGATTACATGTATATACATGTGTGTGTATGTGTGTATGCAATACTATATGCAGCATGTATTCGATTTGTCCGTACGTGACGTTTTCTCATGCACTACAAGGCAAAAGAACTCAAGACCTATTTCAAGCAGGAAACTGCAGTTCTTGCTGAAGTGTCAGATATTAAAGGCGCCGCAATTCAGTGGAATATAAAAAGAAGAGCGAGAGAGAAAGAGAGAGAAAAAAATTGCAATCGCAACAAGATTGCGTTCTCTTAAGTCATGCAAATCATTGTAGAAAACTCGTATATAAATATATATTCACCACTTGACTCAAAAGGGTTGTGTGTCCATAGAAATTGGAGGCGTGTGCATGCTTTCAGCATTTACTTGCGCTCTGCATATTTATGTTCACGCACAGAATATAATATATTTAGAAAGAAAAAAGGGCGCACATTTTGAAAAAATTACTTTTTTAAAAAAGCGGAATAAATATAATTCATTTAAACAAACGAAAATAAAATAAATAAACTTTATTAATTCAGGAACATAATTCTTCCTTCTATATTTTTATCAACTGCGTAATAAGTTTTTAGCGAATCTGATCAAATTTGAAAATATTGAAAACATATTGGATCCGCCATGTTTAATTTCTAAAAAGTGACTTCAGATTCGTAATCAGCGATTCCAAAATCCCTCGAGTAACAAGTTTTGTACAAATCTGATTACTTTAGATTCGTAATCAGCTACCCAACAACCCTCGAGTAACAATTTTGAAACAAACTATTCATTTTGTTTATTAGCAAATGTTTTGTGATTCCTCCGGCTGAGACTCTGCCCCTGGGTTCCATTGGGAGAAGAGCAGTATACTAATTGTCTGTGACATACTGTCTCGATTTTGTCTGCAGGTGTTTATAAATAATAAAAAATTAACCGTTTTTAAAGTACTAATTATTTAAAAAGAGGGCTGGTCTTTTAAACAAATGATAATAAAATTCTGAAAAAATATCGTACGACAATTTTTAAAAATGCGTTTCAAAGGGGTTAAAATAAGCTTTAAAATGCGTTATATAAAATTAATTTGCGACGACTTGTTAAAAAACTACAATTGTTTGAAATCGGCAAAAAAATTGAAATTTTTGTTTTTTCTAAACAGTAATTAATCACTGAAAAATTTTTTTATTAAAATTTATTATTTCAATATTATTAAAGTAGAAGATATAAACTTTAAAATGAAACCTTGAAAACCTCGATATCTTTACTAGATATAAAAATATAAAACTCTTTGTGACACCTATAACTGTGACAGAGTGGGCAAATCCTGCTGGACCGCACTGTATATATACTATAGTAAAAATATTTAGAAAAAAATATACTTATTTGTGTGCGCCTTGTTTTTTGTAGCGAAATGTTAAAGAGACAAGCAAAACAAATTTATAGTGCCATAACAAAATAAGCACATTGGCAAAGTATGTCGTTCGAATATCATTGCACACAGTCAGGTATGAACGCGCCTTTACATCGGATTAAGCTTTCGCGCTCTCTCCTTCTCTCCTTCTCTCTCGGTATTCAAAACGAGCGGGCTGGTCAAACTATTCTATTCTCTGGAGATGTCGTAAAATTTAGCTTCTACCTACCGCTATTTGCATCAATCTTCAACTGAAATTTTCTCTTTATACGTGACAGAAACGATGTTTATACAGATTGTAATAAGCAATGTCACAGGTTTAATTTCCGTTTTCAATATGTATGTATATAATGCATCAAGAGAACATATAAATGTTTCATTTCTTACGCGGTTTCTTCAAATATTTTATTTTACATATAAAAATGTCAGCAAAAAGTACTTATTTTTCGTATTTTTATAAAAATTTATAATTTTTTATATTTTATAACAAATTACACAGGCACACAAAAAAAAAGTTGTGTTTATTGAACCAGACATTCATATCTTAACGTATTTTTGCTAGCTGAAAACGAATCTGAAGTCAGAATTGCTCCATCACCCTCTGTTTTTTTTTAAATCGAGAAAACTACCCTTAACTTCAATGTTTAGTAAAAAAAATTGACTAACAGATATCTCTTCAAAACAAAACAATAAATTTATGTACTTCTCTGCTACAACAAGTCAGAAACAATGTCAACATTTCTTAATCACTCTTTGTTTTTTTAAATCGAAAAAACTACCCCTAAAATGTAAAAATTCAAACTTTATAATATTAAAGGCAAAAACCCACATTGTTTTTCAAAACAGAGCAATAAATTTATGTATTTTTCTTTCAACATTTCAAAAGCAATGTCAAAATTACTTTATCAACCCCTTTGTTTTTAAATTGAAAAAAACTGTACCTAATATTTAAAATTCAAAAGTTTAAAGTAAAAACAATTAAATAACAGATTTTTCTTCAAAACAGAACAAAAAATTGATGTACTTCTCTTTCAACTACTTAAAAGCAATGTCAAAATTACCCCATCACCCTCTATTTCTTTGAAATTAAAATAAATACCCTTAAATGTACAAAATGTGTGTGCGTGTGTCACCGATTTTTGTGAACATATTAGGCGTAATTTGTTGGATTTAAAAAAACAGAGGGTGATGATGCAATTTTGACATTGTTTTTGAGTTGTTAAAAAAGAAGTATAGAAAATTATTGGTTTGTTTAAAAAAAAAGTGGTATTTCATTTTTTTATTATACATTTTGAATTTTTACATATTAGGAGTAGTTTTTTCAATTTAAAAACACAGGGGGTGATAAAGTAATTTTGATATTGCTTTTGAAATTTTGAAAGAGAAGTACATAAATTTAGTGTTTTGTTTTGAAAAACAATGTGGGTTTTTACCTTTAATATTATAATGTTTATATTTTGACATTTTAGGGGTAGTTTTTTTCGATGTAATAAAAAACGAAGGGTCTTTAAGCAATGTTAACATTGTTTCTGAGTTGTTGTAGCAGAAGTAGATAAATTTATTGTTTTGTTTTAAAGAGAAATCTGTGATTCAATTTTTTTTACTTTAAAATTTGATGTTAAGGGTAGTTTTCTCGATTTAAAAAAAACTGAGGGTGATGGAGCAATTCTGACTTCAGATTCGATTTCAGCGGGCAAAAATACTATATGATATGTATGTCTGGTTCAAAGAACAGACAACTTTTTTTTGTGTGCCTATGTGTTATAATTCTTATATTTTGTAGAAGAAATATTTATATATCATTGTAACAAAAGCCCATTTCTATATTTATATAATTAAAGTATTCTTATATTATTGTGAAAAAATATACTTTTTTACATACACGGAGAAAAGACTGCTTTAATAGGTAGCATACGGCCCATACTATTTTAGCATGGACTATACACACTCCAATTTCTAGAAAACTACCTCCAAAAACGTGACGGCTTGCTTTTTAAGGTAGAATTCTCGCATTTAGAGAGTAAATAGTCCTTGCTTAAATAATATGGGCCATATTCTACCCATTAATGCTAGAATATTTTTTCCGTGTATATATAATATCATATTTTTTACATAAAGTTATAGAAATTTTTTACTTTTACAATTTTTTCATATAAAAAACACAATGTTATATTATTTTTATAAAAAAAAACAATTTGCCATTTTAAAAACAAAATATTCTATCGTTTTTCTTTTATAAAAAAGGAAAAAAAATATAAAATAAGATTTAGGATTATGTATAAAGTGACGTTCGAGGACTTTTGAATTTCCTTAAGCGCATTTTGTAGAGTGTATTTTCTATATATGCCCGCGCGTTTTCTATGCAGCGTCAATATCTCGAAACTCCAGACCTCAACATCCTCCTTCCACCTCTTTTCAGAAAAGAAGATGAAAACACCGAGTGAGAATCATATTTTCTCAGTCGGATTACCAATATAGCATTTCTAGACATTCAGTTTCTTCACTCTCTACTATTTTAATCATACAGCGTAATACCCGCGAATTTAAATTGTATATTTATGAAGTATTATGTAACCTTTATATATTCATTTTAATGCAAATATATATATATATATATTTGCATTTCAAAAAACCAAATAAAGAAAACACTGAGACAAACATTTTCATCTATTTTTCTTCAATAGAAAAATTTTTCTTTTGCAATCTATATAAATAATAAAAGAGAAATAATAATAATAATAATAATAATAATAATAATAAGGAATTATAAATAAAAACAAGATAAAATAAGAAAAAGCATAATTTGAAACTTCTTTTTCGATTATTTTGTATATTATAGAAGAAAAATTTAATGCTCACAACAAATTAATAATCAGAAGAAATATAAAAACTACTACCCAATAAGAGATGTCAGTAAAAATTAAAAAAATGTCATTTTGAGGTACTTTTTGGTTTTTTAAGGTACAAAAATTTTTCCTGCACTGTAAAAAATATTCTTGTTTTGGAAAGAAAATTCCTCTTGCAAAAATCCTCTTGAATCAAGAATATTCCCAGTGGGCACAAAGACAAAAAACGTTCTTTGAACGTCTGTAGAACGTACGTTTAATGTCTGCCAATTTAAGTTTTAAGAACGTCCGAACGTTCCAAAAATGTTTCAAAACGTTCGGACATTCTCAGAACGTAAATTGGCAGACATTAAACGTTCTACAGACGTTCAAAGAACGTTTTTTGTCTTTGTGCCCGCTGGGTTACTCTTGATCGATATCCTCCTTAATAACTTTCAATTTCAACCTTTTAAAAATATCTATTTTTTGATGAGTTGCCCTTGTTTGAAATTCGCGTAACAACATTATTTTTGCTTATAACATTTTTATAAACAAACTAGGTGATTTCAGTCTGATAAAAATTAACAAAAATCACAGACTGCTGTTGTAAAAATGTATTCACTGGGCTAAATTTACTTTCTTGAACATAGTTTGTTTATAATAGTTTAATAAACAAAAATTACAATTTGTTTAAAAAATATTGTTAAACAATTGGGTATGATAAACAAAAAAAGAAATAAATTAATTTTTTTTGCCTAAAAATCGAATAGTTTCTTTACGAAATCATTAGTTATTCTGCTTGAGATTTAATAGTATATATTATTAAAATAACTATAACATTTATTTAAAAAATTTCTTTTACATATAATAAATAATTTATTTAAGAATTTGTAAAAAAATATTTTTAATTTTTATTTCAAAATGGCGGCGATATAAGCCATTTTCAAAACTTCCCATTTTCGGTGGTAAGATCGATTTCAAACTTTGTAAAACAGATAAAACCAAAAACGAAGTAACATTCTCTTCGTCAGATATTTCTTTAGGTGTGGGACCTAAAGAAAGTGGAATTTTCTTCCCCCCCTTTTTTTAGTGTACTTTTTCCCCAAAATATGCAAAAAAAAGTGTTTTTATTCAGAATTTCTCTTATAAAAAAAGAGGAGTTGGAAATTATCCAGTTTTTGAGGTTTCACTTATAGGTATGATGACGCTGAATCAAAAGCCGTTTGATTTTTTAAAATGGCTTCAGAAGAACTCGAGATATCAGTCTTACCAGATAAAGAAAAGACATTTTGAGAAAACCGCATCTACAGTTTTTGCTCACAAGTTTCGACATTTTTTCTGTAAATCATTGGATTTGCTTGAAAATCGTTACGGGGGGGTTTTCGGGATCACTGATTACGAATATAACATAAGTTTTTCAAAATTAAAAATGGCGGATGCAATATGCAGGACAAAAGAAAAATTAAACGAAAAAAAATTAAAATAAAAAAATTTTCTTTTCCGACATATTGGATCTACCATTTTGAATTTTGAAAATTTAATATCTAATTTATGATTAGCAACACCAAATACATTTTTGTTTGTCTTTTTTGAAAAAAATGCAAATGAGAAAACATTTAAATCATTCAATTGCTCATCCGCATACAAAAACATCTTTGACATGGCGAAGAATAAAAATGTATAACTTTTGTTTTACTTGGAATTTTTCAATAATATTTTAGGAGAGTATTCTTGACACTATAAGAAATCCAAAAATAAAAACAAAAAAACTCGATTTTTTTGAGATTTTGAACTGGAATGTCCTCTTAACATACACGCAGAAAAATCATATTGGAAATTTTGAAGATCAGTATAAAGTTATTTCGATCTCAATCCCAAACTAGTCTACCTTTGTGGCTCTAGGATAAAAAATTAAGAAATCAGAAATATAGTTTTTAAAACTGCATTTCTGTATAAATAGTTATAAATAAAAAATAGATTTATTTTTCAGTGTTTAATCACATAAATAGATCCGAATTTTTAATTTCGCACAGTCGAGTTTACATCTAAATTCTTAATAATTTTTATATTTAATTCATAAAATTAACTTTTTAAAAATAGTTATAAATAAAATATATTTTTACTTATTTCAATATTTAATAACATGAATATATTAACATTTGGTTAATTTTGTGTGTCTGTTCTGAAATTTACAGCACTATCACTCTTTACAATGTGTATCATTTCTAAAATATTTCATTTTTGACAGTTATTTTCAATCTCAAGAATCCGAATAATATTTTAATTGAAATCAAATTTATGATTAAAAATTGTAGCATGTTGACATAAGGCTGTGTTAGTTTTCAAATGGATCTGATAATACTTGTGTTAGTAGGGTACAGTGGGTCAAAAAAGCCACATTAGTACATCTGATGCTATAAAATCTGTATTTAACATTTTTTTCGCAAATTTCCAATTATTATTGAAAGTTTAGTTATGAAGCTTGAAAATTCATGACGGAAATATTTTTTATCTCATGAAAGGGCTAAGTTATGAGAGTTTTATGAAAGCACTGCAAGTGGCTTTTTTTTACCACCTGGTGGGGTGAAAAAGCCACCCCGCGATTTTAGCAAAATATATTATTAATTTTGGTATTTTTATAGTTTTCCTTTAATTATATATAATTCATATTATTTGTATATTATTTGTATATTATTTGTGCATATTATTTGTCATATATGACAAATACTGTTTTCGATTTACGCTGCCAATTTTTCATACTTTTTCTAAAAGTCTTTTTTAAGTTTTAACTCAGATATCATATTTCGTTCGAACCGTTTATTCGTTGTTTATTTTTTTAAATGCTCTTTAAACTATTTTTTCGTCGTATTTAATTAATTTTATTCAATAAACACAAGAAATTTTGTAAAATAAGCAGGTTAGTTTAAGTAAAAAACAAATGAATTTTACATAATATTCAGTGGATTTTTGTCCCTGTCTTTTTTACACCCAATGCCAGTTTTTCAAAAAGCTGAAATAAAGTTTTAATTAAGTTCAATTTGCAAAAATTAACATTGTATGGGGTTTCAATATAGTTTTCTTCATATGTACAATCATTTACTTTTATTACCTGCTCACTTAATCAGGTTGTAATATGTTTGAAAAGTTCATCGAAATGTTTTGGAAAAAGCAACTCAAAAATTAAAATTACAATAAAAACTATATTAGTATCGAGGGGGTAATTACTGGTTAAAAAGGTGTATACTCTAATACACCAAATTTTCCAGGTATTACATGTATTATAGGCTATTACATAATATTACCAATTATTTATTACAAGATATTACGTTTATATTGTGTGGTATTACACAGACGTAATAAAGATCTATTACACTTTATTACGTGACTATTACATGACTATTACGTGAGAAATTTACACGCCAATACACAAGTAATTACCCCCACGTAAAACGTCCAACTATTATATAAAATTCTATAATATATCAAAAACCATCATTTAATATTAAATAATCTTTCATGATTTAAATTATAATTTTCTTCCTGAATTTCTTCCCCGGGTAGTGCTCCATTACGCCCCGGCCCGAGGCGAAATGGGTCACCTTACATTTCTCCAAAAACATTGTTCTAAAAAAAGTATAAGTGATATGAGGACGTATTTTTTTAATTGAAAGATGAGATGTTGGGATAAGTTTTCTATGTTATAAAATTTTAATTAATGTAAGAATAAAAATGACGAAGGTAAATAACAAAAGTGAAAAGTAAGTTACGCCCCGGTCTCCCCTATAATGGAAAAATAAATAAATTAATAAACCTAATAACGATAAAAAATAAACATAATATTTCAGGCCAGGAAAGATAAATTTTTTATTTAAAATCGTTCATCATAAATGTTGAGAACTTCAGCAGCATTGTTAATTCAATTGCCAGGAATAAATTGCATTGGTTGGATTCTGTTGCAACTTTAGATAATTTCTGAACTGTCTGTGGTTACAGATAACTCGCATCCAATATTGAACTTCATCGAGCCAAATTAATTGCCAGCAATGCATTAAATTAAGATACTTTGTCCCAAAAACAAATACAGTTGTGTATAGAAACACTCTTCACAATACATTCATGATTGTTTTAAAACCTAAAATAAACAAAGAAGCTTAAATATATTTTTCAATACTTTTAAAAAACGAGAAAAATTTCTGATTTTTAAAATAAGAAAATAAATAAACATTTTTGAAATAAGAAGACAGAAGAAGATTGAATTAAAAATATTTTGAAAAGACAAGTATTTACTATTAAATATAATTTTATTAATGAATTATTTTTCGAAATTAATGATTTTCTAATTATATTATGTATGCCACCTAAATTCCAACACGAGGTAAACTTACTAAACTAATAAGTCGACAAACCTTATAAACACAAAGTGATATAGGGAGATGAAGTTATTCTAGGTCGACTACTTCAAGTAAGATTCTTATCTCTGCTACATTGCGTTTTCAACTACATACAACTTTGTGCTTTCAAAGTTTCTATCCCGTAAAAGCACAAGTAACTGAATGACGCTCTCACTTTCATAAAATATTTTACCTTAAATGGAACAACTCTTTATATCAAATTATATTCCACAAAGATTTTAATCTTTAGAAAAAGCACGTCTATATTCTTTTCTTTAATAAAAAATCTTAAAAATAAAAATTTTACTCTAATAAAAGTACATAAATTTTTTAAAAAAATAAATTTAAATATTAAAAAAAGTTTACTGATATTTTTTTAAATTATTATATATATATATATATATATATATATATATATATATATATATATATATATATATATATATATATATATATATATATATATAGAGAGAGAGAGAGAGAGAGAGAGAGAGAGAGAGAGAGAGAGAGCAATATATTTAAATCACTGTATATAATGTAAAATTAAACATATAATTATTACGAAGGAAGACTTTGTGTTTTAAAATGTTATATGGTTCATACTGAAGATTGGTATGGACCAGGCTTAATTTTTTGTATTATTTTGTTAACACCTTATACAAAATGCCTAAACAACTATTTTTTTCTTATTTTGCAAGTAATTAAGCTGGGCAACAAAACAATACGATATTTTAATAATTTAACAATTCAGAAATTGTTCAAACAAATAATAGTTTCTATTTACGAACTCCTTACAGAAAGCAACCAAAAAGAACAAGAAGGTCACAAGAAGGTTATTAATTTAATACTTATGTAGATTTTTAAAAAATTTGTAGTTTCTACAGCAAACTATATTTCTACAAAGCTTAAATAAATTTACTAAATGTGTGTTTTTGGGCTTAAATAATCAACTTATTAACCTCGTACTGAATAGCAATTAAAAATATGTGATGTGAATGTACTCCTTGAAGTCGTAGAATAACTTTAAGAAAAAAAATTTTATGCAATATTTTTATGAAAATTAGCGCGTAACAATTATTGAAGCGCAATAATTGTAAGTCAGCACTCGAAAAAAATTATTTATTTTATTTATTATTATCTTTTATATTATTTCTAATGATCTACAGTAATTATTATTTTTAATTATTTTCTTTTGTTGTTGTTATATTCATATTGTCAGTAGTATAGATCAACTTTTAGTCAGACAACATTAGAAAAATATTTTATTTTTTCTTATGTAATTATTAACAACAAGCATGAAATATTTTTTCAATAAAATTCAATATCGACGAATATTAATAAGAATAATACATTCAAATATTGTATTCATTAAAAATTGAATCCTTCTCTAGTATTATGAAGATTAAAAAAATATTCTTCTAAATTTTTCAACATCATCATTTCAGTAAAAACGGAAATTCTTCCACTTCTTCGAAAAAAAATATTTTTTATTATCATTATCGAATAGAGTCGATATTTACTCACACACATAGCTTAAACTATCGTTTTTTGATGACGAACAAAGTTCTCCTTACTCACAAGAATATCAAGAAGAAGTATATCAAGAAAAAAAGAATAGAGATTATTTCCTTTTTGCTTTATAAAATGATAATCATATAAGATTAGATAACGAATTTATTTATTATGTCTCTTCTTTTCTTAAATCTAAGAGATAAAAATTGGTATAAAAATATAAACCTCTTTATAAAGGTCCTTTTGAAAACAAAAAAAGAGAAAAAATAGATGAAAAAAAATCATAGAACACTTATCGACAAACGATATAGTCGTTAATCTTTGTGGCTTGCTCTCCTGCTTCTGCATACTTTTTCCAGCAACAGAAAAATATCTGAGCTAAGTGCATCGATGGTTCTTAAGTGGCTCTGTAGTAACGGCGAGAGAGACGAGGTCCTCGCGTGTGAATTGATCGATTATTTACCAAATGGGAATTAAGTGCAAAATCTGTGCCAGAAGCAGAAATGTCATGAAACTTAATGGAAATATACATTTTTTCATATATATATATATATATATATATATATATATCTATATATATACAAATATCTAGAATAGATCAATAAGAGAAAATTGGAAATTATAGCAAATGAGTTTATGAAATATATTTTAAAAAGGGGAAAATAAAAACAATTCAAAAAAACAAATGAGATATTTTCAAAAATAAATTCCTTTAAATACATATAGAAATATTTATTTTTAAAAATGTACCTCAATACCATTGAAGAAAACTAATATAAAACATTAATATCATTAATATAGAAAAGAATATAAAAACTACTAATGACAATTAGGTAAAAAAATTAATTGTTTTCTTCTGAAAAAATTAATACAAAAAATGCAGTCACTAAAAATAATAATAAGCGTAATTTTTGTATTTATATATTTGCCTGATAGACCATTGACCTAAACTACTAAAAGCAAGAAATGCAAAAATGTATAAAAACTAAAAATAACTATAACAAAATATTGTTATTTAAACTTATGAGTCATTTTTTTAACAATTTTGATTTCAAAATATTACAATAATTTTTCTTCACCCGAAATCCGTAAAATTTTTTCTTTAAAAAATATAAAAATGAAGGCTTGAAATGTCCTTAAAAAATCCTGAAAATACAAAGAGCTGATTTTTGATATTCGTGAGACTGAATCACGTGGATGACAAAGGACCCCGCTCCTAGAAAGATTGAAATAATCGTGCCCACTGGGATAATATTAAATATATTTGTATATTATAATACATTAAATATATAATACAAATAATATATATTATGGTTTATTATATTATAATGTTAAGTATTCATTGATAATCTACTGTAATATTTTTAATCGTGAAGATATTTTATATATTTTATTTACATTATTTACATTTTCACAACCTTGATAGTTCATTTTTCAGAAAAATAGAAACAAAGTATATGTATATACATATACTCACTTTTCGCTTTTCAAAGGTAATATTTTAAACTCAATATAGTTTTGAAGTTGTATAAAAGTTGTGCTGGTGACAGTGTAGTTCTTTGTTAATGATTGAGACAGTTTAATCGTTAGTGTTACTCTGTATTACTCGAATTTCATTTACATGAAGTGATTAGTGCATAAGCAAATCAATTAGAAATTGATTGCAAATTCTTCTTTGCTGTTGTTCTCTTGTTAGTGTAACTATATTATTATTATTATTATTATTATTATTATTATTATTAGTGATTTTTGGTTCTTTATTAATTTTTTCTTACATAGAACATCCTATGGACGTCTTAAGGTTGTTTTTTTTATATTCTTAAAACATTTAAAACTTGGCCTGGGACATTTTAGATCGTCTTTAGGACGCCCTTAAGACACCAAAGTTTCAAACAATTTGATCGAAAGGGATTTTTAATGTATTTTATGCGTGGTCTTTAAGACGGATATTTTTGTATTTGCATCGTTGTTTTTTTATTAATTACAATTTATTATAAACATTTTTGTTCAATTCCGCACCACCCAGTTTCTGGCGCGTTTCTAAAAAAAAGTTTTCAAAAAATTATAATATTTTGCAGGAATTATTTAAAAGATATTAGAATCACTACAGTTCACAAACTCTGAAATCTCCAAAAGGATTTTGAGAAATATTTAATGGAGGGTGCGAAATTCTTATACATTTTACCTCGTTTTTGTACCTGTGATCGAAGTTTCTAACAAAAATAATAGTTTCCTCAGCATTTCTAAATCTACATGCTGCGAAAATCTGAATATGTGGAAATCCACGTATAAGTCGTCTTCTTGACCGATAAGTGCGTATACTCTTGTAATAAGTGAAATTCCACTCAAAAGATGTGAAAAATTCACTTTTTTATACATGCACTTATTGTTCGAGAAGACGACTTATAACGTAGAATAAGTGATATTTTACATATTCAAATTTAGGAATCAGTTTTTAAGAACCGATTTTTTTAAAAAAGATGTGGTACAAACCCCTTAAATTATTTTCTGCACTTGACTTACTAAACATTGACTTATACTACTCAGAACAATTAAGACACAATAATAACGAATAATAATAATATATACATAAATTAATTAATTTCAATATTGACCAATACTACTGGAAAAAAATTATTTAAATATATTTAATATATTAATATTAATTACGCAAAGTAAATAAATTTGTCTACACTTGGTTGACTTCTCGATGACTCACACATACTGAGAACAAGAAATTAATATTATTAAATAAAAAACTAGTCTCAACCAAACAACAAAATAATACATTGTTTAATACTCAGTGTCGGTCAGTAGGATTTGACCACCTTTACAGCAAATAAAAACATTACAAAAAGTTGTTTATTTTAAGTTCTACACCGAAAAAAATTTGTTGGAGAAATTCAACTACTATTGGGTAGTAGAGTGACAAGTAGTTAAATTTATTACTTTTTCATTTAATCTTACACTGTTTCTATAGTAAATTTTACTACTTCTTATGTAGTTAAAAATTGAGAATTGAAGTAACTAAAAAAGTAGTTAATTTTTAAAAATAACTACAAAATCTTGTTGCACCAACAACATTCTTTATTATTTTAACTACTTTTCGATGGTTAGCATACATTTTTTAATATCTTTGGGGACTTATTGAACTAAGAAGGATAGTTAAAAAGTAGTCAAATCTACTAAGAATTTTTTTGAGTGAATGTAAACAAAATTTTTAATTTGTTTTGTAAATTTTAAACGAATGTGGTTTATTAACAAGTAATCACACATAAATTTTATTTAAAGCAATTGAAAGCTTATTTTGTCACCTTTTAAACGCTTTTTTTTGTTTTATTCCCTACAGTTCTTAACTTAATTTGCATTAATAAAAATAAAAATTGAGACAAGTTAGATAAATGAAAAATAACAATATTTAGAGAAATTCTGTTATACGTAATTTTAAATATTTCACTAATTCGACTAAAAGAGAGAACTTTTAACTGGGATGTAAGTGCACCATTTTGTAGACAACTACTTGTTAATGATGAAAATTTTAGACTGACTGTTTGATACTTACTTCTGAAGACTACATTTTTAAGACTGATTGTACAGAGCACCACTTCTTGATTTTATTTCCTCTGAATTATTTTATTATATTTTCAATAATATTTTGTTTTTACAATTTAATTATTTAAAAACAATTTAAAAAATGTGCTGTTTTTTACAATACGTACAATAATTTTAAACGAACCCTTTTGAAAAATGACAAAATAAGCTGTTATTATTATTTTATATTGGCAGAAGTTACGTCTTGCTTTTACTTTTAGAGACACTTTAAAATGTGTCAAGAATCAAAAGAAAAAACTAAGTGATCTATATGTAGAAGGCAATGGAACTAATGTTAGTGGTGCGATACATAAGTGCATCTTACATTTCTTCCTTGTGTCACACGCCAAACAAGAGACGAAGACTATTTTCAAGAAAAAGGTTACGACACAAAAACGAAGAAGCATAAGACATATATAGTATATATGGTTCAGTGAATTAGGGGTAACGTCTGAACGTCACTCCAGATGCTAAAATGCCTGACAAAAACGGCAATACAAGAATTTTTCTCGCTTTGAAAATTTTGTTCTCCCCCCCCCCTCCTTCTCCGTACCTTTTCTTTTCATAAGAATAAACTTCAAAGTCTTATTACATACAATGCTCTAGAAAAAATGCAAGGTTTAAAAATGCTCTCTCTTAAAAAATTTACATTTAATAATAATAATAATAATTTTTCTACTTTTTGTATTTTCTTTTTTCCCAATTTCACCTTTTTATAAATTTTTTTCACCTATGTATTAGTAATATTGGAGAAAAACATTAACTTTATTTATTTTTTATATCAACCTATTTGTTTTGACAAGTCGAATCATACGGTTTTCCTTCATTTATCGTTAATTTAAGTGTTTAATTTCATTAGTTCTTTAGAAAAAAAAAAAAAAAAACCATTTTGTCAGTTCTCTGCAGAAGTATTTCCTATTTTCAAAATAGAAGGGAAAAAAATTTTAAACTTATTATTTTTCCATCTTTAACCCCTTGACTGCCGATGGCAAAGATCTTTGCCTTTTCGGACTTTTCTCTGACTGCTGAAAAACAGACATACTTTGCCATAATAAAAATCGAAGTAAAAAAGTAAAAAATGTCTGAAAATTAAAAACAAAATGGTTTCTAGGAAGCTAACGTAATGCTGAATACGATGCACGTTTCCGTTTTTATATTAAATAAATCACAAAAAAGTTAAAAATTGGTATAAACAACACTTAAAAAATTTTTTTAAACCTTTGCCATGGTCTTTTATTTTTAAAACATTTACAATGGCATGTCCATTATGGCGGACAGCTTTTTTAAAAAAATTATTCAATCTGTCTTACAAAAGTTATTATTTTTATAAAATAATCTAATATACCAATATTACATCATTTTATACTTCAAATATGAAAATTGTATAGGTGATTTTTAAGTTTCTCAGTTTAACTTTTTATGTTCATCTTATAAGCTTTGTCATCAGCTAGTGTATTTTAGAATAACATACGTCCTCAGGATCTATCCCCTAAACTGATGTCAACTATTTTCAATAATATGTCGTTTTATGAAAATAATAACTATTTCTAAGTTATATTGAATGATTTTTCAAAAAATTGTCCACTATGTGGGATATCTCCCATTTTATATTTTTAAAAATCGACATCAGATTTGTAGCCAGCGACCACAAAAAGAACGAAACCAGTTTCAGACAAATTGAATTACTTTTTAAACACGTCGTCCGCCATATTGGATCCTCCATTTTGAATTTTGAAAAACCGACATCAGATTCGTAATGGCATTTTAGCCTCATTTTGTGTTTTTCTCCTCGCAGTTAAAGTGTTAAAGTTCCCTCGACTTAAAACAATTCTTATCTAATTAACATTCTCAGAAGAACCAAAAATATTGATGCTAGAAAAAATGTTGCCCAGCAATTTAAAGTGATTCCCCAGATACTGAAAAGCATGCCCCAAGCTTGCAGGAAATAAAAGAACATAAGTAGAAGGGCTCCAGATGAGAAAAAAATTAAGCATGGCCCTCAGATAACAAGAAAGAGATCCGAAAGCCCCCTTTGCAGCTTAGGACCATGAAAACGGTTAAGAACAGGGCAAGAGACCCAAAATCTTATGAAGATATTGATAATGTTATCCAAAGAATCAGTATAACTTTTATACAGGAGGTTCTTCTAAGAGTGATAAACGGCGGAGAGACCTTCAAGTTTGCCTTGCATGACGAGTCGAAGTATCTCCTCTCGTAAATAAGAGGTCTCTGGAGATCAAAGAGTTGGATGAAACCACGACAGAGGATGAGGTAATACATCCATGAAGAAAAAATTGTTACCTTTTTCTTGTACTTAACCAAAAAATTATTACACATAATAATAATAATACCCTAAATATTAATAACTTTATTATTATTTAGGAATTTTTGTCATTATTCAGAAGTATTGTTTTAGAACAAGTACGAGAGAATTTTCTCGTCATTTTTTTGTCGTGGTGAAAACTACTGAATTAATTACACTGGTCGACAAAAAGTTACTTTTTGTCTGGTTCAAAGATCGGACAATGATATTCTTATAGGATTTTCATCGCTGAACACAAATATGGTCTCCAAATGTGCCCATCACGTCGAGATTTTGAGAAAAATAGACTAAAAGTCTCAAAAACACTGTTTTTGGCCTTTTTTGATCATGTGTAGAGAATGATGCCAACGTGCTAGAATAGTCTCTAATTAGGCTTAAATTAAAGATTGAACTGTCAACTATAAGATTCAAATCGAAAAAGTTCTGAATCAGTCAAAAATTTTCATATAGCACAACTTTTTCATGTGTGCGCGCGCTCTACTTGTACTCATAGAGCGGTACACTATCATACTCTTATTTATTAATTTTATTTGCGCTACATATCGTTATTTATCATTTTTGAGCTCACTAATTAATACTAATTAAGAAACCGTCATTTTGAATTTTTTAATTTTGACTTAAGATTCGTAATCAGAAACCTCGAAAACCCACAAACACCAAGTTTTAGTCAAATTCATCAATTTTCAAAATTTATATGTCTGACATTTTGAATTTTTTAATAATGACCTTACATTCAATCAGAAACATTCAGTGAGCCCAAAAATGATAAATAACGATATGTAGCGCAAATAAAATTAATAAATAAGAGTATGATAGTGTATCGCTCTATGAGTACAAGTAGAGCACGCGCACACATGAAAAAGTTGTGCTATATGAAAATTTTTGACTGATTCAGAACTTTTTCGATTTAATTCTTATAGTTGACAGTTTAAGCTTTAATCTAAGCCTAATTCGAGACTTCTAGTACGTCGGCATCATTCTCTACAAGTGATCAAAAAAGGCCAAAAACAGGTTTTTTTAAGACTTTTAGTCCATTATCCCAAGCAAAAATTGACAACTGGCGCAGTACTGCGCCAGTACTGCCCAGTACTGGCGGAGTACTGGCCGCCATGGTTGAACCAGTACTGGTATTTGACCTAAATGATAACGCTTTTCCGTACTGGTTTGACGTTACTGGCGCAGTACTGGCAACCAGTACTGGTTTAGTACTGGCGCAATACTGGCCCAGTACTGGGGAATTTTAAATTTAATATTGCTTATAAAAGTGCAGTTGAACTTAAAGTAACTAAATTTAAGGATAGAATGATACTTTCTTAATCAGAATTATTAAAAATTTTAAATAACAATAATTAATGGCTTATTTTTACTGCGAATTAGTTAAATTTTGCTAAATAATTAATAAAACGATTTGTTGTATCAATTTATATGAAAAATTTAACTATTTTCTTGATAATTTATTTTCCAAATGTTTCGAATTTGAAAATTATTGAAATTTTATTTAATGTTTACACTGTAAAAAATTTAGGGAGTTAACGGACTCGGGAGTTAAATTTTTAGAGTTAAAAATTAACTCCAAAAGAGAGTTAATTTATTAACTCCCTTCCTTTAACACCCGTGCGAGTTATTTTTCCATGGGGAGTTGGCATTTGGGAGATAAATTTTAACTCTCTTTATTTAACTCCTCTGGCATTGACTCCCCAATGGGTGCGACTTTTATAGAATCCCCTGGGGAGTTAAAATTTAACTCCTTTTTTTACAGTGTAAAATATTAAATAATAGCAAAAATTAATACGAGAAAATCGTTTCTAATTAAAAAACAAAATTTAGTATGTCAATGTAATTAAATGTGCTAAAACAAAATACCATAGAGTCTTTCTAACTTGTAGAAAAACTTATTTTTTAATGGGAAAAATATTATTTTAATGTAAAAAAATTAGGCTAAAAAATTCTTTCTAATATTTTTTCTGTCTATTAAAAATTCGTATGAATAATTGTTTTGTTTAATAAAAATGTTGTCAAATAAGAATGATTAAAATTTGATTTATTATTATTATTATTTTTAATCAATCTTGATTAAAAATTTAAAAAAATTAAATAAATTATATATGTATATATTATATTTACTTATATATAGATATAAACAAAAATTAAATTAAATAGTGAAATTTTTTTCTTTCTTGCAGACAAAGATTTACGCAGTTCTGGCGTTAAAATATGTACCTATATACTACTGCACTACTGTGTTGTCTTCGTAATAATACCATAGTACTGGCACAGTACTGGCATACCAGTCTTAAAGTCCAGTACTGGCGTAGTACAGAAATTTTATTGAAGCCAGTACTGAACCAGTACTGGTAAACCAACTGCTGGCTCGCCAGTACTGGTGCAATACTGCGCCTGTTGTGAATACTGGAATTTGACAGAAATTTTTACTTGGGTTTTTCTCAAAACCTCGACGTGATGGGTACTTTTGAAGGCCATATTTGTGTTCTGCGATGAAAATCCTATAAGAATATCATTGTCCGATCTTTGAATCATTTTTCGTGTCGACCAGTGTTATCAGAGTATCCACAAATTAGTGACTAATTTCCTAAAACAGTAGACGGCGAGAAAGACACGGGTCAAGATCGGTCCTTCCATAAAGAAAGGAGCCGGCAATCATCGTTATTATCGCTCTCCTCGAATCCATCTTTGCAACTATTCGAACGCTTTCAAATTTTCTTTCACTTTTTTACTTCTTTTGCTTGATATTAGAAAGGTTTAATTAGTAAATTCTATTTTTGTGTGTGCTTCGAAACAACGTTTGAAGGCTTCTTACACAATATTCTTCGGAACGAAACGTCAAGTAGTAAAAAGGTAGTAAATCTGCCCCGCTCAAAAAACTTGAAATTCATGTTACATATTGGCAACATTAAGATAAAATTTTTCACCAAATATTTCTTCAAAAAATGAATTTTTGTAAGAGTTATGGAGGAGAAAAAAAATAAAAAATATGATTTTTCTCGAAAACCATTGAATCAATTTTAATTAAATTTTAATATGTTAGCTACTACTTTGGAATTTTACAGAAAATTCTCTTAAATGTGTACTTTTCAGAAAAAATTTTGTTAATTTTTTCAATTGGGTACCACATAGTTAAAAAACTAAAATCATTCGGGCTAAAGTACAATGTATAACTTACAATATTTAAATTGCTTGAAATTTAGTATTTATGAGTTTTGGAGTCACTCATTACGAATCTGATGTCGGTTTTTCAAAAATCAAAATAGTGGAACCAATATGACAAACGACTTTTTGAAAAATTCACTGTATTTGCCTAAAACTTGCAACTTGGGGTTTTTCAACGTTGCTGAATACAAATTTAATGTTGGTTTTTCAAAAAATTTTTTTAAATTTTTTCCAAAAAATCCAAAACAATTTAAATAATGTTTTTTCCTTATTTTTTTAATCCTGTTTTTATTTTTCTTCTTACCCCAGTAACTGGCGTAAAAATTATATTAGACTTCGAAAACTTACTATTCCTATACCTACTGTATCTAAAAATTTCAATAAAATTCAGTCAAAATGATCCATGTGATCCTAGCTAACCGACAAATTCCCCAAATTTTAGTTATTTCTTGGCCTGAACACTTTACTTGTTTGTTACTAGAGTTCTATTTTTTTGTGATAAAATTTTGAAATTTAATAAATTTTAAGGTTATGTTCTATCATAATTTTGTTTTATTAAAATGGGACGATTACAAGGAACGAGAAAAAAATATGTTTAACCGATTCTAAAATATCATAGAAAAATTTCACGTGGAATTGCCCATATATATATATATATATATATATATATATATATATATATATATATATATATATATATATACCTATATTACAAAAAGATATCGCCGCCTTTGTTTCAAGATTCTGAAAGAGCGCCCTATCCCAAAGGGTCCGTCAAAACTTGTGTCAAAATTGACCTACTTTTTGACCTAAAGGTCAAAAAGAGAACAAATAACAGCCTCACATAACCTGAAAACTTATGTCAAAATTGACCTATCTATAGGTCAAAAACATATGTCAAAATTGACCTATTTTTTGACCTAAGTCAAAAAGAGGATAAATAACGAATAAAAATACATGTTTAATTTTACCTATTTTTTGAGCTACGGGTTTTTAAAGGGGCCTTAATGTGGGCCTTCACATTACGTCAAAATTTGATCTGTGTTTTACCAACAGGTCAGAGCTGGGCCCCTCAAATATAAGCGCGAAATAGGACGTCAAAGCCTATGTAAAAGAAAATTTTTTTTTACTTGCAAGCTGGTATGTTACTTCAAAATTGATGACAAAGATTGAAAATTTGAGAATAGCTAATATCCTAAGATCGCATTTTACAATATTTATATTATCCATAAATAGAAGTAAATATAAAATCAGGGGCTCCGCCCTCCCTAGTATTTTTTTTCTTCCCAAAAGAAATTTATTTTGAAAGTAATCACGTGTTGAAGTTTTGGGTTATTTTATTTTCGTTTTCTTGTTACTCTAAAACGAATAAAGATAATTAAGTAAACTTTTTTAAAAAAGAAGCCTGAAGTTTATATTTTGAAGATTAAATAAAGCGATTACTAAAAAATAAATTTTTTTAAATGTTATTAACAATTCTTTTAAACAATTGCAAATTGAAGATTGTTCTCAATGTTTTTGAAAAATTAAATTACCATGTATTGAAACGCAATACTCCAAGCATTAATTTAGAAAAAAGAGTAACCTCCAATTTTATAGAAATTGTGTAAAGTTTTCTGCCAAAATGCAGGCGAAAATGGATTTTTGATCTTGAAAATCCGCTTGAAAGGGTGACGTTTCTAACAAAACAAAAGAAGATCTTATTTACTAGTTTCCAATTTCTTTTGCCAGGAACAGGAGTCAATTTTCGCCTGCATTTTGCCAGAAAACTTTACACAGTTTCTACAAAGTTGGGGGTTACTCATTTTTCTTTTTTTTAAATTAATCTTTGGAGTCTTGCGCATCAATACATGGTAATTTAATCTTTTAAAAACATTGAGAACAATCTTCAATTTGTAATTGTTTGGAAGACTTGAATTAAAAAAATTCATTTTTTAGTAATCGCTTTTATTTTATCTTCAAAGTATAAACTTCTGGCTTCTGTTTTAAAAAAGTTTACTTAATTATCTTTATTCGTTTTAGAGTAACAAGAAAACGAAAATAAAATGACCCAAAACTTCAACACGTGATTACTTCCAAAATAAATTTTGTTGAGGAAAATATTGTAGGGGGTAAAAATTTACTCGTGTATCTACCTAAAATCATAAATTACTTGAAAATTGGAAACAACATTTTTCAAGTGTCCGGCTTCACTTGTTTTGTCCCATATATTTATTATTTTGTATTTTTAATAGTGAATTTCAGCTATTATTTACCTGTTTATCTAAAATAAACGTTGTTGTTATTATTGGTATTTTGAATAGAGCATCATAGAATCCAGGCTGAATATCATTTCACCGGAATTTTAATGCTAAGTTGCCAGAGTGGAGTGAGACAAAGCTTGACGAAGAAGAATTTTGATTGGAGAAATAATCTCCTGAAACGACCTATTAGAGATAAACCGGGGAAATACTTGGACGTTTAGAACAGGTGCGATCAGATTGATAGCAGATTTGACGATCGCATCGTCAAGAATATTTAACCGCATAAGCGACTGACGAGTTTCTGAGGAATAGACCGCAAGTGCCCAACAGTATATTGAGTTCTCAGTCTCAATAGGAGACACGCAAGAAGGAAAAAAATAGCAAGTTCCTAGTCGCCAAACCGTCTCATGGAATATCAAGAAACTTGACAAGAAGAAGTTCGTCCGGTCCCTCAGAGAAGCCCTCTTAATAGAAGACTTGGGTTGGGTGAAAAGGCCGAACAGTCTGAATGGAGAAGTGCGAGTAGTGAGGAATATGATTGTCACCGCTTGCAATGCGTCGATGCCACATCGCAACGGCGCTTTTCCTAGAAAAAAGTCGTCACTCTGGTGATCAGAGGAGCTAGCCTCCTTTAGAAAGGACTGCCTCAAAGCAAGAAGGACATACATCCGATCTTAGGGTTTGAGTTGTGGATACAGCCAAAACAAAAAAAAAAACAAATTGGAACCAGGGAAAAAGAAAAGCTTTTGTGCGTTGCTATCAATTAGCATACGCAACGCGTTCAAAATCTGCGAGATGAGATCTCATCGAGTCAATGAGAAAGAGAAACATACTGCCCTACTTGTTTCGAATAATGGATAATAATTATCTTAGCGACAAGTGGGTTAATTACGAGAGACACATCTGCACTCTGAAGGAAAAGATGCAGCGTAGGGTGTCCGTAAAAATTCGACTTTCGAATTTTGTTTACGCCACCCCCCAGTTTGGTTCCAATAAAATAAAAAAAAATTTTCCCAAAATTTGAAGCCGATTGATGAATATTAACACGTGCCAGTAATCGATCGAAATTTCTCATTGAAAATACATGGGAAAAATACACTTTTTAAAAAAAAATCATAACTTTTTTAATTTTTATGCAAAAAATTCTCCAGGTCACATTTGTCTTCATTTTTAGCTGCACTATAAGATAGACTTTAAAAAAAATTCAATTTTCAAAAATTTTTAAATGGCGGACTTTTAAAATGGGTCATAAAAATGCACCACAATGTATCAGTGGTTTTATCACATAAATGGATGTAAAAAACAAAATTTGATGTCTTCAAAAGAATAATAATGTAAAGGTTCCTACAATTAAAATATATTAAATGGAGTTATTTCTAAATTACTTAAGTTGTTTTAATTATTCTTGGAAATATGAAAAGTTAAATTTCTAAAAGAGAGTTCCCAAAATATCCCAATAATTGTTTCTTGTAACTATTAATCTATCAATTAATATTCAGACTATTTACTTCAAAAATATAGAAAATAAAAATTTTGAATCCGCCATATTGGATCGGGTAATTTTAAAAATAAATTTTTGACATTAAATTCGTAAATAGCGATTCCGAAAATCGCCCTTGACGTTGTTTTAGAAATTTTTTTCAAAAATGTGGAAAATCAAAATTTTGAATCCGCCATTTTGGATAAAAAATTTTGAAAAATTTATTTCTGATATCAGTTTCATGACGAATGGTCGGACATACCCCCGATTAAGAAAATTTTTTGAATTTCCGACAACATTTATGTGATAAAACCACTGATACATTGTGGTGATTTTTATGACCCATTTTAAAAGTCCGACATTTTGAAAATTGAATTTTTTTCAAAGTGCTATCTTATAGTGCAGCTAAAAATGAAGACAAATGTGACCTGGAGAATTTTTTGCATAAAAATTAAAAAAGTTATGATTTTTTTTTTAAAAAAGTGCATTTTTTCCATGTATTTTCAATGGGAAATTTCGATCGATTACTGGCACGTGTTAATATTAATCAATCGGCTTCAAATTTTGGGAAATTTTTTTTTATTTTATTGGAACCAAACTGGGGGGTGGCGTAAACAAAATTCGAAAAAATAAATTTCCCATGTATCTTACGAACACCCTAATGCAGCGTTGGGCTCCTCAAAGTTAAAAGGTAGGTCCATTTGTATAGAATGTATCTTATGGTGACTTCCTGCGAATGGGTTTACCCGAAGACTCGGTGTTCATCGGCTTTGCAAACGACGCGTTGTTCATGTGCTCTATCGAAACTGAGAAGGCTCTTAGAACATTGATGAAGAAATTTCCGTAACTAGCAAAAATCTGATTGGATGCCAGATTTCATAAAAGTGGCTCTGGAAAAGACCGAGGCGATGCTGGTCACAGACAGACGTAGTTATGAACTCCCACGAATCGTGATAGACGGATTCAAGGTCATTGCGAATTTAAGAATATCAAGTATAAAATAGTAAAATAATTTTTTTTATAATTTATAATAATAAAAGGCTCGAACACCAGACTACCCCCTCAAGGTTATGTTATTCAGTGGTCTCGTGACCCATTTACTGTCTGCTATAATATTAAATCATATAAAATCCATTGTGCAAACTGAGCATTAACTGCCTTAAAAATGTTGCATCTTACATTAAGACTGCGTTGCAGCCTTAAAATAAGACTTTCTTTTTACTGTGTAGTAAAACATAACAATGGCTGTTTTCAGCACGAGCCCTGGATTAACGATGGTCCAATCATGAATAAAATTTTGTTGGAACTAACCAATCACCATTAACCCGGAGTTAACTCGGGCGAATTAGGAAAACAGCCCAAATATGTTCTCTGAACCCCGTGTAGAAATAGAATAAATGCTCTGTCGTCCAGTGATGACCAAACTAAGAAAAGTCAGGGCCTGATTGAAATATTTAATAGGGGCATAAATAGATCCAGTTAGGTTATTTGTTTCACGAATGTTAGGGTGGATCGTTTAACTCCCGATGTTTAGAGATTTTTCTCCATTCGATATATAATAGTAAAAATTAGGTAGGGGGAAATATAAAAAAATCAAGTCAAGAATAATTAACTACACATCAGTAGTTAATTTTACTAAAAAACTGTAATTAGTTCCTATTTAACTAAGAAAACTAGTTACTACAACTCTGCCGTACTAAGGAAAAACTTAGGTAAGCGACATTTTAACGAAAAATGAGTTTTTGATATCAATGGATTCATTGAAAAAAACTGCATCTGATAGATATAGTTTAAATTATTTTAAAAAATTATTTGTTGTAAAAAACTTGTTATTAAAATCTTAGAAACTGTAGAAAATAAAAGAGTCAATGACAAAAACTTAAGGAAAGTGCTTTACGTAGTCTAAAAATCGTACAAGGCTTTGAGCTCGAATATAAGATAAGAAGGAAAAAGTCCGCTAAAGTCACTTACGTAGTTTTTTATCGAAAACGTGGTCGAAGCTGAACGCTGGCTACGAGATAAAAACCTCGGATTTGATTTGCTTGGATATACCTAAGTTCTTCTATCAAAAAGTTTCATGCGCAACACGTGTGTCAAACAAAATTTATTTGATGATTTAAGTATTTAATTCATATTAATACTCATTAAATAAATAAATATTGTTCTTCTCATAAAAAGTATATTTTTATCTGTTATCTTACCTACATCTTAATTATTCATTTAAAAAGTATGTTAACATAATGAAAATTAATTATAATTATTACATATTTTATTTATTATTTTTTAATTATTATATTATTCAATATAATAACATTATTATTAATAATATTCAGTAATACAAAAGTTCAATAATTTTTAATTAATTATAATAATTAATTAATTATAATTATATTTTTAATTTATTATAATGATAATTAAAAAAGCATAATTAATAATAATAATTATTATTTAAAAAATAATAATTAACTGAGATATTAAATGCTTTATATTCTTTTTACTGCGACCAAATTATATTTTTACTACACTGAGAGAAGTCCAGGGCTTAATAGTTCCCGCTAGACGTCGCTATAAGCTACTCTGCTTGTCGCGTTTGAGATGTCTCGAATCTAGGGCTCAGACACCCCGAATCGGTCAAACATTGTTCCCGCATGTGAGAGACAATTCATGGCCGAAACTAAAAGTTATAAGTAATCCCGCTTCGGGACGTTCCACGTTTTTTATCGGGGCTTGAGACGTCCCGATCGAAGGTTCACATAAGAACATTCAAAATGATCACTCAAGCCTTGCACGGGACGTATTAGTTCCCGGACTTCTCTCAGTGTATCATGAAAAACTGCTCCCCTACCATGTGACGTCAATGGCATTTACCTGGTTCTTCCATCTGAACAACGGTCCGAGCTCGCCTACCTATTTGGCAGAAACTACGCAAAGGACTTTTCTTAACTATTTACTTCGTATTTGCATTCAAAAAAACACGTATGTCCATATTTTCATATAACACAGGCCGACAAGATTTACTTTCCAAGAATCAGACAATACTTTTCCGAAGGATTTCGACGTGATGAATCCGAATTCGACCTCAAAAAGGACCCATCACGTCAGGTTTTCGAGATATTTTAACCTAAAAATGCAAAAAAACTGTTTTTAGTTATATTTGATGTCATGTAACATCATGAGATAATTTTTTTCTCTTAAAGGTCAATCTTGCTACTAAAAGTGCTACTCTTTCCTTTTTATATCCATTTTGAAAATTTAAAAAATCTTCATTTTTCTCTGAGTAATCGTTCATTGAATTTTCTGAGTTTGGTGAATTTTTCGAAAACCAAGTAGAAATAGACAAAACTTTGATAATAAAGCAGAATTTAACTACAAACATCTAAATTTTAAATAGTTTTGAGGATTTTAAATATAACTGAATACGAATTCGGCATCATATTGACAGGTTCCAAAATGGCATATTTTAGAGAAATACAATCAATTTTAAATAAATCGTCTGCCATATTGTATACGCCATTTTTAATTTTGTGAATCTGATATTGAATTCGTATTCAGTTATATCGAAAATCCTCAGAACTATTTAAAATTTAGATGTTTGTAGTTAAATTCTGCTTCATTATCAAAATTTCTTTGTTTCTACTCAGTTTTCGAATAATTCGCCAAACTCAGAAAATTCAATGAACGATTACTCACAGAAAAATGAAGATTTTTAAAAATTTCAAAATGGATATTAAAGGGGAAGAGTAGTACTTTCAGGCTCAATATTGACCTTTCAGAGAAAAAAATTATCTCTTGGTGTTACATGACATCAAATATAACTAAAAACAGGTTTTTTGCACTTTTAGGTTAAAATATCTCGAAAACCTGACGTGATAGGATTCGGATTCAGCACGTCGAAATCCTTCGGAAAAGTATTGTCTGATTCATAAAAAGTAAATTGAATCAAATTTTGTTGACCTGTGTAATTTGTTTAAACAATGAACTTTTTATTACATAAATAAATAGAGCACTATCACTTTACCTAGTATGTGAAGTTAAAATTAAACAATTTTTTAGATTATATTAAGGTTCTTAATACAAAGAGTTTTTCTTAATTTTCTCAGTTCGATCGAAATGGCGCTTACCTAAGATCTTCCTTAGTACGGCAGTTACTATGTTATCACTTTATTCAACTACTTGGCTAATAATTAATTTAAATTCAAAAATATCTTTGGGGACTTATTAAACTAAGGAAAGTATAGTTAAAAAGTAGTCAAATTTACTAAGAATTTTTTTCAGTATAGTTTGGTTGGTCTCAGTAATTCATTATGATCACCCCTTTTCAAAAAAGTCGAAGTAGGGGAATTTCTACACTAACGGTATTAAAATTTACTTCCAAAGTAGGAGTAAACAATGCTTTACCAGAAATGTCTCACTGTGGAAGTAGTAAAAGAAAAAATCAATTACATCACGTAATATTTATTTTTATATTCAATAATAATTACAATCAGTAGTAAGGGTCAATTTCAGTCAGTCAACTGTGCAAAGTAACTGAATTTATTCCCTAATTATTATTACTGTTCTTTTTATTGGTTTCAATATTTTTACCAATATTAATTGTTATCAGTTGTAGTATCATCGATGTTGAAAACAATATTTCCCCACGAAATTAAAAAAATTAAACAAAGGTTTTAAGTTGAAAAAATTTAATTCTAAAATTGAATGACAACATTTTTAGTGTTTGCATTAATTGCTATTAGTATAAGTCAAACTTAAGTCAGCCAAATGCAAAAAACCAAACCATTTTTTCCTTCTCCTTGTCTTCTATCTTTTTATCGCACTTTACTTGTTATTTTTTCGTTCTATTTTCTTTTCATCTATTTTCCTACGTTTTCCGCTGTTTTAAAAATCTTTTTTACCCTTCTTCACGTTCCTTATTCTTTTTTCCCCATCTTATTCGAGAATTCGAAAAAGAAAAACCATCGATTTTTCTCTCTAGGAAAATAAAATGCACCTTTCAAGACGTGTATCTAAAAAAAGCGATGAGTGTAAAGGATTTGTTTGTGGAGGGAGAAAACACAAATCTTTATTTAACTCAGCTAAACATTTTTCCCAAAGACACACCTAGAGCGACTGGTATCTCTATATACGTTTGTGTGTGTATGCGTGAGGGAAAGAGCGAAGAAGAAACGGAAATAAAAGCAGCACATAGGGACCTCTTCCTTCTAAGAGAAGCCTGAACTAAAAGATATATAAAATGATCACAAGCAAAGAGAATTGTTGCTTTCCTAAAGATCACGCTTTATTCTCTTGGCGGGGTTTTCATACCTATCGCTAAGTAAGAATTACTACAACTTCTAAAGGAAGAAAAATAAAGGAAAGAAAAGTGAAAAATAAAAAATAGAAGAAACAAAAATAAAAAAACAGAAAGGAAAGTAAAAAATAAAATAATATAATAAACGAAAATAAAAAGATATAGTAATAGTAGTGGGGGTATTGAAGAAAAGTGGCAACTTTATTATACGTGATTGATTTCTAGCTAAAAAGAGAGAGAGCTGGCATCTCTGACTCATTCCCGATTTCCTCCTCTCTCACCCCCGCGAAGTGGATAGTTGAATGGATTGCTGATGCGAGAAATGTATGTAGGTGTGTGTATGTGTGGATGAGGATCTGGTTCACTATGGTTGCGCTTCGAAGCAATCAGAGGCTGCCGGATTATGTGGCATTTATCCCCCCATCCGCTGATTCGACCGGGAAAACGAGAGGAAAAAAAGAGAGAGAGAGAGAGAGAGAGAGAGAGAGAGAGAGAGAGAGAGAGAGAGAGAGAGAGAAAGTAAAAGAGAAGAGTCCGCGCGTACGCGGATGTATAGTGAACACTCACACACATATAGACATACACCAAAAGAGATGAGTTTCAGAATGAAGCCACGCAAAAAAATTTGATCGCAATTTTGTCCCTTTTGTGAGAATTCGGTTCACGGTTCACGTTATACGTCAAGATAAAATGAAGCTTTCTCTCTCTCTCTCTCTCTCTCTAGCGCGCACGACTTTATTTTTTAAAGTTTCACTTGTATAAATCATTTTTATTTTTTGACTTTAAGTATTGTTTTAAAAATAGTTCCCTTCGTGTATGTATTATTTAATTTTAAAAATTGATTTTTAACCCGAGTCGAAATTTAAGCCCTACTTTAACCCTGAATTTTCAGGGCTTGTTGAGTGTTAGGAGTAGTAGAGGAGTTTCTAACTTTAATGCAATTAAGACCCTACTTTGACTGTCAAAACCGGCGGAAAATAACCTACTTTTATACTCCTAGACCCTACAAAGCCGTAATAATAATAATTAGGGTTGATGCATAAAATTCTATCTAATTTAATTTTGACCAATTTTTAAATAAACAAATAGAGTAAATGCACCAGTGAATGAACAGTTAGTGATTTTCCTATAACTTTGTCTATTTTTTACTTTTAAATATTAGTTCCATTGTACTGAAGAACCGTATTTTTATATTCTGGAATACTTTAACTTATTGATAAAATTTTTCTTTTTTTAAATAAAATAACTAACAATTAGCAATAAATAAAAATATAAATTATTGGTGAAAACGCCAGGGAATGAACACTTAAGCCAGTAAATTAACACCATTCTTTTTTAAATCATTAAGTACCTAACCTCAAATTACTAATTCGATAAGAAACTATTAAGCACTATATTATTAAAACAATATAGAGTAATTACATTAATATATGTTACTATATTATAATTTTATAATAGGTATAGAATTTACAATACATATGTATTGTACATTAATTATGCAAAGAGTATTAAATAAAATTCTTTGTCTTTCTTTTTGAAAATATCACATTTTTTACGTTACATATTTTCCTTAAATATATGTGACGTGTCGCGACAAAAGGGACCTTAGCTGCTTAGAATTTTAGGTTATGTTTAGAGTACTTTTAACTTCATTAAAAATTTATTATTGATTATTTAACATCAAAAGCCTATTTTTCTGAAAATATTGCACATAATAATGAATTAAATATTAATAGTTTGTAAAGAAAATTGGTCATTTTTAGTTGTTTATACTTCTAATTTTAGTTCTGTCAAAAACAGCTAAGGTCCCTTTTGTCGCGGCACGTCACATATGTGGACTGGCACCATAATTATGAATCTTTTGAGATAATAGACCTTTTCATCTCGAATATATTTTAGAGCGCATGCGTGACGAATACTTCGGACTTCCGGTGAAACTCGGTCATGTTTATAGTATAATCAAAGTAAATTGTTATAAAAAATTTATATTTAAAGCATCCAATGATTAAATATTTCTTATATCAGTAATAAATGAAATCATGAATTCAAAAGATTTGTCCGCATCAGAAAAAAAAGTTTGAGGACATAATCGATGCAGCTATGGACTATGTAAAAGTGACAGTCGAACCAAAGCATACTACGAACTCGGTAATTTTTATTTTATTCGCTTTCCTAAACCATGTATAGAGTTTAGAAGAGGCGAAATAGAAAATAAAAATTTTGAAATCTCACTTAAAGTTATGCAGAGAATGTGCGAAAAGCAATAAATGGGTAAAATTATGTAGACGCACAGATAAAAAGTTCAATGACATAGGTAAGGTTACGAAATATTCTTATATTTGTTCATTGCATTTTGTTGGAGAAGCTGGTCCAATTGAACAGTTTCCCGCTCCTGAAGCTTTCAAAAACCAATTTTCTAAGTGCAGTAAGGTAAAAAAGTAAATTACACTGCAAAAAACATAAATAAACATCAATATTATAGCATTAACCTAACCTATAAATTTCACTCGAAGTTTTTTAAGGACTTTCAAATTACAAATAATATGTTTTAAATAATTAAAATAAAAAATTAATAATCATTTATAAGCTGTAAGTAAATTTTTTGAATTAATTATATGTGACGTGCCGCGACAAAAGGGACCTTAGCTCCCAATAGTGAATTTTGCAGGAAAGGCGATTGAAGTAGAGCGTCTCTGATTGGTGGAGACGTTCCACTAGAATTCAGCCCCACTACTCACTACACATTGATATTTGTCCGCGTTACACGAAGCGCACGAATTGTATGTATATGACCAGTGTAGTTGTATTGGAGAGTGGAATGGGTGCTTTTCTGAACAACCACGTGTAAACACTCAACAAGCTCATTTTTAAACATTAATAACAAAAAAATCTATAAGTAAAAAGTATTTTTGACGCTTGTGTGTGAAAGAGCAACTCAATAAATATTGAATGATATACATAACTCGAAATTAATTTTTTCAGAGCTAAGGTCCCTTTTGTCGCGGCACGTCACATATTTATAAATATTCTATAAATGTACTTTAAATAAAAGATGCTATATAAAATATATGCATTACAAAATATATATTATTGTAATTATATGTATATAAATATAAGTTAAATATCGTCGTAATTCAACAACATTATTGGCCTCAATATTTACATACGTTAATTTGGCCCCTGATACATCATTTTCGTCGATATTATAACTTAAAAAAAAGCAAACTCATCGCAGAATACATGTTGACAAGGAAAAAATGACCGAGAATATGACTTTCGCGGGAACTGTCATGGCGACTGCATATGCGCAAAGAGTATTTCCTATTTGAGATGAAAAGGTCTATTGCACAACTTGTTCTTATTAAGATTAAGATTATATTATTCAAACCAACAACTTTAAACAAGTAACAAATTAACCTAATCAGTCGATTTTAAGTAAAAAAATAATTTTTTGAACGTTTAGCAAGAAAGTTCAAGTAGAAAACCTTGTTTATATTATTCTAACCTCAAATTTACTGTGACAGATGTTTTCAATTTTGCGCCTGCGCGTCGTCTAGTTGAAAAGTGTGTTCATTCACTGGAGCAGCAGTTTCAAACTGTTGACACCAATAAATGAACACTGTCTTTTTACTGGAATATTGACATAAAAATTTACCAGTGATTGAATGTCTGTAAAGCAGATGCTAAAGGCGTTAATAGCAGTAAAGGAGACTCTATTCAGTGTTTAAATCCTCAAAGAAGGGTTTAAATTTCGATTCGGGATATTACATAAAAATAGAATTATTCAACACAGAATATAAAATGCAGATGTTTATATTCGAAAATTTAAAATAAAAAAAGTATAAAAAATGTTATAAAGTCACACTCTGACTCTCTCTCTCTTCTTTTCGGGGCTCTTAAGAAATTCGGATTTAATTATCTTTTGTTTCACTAAATGCAGTGTCCACGAGTCCGTAAACAGTAAATGAAGAGAAGATTCTACTACGTTTTATAGAGCAATAAACTTGTTCACCGTCCGCCAAGAGATAAAATATTCCTACATTCTTGTTTCAAGTAAAAGAAGTAAAATTTTGTAAATTGGTTTGCTCACTAAACTTAATTTGTATATTTTAAGAGAATAAATATTTTCTTCTTTAATTCAATTTCATTCTGTTTTTTTTATTTTTATTTTTCAATTATATGCTCTGCTTTATACTCTATATATAGTGAGAGAGAAAATAAATAATTCTAAAACAATATAACAACAACAATATAAAGAGAAAACTTTGTTTTCATGTTTTATATAGTTCTATTTACTGGTGGCGCACATTTTATATAAATTAATGTATTGCAAAATATTATATTATTTTAAAATGTTTTTTTATATTCATACTCTAACAAACTAATTTTATGGAATAAAAAAACTGGATAAAAAACTGATTTTATCTCTCGGTTGTTTTAATAGGTAAATTGTTAAACGAAACAATTTACACAAACTCTACATTTTATGTAATTTAATTCATATATATTATATATAACCACAGTCTTATTTTTAAAACTCATTTTTAACATGTATATATTTTTTAATTTATTTTTTATTATATTATGAAGATAAAGTTCTAAACATTTAAATGAACAAAATTTATTTATTTCTTCTTCAAAATTGAATTTTTATTACAATAATTTTGTATCACTATACAAAAATTAATTTTAACCTTTTAACTTTATTACAATCAATAATTTATAAAAATGTTCTTAATGAAAAATATTCCGTTCATTTGAACATTCAAAACTTGTAAATCATATCATTTTATTATAATAAATAAATGAAATAATAGATAGTCCTAGAAACTTCTGCTTTAAAAAACAATTAATAAAGAAATTTATTAAAATAAATCAATAAGATAATAAATAATCCTAAAAACTTCTACTTTAACAATAAATAAATATATTCTATAATTGCCTGACTAAAGATTGACTTATACTACTAAGAAAGATCAACAATGAAAAAATGTAAGCACTAAAATAGAAATCTATTCATTCTCAATTAAAATAAAAAATAAAAATTAACCTAAATTAACTAATTTTGTTTAACAGTTATTTTTTAAAATATTTATTTTATTACATTAACCAAAATTTAAGTTTGCTTTTAATTTTTACTGTTTTAAAAATAAAAGTGTCTACAGAAGAATTATTTTAATATATTATTAATCTATCATTTAAAAAAAGAAATAAAGTGTCCTTTTTGACACCTTCAACGCCCGGGAGGATAATAAAGTTATAATTCCTTAAGAACGATGTCGCACTTTTGTGGGTTAAAGTTTAAAAAATCTTTTCGCTTTTTGATCTATAAAGAATGGCGCAGAACATTACAGATTCATATTTTAGAACTTCATGAGCTAACCGATTCTTTTTACCGTATAAACGTCACAAAAGTTGGACAGGTTCTTCCGCGCGTCGCGTCCTGTTCCAGAAAACTGTAGTCAAAAATTTTGCAAAGAAATTCCATATCTTCTATTACATAATATGAACTCACATAATATATTTAAGAAGAGATAAAATTTTCTTTTTTATATATTTTTCACTGAAAATTTCTTAACATTATTTTTGTATTTTCATGTAACTTCTATTTTTCTACTTATTTATTACTTATTTACTTGTTATTTTTAGTTATAATAATAATAATAAATAATAATAATTAATAACAATAATTTATTATTATAATATAATATAAAAATTTGAATATTTTATTTAGATATCTTTAATAAAAAGACATTTTCAATGTTTAACAAAAGTTTGAAAAAACTTCTAATATAAAGAATTATTTTTAATGATCTTAGGCTTATTTTAAAAGCCATTTTCTACAGTATGCGAATTACTTAAAGGCACTGATGTGTAATTTTTTTCTTCAAAAATTTATGTCATTAAACTTGGAGTAAAAAAATTCAAAAATTTTGAAATAATTTTTTGTACCATAAACTATTCTAGAAAATATATAAAACATGATATGGTGTAGATTTGTTAAAAGTCTTTAATAAAAAAATAAGTTTCAATTTTAAAAATTATTTTTCTGATAATAAGATTGTCTCAAATTTTTTGAATTTTTTTGGTTCAAGTTTAATGATATGCACTTAGTAAGAAAAAAATTACATGCCTGTAAGTAATATTGTTATTCTGTTCATTATTTTAGAAGTTATTCAAATTTTTTTTTAAGAACCAGGAAAACTTAGGACTTCAAAACTTTTACCATATAATCAGTTACACTTTAATAACAATTTAAATTTTTTGCAAGTAAAAATGTTTTAATTATTCTGAATTATAAAATTGGAAAGTGATGATGGTCATAAAAACGCCGACTATCGGCGACTACAATACGGACTAACTGACTGAACTTGGTAACTCCATGTCTTCTCAGTGCTGTAACTTTCGTAGGACCGAAATCTAAATGAGTCACATATAAGACTCATTTTCAACTGCAATAAAAATGATACCCCTTCGACTCATTCTGAATTTCTAGGAAAAAGACTCAAAATGAGTCTCATTTTGTGTTTACGATAAAATTACAATCACATTCGAAAAACTAAGAATAATTCATACAAATATAAGTTAAAATAATTGTTTATAATGAATAAATACGTTGCACTTGTCAAAACATTAATGCTTGTAGTCGATTTATTGCATTTATAAGAAATAAAAAAAAAATTTATGTTAGACACATATGTGAGTTGACTGACAGGGATGGAACAAGAATTAGATAGTTAAAAAAATAAAAAACCCAATCATTACAGTTAAATAACATAGAACGTGCCGCTCACTGCCTTACTCATTTTTATATAACATCTAAAAATCAAAGAAGAAATTCTTTGAATATTTTTTTATTTATTATAAAATAATTTAAAAAAAATTCTTTTGCTATTATAAAGTCTCGGCCTCTGCTGTATAATGTTTCCGTACACAAAAATACTAAAACGAGGATTACAATTAAAGTCCGTTTTTATTATTTTTGTAACGCAAACAGAAAAAGAAGAAGACAAGTTTTAGAGGATACCTTCAGATACAACTATTTTTGTTTTTTGTCCCTGTCGCTATGTGTATATTTAAATTTGTATATATGTCTGGGAATGAATGAGTGAAAGAATACAAAAAAATAAAAGTGAGCCTAGTATTGGATTCTAGTGAGAAGTACATGCTCTGAATAATTTGAAGTGCGAGCTCGAGCCAGTATGAAAAATGTCGGAATATATTTTGTTTCCATCCCTCGCACACACATACACACACAAATACAATTTCTTTCCTCTCCCTCTTGTTCACTCCCCCCACTCCTAAAAAACAATGCGAATCCCCGAGTTCAAAGCGCTGAAAAACGATATAGATGTATATATATATAGGTTTGGAGAGAAATTTAACGTGCTCGAAAAAACAAACAACACCACTGCTTTTTTCCACAATTAGTTTACATATAGTCACTCGCCTTTTTTCTCCAACAAACTAAACAAAACACTCGTTTATTCCTAAAATACTTAATTGAAGATATTGCTTATAAAATATAATAGTTAAAAAAATCTCAAAAAATAGAAATAAAAATGCAAACATTTTTTTCCAGAAATTTCAAACGTTTAAATAAGCAGAAAATTATTTATTTTTTTCCTTTGCAAATCCAAAAAGGTTATTTCAAACAAAATTATTTTACTGTGCCAAAATTCAGAATTTTTTTTTATTTTTCCATCTACAGGAAAAAAAAATTTATTTGTGACAAATAAATTTTTTATTTTAAAAGAGAAATCAAAATTCTTTTTCATATTTAGAATATAGATGAAATTTTTGTTATTTTTATTTCTTTGCATTGAAAAAATAAGTAAAAAGGTGGATTATTTTCTAAAAATAGATGACAAAATGTGAAAAAAACTGTTAAATAAAAACGTCACTAGAAGTTTACAACGTTTACAATCAACAATTGAAAAAAAATACTTTTCAAGCGGGAAACAATCAAATTGTTTGTTTCAAAAATTGTTCTTTTTAAATTATTCATTGAAAATAAACTACGCAAAACATATTTTAAACAAAAATTTTAAAAGAAACCTATTTTTTCTTGTAAATCGTTGATAATAAACTATTGCAAATTTCAACAATGTAATAAAAAACAATTTTTGATAATTTCAAATTTTTTTCAGTAATTACAATTTTAAACCAATAATATATTTTAAGTAACTTAATATGAAAGTATATTTGTCACAGAAGCTACTAAAATATTTATTTGTTTCAAATAAAAATGGTAGATATTTAAAAAAATGTAATTACAACTCGTTATTAATATTATTAATTATTATGTATTCGTTGAAGTTAATCTTCGAACAAAAAAATTGTAAAAACAAAATTTATTACTTTATACGCAGTTATTATTATAAGTTTTTTAATAATTATTATTGATAAAACAAAAACTAATATTTCTGTGTTTATTATTTCTAATGCTGTGAATTTAAAAAAAATGAAATTTTTTTTATGAAATATTCATAAAAATACTATGAAGTGAAAAATATTATAACTTTTATTTAGTTAAAAATTAGGTTCTTAATTATAAAATTTTCAACGAACACCTCCGGAGCGTAATGGATAACTTTGGCCTATCTATTAAGAAAAACCTATTATATTTAAAATATTAATAAAATAATCCTGTCAAGTTCAATTTCTTGAAATTCACATATTATTAAGTACCAATGATAACCTTTCATAAAAAAACTGGAGAATAGATTTTTTAAGTAAATGGATTTTGCATTTCGCTACAACTTTTAAAAATTTGAAAATTGCAGGGAAATGTTTAAAGTTTAAATAAAATATGTTCCATTTTCAATATTCTTTGTTATACATGTATAATAGAAACCAAAATTGTCAATAATAAATAATATTTCATGATCAAAATTATAATTTCATTGCTGATCCATTACGCCCCGGTCTCTCCTATAGTGATTTTCTATATTACAGAAATGTCACCTAAAACAATTTATTTAAATAGGACTCGTGCATATACTCTAATTAATTAATTAGTCAGTTTAAATTTTAATAATTTTGACAAAGAAAATATCTTTTTCTTTTTAAAGTTAGAGTTACTTTTGAGTGCAACTACACTGGCATAAGCAATAGAATACTTATTATTAGTAATTTTATTACAAATATTTTCTTAAATTTTTTATTGCAAATAAAATTAGAATCCTAAATTTTGCATTTAGAAACGTTTGAATTAATTTTGATAGTGAGGCAAAATTATTGTAATAATAATTTAAATCAAAGAAGAAATCTAATATATTTCGTTCATTTGAATTTTCAGAACTTTGAAATCATAAAATTTTATTATTATGACATAATCTAAAGTAAATTTAACAAATAATTAGTCACTATTATAACCATTTAAAATGTTGTCATTATTAACTGTTAAAGAAGTAATATTAATATTAATTAATATCTGTATTAACTATTTAATTAGTAATGAACGCTTTTTAATGATCTTAGGCTTATTATAAAAGAAAGTATTTATATTTAAAACATTGATAATAAAAATAATTTTATTCCACTTCTTAATTGTTTTTTTTTACTTTCTAAATTTGAATTAGTAATTGCAGTTTTTAATAAAAATATTTTTAAAAATTTTTTAAATAATTTACGATAAGATTTTAAAATATATATATATATATATATATATATATATATAAATTTTTTTATTACAAAGAATAATATATAATTATGCTACAAATAATAACAAATTTTAATTAATTAGTTAATAATAATAATTTATTATTGTATTTTTATGATATACCTATTAATTAATAATTGATAATAAATTAATTAAATATTTGATGTTATTGTTGGTGAACAATGTTTTTAAAAATTTTGAAAATTTATGCAAGCTGACAGTGAAAAATTATTTAATTTTTCACGAATCATCGATACGAGTCTTTCTAAGTATCTAAATTCAAAAGATTTGTTGTAATTCATTCAAAAACGCGGCTGCACTCTACACGGAAAGAAAGTTATTATATTAGTCATTATATTAGAAGTATTAAACTTTAATAAAAATTATACTATATTTAGTGATTCACGACGAGACTCTGTCCTTTCATAAAAGAAAAGAGATGAAAATATTACATTCAATTGTTTTCATTGTTTTTCTCGCGAGATTCTCGGTTTTTCGAGACGCGACTCGCTCGATGTGCATCACTAACTATATTTAATAAAGTTATATCAAATATCGAAAACTTTTAACAAATTTTAATATAACTTTACTAAATTTGATATAGGTACGTTTTGTTAAAGTGTCACACTAAAAAGAAAGTCTTATTTTAAAGCAGGAAAGCAGCCTTAAATTAAGATACAACATTTTTGTATCCTTTAACATTATAGCAGACAGTGCTGAATTTAAGACCGATCTTAAATTAAGATTTACTGTGTTAGTTTTGTTGATAGCAAAATTTTCCTTTGTCGCATTTTGTTCTACACTAGAGAGAGTCCTACACTTGTAAAATACTTTTATAAAATTTATTAATAATATCTTTCCGTGTAGTGAAAATAAACAGGAGTTTATAATGAAAAAACAGTTATATTAAATTTTTGTAACAGTGTTCTAGAACACTGTAGGAACAATGTTACTTCAAAATTCTACAACTAATTTAGAACAAATGTTACATGTCTGTTATAGAACAGATACAGAACAACTGTTCCAGAACAAAATTTAGAACAAAGCTCTAGAACTGTTCTATAATAAAATTGTAACACTTATTCTAGAACATTGTTCTTTTTTTGGTCTAGAACAGTTATAGTACGTGCACATTGGGTATCGTCTCGGTACAGTATTATGTAAAATCTATTCGCGATTGGTTAATTCAATTGTTAAATAAGGACGTTGCCCCGTCTTATCCGCAACCCCGTCTTGCCCCACTCTCCCCTAAATGAACAAATTCTCAGTTTCTTGTCACTTTCTGACAGACACATTATAGAACTACCCATATATTTGAAAGATTTAATAATTCAAAAGCAAAAAGTCAGGCATTCATATATAACTCTGAAAAACATCCAATTTTATTTTTTATTTACTTCAGATAAATATAAGACAATTTGAAAGATTTATATTATCGTAGGGAGAAATACTAAATTTTAATTCTCTATCACAAAAAGTTTAGCAATGTTTTTTATTTTAAATTTTTAAAATCCGACTTTTGATTCGTAATCAGTTACCTCACAAACCCCCGAGTAACAAGTTTTACGTCAATTGCATTGCAATTAAAATTTTTTTGTTTATGTATTAGTGTCCTTAAAGTTGTGACATTGCACAATTTTTCATAAAAATATCAACAATTTCCATAATAGATTTTCATACATTTGATTACAAACAAACAATTTTATAAACAATAATAATAATTAAAAGAATGTTTAAAAATTGAACTTTGTTTATTTCATAAAAAATTAATTCAGTAATGTAATGTAAACAATAATTATTGTTTCGCCTTGGTAAACTATGGATTCTCGTATTCTCTGAAGATTTAAAATTTGGTTGAAATTATTGGAAACGACGTTCGTCGGTCAACCTGCAAGCAGAGTTCCCCTCTCGTCGTTGACAATTTTCCCATTTTACGTACGAGCGAAGCAGAATTTACTCATTTCTTTAGAAACTAATATACTAATCAAACGGGCTTGAATTAATTTTGCATCGTTACCTTTTCTTGTACTTAACCCGCATATTGTTACCTACTTTAAATATAACCCTAAAAATTATGCAATTAACACCGAATTAATTAATCCGGAATTTTGAATATTATGGAATATTTATAGATATAATTTTTGGGAGAATTTTCTCGTCAATTTTTCCCGGATTTTTGAATATTATGGAATATTTATAGATATAATTTTTGGGAGAATTTTCTCGTCAATTTTTCGTCGTAGATGAGAGAAGCTACAAATTAGTGACTAAGTCCCTTAAAACAGTGGACGGCGAGAAAGACACTGGTCTAGATACCAGAATTTGAAAGCTGAAAGCTGTTCTTAAAGCTGAAATTGGCCTATAGCTTTTCCAGTAACTACGCTCCTTTTTCCGGCGTAAGAATACAAGATTCGTATAAATGGCTACAGGCGGGGAGAAACGGAGAAGGACAAGCGAGGAAGCACACCGTCAATTAGCGTTATCATCGTTCTCTTGGAATCTTGCTCTCGGCTTGTCCAGACATGCTTTCTAATCTTCGTGTCTTTTTTTATTTTCATACTGTATTATAGTGTCGCATATTCGACGCTTACATTTCCTTGGCTATGCGCTACTTGTTCTTCAATTTTCTAAGTAATAATAATTTGAATAAAATAATTTAAATTAAGGTTTGAAGATGTATAAATTGTAAAATTTAATTCAGCTGTCCACATGGCCGAGCAAGAGACCTTTTTTGATTTGAGATTTAAATCCTATTAATCCAGTTGTTAAAATGCTTTTATTGAGATTTTCAACTTTAATAGTTGGTTATTGAAATTTTATAAAATTTATAGAATTTTTATTAAACAATTATTTATCGCAATGTCTCTTGTTCGACCCCGTGTTGCCTTTTGTTACCTTTTTCCCCTTTTATTTTATAAATTTTTATAATAAATTCTTCCCCGTTACCAACATTACCAACCTCTCAATAATTTTATTATTATTAATTAAATAAAATGCTCCTTCAACTTTCCCCAGTTATCTTCTTCGTCACCCTTTTAGGTGTCCCTTTTATTAATAATGGCGGAATATTTTATTTAATTTTGAATTTATGTGAGATTTGTGTATAAATTGTTTATAATTTATTGGAATATTTACTGTCGTATTTTATGTGTGAATATTTTAAAATAATTTGTGTTACCCAGATTAATTGAAGTTAGTTGTTACCACAATTTGTATTAATTCGAAAAATTGTTTATAATATATGTGATAATTTTTTGATACATACTGAGTGTAATTTCTTCGAACCACAACGCAGCCTTCGTCATTTCGGTTCTGGCTAACCAGCAAAAACTTTAAATTTTATCCGTTTCTTGACCTAACCCTTTGGCCCCTTTGTTTCGTTTGTTCGTAGCACAAAATTGGATCTTACTTATTTATTGTTTATTAAAAATAAAATTTTCTTGTTATTGTTGTTATGATTGTTTATCATAATTTGTTGATTGCATTGTTGTAAAAATTATAAATATTCTATTTGATGAAAAACCCATTACAAAGTCTACTTTAGATTCTTACTTTAAATAAAAATACACACAAATATGTATAAAAAATATGCATCACCTAAACTTTGTTGAAGAATGAATGTAACAATTTAATTAAAATGGGTTTTAATTTTTTCACAACAAATGTAATGAGTGTTCTATTCACAGAAAAAAAGGGTGGTAATATTATGAATGGTAATGGGTAAAAATGACTTAAGTAAAGGGTAAAAATTACGACGGGTAATATTACAGAGGGTAAAACACTTACTTAAATGTGTCAGTAAAACAACTTTGCTGTTTCTTTACTAATTATATTAAAAAGGTTAAATATTGAATTATTCTTATTAAACTCAGTTCGAATTAATAATAATTAAATAATTTTACTACTTAATTTAATAAATAATTTTATTTTCGATTAAACTTATTGATTGAGTCACTTTCAAACTCACCATTTTATGGTTATGACTTTGTAAACAAAAGAGTTGGGAAATAATATGACAAAAAGTCACGAAAGGCAGAAAATTTTTAATATAAATTATTATTTTATTAAACAAATTTTTTCTTTTCTATAAAAAATGTATAATTGTAAATCATAATACATAATTATGATAAATAAATTTTATGTCTTTCAAAATCAAAATTTATAATTATAATGAAGCAAATACTGATTGCGTTTTTTATTTTTTTTATTAAAAAGATATTTTTTTCACATAAATGTTATTATTACTTATAATTGCTCTAATAAAATTTAAAGTTTTTTTTATAAATAAAGAAAAGAAATATAAATAAACATTATTTGTTAATTGCAAATTTTAATTTATAAAGAAATTGAATATTTTTAAAAAAAGGAATTTTTATTTGCTTCCACAGGAATTAAAAGGATTAAATATGTCAAATTCAAAAAATTATTTTTATTATTTCAATAAATATTTTCAATAACTTTTTAAAAAGTTCTTTAAGAATTTCCACATACATTTGTATTAAAATTTATTAACATAGATAAGAAAGTTTTTCTAAAAAATTATCGAAAACTTTCTATGAATTACGAAAAGTTTGAAAAAAATCTCTTAAACGTTTACGAAAATTTCTTCATGAAAATACAGGAAAAATACAATTTGAAAAAATTTCCACGTAACTGCACGTAACTTCAAATTATTTTTAAAAAATTAAATTAAACTTTTTCAAAACAATAATTTTTCAAAATTACCAGTTAAAAGTATAGAAAATTCAAATTTTTCAACAATATTTTAATCTGAAACCATTTCAAAATTATTTAACTACAAAAGTAATTAATTTATTGAATAATAGAATGTTTTTTTAAAATTTAATTGTTATTAAGAAAAATATAAGCAAAATATTTGTATTTCAGTCATAAATAATTGTAAAAATTATGATTTTTTAAACCAATTTCTAATGTTTTTTTAAGCAAAGAAATGATTGTTAAATATTTTATTTTTAATCATAAGCTTGCTAAAGAATTCTTATTTTTTCAAGTAAAGATTGAAAAAAATATAATATTTATGTTCCAGTCGCATTTTTTGTAAAAATTATAATTTTTTTTTAAAAAGAATAAATTTGCTCATAAGAAATTTTCGAATTATACATTTTTAAAAATATTTCATTTATATTCAAAGGAAAGAAAATGGTGTAATAAATATTTGTTTCTAAAAAATATTTGGTTTTAAACTATAATAAAAATATTTTTATAATAATATGATATCAAATTATTTCCTTGGAAATTTTGTTTAATAAGGAAGAAAATTTTGGTTAATGCGTAATTATTAATCACATTTCTTTAAACCAATTCTTGTTTTTAATTTAGAAACATATTTTTTTGTAAATTACACCATTATAATATTTTAAGTAAATTTTATAAATTAAAGATGTTTTAGTTTTTTGGTTTTAAATAAATTAGTTGACATTAGTTACTTCAACACTTGAACAAGCAAACAAAACAATGAGATAAATATTTGCTTTTTCATTATAATTATTTATAAATTATGATTTTGAAAGACATAAAATTTATTTATCATAATTATGTATTATGATTTACAATTATACATTTTTTATAGAAAAGAAAAAATTTGTTTAATAAAATAAAAATTTATATTAAAAATGTACTGCTTTGCGTGACATTTTATTATATTGTTTTATAACTTTTGTTTGTTTACAAAGTCATAACCATAAAATGGAGAGTTTGAAAGTGATTAATTTAACAATTCAAATTGGAAAATATAATTGTTTATTAATTTAGGTAAAAAAATTATTAAGTTGTGATTAATTCAAACTAGTTCTAATCAAAATAATTTAATATTTAACCTTCCTAATATAATTAGAAGAAAAAACACTTTTTATTTGTTTTAGTGACATATTCAGGTAAGTGTTTTACCCTCTGTACTTTTACCCGTCGTAATTTTTACCCTTTACTTAAGTCATTTTTACCCATTACCCTTCATAATATTACCGCCCTTTTTTTCTGTGTTATGTAATGAGTGTCCTAAACTTTTAGCCCATCCTTTAACCTTTGAACAATCCTAAAATGATAAATAAATAGGGATTAAAAAATTTGTCTCAACTTAACCAATGCATTGACTGTTTGAAAAGAGTCATAAAATAATATATTAAAAGCAAATTCTTATTTTCTTGGCATAATGAAAATGTCATCTTTTCTTTTTAACTCGCTTTTATTAGTATTTTGATTAATTTAAAAAAAATTTCTTTATAAAACGTCACCTTTTAGTGAAATTTATGGTTCGTTTTAGTTTCATAATTATAAGAGTAATAAAACAATACTTGTCTGTAAGAAATTAATCATCGTCAAATGGAAAATTTGTAAAATTTTTTTATAATTTGTCAATTTCTGACGAAAATTGTCTTTTATGTGAAATATATCACTTTAATTGCGTGATCCCTATGAATTACGTTAATGTGATATAAATAACTGTTTGAAAAAATTAGTTTCAATTACAAAATCGGAACTTGCTACTTTAACTTATGTTGAGGCTAAAAATGACAATTTAAATTAAATGGCCCATAAGTGTGCATAAGTACGAAAACATTTTAAGCCTACTAATGTGCTTTAAACCATTTACCATTCATTTCCCTCTTTTTTATCCTGAAGCCGCAAAGGTAGACAAGTTTGGGAACGAAATCTAAATTACTACTGCTGAACTCCAAAATTTTCAATCGAATTCCTCTGCGTGAAATAATGCGTAAAAAACCATTTCTGCAGTTAATAATTTTACTAATTCAAATTTAGAGAGTAAACACTTTTAATTCGTTTTTTGTTTCAATTTGATGTTCTTTGGAGAACTGTCTTATGAAAAGTTGTAAAACTGAAAAATAAAGTTAAACAAATAGTGTAAAACCAAATAATTTATTTCTTCTTTTCGAATTACACTTTTACTGCAAAATGCAAATCATTTTCGCGTTATGTTTTATTCTTTTTGCATTATGTTATGAAGCATGTACCATTTTTACCCCTGGGGTGTTAAAGACGTTGGTTGTTGTGCGCACCACAAGAATAATATCACTTTTTTCTTCTCTTTTTCTTGTTTTTCAGCAAAAGAGAATGAAAGTTTATCTGGATTTGCAATTCGCAAAACAGAGTTTCGGTGGTCTCGAAGGTTTTGCTTTAGCAATAGTATAGCGACAAAAGTCTTTCAAAAGTTTGATTAAACTTTAGCCGCGCGCTAGAGACGCGTGCTTGTGAAACATCGGTTTTACGAGATGCGAGAGGGTGCCACACGCTAGAATAAGGGAGAGTAAGAGAGAGTGACTCTCTTTCTTTTATACATCATTGAGAGAGTGCGAAGAGAATTTTGAAATTCGAATGAGGGTACAAACTAACACTCTACTTTCCAGTAAGTTCTTCTTGCATTGTTGTGCACGAACGGAAAGCCGATAAACGTGAGAGAAAAGGGTTTGAAGCTAAGTTTTGCTTTTGTTCTCTCTCCAAACTCTGTTGCTATTGCCATTAAATAAAGCGCACACAGTAGTTCCACTCATTCAATATATATATATATAAGAAGGAGAAAGCACTTTTTTCTTTTCTTACACAAAAATCGTACAATTTTTGTTTCTTTTCTAACCACAGCAATTGTGTTCATTTCCTCCTGTAAGTAGTCTTTCAAAAAGAAAAAAGAAAGTGAAAAAAACTCTCTCTTAACCCTCCGTCCGACACCTGGGTCCAGGGAGACCATTATGCTTAATATACTATACACGTATAGCTAACGATTTACAAAAAACCAGTCGAAGAAGATTATCAATATTTTATGAATCATAGAAATATAGCATCAACATCAGAAGAGGTATCAGACGGAGGGCACTGCAAAAGCAAGTGTCTCATTTTGTGACGTTTTGTCTGCATATTTGAAACACATGACATGTCTTGTGTCCACATACTTGAAACACATATGTGTCTCATGTTAAGACGTTACAAAGTGTTTCACACATTTAGCATTGCATTTTGGGAAACGTTATGTGTTTCGAGTATCCGTCTCACGGTAAGAAGACGGATTATAGGGGAGACCGGAGCGTAATGGATCACTTTTCACTTTTTGTTGCTTAAATTCGTAATTCATGCTTTAATAAAAATTTCATCATGAGAAACACTTAGCTTAACATCTCAACTTTCAATTTTAAAAAAATACGGCCTAATATCACTTATACTTTACTTCTAGAACAATGTTTTTGAAGAAATGAAAGGTGAGAAATTTCGCCTCGGACCGGGGCGTAATGGATCACCAATGAAATTATAAGTTAGATTATCAAATATTATTACGGTATTAACAATTTTGGTTTCTATTGTATATTTATAACAAAGAATATTGAAAATGGAACATATTTTATTTAAACTTTAAACATTTTCATGCAATTTTCAAATTTTTAAAAGTTGTAGCGAAATGAAAAATCCATGAGTCATTCCATTATATTTCGACTAAAGTCGTTGCCGACTAATTTTAAAAAATTGTAATATTTTGCAGCAATGATTTTAAAGATATTAGGATTACCGAACAAAACGAATTTTTAAAATATTTTTTATATTTATTGTAAAATAAGCATCTAAAGTATATGAAGTCGTAAAAACTGTCACATTTTCATCTAATAGAAAATATTAAAAAACACATAATTTATTATAAAAACGTAAAAAAATTATAGATTTTATTAAGAATGAATTATTTTAACATTATAAATTGGTAGAAACAATTATTAATAAGAAATATTAAATAAAAAATGATTTTAAAGTTCACTTGGCAAATAACCTATTTTTGCAAATTTCATTCACTAAATGTAAGAAATAGAAATCATTAAATTGAATAAAAGCTTATGAAATATAAAGTACCTGTGATTAACTTTTAGTTTTTCTTAACACTTTCTTCCTTTTTTCTTCATAAATGTTAAAAAATAAGCAATTAAAACTGGCACTTTGCTTATTTTCACGATTTTAAAATGTCAATAACTTCTGCCCAGAAAAATGTAAAATTACGAAAATTGGGCAATAATTAATTGATTACTAGATACACTCACTGGAAAAAGATTTTCTTTGGTCCCGAAGCTATTTTCCGAATTAATTAACTTTAAAATTTTTACTATTTTTGTCAGGTTAATACATGTCTTTTTTAAATGATGAAGTTAGCTTTTCTTGTTTATTTAAATGATTTAATGCATCCAAGCAATCATACGTTTTTAGTATATTTTAATTTAACTGTTTTATCAATAATAGAAAAGTTCAATTTTCACCGCCAGGTGGCGAAAACGCTACATTTTCGTAAATAAGATTACAAAAATTTCAGGATTAAGCACAGCAGAAAAATAATAGGAAATCAAACTTAGGGGACTTTTTTATCGATAAATGGATTCCTCTGATCTTATAGTCCAGTATGTCTGCAGTGTCTCGAAGAAACAGAAGAAAACGTTTACCGTTACCAACAGAAGTGAAGCAGTTACTTTTCATAAATGATCATAATGATCATCATCAAAAAGATTATGAAAATGACATCGAAAATGAAGACGAAATTGATGCTGAATTCCAAAGTGACGAAATTATTAGATCTAATTTAGTTCAAAATCTGCTAGATAATTTGGAATTATCCGAAAAGGAAATTTTGGATTATGATTTGGTCGACCCATTCTTACTTTATATACAGGAACTTTTAAATGAATCATAAAAAAAATTTTTGAACAATTAATTTTCAGGTCAATAGAATCAATTTTTCATTTTTTTTGTCCGCCATATTGGATCCGCTATTCTGAATTTTTGAAAACTGCCTTCAAATTCGTAATCAGCGACCCCAAAAACTGTAAGAACAATTATGAGTTATTTTAAATTTCTTTTTTTCTAGAAGTTATTAATTTTGTCCATGCAAACGAGGTTTCCGGCCCACAAAATGTAACCCGATTTCAGAAAGTTTTTTTTTTATAAAAATAAGCATTCATATGCTAAATTCTCAGTTCCCTAACATGTTCTAATACAAAAATGAAAGTTAAAAAACTATATAAATATTATTTTTAACCATTTAAATACAAATTTACACTTGGATAATAATTTCATATAGTTGTACCTTACAAAGATAAAAATTATTGTTACATTACTTTATATATATTTTTAAAAATATAATCTTGAATTTTGGCCCTCAAATTCATTCTCAGTTTCCTGGCATAATAAAAGAACGTTAAAATTATTAAGAATTTGCATTCTGATTAATTCACCATTTTTTACAATGATTAGTAAAGGTGCATTATACCCAATTTGCAGGTGAATTAACTAAAATTGTGTCCTTTATGATCGAAATTGCCATATGGTCAAAAAAAATACTCAGATATTTAAAAAAAATATCTTATATTTGTATATTTTTGTTGCTCTAGGTGTTGTAGAACCTTATTACCTGTTGACTATTAAGATGAAATTTGTTATTAAACGTTATTTATCAAGTCTTTAGACTAAAAATAACTAAAATTCTCAACAATTTAGTATTTGCAATTTAATAACTTAAAAACAAAGAAAAAGGCTTTCCCCACTCTCCCCTATGGAATTGTGCTATTAAGCACACGCAATTTGTTCTAAACAAATCTTATGAACAATTTATTAATGTAGACTTTATCATTTATGAATCTCTATAACTTTTGTTACTCGGGGATTATCGAGGTCGCTGCTTAAAAATCAGGTGTCAGATTTCCAAAATTCAAAATGGCGGATCCAATATTGCTGAGGAATTTAAAAAAATTGCTTGCCATTTACACGGAACTTGCTACTCGGGGGTTTTTGGGGCCGCTGAATTCGGATTTGATGTCCGCTTTTTAAAATTGAAAATTACTTTTCCAATTTTGTATTTTTTTCTCCTAAACCTGCGTTTGGGATATTTTTCCAGATATTATGTAATCTGTAATTAAAATTAAAGACTATAATAAAGATTCCAGCATGTCAGGTTATGGAGAAAAAAATACTGAAAACCGTCAAAAACACGTTTTTTGGGGTGTTTACCCCCACTTTTCTCAAAATCCTGACGTGATACGCAATTTTGGACACCGGGATCGTATTCACCGCACAAAATTACATGAGAAACCACTCCCATATCTAAAAAACCTTTGTATACCTGTGTAATACTATTAACTTCAATTTAAACTACTTTTTAAGACCTGAACGTAAAAAAAATTTTGTGCCCAAATTTTCTTCATTTTCTTCCTTCATTTTTAGAACTATCCATATGCATTGAGTCACCTTTAAAGTTTTAGAATGAGACACGAGATGAAATTAAATGTCTCAATATAAAACAGATTTTGTATCACAATGGTTTCAACACCTGAAGCAACTCATTTTAAGACACGAGTGGGATACCACTTTTTGCAGTGTATATAAAACTTCCTCTTTATATCAATAGCACACTGAAAAAAAATTGTAATTGAACCAAGTAAATGCATTTACTTGACAGAATTTACTTGAATCAATCCTATATTTATTTGAAGAGAGAAATTTATTTTCTTGTGCCAAGTAATTATGAGCATTGGGTATAGTTCTTGTATTAATAATTCAGTATTTGGTGGAAGTAAATATGTTATTATTACAATCAAATATTTTACTTATCCTAAGTACCAAAAAGGATTGAATCAAGAATATTATGTTCTTAAGCGAAATAGTAAAGTATTGTCTAGAGAATTCGTGTTTCTTAAATCAAATCATTTCATTCATTTGCTTTGAAACTTTTTTTTACTTAACACAATGCCGGTGTTCTTGATCCAAGAAAATATTTTTCTTCAAATGGATGTGCAACTTAAATAGCAGTTTTTGAAAACTATCCATTGAGACTTGGATGGCATAGTGGCAACGGTACGGCTTCTGACGCGTGCAACCCGGGTTCGATTCCTCCGACCGTGGAAAATTTTCTTTCAAGGTATATTTGTTGTATTTGTGATAAGTATTAATTAAATGTAAATATTATGTAAAATAACAATTGTTTAATTATTTAAATAAAAAATATAAATGTTAATTAATTAAATAATAAAAATGTTTGACCTAAGTATTAGAAATCATGGGATGAGAGAGGGGGGGGGGGATTCAAGTAAATAATTTACTTGAATTGAGAAAAAATTTTTTTTATTGAAATTTATAATTTTCTCAAATCAAGAAAATATTTTCTTGATTTGATACACAAATGTTCTTGAATTAATATAATCTGCATTTCTTTCGTGAAACTTAATTTCTTGACTGGATTCCATATTTTCTTGGATCAAGAACATATACTCTCCTACCAAGTATACTATGTCAAGAAAATCGTTTTCTTGAATCAATACTATAATACTCTTGGCCGTATTCAATCCCACCATTTACTTCAACCAAGAAAAATTTTCTTGGTTCAATACTATTTTTTTTTCAGTGCATTTACATATATATCGGACAAAAATCTTGAGAATTTTTTTCCACTTGAATTCTTGTATAATTGTTTACAAAAAAATTTTTTTTAGTAAAAATGTTGAATTTTTTATATATTATTAATATTTACTAGTATTAGTTAACTCTGTTTTTGTAAGTGTCAAATACAAATAAACTTTTATTTTCCTTTACACAAAAAAGGAAAAAACAAATTAAAGACTTTTATTATTTTTGTGGTGTTCAACCAAAAACCTTTACAATCCTGCGGGAAAAATGGAACGTGCTCCAGAAAAAGCAAAAAAATATGAAAGAAAAATCTCAGAAATTATTTGCATTATGCAGTAAAAGTGCAATTTAAAAAGAAAGTAGAAAATCTTTTGCAAAACGGTTTTTATATTATTTGTTTAACTTTGTTTTTGATTGTTACAACTTTTCATTTAGAGAAGAAATACAATAACGAAAATTCACTGCGCGAATGACGATGTCAACTCCCTGCCATCAACTTTTAATGGGACAAATTTCCACCAGAAACTTTTTCTGTTCAAGTATTTTTTTTTCTCGCAATCAAATTGAACTTTACTATTTTTTATTTATTTCTTTTTTTAAAAGAAAAACTTTTCTTAAAATGATACCTAATTGAAGAAAATATTTGGCAAATTTATTGCAATAATTGTTTCGAAAAAATTATTGTATAGAAATAAAAAAAGTGGGTTGCACATTTTATTTAAAAATGCATACAGAAAAAACAATTTAAATTCTACAAACGCTCAAAAAACATTTTATTTCAATCGAATAATATAATAATTTATTACAAGAAAAATATTGTGAACTAAAAAAGGTTTTAAAAAATATTTTTCAATCATTTATATTGTGACAGAAAAGGACTAAATTGAAAAAATAATAATTTATAATGTCGAATGTGTACATCGACATTGGGACAATTTATATTAATTGAAAACCCATTTCGACTTCATTATTATTATTATTTCATTTTTGTTTCTGATTTTAATTACCCCTTGGAGTTTTACATTCATACAAAATAAGAATGAAACTTTATTACAATTTGTATTTTTATAACAATAAGAGCAATTATTCGACAAATATTCATTTGCGCAAATCACATAATTTACAAATAGAATTTTTTTTCAAAACAACAATAATATTGTTATTTCTATTTCTGTTACTTTATTGTTATTATTATAATTATTATTTTTGGTATCAGTATTTTTATGAAAATTTTTATTATTCTTATTTAGGGTCATTTGGGGTTAAAATAAACGGAATATCTATGTTTCATCAAAAACATTAGTTTTTTTGTTAAAAGGTAAAATGGTCGTATTTTTTTTGCATGAACTTGTTGCTTTACTTCCCCAGAAAAATTTTATGAGGTACAAAAAAATATTGATGCACCTAAATCGCCTAAAACTGACTGTTTACATTTACCCCGAGATTTTGAAATTTGCCTACAATTCGGGGTAAATGTAAACACCACTGTAGTTATGCGAGGTTTAAGAAACAAGTTATTTCAAGTACACTACTGTTTTAAGGGATGGAAAAACTGAAAAAAAATTCTTCGTAGATGTGTAGTAAATCATCCAGTTGACTGATAATTTATCATATAAAATAAACAATCAACCATTACAAAATTAGTAATGTAAAAACTTGAATAACTGGAACAAATTTTAATAGATTTTCATTTAACTTGGTAAATAAAAGTTTTAAAGGTTGATGGATAAGAATCTAAAATCGAATTTTTAAATTTCAAAAGGTTGGATCCAATATGGCCGTCAAACATAAAATATTCTTAAAAATTGATCAAATTTGCTTGAATTTTGAGGTCGCTAAATACGAATTTTAAATCAAATTTTAAATTTCTACACGAAGGAGGTATGAAAAACAACTAATTTCTTTTTCTATATAATCTTACACTGGAAAAGTAATTAAATTTTCAAATAGAAGCAAATTTATTCAATTATTTTTTGTTTAAGTGTAGTTGAAGTCTTGTTTACATTTACCCCGAGTTTTCGAATTTTCGGGGTAAATGTAAACACTTAATTATTTATTAACTAAATTGACGAAAATCAAAAATTAAAGTCAACTTTTGTTTAAGCATTAAAGAATAAAAAAGATTAAAAAAAATACACCGATATATACACCGGTATATTTTTTTTATAAGGAAGAATGAAAAATTTTAGTTTGATTTTTTAATTTATTTTTATGCAAATGCTAGACAAAATACTGAAACAGTAAAATTCTGATTTTCAATCTTTTTTGCATTAAAAGATAACTTGTACTATGGCATTGCCAATTGTCAAAATAAAATATTTGCAATACTCAAAACATCCTATAGGTGAGCTGAGGTAAAAATATTGACGTCGAACTTATTTTTAAATTTTTCAATTTAGCTGAAACATCTACTGTTTACATTTACCCCTTGTTTACATTTACTCCAAATGACCCTTCTATTATCTTGAATATTTTTCTTTTCAATTAGTTGATTATTTTGCAATATTAATTAATGAATTATTAATAATAATTTAACTAAAACAATCATTTTGAAGTTATGTAATGCCATTTATCTCTAGAATATTTTATGAATCATAGAAATGTAGCATCTCATAGGCATCAGAAAAGGTGTTGGACGGAGGCTTAATAATTTTAATAAGGAAAAGAATGAAAAAATCGGTATGTTTTTAAAATTATTTAAATTATTAAAGTTATTTTTAAAAAATAAGGTGTAAATGTTTCAATTTATCTTTTTTTGAAAATGTATAAAAAGTAGAAGAAGAGAAGAAAAATATGTGTCAGAAATAACGAATGCAACATATTATAAAGAAAAATTGAGTGTTTCAGTTTATACGTGTGTGAGAGTGTGTTTGTGATTTATGTTTGAACTTTTGCAGTTTTAATTTTAAAAATTTCCACTTGTCAGATTAAATAAGATATATACACGATTGTTTCATACATATTCATATGGCTTGAATAAACTCGTCCCACAGAACAACTGATTATTCTAATTTACTCTTTTATCATATTTTATCATATTTCTTTACTTCTTTTTATAATTATACTACAAATTTCAACATATAATATAATATATATATATATATATATATATATATATATTTACGAATTTACGTTATTTACCATTATTGGGGAGGGATGGGAAAAAATTAACACGAATAAATTAACGTAATATTAGTAAATAACAGAACCAATGGGTGAATTATAAATTCATATATGAACATTTTTTATCAAAAGAGAACATTTGTTTAAAATTTAAAAAAAAAATTCATCATTCCCTAAAAATTTATTTTTCTTCGAAATATTTGCTATTGCAAAAATTCTATTACTTATTTGCGATTCTTATTTATTAAACTTAATCAATTTTTTTCTAAATTAAAAATTAATAAATAATAATCTTTTTTAGTAATTTTTTGGTTGTTTGACCGTATGATATATTTTGTTTAATAATGATAAGGCCTAAATACGGCCTAAATTATATATTATATTATATTATAATAATATATTATATATTCTATATTATATATATTATATTATATTATATATATTATATATTCTATTATATTTAGGCCTTATCATTATTAAACAAAATATATCATACGGTCAAACAACCAAAAAATTACTATTATACACTGGCCTTAAAACCAATAAGATTCTACATTAATCAACATGAATAAAGAATTTTAAAACCGTATTTAGGCCTTATCATTATTAAACAAAATAATCTTTTTTATAATATAATAATTATTTTCTTTCATTTTTTTATGTAACATTTTAAAAATATTTTGTTATTATTTATTCCTTCTATCAATTTTATAATACAATTACATACTGATTAGAGATTTAAAAAATTGTTGTATTTAATTACTTTTTAATTATTTCTAAAATTCTTTCTAATTATTTGTCGATTATTCTTATATACATATAGCGTGGCACTTAACTTTTGCGTACTACCACAAAACTTTCGCACACGTTCGCTAATTAGTTTACAAGTAATTTACAAAACAATATACACGAATTCTAAGAGAAATAGTTCTCGCCACTAATGTACATTAGTTAACTTCTCCACCAATTACAAAAAAAGAAAACCAACAACAACTATAGGTACTAAAAATCAACTGAAAGAATTTTCCATTAAAAAATTATTAAAAGAAAAACGACAGAAAATTTAAAACTTATGTCTGACATTAAATTAATCTCATGCAAAATATAAAGACTGCGATCAAATTATTATAAACTTAGTACAAAAATAAATATTGTCTGATTAAGAATTTCAAGAATGACTTATCTTTATTATTTTTAACGTCATCTAAATACTAGTCCGAAGTATCACTGACGCCTTTGACCAAAATCTTATTTTCATTTTCTTACAAATACGATTGAAATTTATTATTCGGGTTCTTTCAGAATTATTAAGTAAAATTTCGAAAGTTTTTTACAATTTAAATTTTGACCAACTAATAAATTTAATGAAAATTTATTTTATTTTAGAAATCTTAATTTTTCCTAACACATGTGGTCAATTTTTTGCATTTTGGCCTGATACTTGAGGGGTAAAATAAAATTTAACACATTTATTCAAAGTATAAATATTCATTTGACAATTGTCAAGTAATCAATTATTTAATTCAAATAATTTTTTTCAAATTAAAAGAGAAACAAAAATTTTTGATCGTATATTCTTCATTTTCAATTGTAAATTTCAATTTTAAAAGTAACTTTAAATTTCAATTTTAGACTTGATTTTAAAATCCCTTTTTAAATTTCCATTGTAAAACTTAGTTTAAAATTTTTTTAAATTAAATTAAAACTTAATAATAAATTACAATTCTAAAACAAAATTTTAATTTTAAAACTAAATTTCCATTTTAAAAATCATTTTTTAATATCAATTTCAAGTTTGAATTATAATTAAAAAATTTAAACATTATTACAAAGTAAAATAAAATTTTAACCATATTTGATAATACAATAAAAAATTTTAAACATTTTTAAAAAATATGAATCTGGTGAAACATTGTTTAAAAAACCAAAACTTATTTTCAAATGTAGAATAATCTTTTTTACTAAAAATAAAACTTTGAACTACAAAATTTTATTCATTATCAAAATTAGAAAATAGAACAACACTGAATAAAATTTGACAGGCTTTTTAGAGTAAAAAAATATACTGTTTTCAAATTACAATATTTCATAACATTAAATTTGTACAAAATAACTTTTAAATTAAAAATAGTAACAAAAGTAAGCATTATTTTTTAAAAGACTAAACAAACAATATTTTTAAAATAAGGTTTCAAATTTTCTTATATTTACTTTAAATACATGAATAATTAAATAATAAATCAATAACAAAAAAAGGAACAATAGAAAAAGCTTGTAATTTAAAATTTCTTTTTAAAAAATTCCTTAAATATTTTATTGGAAATAAATTCAATTTACAACTATAACTTATATTTTAATAATTTTATCCTCTTCCCCTTGAAAAAAAGTTTTCTGTCATTCTTTTACAGATAAAAAACACATGAAGAAAATAAGAATTTTACTATCAATTAGGAATCGAAATTCCCATAAACAATTCCAACTTTATAAAAATTTCCACGCGACGAACACGTGTTTAGCGGTTTATTTTCAAAAGCGTAGTAAAGAAAAGAAAATAGCAGCAGAGAAGGATATATAGAGAAAAACTCACCTCGTAAGAAACACAATAGAAGAAGAAACGTGAAGAAATGTTGATAGTGTACAAATCTTAATGTAACCCTTCTCGTCAGCATTGTTTTTTTTACATTTATTTTTTTGCACCTAAACAATCCCGATTTTTTTACCGACAAAAATATGGAAGTTCAAGTATTATATGTAACAAATACACAATTTTAAACAAATTTCCCACATAATAAAAAAGTGAAAGAGAAGTCAAGAAATATTTTAAATACAGATTTTCGTATTTAAAAAAACTATTTGTTTACAATTATTTTCAAACGAAAAATTATTTTTTATAATTATTTATTTATTAACTTTTTTGTATTTTATGACAACTGAGATGAAATGAGGGGTAAGTTACGTGGATGAAGTCTCGGTATCAACTACCGCGCGCGTTCGCGCTTTCAACCCTCCGCATGTTGGAATAACCCCCTCCTTTTCACTAGTACACTATCAACCCTCCTTCCACCCCCAACAACTGAACTGAACTGAAACTCGCCGGTGACTGTTTTCTGCTAATTTGTGTGTCTTTCTCTCTAAAAGGTTCTCCATTTTTTCATGGCTATTTTGATTTACATTTTCACTTACAATTTTCAATTATGAAAAATTCCTAAAATAATTATAGTAATTAGTATTTGTATTAAATTATTCCACACTATTTTTATTATTGGTTTTAAGTAAAATTCTTTAAAAGTAAAGAATAAAATGTAATTTATATTTATATTACAAATCTTTAAAGGAAATACAGTAATTGAGGTTCTTTCAAAATTCGATAAAAAATTAAACCTTAAAGTTGAAGGTCACAAATGGCAGAAAATTTTAAGAGAGGGTCAAACCATTACATTTTGAATAAAGTCGTTGCGGCCTAATATAAACAAAATTGATATTTTTAGAAATGAATCTGTACTATCTCTGAAGAACGAAATGAAAAGAATTGTATTAAAATATTTATTACTTTTCTTAAAACATGGGTGTAAAGTGGAGACTGTGCAAAAAAATGGAACTTTTTTAGCAATTAGAAAATATTTCAAAATTATTGAAAAATTCTTAAAAGTGCAAAAGATTGATGATTCATGTTTAAAATCAGTTGATTTATTATTCTTAAATAAAAAAACTAGCATAAAAATAATAGATAAAATATGTTTTTAAAGTCGATCCGGCAAATAACCTAATTTTGACGTTCTTATCAATTAATTACGAGAAGGGTGAATTATTGAATTAAATAAAAACTCACCGAATACAGAGTATTTTTGATGAACTTTCAGGATTTCTTAGCACTTTTTTAATTTTTCCTTTAAATATACAAGAAATATTGAGATGAAAGTACGTGATTTCCGAATAGTTGCGTACTTTACAATTTAATAAGGTAAATGTCCCTATTTGTGAACAACTTACATTTCCACTATACTTAAAAGTGAAAAAATTACCTTTATGTTTTTTCTATAAAAATCTTTTTTTACGATAAGAAGATATATTAATTTTTAAAACAAATATGACTTTGAATCCATTTTTTATTGTCAAAATATAGTAAATTATTGTGTTTTTATGAAAAAAGTTAATGTACCAATTTGTGAACTGATTAGTATTTTTCTTAAATACGCTATGATACACTCATCTTTATATGCATTAGCTGTTTAAAAATGTAAATTAATATCAAATCTCATAAAAACTCACTTTAATTTGTAAAACTTTAGTTTATTTGCTCTGATAAACTCTAAAACGTAAACCTGTCAAATGACTTGATTGCTTGCAGATGTCAAAATACAAAATAGAATTATTAAAACATTTTTTTCATAAAATACCGCTTTATAATAATAAAATACGTTTCAGGATAAAAAGCAAGTATTTACAACAGTATATTTAATTGATTTCTATTTAAATTTGCACATATGAACGCAAAGTGCACAAAAAGGGACAATTTACTTTAACTCCGTTAAAGAAAAATAAAATAATTTGGCACTTTTAAAACTTCTAAATCACAACGATATCTATACACTGAAAAATTTTCGTTTTGGTCCCAGTACTAATTTAAAAAATACAAAGGTTTAAAAATTGTGTACTTTTTCAGGTTAAAACTATTTGTTTTTTTAATATTGAAGTTTTTAATTTGAAGCTTTTAATTTACACACTATGATCGGAACGTGATTAACAACAAAAAACCAATTTCAATTAAAAGAATATAAATAGTTTAAACCTGAAAAAGTGTGCAATTTTCAAACCTTTGTATTTTTTAAATTAGACCCGGGAGCAAAACGAAGATTTTTAAGTGTATAGATATCGTTGTGATTTAGAAGTTGTGAATGTGACAAATATTTTTACTTTTCTTTAACGGAGTTATTGAGTTGTAAAGTACGAAATCACGTACTTTCAACTCAATATTTCTTGTATATTTAAAGAAAAAATTAAAAAATTGCTAAGAAATCCTGAAAGTTCATTAAAAATACTCCGTATTCGGTGAGTTTTTATTTAATTCAATAATTCACCCTTCTCGTAATTAATTGATAAAACGTCAAAATTAGGTTATTTGCCGGATCGACTTTAAAAACACATTTTATCTATTACTTTTATATTTCTAGACTAGTTTTTTTATTTAAGAATAATTAATCAACTAATTTTAAACATGAATCAATCAATCTTTTGCACTTTTAAGAATTTTTCAATAATTATTAAATATTTTCTAATTGCTAAAAAAGTGCCATTTTTTCGCACAGTCTCCACGTTACACCCATGTTTTAAGAAAAGTAATAAATATTTTAATACAATTCTTTTCATTTCATTCTTCAGAGATAATATACTGATTCATTTCTAAATTTTCATGTGAACGCTTAGTCTGTAAGTCAACATTACCCTTAAAATCGACCTAAATTTTGAGGAAAGAACAGGTCAATTTTGAAGTTAAGATCCAAATTGTCCTTTTAGATTTGACCTAAATTTTGAAGGAAGACAAGGTGGTCACCAAACTTGTCGATAAAATTCTCGCTCATTTCCCGCTTTTTTCAAGGTTTTTAAGAAATTTTCAAGATTTCAAAAATGAACTTTATTGAGCATTTTATGCAATTTCAATACATCTAAATTTATATACAAGAAAAATTTTTAAAATAGTTAATAATTTTTAAATAAATATCAAAATTTTCAAAAAATAAATATTTGAGCTACTCGTAATTTTTATTAATTTTCACTGACAAGTGCGAGTTGCACTCACACTAAGATCAAAGGTTCCGTACACCAAAACAAAACTCATTTTATATATAAATATGGTAATTATTTAGAATCACGGCTTTTGCGAATTTTAGAGATAAATGATTAATTCTTTTTGGAAAGGCTTTCATTCAGCTAGAAAATAAAAAATTAGGTGGGGGGAGGATGAAAAAGTTAATTATGGAACGCCAAGGATGGGAAACAAATTAAAAAATTTCTATTTCAGGCGATAACTCGGTAAATATTAAATATTTCGAAAAATGTTCTACATAAAATTTGTAGATCTTGTTAAGATACACATTTTATGTTACATGCAATTGTTTCATAAATTGAGTATTTTCCGAGAAAAACACAAAAAACGAAAAATAACCATAGAAACATTTTAATGCAGAAGGGAGTCAAATTAACTTTCTAGATGGTACTAGAAGCTATCCAACTTAGACCAGACCCCCCTCCAACGTTTAAAAAAGGCGGTTTGAAAGTACATACACAACACATCACTCAAAGGCGGGCGAAGCCTGCCGCACCTGATTTCCTTCAACATTTTAATGCAGAAAGGAAGTCAAATTAACTTTCTAGATGGTACTAGAAGCTATCCAACTTAGACCAGACCCCCCTCCAACGTTTAAAAAAGGCGTTTTGAAGGTGCATCCACAACACATCACTCTAAGGCGGGCGAAGCCCGCCGCACCTGATTTCCTTCAACGTTTTAATGCAGAAAGGGAGTCAAATCCGTTGGAGAGGGGTCTGGACTATGTTAGACATCTTGTTATACAAACTAGAAAGTTAATTTTACTGCCTTATGCATTAAAATGTTGAAGGAAATCAGGTGCGGCGGGCTTCGCCCGCCTTAGAGCGATGTGTTGTGATTGCACCTTCAAAACGCCTTTTTTAAACGTTGGAGGGGGGTCTGGTCTAAGTTGGATAGCTTCTAGTACCATCTAGAAAGTTAATTTGACTTCCTTTCTGCATTAAAATGTTGAAGGAAATCAGGTGCGGCAGGCTTCGCCCGCCTTTGAGTGATGTGTTGTGTATGTACTTTCAAATCGCCTTTTTTAAACGTTGGAGGGGGGTCTGGTCTATGTTGGATAGCTTCTAGTACCATCTAGAAAGTTAATTTGACTCCCTTTCTGCATTAAAACGTTTCTATGGTTATTTTCCGTTTTTTGTGTTTTTCTCGAAAAATACTCAATTTATGAAACAATTGCATGTAACATAAAATGTGTATCTTAACAAGATCTACAACTTTTATGTAGAACATTTTTCGAAATATTTAATATTTACCGAGTTATCGCCTGAAATCGAAAATTTTTAATTTGTTTCCCATCCCTGGCGTTCCATAATTAACTTTTTAATCCTCCCCCACCTAATTTTTCATTTTCTAGCTGAATGAAAGCCTTTCCAAAAAGAATTAATCATTTATCTCTAAAATTCGCAAAAGCCGTGATTCTAAATAATTACCATATATGTATATATATATATATATATAAGAAATTTAATTTATTAAAATTTTTCCTGTAATCTGCACTCAAAACTGAAGATCCCTACCGAATTTCAGCTCACTAGGTTGAGATTTGTAGAAGTTAAGGGAGGGGACAGGGTCATTTTTGCAATTTTTTCGAAAAAATTTAATTTCTTTTCCCTCCATTTTGCAAATATGTAGACCAATCGTGTTCGCTACATTTTTTCCTGTAATCTCCATTTAAAACTGAAGATCTTTTCCGAATTTCAGCTCACTAAGTTCAGATTTGTTGAAGTTAAGGGGGGAAAGCCCATTTTGCGTGGATGGGACGGACACACGAGTGATTTCTTAAGTGTTCCATCAGTACACCTATGATGTACAGAACCCTAAAAATAACCTTGCATTTCTCCAAAAATATTGTTCTAGAAAAAAAAGTATAAGCAATATTATAGAGCGCACTTTTTTAAAATTGAAAGCTGAGTAATGAAATTTTGATTAATAAAAGAATGACGAAGTTAAGCAACAAAAAGTGATCCATTACGCCCCGCTCTCCCCTACTTGGTAAATATTTACAAGTATTCTATGGGTATTCTCATGTTTTTATCATATATATTCAATATTCTCACCATTCACTGATATTCTTTAATATTCCTATATAATCGTAAGTAATCTCCAATATTTTGACTTGAATATTTTGTTTCAAGAAATCTGTAACATATTTTTACATTTGTCATTTTGAATTTATAAGCGTAAAGGCACCGGAAACTCTAAATTCTCTGCTTTTTCGATACTCAAGTGAAAAGACAGTCAAATACCCACATAGCACATTACGTTACAGTAACCTTATAGTAAGGTTACCGTGTAAGGTTAGCAACATTACAGTGTAAGGTTACGATAAGGTTACCGTAAGGTTAAAATGTCCCACCTTTCTTTATGTTACATTGTAAGGTTACCACAACATTGCACCGTAATATAATACAATATATTCAAATATATATTTATTAGATAAATTAATTATTTAATATTTAATTATTATTTAGTATAAACCAACATAAAATGGTAATTATTATATGTTACATTATATAATATAATTATTAATTTCTTCAAAGAACTGGAGTTTTGAATTATTATCCGTGATGAATGGATAATAATAAAAATTGTTAACGTCATAATAGACGTCAACTTTTTCTTCTTCTATTTAATGGCTTCGATTAATCAGGTCAATTCTTGATTATTTGAGTTCAGTTACTTATATATATTTTTAATTTCCACTTTTATTTGTTTCAGATTTAGACGTTGGATTTCCTTCTCTGGTTTGTTTTTCGGTTAGATATTCAGTGTGCATTGCGACGTTCGTTTAGGTGACTTTCACAGGAGGAATGGAGGGAAGAAAGGGGGAATCTTCTTTAGTCCACCCGGAAATGATTCGGCTAACTTTGAATTTCCCGTCTCTGCTTTGTTTCATTTATCCACTAAATTGTTTATTTATTTATCTCTCCCTATTATATAAAAACATTTCGCCGCCGCCGCCGCAGAGTCAGGATTTCTAAGGGCCCTCTGTAGTAAGGGCCGTCAAAACTTTATAATAATGAATAAATTGTATTTATTTTGTATTTATTTATTTATTATATATTTGTATTTGTATATTTATTTATTTTTTTTAGTTTTATTTGACTTTTTGTTAGTACTCTGAAATTATTTAACTATTATTATTATTATTGCCCCCTGCCATTTCAGTCTCCTTCCCTTACGTTATGCACTTTTAATTAATTATAGATAATGATAATGTTTTCTTTTTCTTATTTTATTTTGACTGAGGGGTTTAAAGAAGGGTTGAGATTTATTCGCAGTGCTTTCCCAGTTCTTACTCCCTTCGAGTGATTTATATATATATATATATATATATATATATATATAAACATAAAAATTATTATTTATTTTCCGTAATTCTGTATTCTTGTCTTTTTAAAATCCAGATCACATGCTGTATTAATTTATTACTTATTATAATAGGGGCGGTATTAATCCTACACAATATTAAACTCTACACAAGAAAATTCTACACCGCTAATAAAGCGTTCAGACCTCTGCTGTCTGTCTGCAGGTTGCCATGGTAAAGTACAAGAGTAAAAGAGTAAGAAAATTCAAATTTATTACACCCTCTCCCTTACTCTTATTGCTCCTGGCTGCGCAGGCAGACAGCCTGCAGAGGTCTGAATGCTCCTTAACTGTACACGAGGAAACTCTCAACAGAATGTGAAAAAAATAATACTACACAAGTAAATACAACATTCTAAAACCCTACACAGTAAACTAAAAACTAATAAACTCTCACCGTAAACTGCAAACGAATAAACTCTACACAATGATGAAAAAGTGAAAATTAGAATCCTACACAATTAAATTCTACACATAAAAATTGTCATTAACCATTTTGGTTTATATTTTGATTTCTACACAATTAAACTCAACATTTGTAAATTCTACACATAAAGTGAAACTAAATAAATCCTACATAAATCAACTCTACACACACAATGAAAATTAAACTCCATACGAGGTAACTGTACACATGTGTTGTTTGTCGTTTTGAAAACGTTTCTCTTTTGTCTCTTTAGTAACGAAATTTAATTGTTAAAGAAGTTAGTTGTTAACGAATTTAATTGTTTATTTAAATTTTAATTGTTCTAGTGTTTTTAGGGTTTCGTGGCCAAGGGCCAAAACCCTTATAGCGAGACTTCGGTGTCCGTCCGTAGTTTTTACGTCTCAAGTATTCAGTCTTAAGTTCTTATGTCCTAAGACTTAAGACTTAACTTCGGTATAAGAAGGTCTTAAGTCTTACGTCTTAACAACCGTTGCCATGGCAACTTCGGTATAAGAAGGTCTTAAGTCCTAAGTCTTAAGCTTTACGTCTTAATGATAGAACGTCCAACGTCCTTCCGGCAGGACCAAAAAGACTCAGGTGAGTCTGTCCGAAATCGCTAAATAAAACTAACATGGATTGACATAAACAAAAAGTAAAATATATCGTTGGAAAGGTGATGAAACAAGCTTTCAGCGCATGTAAATGTCGAGCTTGTAAGTTCATTTTTAGTCACAAAATGATGAAACCCGGTCCTGCCGGCAGGACGCTTTTCGCTTTGTTTAAAAGGCTACCAAGCCTAGGCATATAAATTTAGAAACTTGATATTTACATCATTGGAAAGCTTGTTTCATTACCTGTCCAACGATATATTCGTTTTTGTATTTATCTGCTTCCATATTCATTTTATAAAGCAAAATTCAAGAGAGTTTTTATTCATTTGGCCGCAATTTTGCTGATTAACATTAAAAATGAAATTTTTTTAAATTGAACAAATAGGTTTTATTCTTTGAACGTTTCTAAAGAAAAAGAGACTAGACCAGACAAAATATATTGATTTTTGTGGATTTTACATTAAATTTACGAAAAAATGTTTTTTTTTACTTTTTATCAGCAGCAAGTTTGAGGGCTTTGAAAAATGGTTTAATATTATTATTTTAAAAAGTCAAATATATGGATTTTTTCGTCTTTTCATCTACTTTAATCCCAAGAAGTTTCGAAAAAGAAAAATTGAATTCTCTTTTTTTAAAAGCCTTTTTTTCGGAACATCCTTCCGGCAGGACGGGCGCTTGGACGTTCTATCATTAACAATCGTTGTCATGGCAACCGTTGCTATGTTAATGGTTGTCATGACAGCCGTTGCCATGGTAACCGTTGCTATGTTAATGGTTGTCATAACAGCCGTTGCCATGGCAACCGTTGCTATGTTAATGTTTGCCACAAAAACCGTTGCCATGGCAACCGTTGCTATGGTATACCAATTACTTCATTAAAATTTTAAAACAATTAATTTAAAAAAAAATTTCTAAATAAAGGACCCCGCACCAAATGCTTGGAAAAAAAGATCCCGATGAAATTTTATTATACTTTGCAATTTTGTAGTTTATGACCTTCTGATTAAGAAATGTAAATGTCAAAATTCAAAATAATGGACAGTTTTTTTGTTATATAACATTAAAGACATAAAAGGGTACTGTACAAACTACAGCTTAAAAAGGGTAAAGCGCAACATAGAAAATGATAAACAGAATGAAATAAATATTCTGCAGCTCTCCAAAGCAAAGAACATTTATTTAAAAGCGTTTAAAGTTCATATATAGTAAATATTACTGCAACCAACAACCATAAAACCAACCATTGTTGATAAAAAGTCATGCACAATCATTTTTATTATATTAAAAGTCTTTATTCATATTTTTTTAAACACTTATTCGCCTATGAAGAGAATTCGTATGAGTTAAAAAATATTATTTTCACTACCAACAACCATACAATAACCATTGTTGAATCAATGTCACTCAGAATTGATTAAAGTACATAAAAAAGTCAATCTGATTTTTTGTTAACACTGACAGGCCTAGATTCTGTAGCCATATGTGTTTAAAAATATTATAGTTGCTACCATACAACAACCATTCTTTATTCAAAGTCGCACACGATCATTATCTTTTTATGTTTAATTTTTAATTAAAAATTAAATATTCTCGACATTTTTAAATTGAAAAACGAATAAGAATTTTAGAATAGGCATTGTAGAAAAAGGAGGAGTTTAATATTTTTTATTGGCTAAAAGTCATTATTTTTTAGGGGTTGAGACTAAATGTTATATTTTTAAAAATGAAATACTCTTGTCATTTTTAAATTGAAAAGCGAATAAGAAATCAGCATTTTAGAAAAAGGAGGAGTTTAATTTTTTTTATTGGCTAAAAGTCATTATTTTTTAGGGGTTGAGACTAAATGTTATATTTTTAAAAATAAAATACTCTTGTCATTTTTAAATTGAAAAGCGAATAAAAAATCAGCATTTTAGAAAAAGGAGGAGTTTAATTGTTTTTATTGGCTAAAAGTCATTATTTTTTAGGGGTTGAGACTAAATGTTATATTTTTAAAAATAAAATACTCTTGTCATTTTTAAATTGAAAAACGAATAAGAAATCAGCATTTTAGAAAAAGGAGGAGTTTAATTTTTTTATTGGCTAAAAGTCATTATTTTTTAGGGGTTGAGACTAAATGTTATATTTTTAAAAATAAAATACTCTTGTCATTTTTAAATTGAAAAGCGAATAAGAAATCAGCATTTTAGAAAAAGGAGGAGTTTAATTTTTTTTATTGGCTAAAAGTCATTATTTTTTAGGGGTTGAGACTAAATGTTATATTTTTAAAAATAAAATACTCTTGTCATTTTTAAATTGAAAAGCGAATAAGAAATCAGCATTTTAGAAAAAGGAGGAGTTTAATTTTTTTTATTGGCTAAAAGTCATTATTTTTTAGGGGTTGAGACTAAATGTTATATTTTTAAAAATAAAATACTCTTGTCATTTTTAAATTGAAAAACGAATAAGAAATCAGCATTCTAGAAAAAGGAGGAGTTTAATTTTTTTTATTGGCTAAAAGTCATTATTTTTTAGGGGTTGAGACTAAATGTTATATTTTTAAAAATAAAATACTCTTGTCATTTTTAAATTGAAAAACGAATAAGAAATCAGCATTTTAGAAAAAGGAGGAGTTTAATATTTTTTATTGGCTAAAAGTCTTTATTTTTTAGGGGTTGAGACTAAATGTTATATTTTTAAAAAATGAAAAAAATTAAATATTCTCGCCATTTTTAAATAGAAAAACGAATAAGAAATCAGCATTTCAGAAAAAGGAGGAGTTTAATATTTTTTTATTGGCTAAAAGTCTTTATAATCTGGGAGTATAAAAAAAATGTAAAAAAAAACATAGCAAAAAAATTCGCATAAAACTAATAACTTCTCATATGATAAGAAAGAAATCAAAATAAAAAAAGAAATAATTAAAAAAATAAGGGAGACTTTTTAGGAACTTTAAATGATTGTATATGACTTTGAATCAACAGTAGTTGCTGAATGGTTGTTGATAGTAACTGTATTTTTTTATCACATTCGGCTAAACAATCTCAGGCTGTCTGTGTTAAAAGAAAATAAGAAAGGCTCTTTAAGTATACTTAAAATGATTGTGAGTGACTTTTATTCAACAATGGTTGATGTATGGTTGTTGGTAGCAACTATAATATTCTTTTAACACATCGGATTACACAATCTGGGTATATAATTGTTGGAGAAAAATGTCGGAAGCTTCTAAGTTACTTTAGTCAATTCTGCGTGACATTAATTCAACAATGGTTGTTGTATGGTTGTTTGTAGCAACTATAATATTGTTTTAACACATTCGACTGCATATGATAGGCGTACAATATTTGAAAGAATATGAGTCTTTTTAGTTAGTTTAAATTATTGTGTGTGACTTTCAATGAACAATGGTTGTTGTATGGTTGTTGGTAGTGAAAATAATATTTTTTAACTCATACGAATTCTCTTCATAGGCGAATAAGTGTTTAAAAAAATATGAAAGACTTTTAATATAATAAAAATGATTGTGCATGACTTTTTATCAACAATGGTTTGTACAGTACCCTTTTATGTCTTTAATGTTATATAACAAAAAAACTGTCCATTATTTTGAATTTTGGCTTTTACATTTCTTAATCAGAAGGTCATAAACTACAAAATTGCAAAGTATAACAAAATTTCACCGGGATATTTTTTTCCATGTATTTGGTGCGGGGTCCTTATTATTTATTTTTTTTATTCATTCATTATCATTATCATCATTTTTGTCATTTTAGGCCACGAAACCCTATGATGTAGGCGCGTTGCGCCTGCTTCTCTGCCTGATTTTTAAATCATTTTCAGACTGATTGTGAAAATTCAAAACATTTTTTGTTATACTTTTTCTTTTGTTACAAAATATTTCTTTCAATCTGTCATGAAATTTTGTCTTGATTTGTTGCTTGAATCAGATTGTTTACAAAAGATGTCAGATTTCATAATTTTTTCTAGCAAATATATTAGTCTTTTTAAGCTTTTATATGTATTTACAGGGTTGTCACAGGTCTGGAAAACCGGGAATTGTCAGGAAAATTTATAAAAATTCGGGAATTCCATAATAATTTCAAATTTTTGATTTTCTGATGCGAGAGGGTGGGGACGCTGACTAATAAAAATGCTCCAAAAAATTGTCATTATACTCAAATTAAAGCTCACTTCTTCTTGTTTAATTCCTAAGCAAGAGAAGTAATTTTGATCAAAAGATTAGAAAGCTATGAATTTTTATTTTTGACCGTTTTTACATTTTTCAAATTTTGGATTTTCTGATACGAGCAGATGGGGCTGCTGGCTATTAAAAAGGCTCCAAAAAATTGGCATTATACTCAAATTGATGTTCACTTCTTCCTTTTTAATTTCTGAACAAGAGAAGTAATTTTGGTTGAATGTTTAAAAATTTATGCATTTTTATTTTTGACCATTTTGATATTCTTCAAATTTTTGGATTTTCTGATTCGGGCGGGTGGGGCTGCTGGCTATTAAAAATTCTCTGAATAGATGCGCATAGTACTAAAATTAAATCTCAAATTAAATCATGAAAATTGTGTTTTAAAAATTTTCTATAAATGTTCGAAATTTATTCTGCATTTTAAGTTAATGCAAGTCAGGGAAAAACTATTTTTTGTAACTGTAAAACCGGGAAAAGTAAGGGAATTTCAAAAAAATTTCGCATATTTGATAATTAGAAAGACTTTTATTAATTTTCAGAGTAATTTTATTAGAAAGTACTTTTTGATATTCACTGGCACACAAAAAATAGTTATTTATGATACAAGTGCGTATAATTTGATTTACGCACGAGTGTCATACAAAATATTTTACAACACTCATCTCCCCCTTTACCGAATTTTGATTAAAAATAATTAAAAATGATTAAATAAAATGAAATATAAATTATTTTAAATGAAAATCATTATAAATAATAATTCTCAAAATCGAAACTTAGAATAAAATATGATTCTAAAATTTTAGATTTGACTTTAGTTTCTAACAATACTTTGCCAGACTCTTCCCATGCTTTGAAAATTCACATAAATATATGTGTTTTGAATTACAACAAAACACGTATTGTTTGCGGAGCCGATACACGGCATCCTTATCCTACACACTTCCAGTTACTTCTGTTCAGGATGTCTTCTACCGGTAAGTCATCTAACCATCCACGGGAAGCAACTGCAGAGCGAATACTCCCTGGAGAAGCATCTATTCCTGCCTCTTTTAGTACGGATCGGACTCAACCGGCAATCATTGTTTTCGGAGCAGACTTGACTGGACCAGAAAGGGAAATGAACAGATCATCTAATGATTCTTTGTTTCTTCTGTCTTCAGTCTTCTTCAGCATGGCTCTAATCATTGTGATAGGGCATAACCATTTATTTGGGTGACGAGAAAGTCTCCAGCCGGATTGGCGAAAAGAAGATCGGTTTGTTTTTGAACCGAAAACAGGCCACAAAATGATTTCATTACCAAGATTAATTAAGTAATTCGGGGAGATTTTTAAAAGAGTAAGGCCGTGAATTCTTCTTCCGGAAGCTAAGAGTAATAAGGTAGCTGATCTTCTTGATAATTCGAATGGAGAGAGATTTGAAGTGTCCTTTGAAAGCCAGTTCATTAATAATTGAGAATTCCAAATCGGGGATTTAATTTCTTTTGGGTTTGCAATAGAAATAGATTTCAAAATTTGACGAACTAAGAAATTTGATGAAAGATTTTCATTTACAGGGTTACCAGCACAGAAGGTTGATATTGCGGACTTGTGGAGTAAGATAGTTTTATAGGCAAATTTTTTGGATAGAAAAAGATCTGCAAGAAATCTAGCTAAATCGGGACCAGATGGTAATTTTGGATTAATATCTCTTTCAGTGCACCAAGAAATCCATCTTTTAATCGGAGTTTTATATGTAAGTAGAGTTGAAGATCTCCAAATATTTTGGAGTAAGTTCTTTTCTTGAGGAGACCAGTCTTTCACTAGGTCCTTCCACATCCAATCTTCCAAACTTGTAGGTTGAGTGAATCCACCTGTGTGGGGGAAGACCAGTTGTTAAATCCACTAATACCTTGTCCAGATTCTCGATATCTGTCGGTGGTTCTAAGCTCCTGTTGGCCAGGTCTGTCATCCAAAATATTTGATTCCATTTGGGTGCAACAACTAGGAATTGACCTCTGCAGCAATTTAGATGGGCCAGGACACGAGGCATTAGGTTGGGTGGAGGAAAGATTCATCCTAGGGTGCAGTTCCAAGGACGGCTGAAAGCATCCGTGAATAATGCTTGGTGATCCTTCATGTCCCGGGAAACGTAACAAGGGACTACTTTCGAATTCTTTGAGGCAAAATAATCTACTTTGGGTATTCCCAGCTTGTTGAAAATCTTTTTGGTTGCAGATGGTAGAAGGTGCCATTCCGGGAGAGGACGTTGACGAGATAATCGAACCGCTATTCCGTTGTAACATCCAGGAAGATAGGTTGCTGTTAGAGTAATTACTAGATCGTCTATTAGTTGGAGTAGGTTGTATCTTAAATTCAGGAGAGGTAAGGATTTGGTCCCTCCTTCCTTCCGGATGTAAGCGACCAGGGTTCGGTTGTCCGTTTGGAGAAGAATGTGTGATTGCCGAAGACAATGGCTCATTTTTTCGATAGCAGCATAAACTGCAAACATCTCCTTGAGGTTTGAGTGCCAACTCTTTTGTTCTTGAGTCCAAGTTCCTGAAAGGTGATAATTGTCGAGTTGAGCACCCCAACCTACATCTGCAGCATCCGTCGTTAGGAAGTTCGAAATTTTCTTGGGATGTAGAGGAATCGAGGAATTTGTTGCTGTGAGCCACCAATTTAGTTCCTCTTTGACTTTTGGAGGGATTATACGTTTTTGTCGAAGTCTGGATTGATTGAACGAAGTTAGGAACCTCTGAAGGTAACGGCAGTGTAAACGGCCTCTAGAGGCGAGGAGGGACTGTATTTGATCTAGTGAACAAAGATTATTTAAGTTGATCTTATTAATAAGGTTAATAATTTTGATTTATTTTTTACTAGGAAGACTCATTTGGTTAGTGAGAGTATTCCATTGGATTCCTAGGAATTCCAAATTTTGACATGGTTTCAGAACGCATTTATCGTGATTAATTTTCCAACCAAGAAATTCAAGAAGATTTATAGCTTCCAAGGTTTGATTTATTAATCTGTCTCTGTTTTGAGAGGCCAGACAAAAGTCATCGAGATAGACGACCAACCTTATGCCATGTGAACGAAGAATGTCAGCGATCCAATTTGAAATGGCTGCAAAATTTTGAGGTGCAGATGAAAGGCCAAAGGGCAAGCATGTCATTTGCAAAAGTTTCTTGTCATAGACGAGACGAAGGAAAGGCGATGTGCCTGTGCTATAGGTACATGACAGTAAGCCAACGATAGATCGATCTTTGTTAACCAGTCACCCTTCTGTAAAAATTCTGGCATTTTAAAATGAGAGAATAAATGAATTTTTCTTACCCCAATGTGTCTATTTAGGCCGCGTAGATCAAAAATTGGGCGAATTCCTCCATCACTTTTGAGAATTAAAAACATTTTAGATATGAAGCTTGATTTTGAATCTATAGGTTTTTCCAAAATCCTTTGTTCCTTTAAAAGATTAATCTGTAAAGATAACTCTGGATAATAAGGTCATTTTGAAAGAGCATGGCTTTAGATAACGCAGCAAGAACTCTTTCAGTAGAAATAAAAGTGTCTATCTTTTTATCGAGGTGACAGAGTTCCTCATTTACTTTTAGATCTACAAAACCCGGGGTGGCAATTTTTTTCTTGATTGTCATTACACATCCTCTTAGAGTTAGGAATTAATGTAGGATCAGGAACATGAGAACCATTCTCATCATCGATGGGATTAGAAATATGAGAACCATCCTCTTCATCAATAGGATTCGGAATACGAGAAACATCCTCTACAATGGTAGGATTCGGAATACGAGAAACATCTTCGTTATCGGAATCAACTCTCATACGTTTATTAGACCCTTATCCAGTCAAAGCTTCGGTTTGCGACATAATTAACTTTTTAAAAGAGAAAACTACTGAATTAAATTGCGAAATTTGAAAGAAATTTTGACAGATTTTTCAAATGCGACTTGATCAAGGCGCAGTTCTCAACGCTATGACAAAAGACGTACCAACTGTCTAACTGTTTACTCACTATGGTAACTAGAAAAGAGAAAAAAAATAAAGAAAAGATAGAGATAGAAAATCCTAAAGGTGCATTCTAATAGTTTCTCTCATAAGGATGCCGTGTATCGGCCTTAGCATACAATGAAATAAGTCGTAACCACATTCACTTTTGTGTCATTTGTTGTTTATAAACGTTTCTCTTTTGTATTCTTAGTAACGACATTTAATTATTTTTAAATATACCGTTGTCTTATGTGTCAAATTACATAATAAATTAATAATTACATGTAAATGTATTATAAAGTTTAAAAATGGATCAGGAAGGACAAAACGCTATTGTACGAGAGCTAGGTGAAAGGCCTGGTACCTTTAGATATTTTTATCGTGGCTACTGGTACCATAAAGATATGCGACAACAGCTATTAAATAGAGAGTTTTTTCGGTGCGCCAGAAGATCGACTGTTGCATGCCCAGGAATTATAGTTGTCAATCTAATAACTGGTGAAATCGAAGAAGTTAACCATTATTTTCATGGGCCCAATCCATACCGCTTATTATTATGTAGGTTAAAAAAAGCTCTACGATTTGAAGTTGTGGCTGCCAGGTGTCCTCAGTCGTTGCGACACATTTTTGATGAAGTTTGCTCTAGGTCTTTTTCAAGTTAATTATAAAATTACTTAATTAAAAATCAATTTATTTTCTCAACAAATTGAAATACAAATATATTTATATAGTAGAATTTTTCTTGGGAAGTGTAATAAGTTTTTTAAAATCAAATAATATTAATTTTTTAATTGCCCTGATATTTAAAGAAATTTATTCATAATATTTTTTATACTTTTTAATAAACACTTATATTTAGCGTTTCTGAACATAACAATTGAAATTTATAAATTACTGTAAATTTTAAGATTTTTCAAAATGCCTCAAAAGCAATTAAGTCGTTATTCGAGCGAACGGATAATTTTTATTGCTTCTTTTTGCTCCAAAAGATCATAAAAAGTAATAACTAATCATTTGACAACAATTCCAGTCGCTTTTTTAAATATGTCACTTCTACACGGAAAAAATTAGTTGCAGAATTTTTCAGCGACTCATCTAAGACTAAAGTATCAATAAAATTTTTATGGAGTTTTGAAAATGATTTACGATTTTAGCAGAAATTCTCTTAAAAAAGTCGAGGAATTTTTTTAAACCTAGTAGCCGAAAAGTGTCCCGGAATTATCCTCCACTGTGGCTGAATCGGTTACATGCGCACAGAGTCTTCATTTTCCGCGACTGTCGCGGAATCGGATACGTACGCGTAGAGTCTTCATTTTCCTTTACTGTCGCGGAAAGTTTCATCTACTCTAGTTTATTTTTTCCGAAACTGTGAATGACACAAATGGGACAACTTGCAAGGCGACCAACTTGCAAGCCTTTCCGCTATAAATACAAATTAAATTAATTTAATAAAATTGAATACAAAAATAATATAATTATTTTAGTCATGGTTGAGTATGAGTCCTGCAAAATATCTATATACTCCAATCAGAATAATTTCATTAACAACTAATTTCTTTAACAATTAAATCTCGTTACTAAGTAGACAAAAGAGAAACGTTTTCAAAACGACAAACAACACATGTGTACAGTTACCTCGTGTGGAGTTTAATTTTCATTGAGTGTGTAGAGTTGATTTATGTAGGATTTATTTAGTTTCACTTTATGTGTAGAATTTACAAATGTTGAGTTTAATTGTGTAGAAATTAAAATATAAACCAAAATGGTTAATGACAATTTTTATGTGTAGAATTTAATTTTGTAGGATTCTAATAAGAATTCATTAATTAATTTTTATATCTGTGTAGAGTTTGCAAATGTAGGATTTATTTGTGTGGAATAATTTGAAAATTTTATTTTCACTTTTTCATCATTGTGTAGAGTTTATTCGTCTGCAGTTTACGGTGAGAGTTTATTAGTTTTCAGTTTACTGTGTAGGGTTTTAGAATGTTGTATTTACTTGTGTAGTATTATTTTTTTTCACATTCTGTTGAGAGTTTCCTCGTGTACAGTTAGCGGTGTAGAATTTTCTTGTGTAGAGTTTATTTGCGTAGGATTAATATCGCCCCAAAACATTTTAACAGCAGTAACAGTAATAAAATTTATTTTTTAATTATCACTTTGTTTTTGTTTTTTTTTTGTTTTTTATTATTTTTTAACAAATTTTAAAGTTTGTATTTTGTGATTTGATACACTACCGTCCGAAATTGTGCGAACGCTTACACCGCGAGTCATTGAAAAACATACTTGCATTAAAATAGATGTAACTCGGAGAGAAATAAACGAAAACGATTTTTCTTTTTAGCGTTGGAAAGCTAATAAAATTTCGAAAAAATCATGTCTATTTAAATCAAATTGCTTAAATAGGTTTCAGTATATCGTCTTACAAAGTTTAAAAAATAATTGTCATTTTTCCCTCATTTCTTACCTTGACTTTAACCTCTTGCATGGTCCAGGAAAATTTACAGAAAATTTTGTCATTTCACATGAATAGTCCTTGGAATCTAAGCTTTCAATTGATTCCAAGAACAATAAAAACCGTTAACGGGTTTTCTTGGAATTTAAATAACTTGTGCGAGCGTGCACAGAAAGACGATATACTGAAACCTATTTAAGCAATTTAGTTTAAATAGACATTATTTTTTTCGAAATTTTATTAGCTTTCCAACGCTAAAAAGAAAAATCGTTTTCGTTTATTTCTCTCCGAGTTACATATATTTTAATGCAAGTATGTTTTTCAATGACTCGCGGTGTAATCGTTCGCACAATTTCGGACGGTAGTGTATAAGGCTATTCAAGTTGGGTGGGGGAAAATTTAAGATGTCCGTTTACTGGTGCACAAACATTGTATACAAAGTGTATGGGATGGAATCTAATTTTTTAAATATCTCGCTTAAACGAAATTTTTAACTATAAGTTTATTAGGATTTTATGTTTCATTTTGAAAGAACTATTTTTTGCACTAATAAAATCAATAAAAATAAAAATCGATTTTTATTAGTGCAAAAAATAGTTCTTTAAAAATGAAACATAAAATCCTAATAAACTTATAGTTAAAAATTTCGTTTAAGCGAGATATTTAAAAAATTAGATTCCATCCCATACACTTTTGTATACAATGTTTGTGCACCAGTAAACGGCCATCTTGAATCTTCCCCCACCCAACTTGAATAGCCTTATAACTTTATACAACCGAGAGCAAGCCAGTTTACTCAAAGTTAATATTGGCATTCTTTAATTGTTAAATCTGCTTATCACTACTTAAGAATATGACTACATTTCCTCGGTTAGGTAGTTCCCATAGGTTTTCAAATTGTTAACCCTTCCTATTACTTATTTATTTGATAAAAATTAACAAATTTAATACTAAATTTTAACGTATTTACATATATACATTCCCAAAGTTTGTGTATTTCTGTATCCCATCCCGGGGTCTTATTTGGTGTTATATTATTATATCTTCATGAAATAATAGGTTGTTAATTTCAACAACTGATTCAAGATCGGGTTTGTATAAGAGGAGGTTCCATTGAGGCAGTCGGATGTTATTGTTGTTGAATCTTTTATTGTAATATTAAGTGAACTTGACCCTCCCTTCATTGAGCAAGGGACAATTATCAATGTAATGCTTAATCGAGCTGGGACTGAATCCGCATCTACATTCCGGGGGTATGTTCCAACCCAGCCTTAGAAACAGCTTCCCAACGCAGACGTGTCCCGTACTGAGTCTGGTGACCAGGTTAATCGATCTTCGAGGGAGATCGAATCTTCTGTACCAGGATCTTTCAGTTTTGTTGGTGATATATTTGAAATAGGTCTGTTGCGTTTTGGCTTCCGGGAAGAAAGGCCAATCTCTGTCCAACGAGGCCCTAAAATCATTTTTTATTAGATTTTTGATGTCCTCTTTGTTGAATGTCGCCGTTTTTCCTATCTGGAGTTCTAAGGCTGTTTTAGCCAATTTGTCAGCCACCTCATTGCCGTTGATTCCTGTGTGAGCCGGAATCCAGACAATGCAGAGGTTTCGATTTTTGTGTGAGATTATCATCAAAAGTTTCGCAATTTCATGGATTATTATTTTACATGATTCTGTATTTTCGAGGCGATTTTTTATCAAGTGCAATAATCGTAATGGGTCTGTCAAGATTATAGGGTTCTTGATACCCCTGTCAAGAACATATTTAAGGGCTGAGTGGATACTTGTGAGCTCGGCCATTAATGGTGAGAGACAACCTTGCAGTCTGACCCCCCAGTCTCAAATCTGCATCTGGCATATAGATGCCATATGAAGCTCTATTCTTTTTCTCGGTATAGGATCCATCTACGAAGACAAACATGTCATTAGGGTATTTCTCCTCCAGAATTTGATTGTATGGGATTGACGTGTCATCAAGTGATTTAATGACGAAGCCAGTTTCTGTGTCTGTATGATCACCTAAGTTATATACAAGTTCAGACCAATATCGAAATAAGCTGGTTTAATTGGTCTTTTCAAAGTAGAAATGATCTAATTAATAAGTTTGTTATATTTTATCAGAGGAAATTCGGACAGATATCTTGGACTTTGTTTGTTCTGAATGATATTGTTGGTGATTTTATTTAATCTATTGATTATCGGGTTGTCGCTCCAACTCGCAATCCGGGCTGTATTTCTGTTGATTAGCAGCATTTTTCGTCGCTCGAGTGGTGGTTCATCGGCCTCCGACAGAAGGATGGGTATGGGAGTGGTCCTCATACACCCTAGAGCTACTCTAAGTGCCGCGTATTGTAAACGGTCGAGGGTTTTTAGCCTATATCTACTGGAACCAGCAATCAATATTGCTGCCCATTCCAGCAGGGATCTGGTGAGACCTTTGTAGGCGCTGATCATTGTCTCCGAGTGAGCTCGGTACGATACCTTCGCTAAAGTTCTCAAGATGTTTAGAGATTTATTTGCTTTGAACACGATATCCGTGATATGATCTTTCCAAGACAGCTTCTGGTCCATGACTACACCCAGATAGGTGATTCTTTGGGAATTCTCTACCTGGGTATCTGCGACCCTTATTCTGTCTCGGGTAAAGTCTGTTGTTTCTCTTGAGAATATGCAGAACTGACTTTTATCCGGGGAGATGTTGAATCCCAGATTTGGCAGCCAAAGAATCAGGTCATTGATTGCTTGTTCTATGTGAGCCTGAACTTCATTGCAGACAGTCTGAATGGAATACAACAAAATGTCGTCAGAAAATTGAAGGATCTGGACCTCCTGTGATACTATCTCCCGAATTCCTCTCAATGCCAAATTAAACAGAAGAGGGGAGAGAACCCCACCCTGAGGAACGCCGACCCCGCAAACTCTAGGGTTTGAGGAGTCCCCTTTAAAGAATAAGGTTCTTTTGGTTATCATGTAGGAGACGAAATTGGTTATCCTCGTAGGGACATTATCCCTCCTTACCTGAGCCAAAACCTCGGAGGGGAGGAGAGCATTAAATGCCCGTTTAATGTCCAGAGTTAAAGCCACAATATTTTTCCTTTGAGAAAAGCCTTCTAGTATGTCCAGTGAGAAAGCTGAAATACAGTCAAGAGCCGATCTTTCTCTTCTGAATCCATATTGAAACTCCGGAATAAGGTTGTTCGTTTCTGCGAAGTGCTTGGACTAGCCTTTCCATTAGTTTCACTAGGGCAGATGTCAGAGAAATCGGCCTAAAACCTTTACTGTAAGGTTTAGGCAGGAAGCGAACCAGAGTCAACCTCCATGCCTCTGGGAATCTGGATTGTTTAAAGCATTCGTTGAAAAATACTCTGATTGCCTCCAGGCAGAGTGGTGGTAGTTTTTTGATTGTTGAACAAGATATTCGGTCCAAACCCGGGGCAGAATCCTTTTTGCATTTTAGCAACGCTGAGGAAAATTCCTTTTTAGTAAACTGTTGGTTGTAAATGTTATTTTCCTCTATTTGGATTGAATTAATATGAGCTATGGGATGAATTTCCGCTTTGACCATGTCCTCTTGTAGGTCCTTCAGTTCCTTAGAATCTGGATCACTAGAGCCTGATATGTTTTTCGAGTTTTTCAATCTCAATATATAATTCCAAATTTGCTTGAGTGACCTCGTTGTAATATTGTGTTGTGTTTCCTGGGTTGCTATTGAAGTTTGAAAACTTCTTTCTTCGTCTGCAATCTTGTTGAGCTGTTACAGGTAGTTTCCATCTGCAGCGGGATCACCAATGTGACCGGATAGTGGTCGCTGTCAAAACACTCATCTAGGGTCTCAGATGTACAGACCAAGGCTAGGTCTGACGAAACCAGTTGCAGATCTAGAACACTTCCGGGTTGATCGTGTGATGAGTAGTGAGTAGATTTTCCATCATTCATGATATTGAGTTCAAGATTCTCTTGAAGTTTGGCTATTATTTTACCAAGTCTATTATTGTGAAAAGGTAGGAATCCGGTCATGTGGGCATTAAAGTCCCCCATCAACACCAATTTCCCATCCTTGGGTAATTTCTGGGTTAGTCCCTCAATCATGTTTTCTGTTCTTTTAGAGTTAGAGGGTATGTATACTGAAATAATATAAAGGTGTCCTAGGATAGATTTAATTATAATGCCTACTATTTGTATATACTCCAGCCAGAGACCTTCTAGATCGATTTTTTTGAATAGATATTGTTCTTTAATAAAGATGGCTGTGCCGCCGCCTGGTGATTGGAAATCTCGGTCGCATCTAATACAATTATATCACCTAATTTTAAATTTTGTGGTTTTGGTTGAAAACCACGTTTTGGTAACTGATAGGAGATCGGGATTATTATGGTACAGAAATGTTTCACATTGTTTTTTTTTAAATAGACTACGCGCGTTCCAAGTGGCGCATTTGAATTCGGTTCGGTTAGAGAGTGACTATTTTAAATATTTAAGTCAGATGTGAGTCTTTGTTATTGTCTACTTGTGTATCTGGGGTTTTTAAATGTGTAGCTTTCAGTGTGGATGAATCAGAATCTGTATATATTTGCCCTTCTTGAGCTAGATCCCGATCCACCTCACTGATGTCATCCTCCTTATCAGTTGGTGGATTGATTGGAGTCTCCTCTTGTGTTATGCTCATATTTTGAATCTCGGTGGTGATTTTTGTTTCGTTTTCCTGCTCTTTGTGGGCGTCGACTATCGCTATTTACATTGTTTTTAGTTTATTTTGGTTGTCTGTGTTTTTAGTTTTATTTAATGTTCGTGGACTTTGAGGTGGTGACATCGTATGTACCGAAGAGCCTCTAGAGGAATTAGAGTCCTTTCGGTGTACCTCATCAGGTCTTTGTATGGAGATACCTCTTTTGTTTAAGTTGTCAATGGCTGCTGATTTAGATACCTATCTTTCCTTCATAACCAAACATTCATATCTGTAGACAGGGCATTGATTTGAGGATGTTTTATGTTGGCCCGAACAGTTAAAACAGTAGTTAAGAGATAGTTGGTTTTCGCAATTCTCAGTTTCGTAGAATTCTCCGCAGAACTCACAAACTGGTCGGGATGCCCGGCATTGGTTCATAACATGTTCAAATAATTGACAGTGGTGACATCGTTTGGGAGTGGGAATTACCGTGAAAACATGGTGGGCTACTCTATGCATATATGTATACTGTTTTTGGTATATTCGTGTTATCAAATCTTAATTCTATGTAGCCTAATGGGATGTTACTGTCTCTTTGTCGTTTTCTGTGGGCAGAGACGAGAGAGGATCTAGTTTGTGGATCAATATTATCAATGATATCTTTAACCTTGTAGATGTTTATCACATTTATTGTGACTTTACCATAGAATAATGAATCCGGGATGAAAGACAAGAATTCCACAGAGGGAATTTGAGGAGAGGTCAACAGAAGGTTTGCATCGTCCAGAGTTTCGCAGAATACCTTGATTTGATTCCTGCCACTGACATGAATTGTTCTTTCTCCCTGGATGATTTTCGCTACCAATTTACCTATTGCAATGGGGTCTAATCTGCCTAGATTGCTGGAGGGCTTTGTCGACTCCATTATTACCAGGAATGGAGCATCTAAAGATTCATCATAAGTGTTTTTTATGCCGATTTCGGAAATTTTCATTAATCCATTCAAAGTCAGAGTTAATATCTGAACATACTGCAGGTGGAGATTGATTGGGATTAGTTCGTTAGTTCGTTTATTGTTAGTTTTTGCATTTAGAGCGTTTGATTTATCTTGAATGGGTTGAGGTTTCTCCGGCGAGGGCGTACTGGTTCGAATAGGTGAGTTATAGTTTTGCTGTGATTGGTTGGTCGAGTCTGGGAGGCCTGTAACTATTGCTCTGAATTTTTTTTATTTGCGAGTTGGATATTGAAGAAGTTGAAAAGCTATCTGATGTACCACTTGAGCTTTAAATGGATGTGTCGCCTGGCGACCGTTTTGGATTATTTTGTGTCGGAGGAGTGTCTTTAGTGAACGTAATGGCTGGATTAGTTCTTTCTAGGCGTTAAAATAGTCTATTTACAATACGCTTACCCCTTTCCGCAGGACCCTCGGGATCAATGAATTCATCTGTGATTTTATTATTGATATTATTATTATTGTTACATGTCTGCTTGGAGTAACCTGGGAGTTCGTTGCCCCTCTGAGATTTTCTTTGATTGCGTCCGGATCCAAATCTACCTCGGCTGATACCTTTGTTGACATTTTCATCACCAGGTTTGGGACTGACATCATTATATAAATGTTTGTATTTGTTGGTGGATTGATTTTTTTCGGCCATTGCGCTACCCTACAAGTAGATTCTTGTTTGAATTTATTCTACTTTAGTTTTATATAATTTTATTTTATAATTATTATGTTTTTCGTGTTTGTTGTTGGTAAATTAGTGCTGGTATTTTTATAGACCAGCATGCTTCAGTTATAAAACATATTTCCCTCTTGAATTATATTATTTAAATTGATTAACCAATGAATTGCAGTCTTACTTTCGTGTCAATCAATAAGGTTAAATGATTCAGTATTATTTCTGTCTATAAATTGAAATTCTAATCTATATTATTTTGTTTGCGCCTGCTGTCGGTTCTCATATTACTTTTATGTTAATCTAATCATGCTTTGTAATTGTTTTCTAATTCAGTGAAACCGAAGTGATCTGACTACCAAAAGCAATTACAATCTACGCAAGCAGAAAAAGAAGGATTGCACTGAAGCAGTCAACCCGAATCTGTATTTAAAGTTGTAAAATTCTGTGGTATTTTGTTCATTTATTCATTTTATTTATTTTTCTTATTTTACAATTTCTTACATAATTCGAGGTAAAAAGTGACTGGTCAAGCAGGAAACAACAACTAATAGCCAAAGCACTTTAAATTTCTAATCTTTGATGCAATAAAGCAAATTACTGACAGTTTATTTTAATTTTAATTCTAATCTAAAAGCAGTTTTCTAATTTCATATTATTATTTAGTATAAGCAAGAAGGAAAGAAAGAAGGAGCTGTGATTCTGTTTCCGATTTCCTGGTTTATCTTCTTTTACAAGAAAAAAGAAGAATGTGCTGATATATTTCCAGTCTGTTTCAGGTTTTTATTTAATTGTTTGAATTCATTGTGATAAATTATTTAACTTTCTTGTAGTTCTGATGTGTGCCGGTCCCCTTCAGGTGGTATTTTCCACATCACTATAACTGCTGTTTTTAACTTGTTTCGTACTGTTATTAAAAGCTAATTTAAATTATTCAGTTTATAAGAGTAACAATGATTTTCCACTGAGTTTTATTATTTTATTTTTTTAATTGTTCACGTTAAAATAGACTGATATATTATTGTACTGAATGGTAAACTTAAAACAGCGTCCTTTTTCGAACGCTTTTAAGGGTTTCGTGGCCAAGGGCCAAAACCCTTATAGCGAGACTTCGGTGTCCGTCCGTAGTTTTTACGTCTTAAGTCTTAAATATTCAGTCTTAAGTCTTAAGTTCTTATGTCCTAAGACTTAAGACTTAACTTCTGTATAAGAAGGTCTTAAGTCCTAAGTCTTAAGTTCTTATATCCTAAGACTTAAGACTTAACTTCGGTATAAGAAGATCTTAAGTCCTAAGTCTTAAGTCTTATATGAGAACCAACCGTTGCTATGTTAATGGTTGTCATAACAGCCGTTGCCATGGCAACCGTTGCTATGTCAATGGTTGTCAGAACAGCCGTTGCCATGTCAACCGTTGCTATGTTAATGTTTGCCATAACAACCGTTGCTATGGTATACCAATTACTTCATTAAAATTTTAAAACAATTAATTTAAAAAAAAATTTCTAAATAAATTATTATTTATTTTTTTATTCAGTTAAAGAAGGATAAACAATATACCTATCCTTCTTTAACTCATTCTTACGGTTACGATTGCGGTTCCGGTTAAAGTTCTATTCTGCGTTGGCCTTTAACATTATCAGTCAAGATAATATTGTAAATGATCTGTTCAGGAGACGGATACTTATACCCTGCGTGATACTAGTCACACATGAGAAATGTAGTTCGAGCCATCTGTCAGAGTGCAGTCCCATGGTGGTAGATTAGTAGAATAGTGGAACAGTTTTGACCAATCAGATGACTGGATTTTTTAACACTTATTTTGATAGGTCAAATCTATTACACTACTCCACTATTCTATCAGCATGGGACTGCACTCTCAGAAAGATTAGGAATTATAAGAGAATCTTCCATTAGTTCTGAGACTCTCTGACAGATGGCTCGAATTTTGACATTGCTTTTAAGTTGTTGAAAGAGAAGTACATAAATTTATTGTTCTATTTTGAAAAACAATGTGGTTTTTCATTTTTTATTATACATTTTGAATTTTTGCATATTAGGGGTAGTTTAAATGTTAGCCTGATTCCCTGGATAGATAACTTTTCTCTCCTAGATTGTTGTTCAAAACTTTAACCTCAAATATTATTATATTTGAGGTTATTATTTGAGGTTGGTATATATCCAATGGGAAAAAACCATTAGCGCATTAATGGACCAATAATGGGAGCCAGGCGTGCCATTATTGGCACCCATTAGTGGACCAATAGTGGTAAAGTCATGGGCTGACTACGTCGTTGCCAATAATTGGCAGCCATCAATGGCACATTAATGGCTGCCAATAATAAAAAATTTTTTAAATTAACAAAAATTATGAATAAAAAATATATTTATTTAATTACAATATTTAAAAATTGTTTATTAATTTTTTTTAATTAATATTTGTAATAGAAAAAAGTCATCACAGTAATTAGCGAGATCTTTTCTCTTTAAAAAAAATTGCCTCACATCCTGTGCAAAAAAGGAGAGGCAGAGGGCAGAAATATATTCTACGAATGGACCTGAGGAGTGCAGCCTTTATATGTACGGGCTGAAGTAACTTCGATGCGAGTGGAAGTGATGTTTGCTCGCCCTATGCGGCGCGGTTGGAACTAGGTTCTAAGCACAACGCGCACACGTGTTCACGCGCGTTCACGTTAGTTCCAACCGCGCCGCATAGGGCGAGCAAACATCACTTCCACTCGCATCGAAGTTACTCCAGCCCGTACATATAATATATGTAATAAATAATAATAATATAATATATAATATAATAAAATATATATATATAATATATAATATACATATATATTATATATTGATGGCTGCACTCCTCTGGTCCATTCGTAGAATATATTTCTGCCCTCTGCCTCTCCTTTTTTGCACAGGATGTGAGGCAATTTTTTTTTAAAGAGAAAAGATCTCGCTAATTACATGATGACTTTTTTCTATTACAAATATTAATTTAAAAAAAATTAATAAACAATTTTTAAATATTGTAATTAAATGAATATATTTTTAATTCATAATTTTTGTTAATTTAAAAAATTTTTTATTATTGGCGTTTTATTGGCAGCCATTAATGTGCCATTGATGGCTGCCAATTATTGGCAACGACGTAGTCAGCTCATGACTTTACCACTATTGGTCAATTAATGGGTGCCAATGATATACCAATAGAAAATCAATGGCTCCCATAATTGGTTCATTAATGCGCCAATGGTGACTCTTGGCAGTTTCTCATTGGGTATCTATTTGTCCTTCCAGATAAATATGTCAATACTCTACCATTTTTCTCCGTGTAAAGTCAGGAAAATGTCAGGAAAAAAATTTTTTGTAGTAGAAATTCAGAAAAATGATATTCCTTTCGAATTACTTTAAAAAATTTAAGTACTTTTCTGACAAATATTGCAACAAATTACCTTATTTTTCAGTATAAAATGTAACTCATTTCGATTTTTATAGTAAAAAAATGACTATAAACAAAACTTTAAAAATTATTTTTGAATAATTTTTATTAAGATCTTCTAAATATACAATTAAATACGTTTTGAATAATATAAATTTCGTAAAATTCAATTGACATTAATTTTTTTTCATGAATTTTATTTTCGAAAATTTATTTGTGAAGATTGCAAATTTTGAAAGTAGTAATATTTATTAAAATTAAAAAAACATGTCGATAACGCAAAATATCGATAGTATAAATGACTCGAAATAGAAATATCGATTCTTTCGCGGAAAATTCTTAAATATGCATAAAATATATTGTTTTTAAATAGTTGAATGAATCGGCGTAGCATCCGGTATACGCCACACTTAGGTACCCCATTCTGTCCCACACTGCATATTAAAACAAAATGTAATGTTTCCAAGTCATTGTAAACAATTTAACAATCTATTCCATTCGAAAATACTCTAGAATAAGTGCCTAAAAAGGTCCCACTCTCTAAATCTGAATATGAGGCATTCCATGTCAAGTGATCCAGTGGTCTTACGGTGTAATGCTTATTTCCATAATTTTTTACTCTTAAACTATTAATCATAAAAATTTGGCAAGGTACATTTTAGAAAGGTTTTTTCATGCTCTTTCGATTGAAAATAAGCATTAAAAAAAATTTTTTTTTTATCCAAAAAAATCAAAATTAAAAATAAATTTTAAATTTTGGGAGGGAAAGGTCCCATTTTTTTAACGAAAGCTGATGTTTTTTCCTAAAAGGATATACAAATGAAAAAGTGGAATAAGAATGTTTAAACATTCAAAAACAGAGGTTTCTACTCACCGGGGCGCTATAAACCCGGCTTTTAGCTCTGTTTACGAGAAAATTCATTTCTTCAATGTTTAAACATTCTTGTCCCACTTTTTCATTTATATGTCCTTTTAGGAAAAAACCTCAGCTTTCGTTAAAAAAAATAAAAATGGGACCTTTCCTTCCCAAAAATTAAAATTTAATTTTGATTTTTTTGGGTCAAAAAAAATTTTTTGAAATGCTTATTTTTAATCGAAAGAACATGAAAAAACCTTTCTAAAATGTACCTTGCCAAATTTTTATGTTTAATAGTTTAAGAGTAAAAAATCGTCGAAATAAGCATTGTACTGAAAAACACAAAAATTTAACCCCCTCCCCCTCGGAAAATATTGGACTAGGTAAAAGAATATTTTCACGAAAAATTACTATCTATTAGTACTACAAAAGCACCAAGTTTTGCTATACGATTGGAGAAAAATTTTTCTCCACCTGGATCACTTGACATGGAATGCCTCATGTGTGAAATTTCACTTATTCTACGTTATAAGTCGTCTTCTCGATCAATAAGTGCATTTACACTTATAAGTAAGTAAATTTTTAACTTATTTTGAGTGAAATTTCATTTATTACAAGTGTATATGCACTTATTGATTGAGAAGACGACTTATAACTTAGAAATAAGTGAATTTTCACACATTCAGATTTAGAGAGCATAATTGACAAATTAAATACATTATATCCCAAAAAGTTTTGTAAGTGCTTCAATTTCGATAAATATTAAAAAAAACTCATCCCTGAAGCTGTTCATGATCTCAAGATATTTATAAAAATGCAATTTTTACACACACGCACACACATACGGAAAGACATTTTTTTAAAATGCTATTTTTGGAGTGTTGAGGTCAAATAACATAAAGATATGTCAAAAAATCGAAGTCGAAAAATTTTGTTAATACAATATTTCCTCTATGAGAAAGCAATACATATAAAAAATAATAACTTTTTAGAATTACTACATTTAACATTTGAGCAGCTGGATTCTATAAGGGCATGTAAATTTTTCTCGTACGAAATCGAAGACCCCTGGAAACTCAAAATTCAACTTCTAAATTTAAATGTTTAAAATATATATAATATATAAAATATAAGGATACATATATTTTAAACATTTAAATTCAGAAGATGAATTTTGAGTGTCCAGGGGACTGATTTCTGCCGAGAAAAATTTACGTGCCCTTATGGAATCCAGCCGCTCATTTTAGGAAAAAAATCATGTTTAAAATTTCTATCTAAAATTCATCAAAAAATAAATTAATTAAAATAATTATTAGTTAATTATTATAATATTAACTTCTTCTATCATTAATAAAAAATTAATTAATTTTTTAAATTATATTATAAAAATTATTTTAACCCTCGGAGAACACGCCTATTTTTTATGCTATTTTTTAAAGCTTAACCAATTTTAAACTGCTTATCTAATCAAACTGAATAATTTTTTAAATATAGTTTAAAGTCTATAGAATAAGTCTGTTTACTTGAAAATCCTTATTAATAATATTAAAGAAAGATAAAAAGCTTTTCGAAAAAAGCGTGGGGTCAAAAAAACCCCACGCTTTTTTCGTTCTCTTTTTTTCGTGTTCTCCGAAGGTTAGGAAATCCAGTTATTTTTATAAGATTTTACAAAATTTCAATTCTTTAGATTTAGATATTAAGATTACTTAAATATACCTCAAAGGATTGACATTATTCGAAAACATCAGTTCTAAGACTTTCATTTTTAATAATTATGCGAGGGGTGTGACACTCAAAAATATAATTATTATTAAATTAATAAATTTGAGTATTTAAAGATAAAATAAAAATAAGTAACAAAACATATTTTAAAGGTTTATAAGTTTTTACCCCGGTTTTACAGAAAAAGTATTCTATCATTTTTCTAAACATACTATAATCTTAAATTTTCCAACATATTCCCTTCTATCCAAACATATTCACATATTCCTCGACCTATTCCTTTATATTCAAAAATATTCTTCGATGTTCTTGCTATTCACGTATAGTCAAACAAGCTCTAAAACTAAATCAGTGAAATTTGACTGATTCAGTTTTAGAGAGCATAATTCTTACATTTGTCTAACTATTCTGAATATTCTATATTCCCAAATATGCTCAATAATTCTTAAGTGTTCTCTAATATTCCTTGTTGGGAATATATTCTTCGTACGCTCTAAATGAGAGTTGTTCACACCTCGAATTTTCCAAAACTTTATTTTTTCTACAAATTGTAAATCAGTTAAAAATTACTTTTATTAATTTTCTACAGTAGCATGATATGATGTGAGGTACTAAAGAAATATAAACAATTTAATACCCTCAAGAAATGGTTATTTTTGATTATCTCAAATTTTACTATACATAGTAATACTTACATTCTATTCTAATTTTATTCCTTTAAAAATTATCTTGGATATTTCGCAGTGGATTGTGAGAAATAAATCTATACAATATTTTTTATTAATCTACAATCGTTTCAAAGGTTAAAATACGTATAAATTGAAATCCACTAATTGAATGGTGTTACTTGTTTTTATAAAATTTTGATATTAGTGGGTAATTTTTATTGTTCAGCTTAATAAATGAAATAATGATAAAAGAAAATTAATAATAATAAATTTAAAAATACAGTTTCCATCAATGATTTAAAATTTTTTAAAGAGTAAAAATCAGTGCAGAGGGCAAATATAATTATTTTCGCGAATAATACCCCCACACCAAGCAATAAACCCCACCGCCCAGCACTCTCCATCTCCCTTCCACACTGAAAAAAAATGTAATTGAATCAAGAAAATTTGAATTGGTTCAAGTAAATGTCGGGATTGCATAGGGTCAATCTACTTATGCGATTGGATCAAGAAAATGATTTTCTTGGCATAATATACTTGGTAGGAGAGTATATGTTCTTGATCCAAGAAAATATGGAATTCAGTCAAGAAATTAAGTTACAATAAAGAAATGCAGATTATATTAATTCAAGAACATTTGTGTATATCAAATCAAGAAAATATTTTCTTGATTTGAGAAAATTATAGATTTCAATCAAAAAAATATTTTCTGTAATTGAAACAAAAAACTTGTAAAATTGAATTTTTTTAAATTAAAATATCTTTACTCTACTCTTTTATATTCTCTCTTTTTACTAAATAAAATAAAATTCAATACTTAAAAAAAAGAAGAAAAAATACTGAGAAAATATGTGTTTGCCTTAAATCATTAAACTCACATTACATGAAATATTAAAGCGGAAGAACGATGGGAAAATGTTTTCTTATATAAATAAGTTTACTTTGATGTATAAAGGAAGAATATATATTTATTCTCATTTTTATTTTCAAAAAGAACGAAAAATATATATGGCAAAACGTCATAGCGTAAATGAAAACATAAGGTAAATGCACCAGTTATCAGGACCTTAAGAGACAATATAAATTTGAAATGATTAAAAATAAAGCTACACATTAAAAAAATGGTAAGGAAATGAGTTTATCTAAAAGAGTGATCATTTTTAACATTATTATAACATTCTTTGCAATGTATAATATGTCATTTAAAATATTATAGTAGGTTTAAAGTTGAAAGAACCTCAATGCACGGGTTATCGTCACTTTGATAATCTAGTTGCTCTAGTAATATTTTGAAGGTGTTTCAATTATAATATAATTATTCCCGACAATACGAGAAAGAATTGAACAATTTTAAAAATAATCATAGTGTAAATTTACGCTATGTAATTTGATTAAATGTAATTTGTTTCGCAGACGTTTTGCTAGAATATTATTTTGTCCAACGCCTTCGGGGAAATGGAGTCATTGTGCACTAGGCACCAGTGGAGAAATGTACCTCATATCTCCACTGGCCGTTTGTCCAGTGGAGAAATGTACCTTATATCTCCACTGGCCGTTTGTCCAGTGGAGAAATGAGCGGTGAAAAGAGTAAAGGCACATTATGTGTGGTTATTTCGGTTCCATATCACTATAAATAAATCATAAAAATCTATTCTAATTTGCTTTAACTTTGTTAAATTTTGTCCTAAATAAGTAATTTATAACTAAAAATTAAAATTTTGAAAAATTAATTGTATTATTAATACATGGAGAGAAGAGTTACAGTTGTGACAACTAAACACGTTTAGTAGCAGAAATACATGGAGAGCGATAGTAGCGCCCCTGGCGGTTTAGTTCCTGTTTAGTTACTCTGACTGAACGTACAGTCGTTCCTACTATTATATAGTAGATGCGACTGTTATTTTTGTCCGTCGAAAATTAACTAAACTGTTTAGTTATCAGAACTGAACCGACAGTCGCCTTCACTATTCTCTTCTCTCCGTGTATGTTAAGTTCTGACAATAAATGAATAAAATTATTATAATTAGTATGAAAAATTAATAGAAAGTGTTTTTCAGTTGTTGGACAAAGTAATATGTGCAATTCGTGGCGAACAGCGATTTTCGCTCGCTTGATTGCTGCTCTCGCTGCGCTCGAGCAGCAAACTTCAAGCTCGCGAGAAATCGCCCTTGTTCTCCACTCGTTGCACAATATACTATTATTTTTAATATTATAATTTTAATCAGTGGTAGTAGTAAAAATTATGATCAACCATTTTTGTATTATACACTTACACAATACCAAATTGTTAACTTGATGCAAAATTGTGACTTTCATTTGGATTCAAAAAATTGTTTTAACAGAATAGAAACAAAGAGGTTAAGGAAGGAAAACTAACTTGGATAATTTGAATAGCTTCCTCTGAATCTGGAAATTCTTTCCTTTTTTGACTCTTGTGTCGTATCCTATCCTGTTATATCAAGATCTTCCTTAAACACTCGGAACTGGATCTCAATTTATTTTTTTCTTACTTACATTTTTTATTGTTTTAAGACGGAAAAATAATTATATTTTTTATTTTGTAACTCGGAAAAAGGAAACTTTAATACTTTTTATTGAGTTCAGTTGGCATAATTAATGTACATAACAAACACATGACGAAATTTTGGATTATTTTAAGTTAAATTTACGAATTTTATGCAAATAATAATCATCCACCCGGGGAATTATTAAAGTTACAATTATTAAACAACCGAACGGTGAAAAAATAACAGTGAAAATCGGAAAAATTTTAATAAACTTTCGAAGACTTGACGTTACATTCAACAAAGAAAAGTCGCGACAAAGAAACCGAATTACTTTTTTGAAATGTAATCAAACTGTAATTGCAATTCACGCGACTTTATACATTAAAAATACTTCGATTTACTATGAATTTCGAAATATCTTTCAGAAAATATGCATTTTTTTACAGAGGAAGAAATCACAACAACTTTTTGGCGCGTGAGAAAGTGAAATGCAGGTTGCGGTCGCTCTGTATGCAAACTTGCGAAGTATCAAATTGATATGAATGACACCTAAACAGTGGTAAGTTGCCAAATGCGCCACGGGACAAATGCGCCATTTTTTTGTTAACTTCCCAACCTTGCTTATTGAAATTTCTGAAAATTTTATTGAGCAAAGTTAGGCAGCTACCAAAAAATTCAAAAATTTCTTTCGGCAGGGTTGAGCAGTTGACGATTTTTGAATTTTTTGGTAGCTGCCCAACTTTGCTCGATAAAATTTTCAGAAACTTCAATAAGCAAGGTTGGGAAGTTAACAAAAAAATGGCGCATTTGACCGGTGGCGCATTTGGCAACTTACCAGTAAGGGAGCCTACTATCGACTATAGCGCTCCACACTGGTAGTGAAATTAAGAAACAATTTTTACTCCGAATTGATAAAAATAATATTACAAGATGTTATTATGGAATGGTCACAGCTCGGCTGCCTGGCTGCCTGCCTGCAGGTCGTCATGGCAATACATAAGAGTAAGAGAATCAGACAATTTAAATTATTCGTCTCCTCTCTCTTACTCTCGTGGCGGCTGCCTGCCTGCGCAGGCAGCCGAGGTGTGACCATGCCATTATACTAATGTCTGACTGTGCAGATGTATTCTAAGCACAAAGCGTATCTATTCGAGGCTGCTTCTACAACAGCTTTTTTTCATCGAAATCAGTGTAAAAACGTTGCGCGCGCAACTATTTTATTTATTTATTAGAAACGTAACCGCTATAGGCCAACGCAGAATAGAATCTTTAACCGGAACCGCAATCGTAACCGTAACCGTAACCGTAAGAATGAGTTAAAGAAGGATAAACAATATACCTATCCTTCTTTAACTCATTCTTACGGTTACGCTTACGATTGCGGTTCCGGTAACAGATCTATTCTGCGTTGGCCTTATCGCAACCGCTAATGTTAACGGAAGAATGAGTTAGAGAAGGATAAACAATATACCTATCCTTTTCTATCTCATGCTTGCGTTCCGTTCCAGTTTTATTCTGCAATTTTTAGTAAAAAAAAGTGCAACTTATTTTGATTTTTATAATGCAAAAATGAACTATAAACAAATCTTTCAAAAATTGTTTTTGAATAGTTAGAATTTTGGAAAATTTAATTAAGAATAATTAGTTTATTTCAAGCATTTTGTTACAATTTTTTAAAAACAACTATTGAAAAATTTTAATAGCAAATTTTGAAAATAATTGAATTACAGTAGACTTATCGGGACCCCTATTATCCGGATATTCAATTATCCGGACAAATTTAAAATTAAAAAAATTTTTTTTTTAATATTAAGTTTATAAGGTCTCAAGCCGTCAACTTCTATTTTAAATTCAAAAACGTGATTTTTTACACGAAATGTTGCGTTTTAAAGTGTTTTAATTATTTAAAGAAAATGTTTGTGTAAATATTTTGAAATATTTGTAACTAAATCTTTATTAATGTTGGTTTTAAAAGGTTTAGATTGTTTCAGTCTTATTTTAATACATGGGTAAGACTCCGTCAGCAAATATGCGATTTGCATGGGGTCTTTGGATTAGGCTGTAATTTGGTGAAATTGTAGTATTGGATACTAGAAACAAGTGTGACAAAAATTTTTTGAAAATTTTGAAATTTGTTGAAGTTACGCCATTTTGAATTTTTTTGTTATAATTTTTTTAAATCTTAATATTTCCGAAAGTTTTCGATGAAATTTAATAAAATTTGGAAGGCTTATACTTAACATCATGTTTCTTCTGACTATCACATAAAGAAAAACAAAAAAAAAATTTTTGCCCAAAAAAAGTCAAAAGAAATTTTTTGAAACCGTTTTGCCCGAGCGGGACCGATTTTTGAGTTTTCTTGTCAATTAATAAAATATTCCTTATAATTTCACCTTTCATTTAAAAAAAGAAAATCGATGGAGACTCAAATAGTTTTCGAGATATTGCAAATTTTGTGGAAGCGCGACCACGTTTCAGTGTCAGCGATGTGTGAGTGCCCGGGAATCCTAATTCTACTTTCCTGTTCAAAATTGTCTAGAACCTACAAATTTTATCCGATTTTGATGTTCTTAGTCTTAAATGAAAGGAGATAAATTTTCTAAGAGTTTTCCCGAAACTGTTGTTTCAATTATTAATTGTTTATATATTTTTTTGTTACTCAAAGTAAACCATTTACAAGAATTCTGAAAAAATCGTGTTTATTTTTTATTTTTCCATTCCTCATAATCGAAATCAATTTAAGTTAGTCTAGTATGACCACCCCATGCAAATCGCATATTTTCTGACGGAGTCTTACCCACATATGCAAATAAATACATAAAATTATGAATAAAAAATTTGTTTAATTCGTTCTTTACTCGATTATCCGGATTTTCTATTATCCGGACAAGTGCCTGCATCCATTAGTCCGGATAATGGAGTCTCTACTGTATCAAAACTTTTAAATAAAAAGTCAATAAATGTAAATTTAAAAATAAAAATCAGCTTCTAATTTTTTGAAATTCAATATTTTAATATTTTTAATTGCATATTTCTAAAAATAATATTTCACAATTATTTTTAACATTTTGGAGAAAAAAATAATGATCCAAGTTTTTAATTAAAATTCATCAAAAAATTTATTAGTTTCTTAAATTATACAAAAATTCTTTAAAAAATATAATTATTTTCGAAAAATAATTACACGAATACAATATACAAATTTTCAAAAAAGTCAATCATTTTTGAAAGATTTTACCAAATTTTAATTGTTTAGAAATTTTTCAAAATTGAAAAACTATTATCCTTCGAAAATTGTTTTAAAATATTTTAAAAAAATTAATAGTAAGAATTTATTTATGATAATTTTTTGAAAATTTATACCTTAAGAAAAAATATGGAGAGTCACAAGTATTAAAAAAAATTGTGCTTTTATATTTAAAGAATTGAATTTTAGAAGAACTTTTGCAAAATTATTTAAATTAATTGATTCAGAGATGAAGTTTAGATCAAAATTGTAAAAAATAATTAAATTCAGAAAGGGTTATAATTGTAATTTTTAGAAATTTTTGAAATTCATAAATTATTTTAATAGTTTAAAATAATTATTCTAAAATAAAAAATTTAAAAAATTTTATATATAATTCGCGAAATAAACCGCGCATATTTAAAACATTTTATGTTTCACATATGTGACGCTCCACGGTGAAAGGGACCTTAGCTGCAATAGACAAATTTTACAGAAAAGTCATTTAAAGTAGAACCACTCTGATTGGTCAAGGCGTTCCAATGAAATTCAGCCCCACTCCTCATTACACATTGATAGTTGTCCGTGTTACACGAAGTGCACGAATTGTACATGTATGGCCAGTGTAGTAGTATTAGTAAGTAGAGGGGCAGATTTTCTGAATAACCACGTGTAAACATTGAACAAGCTCATTTTTAAACATTAATAACAAAAAAACCTGTAAGTAAAAATTATTTTTTACTTTTGCATATGAAAGAACAACTCAAAAACTATAGAATGACATAAGTAACTCAAAATTAATTTTTTTGCAGCTAAGGTCCCTTTCACCGTGGAGCGTCACATATAAAGTACTTTAGATGGACAAGTTCTATTCTACCAATAGGAGCATTTTTGTAGAACAAGCGCAGTTGCGTTTGGTGAGGGTACCTGCCAGCTCTGAATTGATACGTCACTGAGACGAAAAGAAAATTCTTGACATTTATGTGACAGTTGGATGAAAATGGAACAAAAAAAATGACGATGAAAAAATGATTGTCAAACAGTAGTTTATTATTGAGAAATAATATTCACTTAATCGAAAGTGATTATTTAACCCATTTTATATATTTTCTTACAAAGGTAAGAAAAAAGTGAAAATAAAGTTGACAAGCTGGTCTATTTTGTAAGTATAATTTATTGTGACATTTATCATTTCTCTAATATCAATTTTGTTTTAATCTTTCCATTTTATCTTTAATTTCCAGTTTCGTATAATATACGAATAATGTTTCTAGTACAATAACATGAAATTATAACCTATTTCTTGAGGGGTATAAAATAAGTTTTATTTTTAATCGAAATTTAATTTTTTTAATTACATCTCCATTCATAAATTTGTAGGTATGTTACGTATACCTATATAAAATCAAATAATCAACATAAAATGACAATTAAAATATTTTATTTTTCAGTTATTTCAACGCACATAAGAAAAAAATGTTAGAAAGGAAGATTATAGTAAATATTACAAATGTCTAATGTTTAATAAGAAACGTAAATTCTTATTGTACCAAAAAAACAGGAAAAATGTGTGATCAACAATTAGGAAGTTTAATAAAATGGCTAGATACATTTGATTTAGAAGCAGTTCACTCAACACCAGAGGAAATAAACGATGGTGTTGCTCTCGCTGAGGCTCTATCGCAAATTGCTCCCGAATGGTTTACAGCTGGTTGGCGAGCAAAAATAAAAACTGACGTCGGTACAAATTGGCGTTTAAAAGTGAGTAATTTAAAGAAAATTGTCGAAGCCGTCACTGAATATTATGTTGAATGTTTAAATCAACAATTCACCGGTTACGTGAAACCAGATGCGATAAAAATTGGCGAACAATGCGATATGAAAGAATTACGACGTTTATTGCAACTAATTCTCGGCTGTGCCGTCAATTGCAATCAAAAGCAACATTATATCACACGAATAATGGGTCTTGAGGAAATTGTTCAACAGGTGATAATGCAAAGTATTCAAGAACTGGAAGAGAGTATGCATGGGCCACGATTAAGTTTAGGGGCGAGTTTAAATTTTGAAACATTCGACATTGGCGATGGGGCACAACAAAGATTATTGGCCGAACTTCAGATGGCTGTGGATTCCAGGGACCAGTTGGCGCAAAGATGTCATGAATTGGATCAACAATTGTCATTGTTACAAGAGGAAAAAGCGTCACTATGTACGGAGAACAAGAAAATGCAGGAACGACTCGATGAACTTGAAAGTCCCGGCGAAATGGGAGCGAGTTTAAAATATTCTAGTTTACGAAAGCAAGTCGAGGCTCTCAAGGACGAAATGTTTAAATTAGAAACATCAAGGGATGATTATCGATTAAAGATGGAATTACTGGAGAAAGAGGTTCTGGAATTGCAATCAAAACAAGAAGATTTGCAAAAGGTAATTATTTTCTATTATTATTATTTACAGGATTGCCGCAAGTCAGGAAATTCAGGGAAAATCAGGAAAAGAAGAATTGGTTTGCAAAATCAGGGAAAACTCTGGGATTTTTATTAAAATTATTAGAAAAAATTTAATTTTTAGAATTCATAGGAAAATACTGAATTTTGATATATTTTTTTCACTCATAAACTATTAAATTATCACGAGTTTAAAAAAAACCTTCAATTTTTTCTATTTATGATAATCTCTTTTTAAAAAATATATAGTTTAATTCTCGAAGAACTATCATGAAATTATTATTATTTACAAATTATTTAATAAATAATTTTACTTGAAAATTTTAAAAAGAATAATTGTATTTACAATTTTCATAAATATCAATTTTAAATGAATTTCATTAGAATTTTTAAAGAAATTAGATTTTTGAAAAATTTTAATAATTCACATTATTCTGAAATTAGTTAAATTTTTAATAAATAAATAAAAAATATATATATGGGTGATTCTCCTGAAAGGGACCACTTCACGTGTCTCAATATAAAAAAATATATATTAGTTATTTTTTAAAAGATAAAATAGTTAAAAATAAATTATTAAATACACAATTCATTAAATTATAAATGAATAATGTTAAAAGTTTAATAAATTAAAGAAATTACATTTGAAAGGAATTTTTTTACAAAAACCCATAATATTGATTACAGTATATTTAACCTTAAAAACACTTAATATTAAAATGATGCTGGAAAGCTTATTTTTGAACATTAATTTCGCGTAACTCAGATTTTTATCTTTAAACGTATTTAAAACCTACCCATGACAAAAAAATTCAGATAATGTAAAAATGGAATGTATTTAAAATAAAACTTCCATTTTTTCCAAATTTTTTTGAAAGTATTCGATCCATTTGCAAGCTTATTGAATATGCCATGCCGCTATCACAGTAAACAAAACTATAGTATATTAATTTTACTTTTTAAGAGGTTGGTTAACAATGTTCTTAGGTGATTAATGTTAGGAACATGTTCACAAATGATGTAAACGATGTCGCCAAAAAAAGAATCATACTAATATCTGAGTATAATGAAATAATTATCCAAGATGAGGTGCAAAAACAATTTGTTATTCAAGTAACTGAACGTTGTAGAAAAAATTTCCCAATGCGTAATACTTTCAAAAAAATTTAGAAAAATTGGAAGTTTTATCTCTTATAATGTACTAAAAGAACTCGAATTTTGAACATTTTAAATAAATTTGTATAAGCTAGAAAAAATTTTGTGGGATTTTCAGGAAAAATTACATGTATTTTCCATTTAAAATTTCAGTCGACTAGAGGCACGTGTTAATATTGTTCGATATGCTTCAAAATTTCAGGAACATTTTTTTATATCTGAATTAATTTTTGGGGACTGCTATGCAATTTTCAACTATACGAAGACATTAACTTAAAAAACCACCAAAAAAGTTCTTATAAATATTCTTATAAAATAGAGTTAAAAAATGATATTAAAAACTTATTTTTCGTAGAAAATTAAATATTTTAAAATCATTCGTAAATTTGTAAAAACTATATTTATTGACAAAAGAAGTTATTTTCTAGAAATCAGGGAAAAACAAAAGTAAATTTTCATGGCAACCCTGTTACTATTTAACAATCATTAACAATGTCAATTTCTAGTCTGCGGATGAGGCGAATCACCTAAAAGACGAGGTCGACGTTCTAAGAGAAACAGCAGACAAGGTTACAAAGTACGAGCAAACAATTGAGTCCTACAAGAAGAAAATGGAAGATTTAAGTGATTTACGAAGACAAGTGAAAATTCTCGAAGAGAAAAATATGGAAAATCTTCAATCGAAAATCGATTACGAAGAAGAAGTGAAACGAAATACAATGTTGAAGAATCATTTAGACATGTGTAAGCAACAATTGGCCGAAGTGCACAGAAAACTGGATGAACATAGTAATAAATCCGATAAACTTGAATTTGAAATGAGAAAAAATGATGTAAAATTCAATACAATTCAACGTGAACGTGATCGTTTAATACTGGAACGCGATGCACTGAAAGAAACCAATGAAGAATTAAGATGTACACAATTGAACGCAACGGAAAATCGTGGACATCCAAATGACGACGATGATAATACAATCGAGGGTATTCCACTTGAAATCAAAGAGAAACTTTTACTTCTTCAACATGAGAATAAAATGTTGAAATTAAATTATAAAGGAACCGAGGAAAAATTACCCACAGTTCAAGCACTATTGGAAGATTCAGAGGAACGTGTCAATACGCTGAGGGATCAGAATCGTAAGGCCAATCAACGTCTAATCGAATTGGAGAATAAATTGGAGGAATTAACGGAATGTCAAGCGAGTGGTGAGATAAAAAATGAAAATTCTCACTGGCAACAAAAGATCAATCAGTTGATGGATGATTTGAGAAAAGTTCAAGTTGAACGTGAACGATTGGCATTACAGGTGGAGGAGCGTGAGAGTGCTCTTCAAGCACAAAAGCAAAAGGTATTTAGTCTTCAGGAAAATTTGACCCGTAAAGAAGAGGATCTCGCTGCATTGGAGGAGCGCTATAAAAAGTACATTGATAAAGCGAAGAGTGTCATTAAAAGTCTAGATCCAAAACAGGGAAATTCCTCACCATCGGAAGTGACAATATTGAGAAATCAAGTAATGGAGAAGAGGAAAATAATCGAGGAAATGGAACGTTCATCCAAAGAGAGCAAATTGCTCAAAGAAAACGAAGAGAAATTGATGTTATCGGCGTTTTATCGTTTGAGTCTTGCTTGTCATCGTGAGGCAGTTGATCAACGTTTAGCAGCTCTAGGGCAGGGTCAAGGTCAGTCCTTCCTCTCTCGACAAAGACAACCTTCGTCGAGACGAGCTGGAAATCCAGCGTACAATTCTAAATGAATTTTAAAAAAAAGTCTTTATATTCTAATGATCTTGCCTTTTCCTAAAGTTAGGAATTTTTACATAAGTAACTTGCGAACTTATTTTTAACAAAAAGTTTAAAAGTGTTTTTCTCAAAAGCGAATATATTTTCGCTTAAAAAAATTTATCTCATTTGTATTCTATTTTAATTATTTTAATAATATATATGAATGTATATTTTATGATACATTGTTTTTAGAACAATTATTACAAAGTTTTAATTCTATGAATTGAGAAAACAATTGAAATGATATTCAATGTTTTTTTCTTTTTATTCATGTACAACGATATATTTAAATGTGTTTTTATGATTGTTAATGTTAATGATAGAATTTTTATCGTCGACATTTTAAACAAATTTCAAAACCATGACTCAAATTTTATTTTAAAAATATCTAATAGTATTATGTGAAATGATTACCAACTAATTTAATTAAGAAATTTATAAATTGACAATGAATTTTATAATATATGCATGAAAGAATTTTTTCTAATCTCTTGTGGATATCACTAAAAAAATGTATAAAATATAAAATATTTTAGAAAAAAAACAATAAAGATATATTTAATAAAAAAAATGTTGCAATTCTAATTGTGTCAATTTTTACATTTGCGCCTTTAAGTTGATTCGTTCTTTTAAGAGAAAAGCCATTAATTTCAAGTTTGAAAAATTTATTTCATACGATTGAAAATATATTCACATTTCAGTCAACATATATACATTACAATTAGTAATTAAAAATGTAAACTAAGTATTACATATTTACAATATATTTGATAAAAACAAAAACTTTTTGAATTGGGAATTTTTTCAGTGATCGAAATTAATAGTCTACAAGTATATTCAATTAAAAAAATCTACTTATTTAATTAAAAGTGTGCGATATTTCCTTTACCTTATTAAAACATTGCAAATTTTCTTTCAATGCACTTTGATAATCTTGCTCTATTCTAAATAGATATGAGTTAACTCTACTATGTCGCATTGAATTTTTTGGTTTTAATTCCCTTGATGTTAATTCCAAAATACTTTTACATCTCTGATAATATAAAACACTAGCTAATAAATCATAGACAGAAAAATCCGGCCACAGTTTATCGGAAAAATAAACGCAGGAAGTTGAAATCTAAAATTATTATAACATTAAAATTATTAAATTGGAATAAATCAGATTTTATTTTTTTTTTTTTTGTGTTTTTTTTCACTTACTTGCCACAGTAGAAAATCACTAAATCGTATTTCTCCCGATGTTCGAATTAATAAATCTGGATCCGGAGAATGTTTGGTGTATAAACTTTCATTTATTAGGTCTTCACTAATATCGTCTAGCACTAATTCTGATCTCTTCACACCATCAGTGATATTTCTCACCGAATTTGTAATTTCATCTGACGCTAAATTGGTGACATTATTTTAGTGATAAAGTAGGAAAAAAAATAAAATACGAGATAAAAGATATGAAAATAAAATGAAAAAAGAAAAAAGAAATGCAAAGTTAAAATAGAATACAATAGGAATTAGAAATCAGAATAAAATAAAATTTCAAAGAGAAAAAGAAATTAAAAATGAAGAGAAACTACTAGAGAAAGAAATAAAAAGTGAAAATAAAACACAAGAAAAAGAAATTAAAAATAAAAATAATTTCTTTCATTATTATTTGTAAATTTGCACGAAACTTACATGTATATGCAAATGCAATATTGAGAATTGCTCTCTTATTATTTTTCGTCATGTAAACAGCCTCTGAAATTTGCTGTTTTATGTCGTCTGGAATTAAATACAAATTTCCAATTACTCTTATACAAATTCCATGTTTCTCTAATTGTTCCCTGAAAAATTATACACTTAATTAAACTACGTCCATTTATACAATTAAAATAGTCAAAAATTAAATAGTTGACACAAAAATTTAATTTCTTTTTCCTGACTTTCTTCTAATTTCCAGATCAAATTTTTAATACAATTTTAAATAAATTTCTCGAAAAATGTAATTATTTTCAAGAATTCAATAACATTACACAAATAATGAAATTTTTCACTAAAATTAAATTATAAAAATGCGCTATTTTAATCAAATTTTTTAAAAGAATATAATAAAAAAATGTAATAAAATTTGTTACAAGAATTCAATTGTCTTCATAAATAAAAAAAATTCTACACACGATTTCAATTTAAAAAAATGTAAGAAAATTAATTGCATGAATTCAATTATATTCATAAATAATAACACTTTTCACATGGTTTCAATTATTTTTAATATTAATTTTTTATTAAAATTCTTCGAAAGAAAATTAACTTTAGAAAAACTTTTAATAATTAATAGAAAAGTTTCTAGGGAATTTTTAAATTCATTTGTAAACAATTCAATTTTACAAAATTTCGATTATTTGCAAACCCTTCAATTAAATATTTGAAAAATAAAAACTAGAAATAATTTCAAAAAGAAAAATCCAATTAAATTTTTTTAGAAAAATTAATTCTACAGAATTTTCAGTTAAAAGTATGAAAACTTTAAATTTTCAAAGATTTCAATTTGAAACATTTTATAAATTCAATTATTTCAAAAATTCATGCTGTAATACTTTTAATATTCTATTTCTAAAATTTTAACTGAAGACAATTTCGAAATCCATTTTTATTAAAAAATTGAACAAGAATCTAAGTATTTAAATACATAAATAAAATAAAATTGAATTCTGATAAAGAATTTTATCTACAAATTTTTAAATAAATGAAATTTTTCGACGAATTTTAATAAAAAATTTTAAGAATAATATTCTATTACTTCTGAAAATATTTGAATCTCTGTAAAAAATATGATTATTTATGAATATAATTGAATTATTGATAAGAAATTTGTAAAAAAAAATTGTAAATAGCTGAATTCCTGTGAAATTTCGATTATTTATGAAATTAATTTAAAATTTGCTTAGAATTTTATGAAAAAATTGTTTAAATAATTGAGTTCTTTTGAAAAATTTTATTAAAATATTGAAAATAATTGAAATTTTGAGAAGACTTTTATTAATTTTAAACATAATTTAAATTTGAACTAGAGTTCTTTAACATTTTTGAACATAATTAATTTTTTGCGAAGAATTTTATAACTTTTGCAAAGAATTGAATTTCTGTAATCACTTGTAACTTCTCAAAAACTAAATTCTTTCCAGTACTTTAATTAAAATCTCTGACTTTTCCCAGAATTCTCTGATTCCCTTAATTATACATAATTCTAAGTGTTACCTTTCTTCTAGAAGACGCTCGAATTTCCGTCTGGCAAGATCTAAAAGATCATTAACCTCCTCTTCACTTCTTTTAAAATTTTCTATACTAAAAGCAAAAACTGTGACTTCAAATATTCCAAGTTCGAAGCACCATTGCAACGTTTCGGACAATTTATCAAAACTAAAAATTAAAAATTTGTTATTTAAATCTCGTGAAATGATAATAGATTTATAGAGAGACAGAGTAATATAGTAATCAGACAATTTCTTATAATGGCTAAAAATATAAATAAACAGGATTTTACCCACCCTTTGGAATGCCCATCAACTTTTTTCACATTATTCTTTTTAGCATAACGTCTATTTCCATCCATTATAAATGCAACATGTTTAGGAACATGACCGGCTTTTACAATTCTAATAGCTAAACGTTGAATCCAACTTAATTTACTCTCTCGAACCCACGACATATTTTTAATTGATTAACATTAATAAATGTTTCAACTCTTCGGTGATTTTAATTCTCTCAAAGAATTTACTGGAACAAAAAAACAAGAAATGAGCACATAATTACAAAAAATCTATAAATTTTAACTTAATAAATACTACAGAGTGATAAGTTCAAATTAATATTAATAACTTATTAAATTATTGTTTCTTTTCAAATGACTGTAAAATATTGGGGAAAAAATACGAATCAAAATTAGAGGTTAGGAATGATACATATAACAGAGAATAACAGAAATATATTCATATCTATAAAAAACATTGTAGTTTTACTAATAATAAATAGTTAGTTGATGTAATTTATAATAATTAATGTTGCTTCAAATTAATAATGTAACGCATGACTTACCTGTAGACCTTGTGCGCAATCTGACAAACTGACAGATTGACACCTCACCGATGTGTGGAAATAATCAATCTATAGGGGCAGGTTGATCTTTGTGAGAAATCTCCTTACTTCACTTATTATTGCGTCAACTATTATTGTTGAATTACAATAATAATTATTTTCACTATCCATATAAAATAGAAGTCAATTTGAACAATTTTAAACTTAAAAATAAACAAATAGTATGTTTGTTTAAAAAGAGAAACGCTCTCTGGATACAAGAAGCAGAACTAATTTTGTATATAATCTTCAGCTGACATTAGATCACATTCGATAAAAATGACATGACATAAATAAAAAGGGGAATCACAATTTGAAAAATTTATTAAAAATCGTTATTATTACGTCGTCAATCAGTGAAAATTGCAATAAAAATATCTGTAAGTAATTTTTGTAAATATTATTCATAAAAAATATGTTTCATTTAGTCGTGGATAACATTTTTTAACCTATAAATTAATTTCTAAATGTTTCGATTAACGAAATATTTGTGAACGTAAACATTTGGGTCAACTTTATTTTTTAAACAAATTCATTAATAAAATCACATGTAGGTAACCTAACGGTAGGTTAAGTTTTTTTTTTATTTTATTGATTTCAGTGTGTCTTTTTGTTTTAACTTAATGATTGTCTCTAGCTCTACGACATAATAAACTTATATTTTCATAAATGTTATACAAATATTCTATTTGTAGACGAATGGATATACTTGCCTATAATGTGAAATGATTTCTCTGAAGAAAAATACAAAAACAGACATGAGTAATCTCAATACATTGGAGGCAACAACACAAGAAGAGAATCTTCATTCGCAATTTGCTCTTCAAGTTGCATTTCAAACAATGAAGGAACGTTGTCAACATTTTCAAGCAAGATTAGCTGCTGTCGAGGAAGAAAATATTCGTTTAAGACTAGAATGCGGTAAAGAAGTAGCTGCAATTGCTGAAAAAAGTCGAAAAGATACTAAAGATGAAATCTCAATTTTAAAAGTAAATTATTTTCATTTCTTTTCCCTTAACACTTTGAATATGTTCTGCGTTTGTTATTTTTAGCATTTAAAATTTATTTTTGATACAGGAAAAAGTCGAGGAATTAACGAAACAAAAGTCACAATTGAATCATCATATTTTCATGGTGGCAGCTGAAAATCGTCAATTATGGAATAGATTAACGAGATTAACTAGAGCAAATAAAACATTAGGAAATCAATTAACAAAAATTTCGGATACACTTAAGAAACATCCAACAACAGAGCCAACGGATATTTTAACATACAGTTTTAAACAGACTTGTATAGACACACCGGGTGATAATAAATGTCTTCTGTCATCAGATGGTAATTTTTTTAACTATTCTTTAAATACTTTTTTAGTTTCATTTATTTTTCAATACTTTCATTTTTTAAATGAATTACTTTTTTCAGCTATTAAAGATCAAAGTCTCGAGGAGATTTCTCTAAGGCTAATTAATAGTATAATGTTGGAGAAATGTGAATTAGAAAAACAGTACGCAGAGGTATTCTCAACTTTTTTAAAAACTAAATTTCTAAATTATTTAAAGGGAGTGAATTTGTCATTCGGCAATTTCAATATTAAACGTGAAAGAAGCTATCAATAATCCGAATCAATCTCTTAAACAATATCATATGTATCGACAGCATAGAATACATATAATAAGTTTCTAAATGTTAGAAAAGAAATTAAACTTATAATATTTTTCAGATGGTGGAATTACAAAGTGATTCGCAGGTTAATTTACAAAACGTAGGTTTCACTTATCCAGAGGACGTTGATACAGATTCTTTGGAACAATTAAAAGATCATGACAGTAGATTATCTCAAACGAAAGAAATTCTCTTGAGCCAACAGGCAAGATTAAAGAGAATTGTAGGAAAAATTAAAACCTTAAAGAAAGGTAAATAATAAATTAATTTTTTTCCATTTATTTCTTTGTTTCTTGGCATGAGTTTTTATTCGCTTAAGATTTTTTCTTTATTTTTACAGGAACGACGTGTCAAATATGTCGAAAGAATGCTAGTAAAATTCTCTGCCAAACAGGTACACAAATTGACTTAGACATTAGTATAAAAGAAAATCACACACTAAAAACAAATATATCTGCTGATAATTTAAGTGAACATAGTTTAAATTTTGAGGAAAATAACTTGAGTAATAAAATATGTCCATTATGCGGTGAATCTTATGGAAAGTCGATTTCGTTCACTGAATTTCATGAACACGTATTGAGTCATTTTAGTAACGAAGACATGGAAGTTGTAAATTGATGTTAATATTTTATCAAACAAAATTATCATTTTAATATAACAAGCAGATATTATTAATACATATTTTAAAGTTATGTAGCAATGTTTCTAATCGCAAATCATTTAATTTATCTTCCTTGTTTATGGAAACAATATTTTAAATCACTTGAACAAAAAGAAAAGGTTTTTCAATTTTTTTCTGAGTAAAATCTGCACAGTAAAAAACGACAATGTACCTTGTAAAAGTACCCTCAAAAAGAGATCTTCATTCTTTAGAGAATTTGTACAAAACGGTAATAGAGTACAAAATATTTCTTTTATTTCTTTAAATATCATTTTCGATTAAAATATGTAAAAACCAATAACAATTCGAATTATTAAAAATTACAGCAATACTTATAATTTTCAAATAGTTATTGGGAAACATTTTGGTATTCTTGCAATGACGTAAATAGTTGTAAATAGTTTTATTGAAAATTTGAACTAAATTCATGACTTATTTTAAATTTATTTAGGGATAATGTAAAAGAAATATTTATAGTATTAGTTAAAAGTAAATATGCTTAACTATGTAATTTCTATTTATTTTTTATACTTTACAAGTAGCTTATAATATAAACAATTCTTGAAAAATTGAATAAATTTCAACTTTGTATAAAAATTTACTGTTATCATTTAAAAAAACACTTACACTATGTTTGTTGGTTTCACTTCCTTACTGTCTGATGGTTCCTGTGTTGTTGGTTGCATTAAATTTTGATGAAACCATTCTGGTCTCTTTTTCGGTAATTCAACTATTCGCTGATTCTAAAATACATAAATGGAAAATTTAAACAGTTTTTTAGTCGTTTTGCTAAATTGACAATCTAGAAAAACAATTATCCTTTTAAGAATAATAACGCAGAAGTTTCAAATACCTTCCAGAAATCTTTCGACTTATTCTCATTTTCATAAAGAACAACAACTTCTTTATCAACAGGATCTAACTTTAATTCGTTCTGAATCGCTTCTTTCATTTCGTTCGTTTCCTTCATTATCTTGTCATAACAGTGGACTATACAAAACGAATTTAATATTAACTTTTAATAAATTAACTAATTAAAATTAATAGAAATAATAATAGAAGAGAATAATATTAATTGTTATTATTATTTGAAAGAAGCATAATTAAACGTTTACCGCAAAGAATTCCAATTTCATGAACGTAACCGCAATTAGCACACATTATTAAATTGTTCTTTGGTTCCAAAAGTTTCCAAACATACTCGGGAAAACCGTATCTTCGCATCATACGTCTTTCTATCGATCGTCTATGTTTCGGAACGGCCCATAATAACCCATTGTCTAAAATTTCTTTTAACGAAAATGATTTTCTTTCAGCCGATGATTCCTGATTTCTGACATGTTGATTGAATTCAATTGCACACAGTTCTGAAAATAAAAAAGCGTCATAATTAATATTTAAGTATTTAACATTAAATACACTAGTTCTTTAGGTACTTAAAATACGTACAAAACATTTAATAATTAATTTAAATTTAAATATTGAGTATAAAGTTTAGAAATTAATAAATTGAAAACCCAAAAATTAAACTTAAATTATCGAATAAAAGTAATTTTAAAAACAAATTTTCAAAATTATTATTATATTACTTTTTAAAATTAATATTATTATTCTATTAATTTAGGGAGAATAGAGGTTAGGAATCGGCAAAACTGTTTTTAATGTAAAAAATAAAAGTTACTCACGTGGAGGATATCCGCCTCTAAAAATTAATTCTACAAAGTGATTAAATTTTTGCAGTGCAGTATTAAATCGATTAATAATATTCGAAACCATTGTCATTAATTTGTTGGATTTGTTGTGAAAAAAAACTTTTAACCTAATCAACTTTAGACAATTTTCGTAACTTTCGTAATTTGCGTAATTTCTGACAATTTCTGGTAATTTGTAAGAATTTTAGGTTGCTGATCCTGATGAATTTTTATAGCAATATAGTAATATTTTATATATATGAATGAACAGTTGGTCACATTGGAGGTAGGTGATCCTAACTCCTAACCTCTCGCCGCGTGGTTCATTGAAGTTATTAACCTGCTGTCGTTTTTAATTACATTAATAATCAAATTTTATCACCATGTACGACGATTATGATCGTGAACAGGTAGCGTACTTTTTAAATTGAAACTCTAATATCCATTTACAGTAAAATGCTTACTAACTTATTGGCATATTTGCAGTATGACACCGGTGAGGAATATGCTCCACAAGATGATGTCGAATCCTATAGCAGAAATTACAGAAGTTTGCAAGTTCCTGACCAGGTGAAGAAATTCCTGGTCTTTTTTAGGAATTGCATCAACGAAAGCATGATATTTGAGGTGCAAAATCTTTACGAGAACACATTTCCAAAATTAACTGAACAGTATTTCAAACAAGAATCATGGCCCGATGAGAGTGCCATTGCACACATAGTTGACAATGATGTAGTCTTCCTGATTCTCTATAAAGAATTGTACTTTCGACAAATATACGCAAGTCAACAGGGACCAACGCCTGACCAACGTTTTGGATCTTTCTACAATTATTGTGATTTATTTAATTATATTCTTAATTCCGAAACTCCGGTTCAATTGGAGTTGCCCGATCAATGGCTTTGGGAATTAATTGACGAGTTTGTTTATCAATTTCAATCGTTCACACCCAATTTCGTGCCAATCTCACCAGCAAGGACACTGACGATCTAACGAGTTTGAATGCACACAATAAAGTTTGGGATGTTCTCTGTATTTTGAATGTTCTTCATTACTTGGTGGACAAATCGAAAATAAAAAGCCAACTTGAAGTCTATGCAAGTGGTGGTGATCCTGATTCAGTGGCTGGAATTTTTGGCCGACATTCACTATACAAAATGTTGGGATATTTTTCAATTGTCGGCTTGCTGAGACTTCATTCGCTTCTTGGCGATTATTATCAAGCAATCAAAGTCCTTGAGAATGTTGAATTGTACAAGAAGAATGCTTATTCTCACGTGCCAGGATGTCAAATTTCAACTGCTTACTACGTTGGATTCGCTTACATGATGATGCGCAGGTTTGTATGAGAAAAAAATAAAAAATTAGAAGCAAAAATAATTCATCGTTATTAAGTTTTAAACAAAACTTTCAGATACGCTGATGCAATTCGAACTTTTTCAAGTATTTTGCTGTACATTCAACGAACCAAGCAACTCTTTTCATCGCCAAGTTATCAAAATGATCAAATTAATAAGCAAACTGATCGTATGCTGGTACTTTTGGCAATTTGCTTAGTTCTTCATCCACAATGCATTGACGAAGGATTGACGCAAGCTCTGCGTGAAAAGGGTTATCATGATAAAATGTACAAGATGCAATGCGGTGATCTCAAGGAATTTGAGACTAGTTTTACATTCGCGTGTCCCAAATTCCTATCGTTATTGCCACCACCTAATGGAAAGAATTACGAATATGGAAAAGACGCCATTAAACATCAGACTCAAGTATTTATGGATGAAGTTGTTCAACAAAAAATATTGCCTACAATTCGTTCTTATTTGAAACTTTACACGACATTGCCACTGACGAAACTCGCGACTTTCATTTGTAGTTCACGGGCCGATGATGATTGGGATCTTGAAAAGGAAGTGAACACTTTAACCATTCAATTGCTTTGCTTCAAGCACAAAATGAAAAATATTGTTTGGACAAAAGGCGCTTCCGGATTAGACGGCAGATTCCAGTCCGGTTCCGAGGTAATATCAAATAATATCCTTACATTCTACTCTTTATATTAAAAGAGCAATTTTACTTACAAATTGAAAATAATTCAAATTTCCAATATTTCTAATTCATCCTCATTGAAATTATTTCAGCTGGACTTTTATGTCGACCACAATATGATTCATATTGCTGATACAAAAGTCGCTCATCGTTATGGTGATTTCTTCATTCGTAAAATTCTCAAATTCGAGGAATTGAATCGCAAATTGCATCATATAAAAATCTAAATATTGCTAATAATTTTGTATTTTACTAATTCAAAAGAGGTAAACAAATAAAAGGATAAAGAATTTTACTTAAATTCATTTTTTGTCCTATTGTAATAAATAATTATTATCTTTCCTAATTATTTATTATTTTCTAAATTTGTGAATTGTGACTATAATATTTTGTATCAATTGTAGTAATTCAAAGTAAAGAAATTAAAATGTAATAAATTTTACTTAAATTCATTTGTTTAAATTAATAATAAAATTTTATTATCTTCCCAGGGTTGAAACAAAAATTTAATTTTGTTTTTTCCTAATTTCCAGAGAGATTTTCGACCATTTCCTCTGATCCTCTGATTCCTCTGATAAAAACAATTGAAGGGGAGTTTAATTATAAAAAAAAGTCAATTTTAGAAGGAAAAAATTTTAATAACATTATAAGTGTTTATCCATTTCATAAATGAAAATATTTATTTTAATTAACTTTCGTGGATTATTTTCAAGATTTTTAATAGAGTTTTCAATAGAATTTGAATTATTTGTTTATAAAAAAAATTATTTCTAAATGATGGAAATGAAATATATTAAAAAAATGATTTTACAGAATTTTAAGTAAAATGTTTTAAAACTTTAATTTTTAAACGAACAATTTTAATGTTAAATTTCAAATTACTTTTCGATTATTTGCTTGAATTGATTAATAAAAAATTGACTTTTCAGAATTTTTCAAAATTGTTTGAAATTTTTAATTAAAATCTTAAAATTCAATAATTAATAAAAATTGTAATATAACTCTTTCATAATTAATAATTATTTGTTTATTCAAATTGAAATTCCACAGACATCTAATTTTTTGCAGAATATATAATAATTTAATAATTTTATTTCTTCACAAAAATTGAAATTTTACAATTTTTTTGTTTGAAATCATTTGAAATTAAATTATTGCTGAAAATTGTAAGATTTTATGAAAAATCTTTTTTAAATTAAATTTTTTTAATTAAGTTTTTCAAAACTAATTTGAACATCAAAAACTACAATTTTAGTCGAAAATCTAGAATGTTTATATATATATATATATATATAATAAATTAGTTTTAAATTTGTAATCACATAATTGCGAGTAAGTAAAAAATAGTGTAAATTTTATAAAATTTATTGTTACTCTAAAGGTCAATTTACATAATATATTTATTTTTACTCAAGAATAACAGATTCCCATTATAATTTATAATCTAATTTTCAATTCTTTAATACAACTGTACATATAAATCTAAAATTTACAGAAGAAAAACGGTAGTGCATAGAAAAACGAATAAATGTAAGACTCGTGTCATGCATATTATAGGTATGTAAAATTAAAAAAAATTCCCTTAATTTACAAAAGGCACTTTTTAAATTGCGTTATTTTTTCATAAAATACTAATAAAGTGATTAAAAAAATTATATATTACACAAGAGATCGTTTCCATTTTGAAAGAAGAAGAAGAATATTTTTCTATGTTTCTGATTTCTCCTGAAAATATTTACAACAAGCTGACATGATATTTGTGGAGTTTGACGGTAATTTTGTACCATTGAGATAGTGAAAAAATCTATTTCCCCGTTTATTATTTGAGGAATTTCGCACTTCCTCAGCACGACAAATTGTACGAATACAAGGAAGATAATCTTGCGAAAGAATTTTTTTATCATTAATTGTGGTTATTGTTGATAATATTGAATTAACGGCATTATTCCCTTTTCTTCGTTTCAACAGTGATGATAGTATTTTCGTTGAATTTTGATCCGTATCTTCTTTTTTATGAATTATTTCTCTTGTTAGCCAATCGGCAATATTTGAACTTACACTATCTGTGTGTGAATAAGACCTCATGTCTTCAGTTAATGATAAATTCATGACAGATTTTACATTAGAATGATTCAATGATACATTATCAAGTTGAATTAATTTTGATATTAGTGATACATTCTCAAGATCATCGGCTATTTGGGCTAAAATATCCGCATCATTTATTGCTTCTTGTGATATTCTTTTCTTACGTTTACCTTCTTTTATTACAGATTTATAAATACATTGCGGCACTTTTTGCCAAAGGGACATACCATTTCTATTTGAATTGTCGACTATTGGTGGTAAAATATGTGAATCTCCTGTTGCCAATAAATATTGAAGTTGTAGTAAAGCTTTTCTCAAATCGCCACTCGAAAGAAGAGTCTAGAAATTATGTATTTGACTTTAGCTTTTATAGAAAATATTAAAAAATGTACACCACGTATTTTATATTTAGGAAAAGAAAACTTACCTCAACGCAGGATAGAGAAAGTTTTCGTCCAGTCTCAGCTAGGGAAATTAATTCCAATAGAGCTGAGGCACGATGTCCGGTGATGGCGTCAAATTTAATTTGAATTTGCTGTGGAGCTAATTTATTTAAATGAGAACATTTGTCACTGCAAGTCATAACAATAGGACGTTTTGTGTTCGATGCCAAGTGATAAGCGGCCGAAATAAAACCCTCATCTTCCTCAAAAATAATATTCACATCTTCCATAAGAATCAATGAATTTTGTGGAATCTTCTTCTCTTCGACTTTTGATTTCAGAAACGATTGCTTCATATCTGATTTCTTTATTCTGTGCGACTTTGTTGCTTCCTCCAGTTCCTTGAGAATTTTCTTACCGGCTCGTCGGGATGAGGCATTTATTTCTAAAACACTAAGAAACAACGGTCAATTTTTAAATTACATTTTTAAAATGGATCAGTTAAAAAGAAATTACCTGTAACCTAATTCTTCAGCAACTGCATAAACACTCGCAGTTTTTCCAGAACCAAACGGACCCATCAAGATGGCAACTTGATTATTTTCAGAAACAGAACAAGTACTGGAACAATCGGATGAGTAGAAATCATCATCACTGTTATCATTTCTTCTAGAAGGAAGTTTCCATTTTTCCAACCAACTTTTCAGTTTAGCTGCCGATTGTTCATTGCCGACGATTTCTTCAGTGCTTCTTGGTTTATATTTATGAATCCAAACATTATCGACAATCTTCTCTTCTTCGTTTACAATTTTCTTACCCGATGATCGTCGTTTTGATGCACGTACTTTTGGCAATTTTTTCGGATTTTCACCTTTTCCGGTCATCGATATATTATTCCACATTATTCTTACATCATTGCAACGTGTTTCAATTTCACTCAATGTCTCTTCAATATCCAATTTTGTTGTGTCGAAAGTCGTGAGACTTCGTTCTACATGCAAATTATGAATTTTTGTCATATTTGTAAATTTACTTACATCCAGTGAAAGTAAATGATCCGAAGTTGCTTTCATTTTTAATTTAATTTCACTAACTTCTTGGGAATTATCGGAATTATTTTCAGAATCCAGCTGAGTAACGTGCGTTATTAATGGAAATGGTAATACAGGATTACGAACGGGACTTTGTTTTCGTTTTGTTGGACGATTTTCATTTTCGTTCATATCCGATTGTAAAAACATTCGACGTGCTTCAATGACAGCGGGATCCAATTTTCGTTTCTTGATAAATAGTGGAGCTATTTTTTCCGGTGCTGTACGTTTTGTATCAATTTCTTTAACAATTACTATATCACCATCCAATGATTCATTGTTGTCATTGTTAATTTTAGAGTCAATTGTTTTTATTTTGTCGTCACTGACTTTATTCGTTTCACTACTTTCATCAATATCATGTGTCTCTTTTGCTTTTTTACGCGCCATACATCTTAATGATCTTCTTGTCGGAGTATTCTCTGTATCTGAATTCTCGGTTTTTGTCGCATTTTCAATTGCTTTTAAAACTGTGTTTTGTTGTGTTTTTTGTTCTGATTTTCCATTTTCACTCTTCCCCCTTAGAGATGAAGTTTCGCTATCATTTCCATTATCTGTAAAAGAAAAAAAGAAAAGTGGATATCAGTTTTTTTTAAGAATGACTAGTATTTTTAACTTTTCGGCAAATATATCAGCGATCAAAGTGATTAAATAATCATTGCCATCAACTAAAAGGAAAAAATTCAGGAGACTCACGCTCTATTTTTCCATCATTTTTTTCAATTCAGGGTTGCCACAAAAAATTAATTTTGTTTTTCCCTGACGTTTACAGGATTTAAATTATATTTAATACAATTTTAAATAAATTCTTCGTGAAATGTAATTATTTAAAATTTTTATTAAAATTCTTAGAAAGAAATCAATTATCAATTATTTTTAATAGTTATTGCAAAAGTTTCTTTAAAAAATTTTAAATCCATTTGTTCTCAATTTAATTTTATGAAATTTTAATTATCCAGAAATCCCACAATTGTATATAATTAAAAAAAATGTTAATTAAACTTTTCTTTAAAAAATAGTTCTACGGAATTGTTAGCTAAACCTAAGAAAAATTTAGATTTCCAGAAATTTCAAATTGAAACCTTTTCTAAATTCAATTATCATTAAAAGTTTATACTGTGATGCTTTTAATTTGATGCTGTAATTTTAATTTTCAATTATCTAAAATTTTAACTGAAATTCATTTTTAAATCAATTTTTATTATAAAATTCTACGAGAGTTTAATTATATAAATATAAAAATAAATAACTTATTGAATATTATTGGATACTTATATAAAAAGATGTGTTCTTTTCATTGCAATAAAACCTGCACTCCTAGTTGATTATTTTTTTTACAAATTTAATGTGCAGAAGCATGAATATCGACTTGTTATCTTTAAGAATGTTTCTCAAAATTTAATGGTTCCTTAGAATTTTATTAAAATTTTTTTTAAATCTTTAATTCTTTTGAAAACTTTTTTAAAACCGCAGGTAAATTTTTAAAAATAATTGAATATTTGACAAGAATCTTGTTACAATTTTTAAAAATAATTGATGTTTGGAGAAGAATTTTATTAATTTTAAAGGTAATTGGAATTTGGAAGTTTTTAAAAATGTTTGAACAAAATTAAATTTCTGAGAAGAATTTTATCTCCCAGACTTTTTTCTGATTTCACTGACTTGTGGCAACCCTGTTGATAAAAAAAATTAAAAAAAAACAATATTGTTAATTACTTAAGTACCTGAAAAATTGTCGGAATGAAATTGTATACGCCATTTGGGTTTATTGGATTTTTTCTTCTCTTGTAGAATAGGTGGTGGACTTATACTTTCGGATCTTATGAATTGAATTTCATCGATTTGAGAAAGAGCTTTCTTTATTTCGGCCTTCCTTTTCTTTTTTTGGGAATTTTTTGGACGTGACGTAGGTGTGCAATTTGGTGGTGTATTTGATGAATTGTCGTCTTTTGGTGAATGGACATCAGCTTTTACTGATATTTTGCACTTTGCTGCTTCTTCCTTTAGTCTCTGCTCTGGTGTTGATTTACTGCAATTGTATCGAATATTTTTTAATTCACGAAATTCAACTTTTTTTATTTTGTTTCATTATTCAACAAAATAAAAACAAGTAGTAAATAAATATAAATTACCTGAAGTAATTTAATAAACTGTATGCTGGTGGTTTAGGAACGATTTCAGGTTGATTCTCATCTCTCTTGGGAACATTTGTAAATACATTTTTGCGTGATTGTAAAGTTTTCTCCATTTCTTCGCTCTCTTTGTCTTCCAATTGTTTTCGTTTGGTAAATCCTTTTTTGTCGGCAAGTGCTTTTACATTTTTCTTGCGCTTTTTCTTCTTTTCCTTATCAACTGAAGCCTCTGATTCCTAGAGAGAAAGAGAGAGTAAAAATAATTTTACATTTTAGAATTAAAAAAATGAAAAGATCTATTATACGAAAGTTTAACCTACCACTGTGGAGTTTTGAACCACTAATAAATTTTGATTATTTTCGACATTTGGAATTCCATCGTCAACATTGTTTATTCGTTTCCTCTCATCAATAATGCAACTATCACTGTCATCATTTGTTTCTTGTCCATTTTGTTGGACTTCAACTATATCATTAATTTTCTTTGAATCCAAACTACCTGAAGAATGATTATTTCCATTTTCTTTAGAAGTAGAATTTTCTCTACCTTCAAAAGAAGTTTTTTCCTGATTATACTGACGTTTAGGAGATGCTGCCGCTTCAGCAGCATCTGGAGATTCCTGTTCATTGTCCTTTACATGTTTGACTGATGGTTTAATAACTTCAATATCTAACTCACATTTGCTTCTTTTCGAATGTTCTGCATCAGGAGAAGTTGATTTCTTTTTTTTTCTTCCACGTTTTTTCGCTGTAGTATTAGATTTTGTTGACTTTTCCGATAAATTGACATCATTAACCTCTTTAGGCAATGTGGAATTTGTTTCCGGTGATTTTAACGGATCAGCAAAATAATGAGTAATGTCCTTCATGTTTACAATGCTTTATGAATTAAAAAGTACTGATTTTTAATTGATAAAAAAACACTTTTTAGAGTAAATAAACATTAACACTTGACTTTGTTATATGTTACCTGTTGGCACTACATTTTGGCGCCAGAATGAAAACATTACTAATTATCATGATTTCCGTTCAAGCAATTGAGGGCGCTGACATTTGGAGAAAATTCAAAATTCTGAAAAATCAGTTTTGATGAACAAATCTTTTACAAGTTATTACTATAGCTATAAATAAATTTTTTCGTTTTTTATTAAAATTTATTTCTCATTATTATTAAATATATTATTATTTTATTTATTTAAAAAAAAGTCCCACTAATAACAGCCAATAAAAATATTAGTTTCAAAGCATGCGTATAGCTGAGAATTGAAATGCGCTTGCGCGAAATAAGATGTCAACATTGTAACATAACCTCAAAAAAGTAAAAAAAATACAATGCGATTGCACGTGTTTTTGCCTTTTATTGACAAAAAGAATGAGATTGAAATTTATCACTTTTAATATCAAACAATACAGTTATGTTTGTTCTTACCGAGTTTAAAGATACTGTTAAAATTCCACCGTGGAATTTTAAGAAAAAATTGAATGATTCCGTCACTGATGAATTAAATAGAAAACTTGCTAATAAGGTACGTAAAATATATTATTTTATTTTTATTATTACTTTTAGTTAGGTATTTATTTTCTTTTATTATTTTTTTCAGGTTTTTCCAAACGTGGGCCTCTGTATTGCTTTACACGATATCGAGAAGATAGAGGAATCCTACGTTTTTTCCAGGAGATGGTTCGTCTCACACAACAGTCACCTTTCGTTTTATAGTGTTTCGACCATTTATGGAGGAAATATTAATTGGAAAAATTCGAAATTGCAGCATAGACGGAGTGCATGGTATTTATTGAGATTAAATTAACTAAAAGTTCTTTTAAAATAAATTCAGACCTCGGATATTACGAATTTTACGACTTTTTTCGACTATTTTCAAATAATGCGACTTTTATCGACTTTTCTTTAAAAAATTACGACTATTTTGACTTTTATTCCAAATTTGATAACAATTAATATAAAAAGTATAACAGACAAATATTTAAAAATTTATTTTTGAATAAGTTTTCTAAATAAATTTTTCAATTATTACAATTTAAAAAGATTTTGAAAAATTGAAATTCTGTAAAATTGAATTCAAACTAAATCATCTATTCAAATATTTTATTACAATTTTTCAAAATTAACTTTTAAAGAATTTCCATTGTTAAACTTTGGAAATAATATTAAATTCTCAAAAATTTTAATGAATAATCTTTAAGTGTAAATTCAATGAAACTGAAAATTAATGAAAAATAGGGTTTAAAAATAATATTAAAATAGTTTAGAAAAAAGTAATTCTCTGAATTATGTTCTAATTTTTTTAAAATTCTATTTTCAATATTTCCTAAAATTTAAATTCATAAACAAAATAAAAAATTAAAATTCTTCAGAATTATTTTCAACATTTTGGAGAAAATAACCATATTTATATTGTAAATTTTCAATTAAAGTTCTTAAAAAAAAATTTTTTTTAAAAACACAAAAATTCTTTAATTGTTTTCAAAAAATTACATTATAATATTTATAGGAAACAAATTCTTAAAATTGTTTTATCAGAATTTTTTAAGATTCAGTTATCTTCAAATAAAGTAAATTAAAACTTTTTATTTTAGAAATCATTTATAATTACAATTCTTTGAAAAATTTGATTAATTGTTTTTGTATTTTTAAAAAGTCAATTATTTTAAAAAGAACTTGTCAAATTTTGTATTATTTTTCAAAAGTTTTACTAAATTTAAATTATTTTTAAAAAAATTTTACCAAATTAAAATTTTTTGGTCATTTTTTAATTATATACAATAATAAAACTTTGTGTATTTTAAAAAATTACTTAGAAATATTTTTAAGAAGCTAATTTTACAAATTTCTTTGTTAAAATTTTTGAAAATATTCTACCCTAATTAATATCTTTGAAAAGAAAAATTGACGGGTTCAATTATAAAAAATCTAATTTTTTTCCGAAGAAATTGCAAAAAATGATTAAAAATTCATAAAGACAATTGATTTAGGGATGAATTTTAGTTAAGAATTGTAGAAAATAATTGAATTTTGAAAGGGTTATAGTTTTAATTTTTAGAAATTATTAAATTTCAGAAGTTGAAATTTGTTAAATTTTATTTCTTGTGAATAAAAAAACAAGAAGTATTTAAATATTTATTTAGCAAAATTATACAATTTTTTATTAATATGAATTTTTGTGACAACACTGAATTAAATAAACGACTTTTTTCGACTTTTTTTCTATTTTTAATCGACTCTAAAGCGACTTTTTTTGCTCTTTAAAGTCGATCCGAGGCCTGTAAATTGAATGTACAATTGCTGTAATGTCAAAAATGAAATATTTCAGTGACTCTAGGATTTTTCGAGGATATTATCATCCCACCGAATAAATTACAGCATCCGTCACGATTTGACGAAACTGAACGCGTCTGGGTTTGGGAATATGAAGTCGAAGGAGGAGATAAGCACGATTTATTTATGGACGAACGTAAATAAAATTTTAGATTTTACTGAGTATTGAAAATAATGTTCTCTTCAAAATTAACTTGATGAATATTAGCTATATTATAATCCTTAAATTAAAGTACTGATTTAATGTTAACATTTTTACAGATGAAATTATTCGATTCAGAGTTTTTAGTGAAGTCTTCAAGGAAACTTCACCGTATACCTTAATGGTTTGTAAATTCATTTTTCTCTTTCTTCTTCTAAATTAAAAAAAAAAAATTATGCAATTCGAATTCATCTTTTTTACAGGGAGCTATAGATGAACCAGGACTAGGCTGTCTCACTTGGTGGGAAAACACTTGATCAGGTTTTTAAAAAAGAATTTCTAATAAATTATTAATAACATACTTATATTTAAGGATTTTAATTTATTTACTTTGCATTTTATACTTTTAATTTTATAGTATTACGGTAAATAACTAAGAATAAGAGATAGAGAGAGAATAATTAAAATATTAGATACCGACATTATTTTGGCGTCGTAAAAATATTCCAAGAAAAAAACTTGTTTTTCTTTCAAGCTGTAAACACTTAAAAACTTGTTTTGATAAATTTTCCGATAAGTTAGACAGGTATGTGAAATTTTCAGTAAACATTTGCAAATAGTTTATTGACAAGAATTCAACATTACGTTCCTAAAGTTGTCATATTCCAAAAATTATCTAGGTAAACTTTAGTCTTTAGTAATTTTTCGTTATAATCGAAATAAATTTAACTAGATTTACATTAATTTTTTAAAAATTAATTTTAACTATTTGTAAACAATTATTTTTTATTAATAAAACAATTCGTATAAATTGCAGAATTCAGAAGATGACAATAATTAAGCACTCAACAATTTTCTTGTTAGTATTGTTTTTTAGTTTTTGTAACGATACCTATGCCATAAGTCCACCAAAAAAATGTAATGGTACGTAAATTTTTTAATTTAATTAATTGGATATAATTTCTTAATTGTATTTCCACTTTTTTATTAAAATGAATAAGCTTCGCTTTTGGTCTCAATTTCAGAGAAATTTCTATTTTCTAGTATTTGATTTGTTGTTATGAATGATTTTAGTTTTCATTGTATATAAATTTAAAATTATAAATTAAGTAGACTGAATATCCAGCCTTTTATTAAAAAAAAATAATTTATTAATAATTGCTTTTTTATTTTCAATAGCAAATAGTGAGTGCGCAGCCAACATGGCTTGCATTAACAATAACTGTATCAATGCGTGCATTAACGCCTGTGCAACAAATGCAAACTGTCAAATGAAAAATCATAAACCTGTCTGTACTTGTCCTTCCGGATATCAAGGAGATCCTTTTACAAAATGTAAAAAAATTTAAGAATTCGAAAACAATTTTGAAAAGTCTACTTCTTATTATTATTCTTGAAAAATTTTCTATTTTTTCAACTCAATATGAGAATGATCAGGTTTTAAATAAATTCGAAATAAATCATTAATCACTTCTTTATTCCTTACGTATTTCTGTCTTATATCTGCTCGCTCTTAAAACTAAATTACTCTTCGAAATTGAGTCACAATGCGGCATGATGTCCCGTACAGTGAAAACGATGTGTACACGGGCGTAACATTTGTTTTACTCTTTTTTTATTATTAATATCATTAAACGAAAAGTGTTCGGCAATGTTTTGTACAATATTTACAAAGGATGTTGTTTTTTTCCTTTCTTTTTATTTTTTGTCAACACTCAAAAATTGCAATCGCGCGCCCGAACACCGTTTGACTATATATCAAAGTCAAGATTTTCTTTCCATGAAATTTGATTACATTTTTTATGAAATCATTTTTTTCTCTCATTTTTTTATCGATTTATTCTGGATGTCAAGTCTCTTTTTAGAATATATGACAAAACGTTTTGCAACAAAATACTTTTTTTATATTTAAAATATTCATCGATTTTATGATTTTTTTTCTTTCTTTTAAATCAACAACTTTCACACGTAAAATAATTTATCGGATATTATAATCTCGCGTGTTTTTTTTTGCTAACGCCTAGAATGATATAGTGGAAAAAACTTAGTACGGGAGTACCTTAAGATTACAGAACACTAAGAAGATAAAAATTTAAGGTAGTTTGTAACAGTCAAAAATTTCCATTTTCAAAAAGATTTTAAAGTACATAATTTTTATTTTTAATTTAATATTCTTTAAAATCATTTCTTATTTCTTCTAGACTGTCGAATAACAAAACTACCTTAACTTCATGGGAATTCAAATTTTATTTGTTTAACTCTTTTCTAAAATAATAATAATAATTATAATAATAATAATTGAAGTGATATTAAAAAAAAAGTATTTCTTAATTTCCGTTTCACCTACAAGTGAAGTAAATTTTGAATTCCCATATACGATTACGAATTTACATATATAAAATGACAAATGCAATTATTAATAAACATCAATCTTGAGTCATTTTTTTAATACAAGTCGTGTATTGTCAGATCGACCATTTTGTAAAACATCTAGGATTATTTGCGCGGTCCTTATTTTTACCGTACTTAAGTGCGACTATTTTTTTTCTAAAATTAAGCTTAATTATATAATATATGTATATTATGTATAAATTTGGTACAGAACGTCATTCAAAAATTTGTACAAATATACGAAAAACGCAGGCAACAAAATAGTTATTGTTAGATTCACTCTATTATCTATTTAACAATCGTGAAATTCAAACTATCGGTAAAAACAAAGACCGCTTTACAAGATTATATTTAACATGCTTTGGAATGTGTTTTTTTTCTTCTTTCTCTTTCTCTTGGTATTATGTTCCTAGATTGCCGCTCACAAGTAAGCTACTTGACTAGCATGATTAAATGATATAATGGAGGGATGAGCATCAGTTTACAACAAAAATTAAATAAACTAATAATAAACAATATTGAAGAATTAAAATTGAATAAAAATTTTAAAAAAAAATAGTTTTATCACAGTTCTAAATATTTGTAATCACTGCGTAATAATTATTTATTATCTATTGATAATTTTCCAATAAATTGGATTAAATTTCAAATTCTCAATAATTAAATTAAATTAATTGAATAAAAAGTAATTTTTTGTATTAAATAAATTCACTACATTTAATTTTTTTTACGAATTTCCAATATTTTTAATATTTATGAGCACACGAGATAAATTCTATATTAATAAATTGAAATAAGATTTACGATAGAATTAAAAATTATAACAATTGCACGTTCGTGAAAAATAACTATCAACTACGTTTAAAATCGTGTTGTTTCACACTGTCAAAAGCTAAATTTATTTATTTTTATATTGAATAGTTTCATTTATTGGGTTTCTCGTGTGGACGTTTGTTTTTTAATCGGTCACTGCAAGTCATTTTCTCTAATTGTTAAAAGTTAAAATTTGTTTTGAAGCTTTTGCATTTTTGTACTTTTCTTTTTATTTTAATTTCCAAACGAAGACTTTTTTAGAGACGACTTTTTTAATAAATAAACGCAATGTCAAAGTCTTTTCATCAGTTCAGGTTCATTTATGTTACTTACTCGATTATCAAACAACGGGGCAAATGTTCTCTCAAGTAATCGAAAAGTTCTCTTGATGTTCCGGGACAATTTGTCAGTTCTAATTCGTGGAGATGCCTTAATTGAATTAGACTTGATAAACCGCTACTTGATAACAGTGGACATCCTGGAAGAGAATTCATTTTTTTTAATTAAATTATAATGTACTTCAAATTAATTTATTTTCTCTTTTTAGTTTTTATTGACTTAATTAACTTAATTCCTTCATTTTGACAATTAAAATTTATTAATTTCTTTCTTTTTTTATCAGTTTCTGAAAAATGTTATATTACTTAAAGTAGTTGATATTTTCTAGTTTATTTAAAATATTTATGAATTTTTTCATATTATTCAAAATAGGTGACAGTAGGTAAATGTAAAAAGTAGTTGATAATATTTGTTTGCGAATTTCGTGCTCACCAGCAACAGAGAGAACTTGAAGGGATCGCATTCCGCACAAATGTTGAAGACCAAAGTCTCTAAGCTGAGAACACCATCTCAAGAACAATGCACTTAAAGAACCCATTGTTGAAATATATCCAACGCCAATATCCGTCACATGAACGCACCTGGGAAAAAATTTATTTTAGTAAAACTTTAAAAGACAAAAAAATAATTTTTGCTTATATTGCTAAAATGTTTACAATTTTTTTCGTATTCAAGCTTTTCTTTAACATTAAAAAAAAAATGGATACATTTCAACAATACAAAAAAAAAACAAGGAAAAAATTCTTATTAAAATTAGAAAAATTCTTGCAAATATTTTATAGAAAACAAATTAAAATATTTATGAATAATAAAATTATATTTTATTTTCATTTTACTTTTATTTATTAATTCGTTTATTTTTATTTTCGTATATTTTCAATTTTTTCATTTTTGAGTATTTTTCTTATATTTACAGTTTTGAATTTTTCACTATTTTTGAATCTATATAAAGAAAAATGTGAAATGCAAATTTATTTTTTTTGTTTTATCCCATTTTTTGCTTTTAAAATATCTCTAAACACATTTTACACAAAGTGGAATTGTAAATTCAACTAACGAGATTCTCAACACACAATTTACACACGATGGGTGTGAAAAGTTAATTTAATTTCATGCGTTTACTAACGTGGCATAGACTCAATTGGCTTCGACGAATTACACTATTTCTCGAGAGCAACAATTTACACATTGTGCAACATGTATATCCTTAAATAGAAATACTTGGCAATATTTTTCTTTTTCCACTAATGTTGTATCGTCACAAAAAGTATTCGGAAGTTTATAAAATTCATTTTTCAAGTATTAATTTGATTTAAAGAAAAAATATGACGATTTAGAATAAAAATTATCGGACGAGTTTTTACTCGAAAATTACATTATGAGAAGGTATCGATAATTGAATTATCGTAAAAATAAGTTTTTCTTTCTTATATTTCATTATCGTCGTTCTAATTTTTTCCATTTTCCTGTCTAATATTTACTTTTTATTTTGTATAATTTTCAGTTTTTCTTTTATTTTATTTTCATTTTCTTACTTTACTTTTATTTCTTTGTCCTTCTACTTTCATTATCTTATTTTATTTTCAGTTTTTTATTTTCATTTCCTTATTTTCTTCTCATTTTTCACTCCTTCATTTTTATTTTCTTATTTTTTTCTATTTTTATTCATCCACTTTCGTTTTTTCATTCTTTTATTTTTACTTTCAATTTCTACTTCTTTCCGGTTTATTTACATTTTCCAAAAGAATAAAGTAAATCTTCGTTTTGTATTTTGCACATGAAACAATTTCTGTCTTGTCTTTGTAAACTAGAGTCCGCTTAAATAGATAATAAATTTTTGCAAATATTACCTGTCCAATGTAAGTTCCTCCAAGTGATTTAAGTCACAGGCAATGTACTCCAAAGCTGCGTCAGTAATTCTCGAACACCAACTCAAATCTAGCGAACGAAGTCTTGGCAAGTTTTCCGCTATTAATTCAACTCCATCATCCGTTACCTTGCTACATCCCGAAAGTGACAGAACAGTTCAAGTTTGGCAACGAATGCACTGGAATAAAAAATAAATTTTCCATTTTAAAGAGAAACACATTTCACAAATGATTCACATTTTCGTAAGGGTAGGGGAGAAAAGGAAAGAACTAAAAAACTAAACTGGGTGACATCATTTTTTAACACTCCCTATTTAATTAAATTAGGTTCAGAAGTTAAATTAATTAAATTAAATTTATCTTTAAAAGAAATTTTTCGAGATGTTTGTTTTTAAAAATAATTTATAAATAAACATCTTGAACTGGATTTTTCATTAAAGAGGAAATTTTGGGTTTTGGAAGTTTATAAATTGTAAAAAGAAAAGAAAATGATTACCAATGTTAACGACACCGTGATTGGTAAGTTCCCAGCAACTTTGAAGCCTTAGAATATTTAAAGAGGTGCTTTGCTTGGCGCTGAAATATCCGAGTGCAGCGTCTGTTACGTGATAAGCTTGAAGGGAAAATTCATAAAGGCTTGGTAGAAGTTGTGCCACAGCGCCGACAGCTTCATCAGCTACATTAATGCAATCAGACAGTGGATAATGAAACTATCCCTCGGCGTTAAACAAGCCCAGAGACCCGCTTCTGTTATTTCATTACATCCGGCCAATTCCAATTCAAACAGTGCCTAAAATTAAATTTAAATACAAAACTTAAAGATAAATTAATTCTAAAATGAATATTTCAAAAATAATTATTTTACGATCGAAAGTATTAGAATTAGAAGAATTAGTAAAAATTCTTAATTTTCTTTGATACATTTAATAATTTTACCTGTAAATGATCTAGAAGAGCTTCTAAACCCCTGTCGGTGACTGCACAACATCTTAATGATAACGAATGAACGTGTCTTTGTGCTAAAGGAAAACCGTGCGTTAATTCTGGAATATCCTCGTCCGATGCTCCTAATAAAACAAGGGAATGGAAGCCTCTTCTAACTAAAGATGCGTAAAGTCGGGCACGCGAACTTGAAGCCATTGCCCGGGCTTCCCGACACCTTACGACTGGTACCAATCCTGCCCAAAGTCTTGGTCTCGCGTACAAAACATCCCGCCACCGAGTGCACACCTGGAAAATTTTTTTCATTCATTAAAATTGCACTTTTTTACACTAATAATTCAATTTAATTATATAAATACTATTGCACTAAAAAAATAATTATTATATAATATTGATCGAGATTATTCTGTCTTCACGTAAAATTAGGGATTTTTTATTAGGGGGAGAGAGGTCCCACACCGACCCCGTCATGTTTTTTTTAAAGATAGTACGACTAAAAAATTCGTCAGTACCGTCTTTCGAACACTTTCACAACACCAACAATTGGACAGCAGGTTTTTATCAATTTCTTTCATTTCATTTTGAGAATTTATGCAAAATTATGTACCACCCACTTTGAGAAAGTTAAAAACATAAATTTTCGCTTATTCTTTAGATCTTTTATTAATTACCATCAAAAACCTCGGCAACCGTCAGAAAACATAGAAAAATATATAGTTTCTTTACTTAAAAAAATTTTGACTAAGATAAAGGAACATATTTTTAGCCTTTGCACTTTAGAAGATCTGTATGCAATCACCCTCTTCTAAAAATTGTTTTAAAGCTAAAAGTAAAATTAATTCCCTTAGAATTTTAATAATGCCAAAATATCCACAGGACACGAAAATAGGTAAAGTAAGGAAAATTTATCCAAAGTATTAAAACAATATCAAATTATTGAAAATTTCAAAAATAGTCTACGAATTTTCTTTTTCAAATTAAACAATAATCTATAAGTAGAGTTACAGTAGCAATTTTTAGAGATAATCAATTATTTTTGTATTTAAATAATTGACTTTTCGTGCATCTTTTTTATAAGAAATGATTTGAAAATGAATTCCACTTAAATTTATAGAAAATATTTGAAGAATTACACTTTTAATCTTTGTAAATAATTTTAAATTAATAAATATTTATTAAACAAAAATTAGTAAAATTTGAAAGATTTGATTTAGAAATTCTGAAAAAAATGTTTTCAAAAAATCATAATTAAATTTTTTTGAAAATAGTTTGAATTTTCGAAAGTAATTATCAATTAATTCTAATGAAAATATATTCACAAAATAATTTTTATTACAATTTTTTGAAAATATTCCTAAAAATAAAAATTTGAAAAATAAGAAATTTTCTGGAATAAAAAAATTAATTTTCTTTTTCAGAGAATTTTGTTTTCTAACAATCAAAAATTATTTTTAAACATAATTGTATCTTTTGAAGAATTTTAACCAAAAATTTGAAAAATAATTAAATTTTACAAAAAAAATTTTATTTTAATAACTCAATTATCGTTTAATTGAATAACTATTAAAAGCGTTATAACTGGAATTTCAAGAAATAATTAAATTTCAAAACAATTTTCAAAGATTGAGAAAATATTAAATTTTCTAAAATTTAACTAAAATAAATGTTAAATTACAAAAAATATTATTTTATCATTTTTAAAATTATTACATTTTTGAATAATGTTATACAAAAATGCAAAAAAATATTGACTTTGTAATTGAAATTTCTTTATGTATTCGAGTACTCATGTATTCAATTATTTTGAATACACAAAAATAATTTAAAAAATTTTTATCATTTAAGAGTTTAGTGTAATTTTATTGAAATAAATTTTATATTTTGAAAATTTGAATTTTATTACATTTCTACTTTTAAAATATTTTGTTGAAATATAATCATATTATAAGAGTTATATTTTTTAAAAATCACAAAAGTGGAAATAAAAACGATTTTCAATTCATAGTTAAAATAAAAATTTAGGGAGGAAAATAATTTGCTACCTGAGCTAGAATTCTCCTTTCAGTTGCATTGACATATAGAAAAAATCGACTCAAAAAATGATCGTCTTGTATAAGTTGTTCCCATGTGCATGGTGGTGTATATCCTCCAGTGCCTCCTCCTGCAAGTGGAACATTTTTTCCTCGATTTCTCGTTATTCGCATACGATTGGAAGCCGATTCAATTCGATTGTTTGTTAATGCTTTATTGTTTCCCATATTACTTGTACTATTCACAGGTATTGGAACACTTCTGCTGGGTTTTTCTGGCGTTGTATTCGCATTATTTGCACTTTGTAGACTCGTATAAGCAACGGCTCCTCCTCCACAAAATACATTCGTTACACGTTCCATGACACTTGTCCTTTCCACCACCTACAATTCAAAAATAGAAAATAATTATTACAAAATATTTTCATCTAATTCTAGTTTAAGAAAAAAAAATCGAAAAAAAAGAAGAAGAAAAATTCAAACTATTTAGAGAGAAAATCGTGTTTTTATATTTTTTTTTGCAAAATTCAATTTTTTCGATTACTTTAAAATTGTGCATATTTCGAAATTCGAATTATCAAACCTCTTTTAAACTGCCGAAGAATTCTTTTTTGTGTTAAAAGCGAAGAGTTTAATTCCAAAGGAAAATAATTTCACCTTTTGTTGTCTTTTGCTCTATACAGTTTTATTCGATTTTCAAGTTTTAATTGTCATCATTATCTCTGTGAAATAAAATTGATTTTCAGTTTCTTTTTCATTAAAAATGCAAGAGCAATTTGTTTTAATGAACTATTCAAGTTTGTTTGTGATATTTTTTTTAAAATAATGAAATGAAGAAGCTTTCAATTTGTGATTCATTAGTTCAGAGAAGATTGAATATAAAAGCATTCTTTTTCTTTTTTGAGAAAAATATTTTTCTAAATAAATTGCAATTTTTCCCTTGACAAGAAACTGGTTTAATTTAGAGGTTTCGAAATTAATTGTTCATGCTCCGAAACAATTGATTAAAACTACGTGACGAAATAGTCCGAAATTCCTGCCGATTTTATCAGCGGGCTTTCTACTCGGCATTTTGCCAAAATTTTTTCCTGGCTGGATTCTATTCAAGCCAGTTATCTAGCCTTGGAGGAAGTAGTGCGAACAGCGCATTTTAATCCTCCAACAAACAAGATCGAAAATAAAATTGAAAGACAGTTCACATTTATATATTTATATGTCCAAAATAATTGAAAACTTTTCCTAATATATCGATCTGACTGCGGCTTAGCAAACAAACAAACAAACAACAAATTTAATAAAGAAAAGCCACCGTTAAATCAATTTCATGTAGCTTCTGGGAAAATAATTTATTAAAATACAAATTCGACGAAAAATTCGAATAAAGAAAACAATAAAGAAAACAAAAAGTGAAAAAACAGAGCATTCTAAATAAAACTAACTGAAAAAAATCTACGAGTTTCTTTAATTAAAGACGAAGTCAAGAATGAGGTACAGACTTTGCGCTCTAATAATAATTAATTACGCCTTTCCTTATAGTCGATCTGATAAGTTAGAGCCAAGACCTATATTCAAAATTACGACTTATCGAGCAACGAAATTTTTTCAAAAATATCAAAATTAAATTTTCCACCAAAATTTCAATTCTCAAGCGAAACTGATATTTTTTTCTCTTTTATTTTAAGAAAGAAATATAAATATTGAAATAGAATTTGCTGTGAGAAATTAAACGTATTACCACCTGCTGGCTGAAATCCAGGATTTGTCGACTCCCTCAATTATCCCTGACCGGATTTATTTCCGCTTTCAAATAAACGGTTTATTCGGAAGTTCAATCTTGTTACGGGAAGAAATTGGCGTTACCAATCCGCAAAGTAATAAAAAGTTATGGCTTGTAATTAAATTCTAAAATTAAATCGACATTTTCAAATTAAAAAGAAGAAGGAAAAAAAATTATATACTCGTTATGGTGATGGCATATTGTTTTACTACCTGTGGGATGAATTTAAATTTTAAATTCAAATTAATTTTTATCAATAGAGTGGGTATGAGAATTTTAAAATTATAATCCCAACTGCAGTCTCTCTCTCTCTCTTTCTCTTGATTTCTCCTATGCATATTTTTTTAATAATATACACAGAATATAATAATAATAATAATAATAATAATAATAATAATAATAATAATAATGTTTTTTAAATAATTTTTTTTCTATCAAATAATACATTTTTTTATTTGAACACTTTGGTGTCTAAAAATACACTACATTAAATAAGTAGGATATAATTTTTTTTATAAAAACTATTAAAAATCAGGCCCAAAGCAACATCAAATTGATTTTGCGGTGGTCAAAATATCTATTGACTGCTTCATCTAAAATTAAAATACAAAAAAAGTTTCTCTTATAGTGGGTGAATATATCTCGTGATTGAACCACGAGTTTTTTAAAGAAATTAAAATTTTGTATTTTTGACAGTGTCTTTTGTTAAAAGTTACAATTTTTAGAACTATTAAGTAAATGTAAAATCGGTAACCACCGCTTTTTTAGAAGAGGTTATTTAATATTTATTTAATATTTTATCATTTATCATTTATTAAACAAACATACATTGTCTGGCAGTTTTTGACCCTAGTAATCCCTTAATTTCCTTATAATAAAAAAATTATTTTTCGTTAAATAATAAAAAAAATTACTTATTTTATCCAAATGTCTTTGTTTATATTTTCCTTAAAATTCCATAATTTTTGCCTTTAAAATTTAGTAAAAAAAATTATTTTCGCTAAATAATAATATTTTTTTTCGTTTTATATTAAAAAAAAAAATGTTTGTCATTAAATAAAACAAAATTGGTTCTATTAAATAATAAGAAATATTGTTTTCCTTGTCCAATTGTATTAGTTTTGACTTATTTTATAACAAAATAAAAAATAATAAACAACTGTCTTTCGTTTAATGATAAAAAAATTGTCTGAAATATTTTTTTACGTCAAGTTTTATTAATTTTTTTAATATCGTTAAAGAATAAAAAAACTAATGTTTTCCTTGTCTAAATGTCGTTGTTTTTATTTTCCTAAAAATTCGTTAAATTCATAATATAATTTATGAATTATTCATTATTTTAGGGACACAACGTGCAAGTATATAATAAACAATTTTTCTAGGTATTAAAGATAGCATGTAATTTACATTTCTCCGTGTACTATTTTCCTTGAACTCGAGAATATGAGTAATAATTGTAACGTCGAATAAACCTAAAAAAATTCCATTTTTCCAACCCTTTCACACAGTATTTTAATATTTCATTTGAAATGGGATTTTAATCATAAAAAAATTTGTTTTATATATATATATATTTTTTTTTGGAAAAGGCCATTGAATTGCAATACTGCATTGCCGCTGCGCTATTAACTACACAGTATATGGCCCATGACAAGGGTCGATTGCAACCATCCCTGATTGAAATTCTAAGAGACGCAGCTTTGAAATCGACCCATTAAAATTCTGCTGGCCTTCTGTCCTATATTTAAAAATTTTAAATCCTGAAAAAATCGATTTTTTTAAATGTCAAATTTGCACTAAATATTGGTTCAAAGATTTTTCTAATTGGATTGAATACAAAGCTCTCGAAACAAAATAGTGGAGCTCTTGGAATTTTTCTTTTTTTAAATTATTAATGCAGACCTTCAATCTTCCTCATTAAGTTTCAATTACGAATAATAATACAGGTAATACTAACTTGCGGCGCTTATATTTAAATAACAACTTTGAAAATCTCTTTTTGTTACAGTGGTTTTCAAATCAATTTCTCTTTTGTTTTCCGATTTTATTTTATTTTGACATAAACAAAAAAAATCCCCCTTAGAAATTTGGTTTGCAAATTTTATTTCCCATTATCAACGAAGTAGAGAAACTTTTTCTATTTTTTTTTTGTAATTTTCTATTTATGAAAATTTTTAAATTAGGATCTTAAATTAATTGTGCTTTGGAACGTTCAAAACGAATGGGAAACGAATATTATTTATTCTTTTTAAATGTTTTCGGAAATTACCTCCCACCCACACCAAAGCAGGTAACAAAATGAAATAAGATTTAGCAATGTTATAGAAAGAAATTAATTTTGGCTAAAATCAAACAAAAAAAATATTTTTTACTTCATGCTTTTTATTTTTCTTCCTTAAAATTTAGAACGTTCAAACGACCTTTTTATTGTTATCTCTATGGTAAATAATTTAAAAAATTATATTTTCTAACAAAATTTCAAATTCTATCAACGAAGAATAGAAAAAAAAAAATTATTGTGTTCATCTTGAAAGGTTTGAATATCTTTTCTCTGCAAAATTTTTCTAATATTCTCCTATCTTTCCATCAATTTTAGAAAAAATTGGAGTGTGAACGAGAAAAGTTATTGAAAGAAGGAAATTGGTCCAACAATCATTCATTCCTGTTCAGCCACGTAATTCAAATATAAGAACGGTTTTGAATATTTTAAAAAATTTATTAGAAAAATTTGTCAAATATAATTCAATATGTGGTTTAGATGAATGAATTTTTAATTCTTATTCTGAAAATAGAATTTCCTTGTAAAAATGGAATTTTAGATTTGACTCTAATATTTTTGATAAAAAAGATTTTTCTTTTTCTTCTAAAAAAAGAAGTAAATGTCCGTCTTCTTTCGTTTGTAAGTTAACTTAACTAACGAGAATATTTGAAAATTTTTTTCACATTTTCATCGTTACCACTTAAGATGGATTATTCAAAATCAATAATAGCAAATAAAAAAAAAGAATAAAATCTGTTTTATGGCTATAAAAAAATTTCTACAGGTGTAACGACACTTTTATTTAAATCCTCAGCACTGCAGAGAGAGCGAAGAGAAGAGAGAGAGGAGAGAAGAGAGAGAGAGAGAGAGAGAGAGAGAGAGAGAGAGAGAGAGAATCTATAAAATGATAAAAAGAGGGAGAAGTAAGAGAGGAGCGAGGTCAAGAGAAGAAAATATACAAACCATGATGTTTTTTATTTTTTCAGATGCTCGAAGTCCTTAAGAAGACCGTTGATCCTCTTCGTCAGCTCCAGCGCTGGCTTCTTCATCAAAGCGACTCCTTTGGCGTCAGATATCGACCGACAATCTCAACTTCCCTTGTCTCTCGTTTCTTATCTTATTCCCACCCGTCCCGAGAGTGTTACTTTACTCTATAGTCAAGAAGTTGGCCATGAGCGTTTTACCTCGAGGAAATTCGAATGCACTCCTCATAATTCCACACAGAACCACCAAGCACCACGGTCTTGAACGTTTTTCCGTTTGACTTCACTCCATGATCCGACCAATGTTCATATTCAACAAGGAAAACCAGATTCCCGCCCAGCGATAGGCTCCCATTCGATTTCCTCCGATGAACACTACCTTTTCCATACCTTTCCTTATCTTCCCTTTTTATATCTAACCCGAAATTTATCATTTATAATACAAGATTTAAACTATATTGAAAATCCACTCCTCTCAAATGTTTTTTACAACTTCCGAAAATAAAAACAAACGTTCATACTGCAATCTCAACAATGTTAACAAGTTTTGTTTGTAAATATTCATTGAATAAATAATTGTAATAAATGGGTGAGCTGAAATAAATTTAAATCAATTAATTTTTAATAGAAGAATTGTTTTTCGATAATATTTGGAAAAGTATTAAACCGAACCGGTTGCACCTGAGCACCACAGTGAATTTTTGAACCTCTTTTTTTCAGCAGCGAATCAATATAGTTTTAGTTCTATTTTTGTCTGAATTATGTTTTAAGTAATAGTAGATTTAATAAAGTTTTTTTCTTTTTTTTCGGTAAAAAAAAATTAGTCAAGTGGTTTTCAACAGGATACTTGTGTGTATTACAATGGAGGTGTGAAGCGTCGAGATTCATAAAAGAACAAGGGAGTTTGCGCGGCTCGGCGTCGAAGGTATAAACTCTTGTATTTATACGCGCGGCGGCTCGACAATAGAGCTCGGGTGGTGGTTTTGCGCGAGACTCGAATCGATATTCGCACTGAACTTGTTACGCTACCCTCCTCACTATTGACAAGCCAGGTGGTTTTCTAAGAGGCGAGCGTTGGGTAGAATATTAAGGCACCCCAACTAATTAAAACAATGCGCGCAAACCTCGCCATCTCCTAGGCCGAACTCGATAATCAATTTTACTTCTAGACCGCCCAAAACGGGCGCAACCACTTTAACAAAAACCCCCCAGACTGACCCTGACAAAAAACACACCATTCATTTTTCTGTGGAAATTGTTTTTTTATTCTATTTTATTTCTTTTTCTTAAATGATACAAAAAAATACTCCCTTAAATTTGTATTTTAAACAACGTAATGTTTTTTACTTTTTAAAAATAAATTATATCAAACTCATAAAACTTTACCAACACCATAATTACACACGTTTACAATCTGTCTGTGCGGCTATAAAATATTCCCTTTATTTCTTTGCTTCAATGATGACAAAACAGTCAACACAGGCCGTTGACACTAAGCTACTATGTTGAAGGGTTCGCGTTAATGTCTTCTCACTCTCTCTCTCTCTCTGATTCTATTTTTTCTCTTTCAATATATTCTTTACTTTTTGAAATAAATTCGTTCTTGGGAGGAAATCCTTTCGAAATGAAAAAGTCAATTTAAACTGATAAAGGTCCTTTCAAAAGAAAAAAGTACTTGAACATTTTATAAAATGCTTCCTTGAAATAAATAAAAATGTTTACCCTCCTACTCCTGACCTGATTAAGATAAATTCTTTCTCGATTGTTATGTAACAGAGAAAAACTCTGGGAAATAGGTAAATGATAGAGTTAGTATTGTTTTTTTAAAGTTAAAAACATATTCTTTGAACGGATAAACCACATTTTCGAGAAAAATGGGTAACATTTGGTTATTTATTATAGGTTAGTACGATTGTGGTATTGCATCTAGGGAGTGCAATAGTATTGTTGTGGTGGATATTGCTATTTAAAAAGGTCAATTAGACGATCTGGGCGGGGGAGGGGGGGGGGAGGAGGGGTGTCTAATATATAGGGGGGGGGGGGGGAGGGGGCTCTCTCTAAACAGGGGTGGAGTGTCAGGGGGGGGGTAGGCGAGGCCGATTGAGTTCTCCATTGAGCTTGAAAAAATAAAGCAAATTTTTTTTAGACTATTGCATTACTATTTTCAACTCTAATTTTATGAAGATATTACTTTAAGACTAAATGTCATAAGTAAACGTTTAATAAGTAAAATAATATTTTTAATAAATCAAAAGTTATTTTGAAGTAAACATTTTTAATGAAACACAACACCTTTAAATCCCACACGACAAGTTGACCGTAACTAAACTGCCTTGTAACTGAACCTTGAATTGGAACTAAATTTTCGATACGCAAGTAATTGTATTTTGGTGAATGCTATCCAGAGCACTGTCGGTATGTTTTACCACTCGTCGCTTGACGATCGAGCGATTGAAATGTTCCTCATTGGCTGATGAATCCCTGCGGCAGAGCCTTGTCTTTTGTGTATGAGTTGAGTTTAAAAATATTTTCACAACTGCGATGCGAAAGTAAATTTGACCATTATAATCATACGAGTCGAGTACACACATTGGCATGCAGCTTATAGACCGCTGTCCGGCATTTTTTTAAAAATTAGAATGTTATAAAAATCTTTAATTTGTATATTATGTGAACAAAATTTATAAATAATAATGGTTCTACTTACCCGTGCTGGCGATAAAATCGAGTTTGACTCCACCCACGTAACAACTTAAAAATGGAAGGATTGGTTCTGTATATAATTCTCACAAACCTGCGTTTCCTTTCGTAGCATCTGCAACGCAAATTATGAGAGGAATTGTGTCCAACCCAGCAGATATTTAATTTCCACACGGACTGAATGCTAACAGCGTGGAAACCCATCCGCCTGAAAAAAATTAAAAATCGCATTAAATAATATTTTAGTTGAAATGTAAATAAATTGATAAAAGTGATAATGAACAAAAAATTATTATTCACCTACCGTTCAGCGAGTTTGAAAATTCGACAAATAATTTTCCTAAAGGTTTTTTCCCCCCCATTTGGCTTCCTCCCCAGGCACGTTTCATAATGTCGAATCCTCCATGTCCTTGATACCCGAACACTGAAAATTCGAACATTAAAATCCGTTGATCCTGCGACTTAGCACTTTATTATTTGGATGCCAATCGATTGCAGTCAACCCGTTGAACGTAGAGGACGTTTTATATGTTTTCGACACGCCACCAATTATTCTCCGAGGCGAAATAACAAACGGAAATAAATTCTATCGCGCCCAGAACCAACCGCGAATTTAATTTTTTTCTAAAAGGGAAACAAAATTGTTGCATAACAAAATTGTTATTAAAAACTTTCTTTCACTAACTTATAACAGGACTTCGGGCCCCCAGTGAAAAAGTATTTTAAAATAGAGACTTTATGGACCAATAATAATTGATGACAAAACATATAACCAGTCCGAGTCAAATCAATTTAATCTCTCTATCTAAAATATTTTCAATTTTTTTAAATAATTTTGAAATTTGTGAAAGAATTTTTATTACCATTTTTGGAAAATAATTTAGTTTTATTTCTAAATATTAGGAATTTAAAATTAAAATTGAAAAAAAAGAATTATGAATTAAGTACTTTTGAAAACTAATTTAAATTTCAGTTTAGAGCCTTAATTTTAAATAAATAATTAAACTGTTAATGTATGATTATTAATTAAAACGCAATAAAGAAATTTATATTAAATTTATCACAACAATCGAATAATTTACCTAGAGGTGACCATTTGACACAAGTAGACAGCTCGATTTTGTTCGCAGCAAAAACCCACGCGGGATTCCCATTTACCTACTTTCGTCTTGTGTCCCCAAACGATAGCATTTTTATCAGCCGCACAAGTGACAATTCCTATTTGTCTTTGGAGCCCAATCAATTCCAGTTACTTCGTTGGAATCATGTATCTTGCATCACTTGAAATTGCTTCCAATCCCATTGATTGCGATGCGGAATAAACGTGAACCTCGTTATTGTTTGTTGATACTTGCCCACCCTCTGTATATGCAAATTAATTCGTAATTTAAGGATAATTTTCAAATTCAAACCGTCGTGTTTGTGTTGAATTGAAAAATTTTTATTAAAACCCAATTAAAAATTACAATATAAAAAAGAACTAAATATTGTAGCGGTTGTAGTAAAAATTTGTCAAGAATTATAAAGCAATCTGTATCGTAGAACATAATTGTGACAAACCAGTTCTATCTTTATATCCATTCATGACAGAAAACAGAATCTAAACCAAAATTATACACTGTCCGGTCATTTATTTTTTTTTCAAAAGGTTTGATGTCAAATATTAAAAAATTGCACTCCAATTCAAGAAAATTATCGCATATATTCTTTTAACAAAAAAACGCGTAAAAACTTTTTTCTTGTATGAATCAATATAAGAGTATTCGCTTGGGTGGCGGCTCAACGACCCGGTATCTAATTTAACCGAAGTTAATCCAAAATTCTGATGAATTTTTCGGGACGGATTGGAAAATTCCGTGGACTATGGTCAGTCTACACGAATTTTTCCTAATCCCTTCAAAAAGTTTTGTGGTTTTTCTATGTTTCCACCAAAAAACGGTGTGATTTTATTTCTGACGAGCTCATGTACACCAAATAAACAATAGGTTAGGTTGTGCAAATTTTCTAATATAGTTAAGGTTAGGTTTATTCACCGGGGCAGGGTTGGAAAAGGTTAATACTTGATAACTTTTCAGTAAATGTCTTGGTCTCATTACTTCTTTCTAATTAGCAAAAAAAATTGTAAGTTTTTCGAATTGCTCAATGGAAAAAGACAATACCTCAAAATTAAAGAAACCTTGAAGGCCAACAGAAGAATTGAATCTTTAAACGGAACACCCAATTCGTAATCGTAAACCGTTCCAGAAAATTTGTTAAAGAAGGATAGTATATTGATTTGTTAGACGTTAAGGCTGCGGTTACACCTCTACAGCAGGGCAGCCAGCCTGTTGTCATATGGTAAGGGAGATGGTGGGGGGGGGGGGGGGGGGGGGGTGGGGGGGGGGGGGGTCGGGGGGGGTACAAGAGTAAGAGGAGTCAAGTGAACTTCCAAAAACTTCTCCCCTTACTCATCGTTGCTCCTGCCTGCGCAGGCAGTGCAGCCTGCAGAGGTGTAGAGAGGGGCCGGGGGGGGGGCGCAGCTTAAGGCGCTTGTATACCTCCCACGCTTTTGAGCCGGCGTGAAGTTGGTCACACCAACAACTAAGAGAAAATTAATATTTTATTAATTGAATTCGTTTTGGTAATCGTATGGTAAGTGTATGGTATTTAGTTTTTGTTGTTTGGTAGCGAAAATTGAAAATGTATTTATTTAAGTTTTATTAAGTTTGGCGTGCTAATTTCATCAACGATAGCACTACAAAAAAAAACAATTTATTATAAAAATAAAAACTGAAATCCCGTTTGGTAATCGTTTGGTAGTCACCTTTGGGTGTTTCGGACGTTTTGACCAACTCTGAACGCTCTGATATTAGTGCGAAACGTGGTTGGGTTGGTCTAGGGTAATTCTGAATGTTTGATTTTGGGGGGGGGGTTATAGAGTGGTGGCTACACTTCAAAAAGAACAGTTTTCATATGCTCAGGTTTTCCCCTCACTCTGTAATACGCTCGGACCGTTTAGATACCGAGCTATACAGAGTGTGGGAAACCAGAGGGGGGGGGCATGGGCGGGGGATTAGTGGATGAATTGCTGAATTTTTAAGCCTATCAAACATTCAGAATTCCCCGCTAGACCAACCAACCCCACGTTTCGCACTTTCAGAGCGCTCAGAGTGATCAACGTCGAAAACACCCATTGGTAACTACTTTTCCTGACTCTTTGGTAATACGAACTTCAGAAAATATAACTTTAAAAAAAATTAACAAAATATAATACATAGAGTATACGTGCTATCCGACTACACAATACTGCGCATGCGCACGACGGTCGGCCATGTTTATCAACAGCGAAATTCAAAATATATTAGTATGTCCCTTTAGTATGAGAACAAAATTATTTAATTAATTTCAAAAAATTAAATAATTATAATAATAATAATAATACCTTCTACTTTAATAAATAAATATTACTTATTTAATTAATGAGTAATTATTAAATAAACAAAGAATTTTTAAATAAATAATTTTATATCCCTGCCATCGTTTGCTTAAAAATCCGTCGTGCATCAAAAATTCTTTTGTTTCCCTCTGATCCCTTAGCTTATGCTGATGATTGGTATTAAAAATTTAACGATTGTTAAATAAACAATTTCATAAATAAATAAACAGTTTTTAACAACAAAAAAAATTATTTCTCTGCGTGCTAGCTTAAAAAATAATCGTCGTGCATCAAAAATTCTTTTCTTCCCTCTCGATTCTTAGCTAATGCTGATGATTGGTATAGAAAATTTAACAATTGTTAATAAACAATTCATAAATAAAATAAACAGTTTTTTACAACAAAAAAAATTATTTCTCTGCGGTGCTAGCTAAAAAATCGTCGTGACATCAAAAATTCTTTCTTCCCTCTTCCATTCTTAGCTAATGCTGATGAATTGGTATTGAAAATTTAACAATTGTTAATAAACCAAATCATAAGATAAACCAAACAGTTTTTTACAACAAAAAAAAAATTATTTCTCTGCGTGCTAAACTTAAAAATTGTTGTTGCAATCAAAAATTCTTTCTTCTTCTTTCCCCATTCTTAGCTAATGCTGATGATTGGTATTGAAAACTTAACGACTGTTTATAATAAACAATTCATAAATAAATAAACAGTTTTTAACAACAAAAAAAATTATTTCTCTGCGTGCTAAACTTAAAAATGTGTTGTGCATCAAAAATTCCTTTCTTCTCTACTCATTCTTAGACTAATGCTGATATTGGTATTGAAAATTTAAAACGATTGTTAATAAACAATGTCATAAAATAAAACAAACATTTTTTACAACAAAAAAATTATTTCTCTGCGTGCTAACTTAAAAAATTGTTTGTGGCATCAAAAATTCTTTCTTCACATCTCTCATTCTTAGCTAAGTGCTGATGATTGGTATTGAAAATTTAACGATTGGTTTAATAAACAATTCATAAATAAATAAACAGTTTTTACAACAAAAAAAAATATTCTCTCTGCGTGCTAACTTAAAAATTGTTGTGCATCAAAAATTCTTTCTTCTCTCTCATTCTTAGCTAATAGCTGATATTCTGGTATGTGAAAATTTAACGACTGTTAATAAACAATTCATAAATAAATTAAACAGTTATATTACCAAAAAAAAACTTATTTTCTCTGCGTGCTAGCTTAAAAATCGTCGTGCATCAAAAATTCTTTTTTTTCCTCTAGATACCGTAGCTTATGCTGATGATTGGTATTTGAAAAATTTAACGATTGTTAATAAACAATTCATAAATATAACAAACAGTTTTTACAACAAAAAAAACTTATTTCTCTGCGTGCAACGTACCTAAAAAATCGTCGTGCCATCGAGAAAATTCTTATTTTCCTCTGATCCTTAGCTGTATGCTGGATGATTGGTATTAGAAAATTTAAACGATTGTTAATAAACAATTTTATAAATAAACAAACAGTTTTTACAAACAAAAAAAATTATTGCTCTGCGTGCTAACTGTAAAAATCGTTTGTGCATCAAAAAATTCCTTTCATCTCTCTCATCCTTAGCTAATGCTGATGATTGGTATTGAAAATTTAACGATTGTTTAATTGAACCAATTCATAAATAAAATAAACAGTTTTTACACACAAAAAAAATTAATTTCTCTGCGTGCTAACTTTACAAAATTTGTTGTGCATCAAAAAATTTCCTTTCTTCTCTCTCATTCTT